>JAESUZ010005104.1:0-600000 GCA_017311185.1 Proteles cristata cristata
CCACCCATGTGCCTTACCACATGGGGCACTGCCCCCCCCCCACCGCTGCCCCCCACACCAGGGGGGAGGCTCTGGGCCCCTCTCTATGGGGATGACCCTATGTAAGCCCTGCCAGGCTGCTACTTCTAAGACAGGACGCAGGGGGGCACTGTCGTCCTCCATCCTGGGCCAAGTGCCTGAGGGGCTTTCAGGTGGGGGTGGGGTGGGGGATTCGTAGCATCAGTTGGAAAGGCTGTCAGAGTTGCGCAAATTGTGTCAGATTGTCTTTCTTTTTAATTTTGAAAAGAATGTGTCTCCCTTTGACATCTCGAAGAGCAGGCAGAATCCGAAGTTGTGCTCAATGGATTAAGTTTCATGTTCCTTTGCCCTCTGGGAGGAAAAGACAAGTGACAGAACAGGGAAACGAAGCAGCGGCGGCGGGCGATCACGCACGGGTGTTGCACAAGGGGCTGTGGCCTCCGCTCTGGGCGGCCCAGTGCCAGGGGAGATAGGATAACGTGATTATTCTCAATTAGATTAATAAAGAATAATTAGATGTCATAAATCAAGTAATCATAGGATATTGTCATGGGAAAAATATGTAGCTAGAATTAATTAGTTTTCAAATAAAGCGTTTATTTTAATTGCTTGAAATGATGGAGCCCTTAATTGCCGATGCATCATTTTGGCCTGAACATTTTGGTTGTTGTAACAACGTGACGGGTTTGTTCCCTGCAGTTCTGGGGAAACAATAGAGGAGAACTTGATTTCATCACCTCAGACTGAGCCTTGTGCTGGTGAGGTTCTGGAAACTCCCATCAGGCCGCAGGCAGGTGGCAAGTGTAGGCTGGGCTTCGGCCGGCGCTGCCCAAGGCCCCTGTGCTGCCCATGAATGTGTGTGTGAGTATGCATGCGTGTGTATGCATATGTGAGTGCATGTGAGTGTGTGCCTTCCGTGCATGTGTGCATGCACGCGCTTGAACATAGTGTGTGTGCGAGTCAGGACCACACCGTGGGAGACTGCGTAGGAGGGGCCTGTGGGACCCCGAGGCCTGGACAGTGAGGTGGGATGCACCCCACTCCCCAGCCCCTACGGACCAGGGCTTTTCTGTTGAGTTGATGAGCGTTAGCAGGGTTCTCCGTTCGAGGGTTTTTCCAAATCTGGGGTCCTGGAGCTGGTCAACTGTTCTCATGGAGCAGGCATAGCACAGACAGCCAGTAGCTTCTGAGGACCCAGTACCTGCTCCTCTGAACTTGTCCCAAGCCCACCTGCCCGAGGGTCGCCTTGCAGGGTTTGTAGCCCTGGGCCCAGAAGCATCTCCAGGCAGCTTACCTGTCCCACACCAGAGCAGGGGCCATGGGGAGCGGTGTGGGGTCAGGTCCCTCTGCCCACAGGAGGCTGTCCTTGTGTTTGGAAAGAGTCGTTTGGTTTTCAGCCAAAGGTGAGAGGGGCTTTTAGGGTGAAAGCCTTAAAAATGAAAGAAACAAACAGGGATTTGGCTATTTGTAAGGCACATTCCCAGGGACCCCTTCCTTCTCTTTAAAACCCCTTGACAGAGGCAGGATCAAGCAGTGAATGGCTGCCTGGGGTCTCTCACCAGGAAGGGTACGCATCTGCCCCTTCCTGGCCCTGGCCCTGCAGTGTCTGCTCTGGGTCATCAGGATCTCAGCCCCAGCCCTACTTCCAGCCCTCACACAGGCCAAGCCTCAGCCAGCCTGGTACTGGCAGTGGCCTCCTGCCGGGTCTCTGCAGTGTTTCCCAGGTTCCTGTGGTCTCCAGAGGCTTGGGTCACAGCCCGCCTTGTGCTGTCTCGGTGACTTGGAGCCCCCTGCTTTGCAAGTCCCCAGCTGCCTTGACAGTGGCATTTCTTAGGTGTTTTGAACCTTTTGTATAATCGAGCTACTCCTGGCTCTATTCTGAAGGGAGAGAAAGAAGGAAAGGGGCTGGGATGGTTTTAAGGAGAGGAGGTATAGGGCTTTGCCCTTGAGCGTGTAGGTGAAGCAGTGCCTGGACTGATCTCCTGCTAGAGAAACCCAGGCCTCTCCTGCCCCTGCGCGGTTCCCTGTCCTCGGCCCGCAGCCCCTCCTGCATGGGCCTCCATCCTCGGCCTAGAACCCCCTCCAACCTCTGGCATTGACCAGGGCCTTCCTCCTGGAGGCATACTGTCTTCTCTGCTCTTGTTCTTTCCCCTGCCCAAGTTCCTCTGGTGGCTATGGCTGTGGCTGCCGCAGTGGTCGGGCAGCCTCCTCCCTGGTGGGCAGGTTGGGAAATATCTCAGAGTCCAGCCGGCAAGGCCCTCCTGATGAAGTTACTGCAGTTCCCCAGCAATCTGCTCCTGACCATTCCCTTTCAACCTTGCAGGGCTTGGGACCTGCAGACAGATGTGCCCCTTGGTCATTGTAGCAGGTCACTTCTGGTCCAGCAACCACCCCTGCACCATCACTGGGGCAGGCTCAGTGGGGACACTGGGAGGCTTCCTCTTTTAGGTGGGTGGGCCCCAGCAGGCTTTAAACATAGGACCAGTGATTTGAGGAAGGGTCACTCATCTGTGATATCAGTCCTCCTGGGGAGTGGCAAGGGGACTCACTCTCTTGCCCCTTGCCCACACACCAGTGCCCAAGCCACTCTGGCCCCTGGTATCAGCATATCACTTCCGGCCTGGGTCTGAGTGGCCTGGGGCAGCTCACCAGCCCATTCTCTGCCATAGTTTCACCAACAATAAATGGGGTGCTGCCTTCTTTAAGGATGGATATGCAGACCTTCAGAACCCAGCAGGTGGTATATTTTAGCACGTTTGAGGGAGAGGATCCTCTCCATCTTTGGGTCCTGCTCGCCCAGGAACCCCACACACCTCTTGTCTGTCCAATGGCTCACCCCTTCAGTATGCACTTGCTGAGCAGCTGCTATGTGCCTGGTGCCGGTGGCCAGGCCTGGCGTCTGGGGGTAGCAGACTAGCGTGGCCCCTGTTCTCACAGGCTTGCTGTGGGGCCAAGGTGGACAGCATGTCCCGGCATGTCATTGCTTCATTGCTGTGAGGAGAGGAGATGGGCCTCATGAGGGAGGAGGGAGACTGAATTTTCAGGAGTCAGCCAGGCCCAGAGATGAGACAGACAGCCCAAATGTGGAGGAGTCTGCCCTGGCTATGTGGCCAGTGGGATTCAGGGAGCCAGAGTGTGCAGCCAGTGGGTGGACAGGAAGGCCTGGAGGCCAATGGTGGGCTCTATGCAGGACAGTGACGGTGAGAGTGGCCTCAGAAAGGTGTGGGTGCCATTGTGCCTGCTCAGAGATGGTATAGGTTTGGGCCACAGTGATGCCATTTGAGTGTAGAGGCCAATAGTCAGAATGGAAGACAGGCTGAAGGGCATGGGCAGCATCAGGGGGTTTCCTACTGCCTTCTTGAAGGATGACAGTGTGTCCCTTACACCCTCCCTTGGTCCCCAGGTGACTGCACCCCCTCCCAGTATGGCAGCCTCACCGCTCCCACCACCTGACCCGTGGTTTGTCCTCCGAGGTACCCAGTCGGCGGTACATGCACTGCATTTCTTTGGAGGAGCCCAAGGGCAGGGGCACCCACTTCTCCTCTCAGGGTGAGTAGCTACGGCCCCATCTCAACCCCAGGGGTCAGCCCAGGATGAATTCAGGAGGTGGTGGGCTATCAATGAGCCTGGCGCTCAGTTGGGGGTCCTAGTGAAGGGCTCAGGCTACCCATCACTCAGGCACACTGCCTTCTCAGAGCCCACTCAACAAGCTGTCCCTTGGGCCCGGTCCCCTTGGAGGAGGTAGGGAACATCCCCTCTCTGTTACAGAACGATCTAGTTTACAGTGTCGATGGCACTCCCCCATCCCCCTCCAGAGAAGCAGACTCCTGAGGGGCCCTCAGGGGCTCCCAGAGGCCCTCTGCCCGCCATCCTTGGAAAAGCACTGTGCCACTCTTACCCTTAGTTCACATTTACAGCTGTCACCTAAACTAAAACCAACAACAAGACATCTGGTCCACCAGCTGTGTGCTTTCCAGGCCAGCCATGCAGACAGAGCATGCTGGAATGTCCCCCACTGATGCCTCTCCCTGAACCTGTGCTTGCACTTGTCACAACAGGTCCCTGAGTGGGCTGGTGCACATCTGGAGCCTGCAGACGCGGAGGCCGGTTGCTACCCTGGATGGCCATCGGGGCCAGTGTGTGACCTGGTTGCAGATGTTGCCCCAAGGGCACCAGCTCCTCAGGTGGGTCTTGGTGGCTGTGAGTGCAGTCCCAAAGGAGTCAAGCTGTGGCCTTCACCAGGGGCCAAGAGCTTGCCAGGGGAGGCCCTCGGGGTCTCCCCCAGCTGCCAGGGCAGCCCCTCCCAGTGGCAGAGCAGTGTGACCTCAGCCCTTGGGCTGCCCTGGGTGCACTGTGTGCCCAACCACTGCGTCATCCAGGCAGGTGCCCACTGAGAAGAGCCTGATGAATACAGAGAGCAGCCCTGTCTACACCCCACACCTCCCTGGCCTGAGGAGGCCTCTCTAGTGTCAAGAGCTGGGGGCTCGATGGCTGAGCCCAAGCCATCTCCTTAGAGGAGCCTCAGCTTCCCTTCCCCAGGGCTCTGGTGTCACAACAGCTGCTCTGATGGATGGGCACCTTCCCACGAGGTGGCTAGGACTGGTCACCAGGGGGGGTGCAGAGCCTGAGCCTAAAGTGCACCTGCTGACTGGGGCTATCCTCCAAACTCCAAGTGTAGCCACCCCCAGGGGCACTGGGACTGCCACATAGGCACCCAGGTCTGTGGCATTTGGGCTGTCTAGTGCAGGGTGAGCAAATGGTGAGAGGGAGGTAGGGGCTGGCACTCCTAGTAGAGGAAGCTGCGTGGGCCAAAGCCATGGCAGTCCCAGCCTGTGCATGTCATGGGCACTGTGAGGGATGGCGGCCTAGAAGGGGTGTGTTCTGGCACTGCCACCACGGCCTTGTGGAGGTTCCAGGCTGGGGACCCCAGGTGAGAGGTGGGCCAAGAGGCAGCAGGAAGGGGCAGGTGAGAGAATGAGTTTCTGTCTACCAAGTTTATGTGAAACTTTCCTGAATGCCCTCCAGGGCACGTTTGTGTTCCTGCTCTACATTTGGAGCCCAGATGGCTGGGTACCATGGTGCCTAGTCCCCAAAGGATGAGGCATGTCAGGCCCCCACCCATCTTCAAAGCACTTTCTTGCCAGACATGCTGCTTCCAGCACCCTGAGGGTGGCATGCAGGTGACTGACTGACTGGAGGTATCCAGGAGGGCAGTGGCCCCAGACGTATGTGCTTGCAGAGCCGTTGCAGCACCTTGCCCCCTCCCTGGCCAAGCCGGCCCCCATCTCCAGTTGGTATGGAAGGCTCTCCATACAGTTGGGATCTTTCCCTGATGCTTAGAATAGATGTTGCGTCCAACTACCCCACTTGTACTGGGAGTTGCTGTTTGTAAACGTTCCTCAGGCCCTTTGAGGCCTCCTGCTCCTCCAGGGCCTTGTGCTGATCTCAAGGAACTCCTGGCCCTGAGTTCTGCCCCCTGAGGTAACCTGACGCTGTATGGGAAGTAAATGTTTGGTGGTACCTTCCCTGCCAACCTGGAGGATATTGTGGTGGTCCTGCTCTGGGCAGGGTCTCGTGGGTCAGGAGGTCCACAGTGCAGACCGTACAGGTACTTGGAATGTCCAGGTGCATTTACGTTGCACTAGAGGCCATGCGCCCAGCTGTGTTTGGAAGCCAAGTCTCTCCAAAGTGGCCCTTGAGAAAGGAAGGTACACTTTCATGTCAAGGGGAGGCCAGGGGACAGAAAGCTGGGAGCCAGGCTGAGTGTGAGGCACCACCCACATGCCTGAGGGCACACCTGTGCCAGTGACAGCCACCTGCGTGGGTTTGTTTCCTCCCTTTTTCATTGAGAACTGTGCATACTTAGAGAAAAGTGCACAGAACAAGTTTACAGACCATTGTATTATCACAGAGTGGACACCTGGGTAACCACTCCAGTCAGGAAGCAGAACACTGCCGGCCATGACGTGTGCCGCACTCCTGTCCTCGGGAGGCAGCCCCCTGCAACTTATTCTCACTTTATCATCTGGATGTGCACCTCCAAAAAGCATAGATTTGTTATGTCTGGTTTTTTTTCTTAACTTTAAAAAATCGAGCTATACAGAACAGCTTCCTTTGTGTATGACTTCTTCCAGTCAGCTTTACTTTGTGAGATCCACCATCATTCTACACAGTGCGTTGTGTGGTTTTTTTCTGTGTGGTTTTCCACTGGATGTGTACACCCAGATTATTTACCATTCTGCTGTTGGTGGAGGTCTAGGTTGTCCACTTGGGGCTGAGAATGAGGCTTAGGAAGGCTCCTCTCTGGGGCGCCTGGCTGGTTCAGTCGGTTAGGTGTCCGACTCTCGATCTCAGCTTAGGTCTTGATCTCAGGGTTGTGAGTACAAGCCCCTCACTGGGCTCCACACTGGACGTGGAGCCTACTTTTAAAAAAAAGAAAAGAAAAAAAATCTTGGGGAAAAAAAAATAGAGTCCCGTCTGGGTCCCCTGGTGCCAGTTGTGCCGTGTCTGCAGGTGGGACCCTGTGCCCAGAGGTGGGCCGTCTGGGCCACAGGGTGTGCACACATTGGGCTGCTCAGAAGGTGGCAGGCTGTCCCCAGTGCAGTAGGTGCCCCCACCCTTCCTTCCACTGCCCACCCGGGGCCTGGGAACGTCTGGGTGTGGCCTCATTTGCATTTTCCTGACCACTTAACGAGCCAGCCCTCTTCTTTAGTTGTTAGCCACTGGGCTAAATCTTCCTTAAATGTACATTTTTAAATTGGATTGACTACCTTTTTCTTATTGAGAGTTCTTTTTATATTCTGGATATGGTTGATGTTTTTATATCACCAGTTACTTCTCTCACATGTTAGCTTAGTTTCCACTCACTTAATGGGGTCTTTAATGAGCAGAAGTTAGCCATTGACATGGAGTCACATCTGCCATCTTTCCCTTGGAGCTTCACTCTTGTGCCTTTTGGCCCACACTTCATCTGGAATTGCCTGTTGGTATGAATGAGAGTTCTTTGTTTCCATCTGGATACATGGTGGTCCTGTCCTCCCTGCCCTTATTTCTCCTCCAAGTTCAGTGACTTGGGCAGTTGAGGAAGTGGATGGTGGGGAGTGGCTTCCAGGCAGGGGTGTTGGAGCGGCATGCCCAGTGGTCAGAGAACCCGGTGATGGGAGCAAGGTGATGGGAGGTTGGGAGACTGGCTGCATCATGCAAGCAAGTGCCAGGGGAGCATGGCAGTAAATATCTTGAGGAAGAATGGGAAGCAGGTTTTTCCTGGTCAGGGAAGGAAGTCACAAACCGGAGGAGGAGGAAGTGGGGAGGAAGAAGCCTCGGGGCATCAGCATGAACTTGTGGCACTTTGAAAATATATACACAAAGATAGATAGGGGGTGCCTGGGTGGCTCAGTCAGTTGAGTGTCTGACTTTAGCTCAGGTCATGGTCTATGGTTTGTGAGTTCAAGCCCCGCTTTGGGCTCTGTGCTGACAGCTCAGACCCTGGAGCCTGCTTCGGATCCTGTGTCTTCCTTTCTCTTTGTCCTCCCCCGCTCATGCTCTGTCTCTCTCTCTCAAAAATAGAAAAAAAAAAAACAAAGATAGATACAGAAATTCTTGTGTGGGTACATTTGCGTGTTTGTGTGTGAGTGAGAGGTGTGTATGAGGTATGTTTGCATGTGTGAGTCTGTGTGTGTGTGAGGTATGTTTGCATGTGAGAGTGTATATATGAGGTATTTTGTATGTGTGAGATATGTGTGTGAGGGATGTTTGTGTGTGTGAGTGTGTGTGTGTGTGTGTGTGTATGAGAGATATGTTTGGGTGCATGAGTCTGTGTGTGTGTGTGAGGTATGTTTGCATGTATGAGTCTGTGTGTATGAGGTATGTTTGTGTGTGTGAATCTGTGTGTGTGCGTGTGTGAGATGTGTGTGTGAGTCTGTATGTGTGAGGTATATTTGCATGTGAGAGTGTATGTATGAGGTATTTTGTATGTGTGAGGTATGTGTGTGAGGGGTGTTCGTGTGTGTGAGTCTTTGTGTGTGAGGTATGTTTGCATGTATGAATCTGTGTCTGAGATTATGTTTGTGTGTGTGAGTGTGTTTGTGTGTGTGTGTGTGTATGAGAGAGGTATGTTTGGGTGCATGAGTCTATGTGTGTGTGTGTGTATTTCCTGGCTCTGTCTGCTGAGAGGGCCTGGTGGCAGCAGCATCTCACAACAGTGAACACACCAGCGTCCAGATCTTGGTTTGCAGATCTCTCTCTGCACTGGAAGAAACAAGGGTTCCTTGGGGAAGTGACTCTAGGTCTGGAATACCTTGCTGACGGACACGTGTCAGAAAGACTCTGAGCCAGCTTGAAGGGGGTCCCACTGGCTGATCTGGGATGGTTTAACACAAAAATAAATAATGAGAAGCGTAGATGACAACCCACTGAGTAATACAGGAATGTGTAAGTCCAGAGCAATGGGGAGGGGAAAGCCCATTCTTTCTGTGGGACAGCACCTTGTCAGTGTAGAAGGTGGTGGGCATGGGAGTCACCCACCAGTGGCCATGAAACCCTCGAGGACAGGTGGGCAGTCCCACTCTGTGCCAAGGCTGAGCTGTTTGAGGGTTCAGATACAAACTGATAACTAGAGTCCTGTGTCTTTGTAAAGGTATTTTGCCTTTAACTTTGCAGTATCGAGTCGACATGCTTCTCCAACATCCGGCAGGTCGGCTTCTGGGTGCCCTTCCCCTTGGCACATTGTGCATACGTTTGTTATAGTCTGCAATCCATCTTGGGACCCTGACACCCTGGCTGTTTTCTTAATATGTACACACCAAAGTCTGCTCTTTGTGGGGTCATCTGTGGGCTTGACAATGCCCACAATCACATAGGTGCCACCCCAGGGCCACACAGGGCCTCTCTATACCCCCTGTAGGCAGTGCCCCTAGTCTTCCACATGCCATCATGCTCCCCACCCCCATCTCAGAACGTCCCACTAGGGGAATCCTACAGAAAGTGGCCTTTGAGCTCTGGCTTCCCTCATTTAGCAGATGTTCCTGCAGGTGGTTGTACGCGCCCCAGTTTGTCCCTGTCGCTGAGTGGAATTCCGTGGTGTGGATGCATCACTGGTTTCCCAGTCTCCTGTTGAAGGCTTGCTTCCAGTTTGGCTCGGGCAGCTACAAACAGAGCTTCTGTAAACGTTTGTGTATGGGCTTTTGTGTGAATATAGGTTTTAAATTCACTTGGGAGAATTTGTGAGGGTGGGATTGCTGGGTTGTCAAAGTTAATTCACAAACAGAAGATGGTGAACTCACACTTTGGCAGCATAGGGAGTGGCAGGAAAGGCATGGGGAGGCTGGGCATGGGGCAGGGGCCACGCGGCACCCTGGGCTGGGGTTCAGGGTGCAGCCCTGGGACGGCCCATGAATGTGCCGGGCATTGGGCATCTTGGATGCAAAGCCCTTCCTTGGCTGCGGTTACCCAGCCAGATAATCGATGCCCTCTAGGTCCATCTCTGGAAAGCATCCCCTGCCTGCCTTCGGTGTTGGCCTGGCCCTGGCACACCAACATTTGTCTGGGTGGGATACCCAGTCTGCTCACCTGGGAGGCTCATGTTCTGTCTCCTCTTGGTCTGGCAGTCAAGGCCGCGACCTGAAGCTGTGCCTGTGGGACCTGGCGGAGGGCAGAAACGCTGTCACAGACTCTGTGCACCTGGAGAGCATGGGCTTCTGCAGGAGCTCCATCCTGACCAGGGGTCAGGGGCACTGGATGCTGGCTATGCCAGGGAGCGGCAGTGACGAGGTGAGCACCAGCCCGCATGGTGCCCCTGGCTTCACAAGCTGCTGGCACTTTGTTCCCCTAAACACGCATGCTTATCCTAAGCACCTGTTACAGGAATGCTGTGTCTACCACCGGACCCCACAGAGGGGCGGGTCTAGGTCTGTCTGCTGGATCGCAGCTCCAGGGGCCTTGGCCTGGCCTCCTGTGAGGTGTCCCGTGGTGAGAGTCAGGAAGGGAGGCCCCAGCACCCAGTACCAATGGCAGAATGGGCAAGTATCAGGGGAGAGACTGCCCAGACAGGTCCTCAGAGGACTTAGGAGGAGCTGCACATGGGAGGGGAGACCCGGGCAGGCCAGCAGGAGGTGGTAGAAGAGAAACCTAGGCCTTTTGAAGTTTGGGCATCAGAGCCAGGGCAGCAGAGGAAGGCAGCCTTCTGGGGAGCTGAACTGGGTCCTGGCATGAGAGGGTCTCAGTCAGATCTGGCGTGCTGGGGGCAAAGGCTGGCACCAGGGTGGTCAGTAAGCTCAGTATAGAGGTCACAGGTGAGTGGGGGAACTCAGGGAATGGGGCTTCAGGTGGACATGATGGAGCCTCGGAGGTCACCATCATATGGGGCTCTGGCCAGAGCAGTTAGCGGTAGTTGGTGACAGGAAGCTGGGCAGGCTAGACAGCATGCCCACGCCCCCAGAGGCAGAAGAGGCAGTGCCCAGGACATGGGAACAAATGGTGGGAAGCAAGGGTGGAGGGTAAGGTAGAAGATGAGGGTATGGATGGAAGTGCCAGCTTTTGGGAAGCTGAAGGGAAATTGAAGAAGAAACCCAGGAGCAGCTGTCGGACAGGCCTGGTGAGTGTTGTGGCTTGGCTGCTCCAGGGCCGAACCAAGTGTGTGGGGGGGTCAGGGGCTCTGAGTATGGGCAGGGAGGGCTGGAGGTGCACATGTGCAAGGGGAGGGGGCCTCCTGTCTCCCTGTGTCCCCTGCTGGCGCCAAGAGGTGGTGCAGCAGGCAGCGCTGGGCAGAGACCCGAGGCCGCGCGCACACGGTGAGGTTTGGCCCCCACCCAAGAACACTCATTTGTCTTAAAGCAGATTCAGTTCATAAATAATGAGATAGGAACAGGCATTTATTTGTTCATGATTGCATTTAAATCACCAATTAGGAGCTACATACACTTTTCTTGCCAATTTGCCAAAAACCTGTTAAAAGTTTTATTAATGTGAAAAGAGAGGGCTGTGCTTCCTCTAGGACAGCCGGTGCCAGGCAGCGCCAAGTTTTGTTCGTGCACTGCACACCTCAGAGCTCAGCCCGGGCTGATCCAGCCCTTCCTGCTGAGGGGAGGGTGTCCTGGGCTGTCCTCCACTTCTCAGCCACCCCAGGTCTTCCTGGCTGCACGTTCCTCCTCCAGGCCTGGCCCCCGAGATCCCGCATCTCCTGTTTGACGCTGTTTTAATCTGACTTGCTGGTTCCCTATTTGTCAGTGCAGGAGGCAGCTGTATTTTTCAGGAGCGGCCAGTTTGGGGACCTCGTATATTCTGGGAAAATCGTTGTTTTCCATGTTCCCACCTGGAATCTACCTGGACTGAATCTGTCTGGAAAAGAATCACTGGCCTAGAAATCACTGGAAAAAAATCAATGCCCAGGGAGGACATGCTCCCACCCTGCTTGGCTGTCTGGGTGGCCACACTTGCCCAAACCAAACATTTTACCTTCTGGAAACAAAAGTTGCAGTTGAGTGCCAGATGGAAAGCACACTGGTGTCTGTAGGAGGCTCTGGGCATAGGCGCCCAGGCCCTTGCCAGAGCCCAGAGCTCCACTTCAGATTCACAGAGGCCCCTGGGCTTGCCCTGGTCCTTGGGTCCTGGTATCCTTTCTCTCCTGAACCTGGGATCTGGCTGTGGGTTCTGCCACTAGCACTTCCTCCCACAGCACCTCGCTCAGGCTTCAGGGCTGTCCTGGTTTTCCTCCCTCTCCTCCCAGAGCAGCCTTGGTAGGTGACTCACTCTTACCTGATCCCCTTACCTTCATGTCTCTCCGCTCTGCCACCAGCGGGGTCTTCCTGGGCCACAAATTGGGATAGGCCATCCCTCACTGTATCTGTGGGCCCTTGTGCCAGGCCATCCAGGGTGCAGGCTTGTGCAGACTGTGTGTCAGGTGATGTCTACTTCCTCCATTTATTTTGAGAGAGAGAGAGAGAGTGAGTGTGAGCTGGGGAGGGGCAGACAGAGAGGGGGAGAGAGAGAATCCGAAGCAGGCCCCAAAACTGTCTGTGCAGAGCCTAACGCAGAGCTCGAACCTACAAACTGTGAGATCATGACCTGAGCCAAAATCCAGAGTTGGACGTTTAACTCACTGAGCCACCCAGGCACCACATGCAACTTCTTTTTTGTATTTGTTTTAATTTTGCTAGAGCTTCTCCTTGAGCATCTCTGCTGTTCCAGGGGTCTCCTTCTTCTAGCAGCCTCTTATTTCATGACCGTAATAAGTGCTCACATCACTTAGAGTCTTTTCTCCACTTACAAATGTATTGTAAGTGGCAATACATTTAAAATGACATATGATTTCCTAAAATGCTAAAGTCTCCTTTGTGGCAGTGAGGACTACAGTGGCTGGCATGGACACTGATCCTGCAGGCCCAACAGAGAGTGGGGGTACTTGTCTGTGTACATGTGTGTGTGTGCATGTGCACACTCTGCAGTGAGCACACACACACACACACACACACACACACACACACACACACCGCTAGGATACAGTGTGGGCCTCTGGCGAGAGCCCTGCCCCAAAGGTACCCACAGCCTCAGCCTGTGGGGGTGGCGCCCCCGCATGGGCTCACAGCTGAGAGGACCAGGCCGTACCACTAGCTTTCTGGCCTGCCTGCAGTGTGCCCTTGCATGTAGCAGATCTGGAATTAATACTTGGGACTTAATCTCAGACCTTGGGCTCATTCTCCCATGTGGGTTAGTGAAAGCAGCTCAGCCCAGACCCACACACCTCCAGTTCACTGGGCATCAGAGAGCAGGCCAGCTGTCCCTTCAGTGCCCCCAACCCCTCTGCACCTCAGACTCTTCATCTGCAAACCAGAGGATGTCATCTTGTTGACAAGGGATGATGTGTGACTCCACGATGGCTGCATGTTGTTGTGACATTATTTGTACAGTGGAGCCTCCCCACCATAGAGTGGTGGACCTGCCTCGCACAGAATCCCCTCTACTTCCACGCACCACAGAAGGGGCCGCCCTTGTCCCTGCTTGGTAGGTGAAGCAGGTGAGGCACTAGGAATGCAGATGGCTGGAGAGCCAGTTCAGATCTGTGGTCCTCCAGTGCCCAAGCCTGCTCCTTGTGTCTGGCTGCGGCTGTCCTCTGCAGATGGTGTGGGGCAGAGCATGGCCCCTCTCAACGGGCCTGAGTATGACCTGGCTATGTGGACCAGAAAGGCACATCTTCAAGCCCAGGTGCAGGAGGGCCTGGTGACACAAAACACCACTGTGATGCCCAGTATAGAGGTATGGCGTGCTAGGAACAGGCAGGCTCCAAACAGAGTCCCCATTGGTGCACACCATGTTCATTTCCTAGGCTTACTGGTGGTCTCCAGGTGCTCCCTGCACAGGGAACTTCTGTAAACCATTTCATGCTCCTGAGATGGTTCAGAGTTATTCACATGAAAAACCCCACCAGGAAAGAGAAGGAGGCAGAGCTCTGGTGAATGGGCAAACTGAGTCAGTGCCGAGCAAGCCTCCCACTCAGTGAAGAGGTAAAATCGGGAGAGACTGGAGGCGGCTGCCAGGTGGTGATGCTGATTAGAGGGACATGCCGGTCACTCAGGAATGACGCGTGAAGTTTTGCAACGCCCGGCAGCGCCTGAGCCCACGAGCTTGTGCGGCCTAATTAGGAGGCTCGGCTCCCAAGTTCCTACGGGGAGCAGACAGAAACTCGCAGCAGCCTTGGCTAATCGCCTTAAAAGTCTCTTGTTTGTATAGCACAGGCTCGACTTGGCGCCGGCCCAAATCAACTTGTTTTCTTACTGTCAGGTTCAGATTCTGGAGATGCCATCCAAGACGTCAGTGTGCACCCTGAAGCCGGAGGCAGATGCCAAGCCGGGCATGCCCATGTGCCTGGAGCTGTGGCAGGTAAGGCCCAGCGCACGCCAACCACGCCCTGCCAGCCACGCCCTCTGGGCGGTGAGTCATGTCCCATTCACGATTTGGTTTATCGTCAAGCCAAAGGACAATTAGCCCCCTGGGAGTACATGTACACGCTACGTTCGCGGCCTCGGTATCCCAGCCAGCTCCTGCTGTCCTCCTGCTGCTGCTGCTGCTGCTCCTACAAACTGCCCAGGACAGGCCTGGCTTGTGCTGTCCTCCACAGGGTGTCCCCCTGCCCGTGCGGTGAGGAGGGACAGCTGGGTCAGCTGAGCTCCGCTCCTCTCTGCACACCAGTCCGCAGCCCTGCAGCCCTGCACGGGGCTAGGAGGGAAGTGCTGACTAACCCTGCAAGCCTGCGCGGCCCTTGCTCCACTTGGGATTACTTTGTGTTCCCTCTTTGCGTCATAGAGGCAGGAGTGGGCTTAACACGTTGACTTTCCCTGCAGCCACACTTGGCATTTCTAATTCTTGACTGCCATTTCCTTCTTTCTTGACTATTCTGAGTAGAGAGGGTCAGGAGGCCTCTCCTGGGGCTGGGGCTGGCAGCTGAAGCCTGGGGCCGGGGAGTGGGTCGCAAGCCTGAGTGCTGGTTTTGGCTTGAGCTCCAAGCCTGAGGCCTGGGAGGGTTCCTCCTGAGGCCACCCACCTGCCTCTAACCAGAGGCCTCCTCCCTCCTCAAGGCACATCCTCCTCTCCCCCACAGGGGTCAGCACTGGCTCAAAGTGTGTGTTTCTGCTCCTCACGGCTGCTAGTGTTTGGGGCAGCAAAGCAAATGGTCTGGTGTGCTCACTTGGAAAGAATCCCAGGCAGCATCTTGGCCACGGCAGACACCGCGGTGACTAGGTCATTGACCAGTGCTTGCCTTGGGAGTACAGTTTATAGGTCACTTTCCCAGCTCTGTTCAGTTCAGCAGCACCTTCTGAGAGCCGCCCCGAGCCTGCCTGAGATCAGGAGGAAGTGATTCCTGCCTCGTGCCTCACTGCTCATTTGAACTTTTCATAAGATGGGCCCTGGGCAGTTTGGAGGTGTCTGTGGGACCAACAGGACCCACAGGGCCAGGCACCCCAGAGACCCTGCCTCAAGCTTTTTGTCCCTCCTGGGACATGTCTTCTCTTGCCATTGGTTTCCCCCTGCAATTTGCCCTGCAATTTCTTCACCACTAACATTCCAATTGGAATTTGTTCCCAGTTGGAAATCTCTGATAAGCTGATCCTGTGGTGTCCTGCTGCCTCTGGGAGAGAATCCCATGGGGAACTGAGTTGGTGGGGACTCCAAGGTGCCCGCTTAAATGACAGAGCTCCTGGCGCCAGCAGGTATATGGCAGGGAACACCCCGAAGCTGTGATGCCTTGGGCCCTGGCATGGCGCTCACAGGTCCCAGGGAGGACATTGCGGCTGCATCCGCTCCTACTCTGCTCCCTGGCAACACTGCCATTGTGTAATCATGTAAAAATTCCAGCAGAAAAATGTGTAGAAATGGGATGTACAAACTTGTTAAGGTAATTAATATAGTTGACAGAAGGACAAATCGAGTTTTTGTTAGTTGATACAGATCCAACGCAGAGCGTCCTGTTTAAAAAAAAAAAAAAGTCAATGTTAATTTTGAAAGGTCCTTTTTTTTTTTCTCTCCAAACCTGAAGGCCCAGGTTGTAATTTGTTAATCTGAGTGTGGCAGAGTGGCCTGACGTGGTAATTTTCACTGAAACATTTAGATGTATTTTTGTTTTGCTTTTTAAAGCTGCTGAGTTGCGTTATTAGGATGGTCATCACATGAAAGGTCAGGAATATTGATCACAGTAGCTCTGAGAGGCTCCTGGCCCATGGATCTACGGTCCCCTCCAGTGAGCTGGGAGCTTCCCACGGGACGGGTCCCAGGAGGTACTGTAGGCAGGCCCTGCCCGCTGGGGTCCCACCCAGTCAGCACAGGACAGGACAGGACAGAAAGTAAGTCCTTGTAACAAGTTCACATCCTCATCCTATGGAGGGCAGCCTGTCATCAAAGGCCCAAGTGCATAAGACCACTGTCTTGCCTGTGGTGTCTGTCACTGGAGGCCATGGGGCCTTGCAGCACAGGTGGGAAGCAGCAGCCATCAGGGCCAGAGCTCAGCATTTAGTCACCCTTGGCAACAGCAAGGTGAGCAGCTGCAGGTCAGCCTGGCTTCTGATCTGGTCCCCCTGTGGTACCTTGATAAGTAGGTGAGTAGCATGCTGCCCCTAAACTGGCCGAGATGCTCAGAACCCAGAAACCACGGGCATCATGTGGACTCGGGTTACAGAGACTGACCAAAGCCAATGTGTTGGCCCTGGTAGGAGCCCCAGATGAGGGAAGAACGTACCCGGGGCATCAGACAGTGGCAGGGCCCCGGGGGAGGGGCAGACTGGGCTAAAGCAGGGTGGATAGGAATCAGGAGACAAGACAGATCACTGCCCTGAGTGGAACAGACCCAAGTGAGCCCCAGGCAAGTTCCTCAGTCCTGGCCTGTGGGTGGGGTCCAGCAGATCTGGTCTAGGGGGTTGGCATGAGTTCCTGCTTGGCAGGGAGACGGTCAGGCTATTCTCACCTGGCTGTCACCCTTCCTTGGATCCAGATATGGCTGCTCGTGAGGGGAGGCCCTGTCTGGAGAGGTACAGCTACCTAAAAGGAGGTGCCAGAGCAGAGGGCCTGACCACTGCTTAAAGTACTCTGTCCACCCTTGGAGAAAAGTGTTGTAAATAATGTTATACCTCACAAATAATTTCCGATCAGATGACTTGACAGATAGCAAAATGGAGCTTTTCCCCATTATAAAACTACAGGGAAAGTACACCAACAATGTCGTGGCTTTGCATGGGAGTCAATTAGACAGAGCCAGTGGCCACGCTCAGCTGCTCCCAGCCTTGGCCCCTGCCTGGCAGGCATCACAAGATGCTGTGCACACACAGGGTTCATGGTCACAGGGCCCACTATCCTGACTGCTTGCCCAGTCCGGCCTGCCGAGAGGCAGTCAGCATGCAAGAGGCCTCAGGGAGGAGCACAGGCTGCCACAGGCTAAGTGAAACTAGGGAGCCTTTCTGTTTTTGTTTGTATGAACATGTATTATCATCAGAAAAAATGTGTAAGCCGTTTCCGAGGAAATGTAGGAGGTGTCCTCCAGACTAACTCCGGCCTGGGAGGATTCAGTGTGCTATGGGCAGGTCTTGGTGGCTGTGTCCTCCCCATCTTCTGGCACAGCCATCTCCTTCTGATCAGAGAGCTGGTCTGTGTCACACTCCCTCTGGCTCCCATCACTAACCAGGGCCCCAGTGACATACACCTGAAGCCTCAGTTTCCCCTTCTGCTGCACAAAGTCCTGCTTCTGTGTGTTGAGGACGTAGTATCCATTTGTCAGACACAAGCCCTGGTGCCTTCTGGCTAACCCAGAAGTTAGTTAGTTACCTTAATTAGCTGCATAGCCTGTACTTTCTGAGCACTCTTAAATGTGGAGAGGCACTCTGTGTGGTGTGTACAGCATCTAGGTACAGAGCCCCTCTGGGCAGGAGAAGCGCCCATACAGCTCAGTAACAGGAGCTCCAGCAGGTGGACAAGGAGGGCCTCCGTGGTGCTGTCGGCCCTTGTCGGCCCATGACCAGTACGGCCCAGGCACTCTGCTCACTACCAGCCTTGCCAGCAGCAGTAGACCGTCCTGGGGGTTGCAGGTGACCCGGGAGGCAGCCTCGCTGACCAGCCCCTGTAAGGCCCCCATTCTCACCATTGACCATCCAGGGGCTGGGGGCCAAGCCCAGTCAGAATTCCCCAAGGCTCAGCTGAGCTCCTGGCTCTCGGAAAATTCACTGGGGAGGAGATGTGCTCAGTTATTTCTGACACTTGAGTGACGCCAACCCCAGGCAGCTTAGCCGGAAATGCAGAGATGAGTGAAGAGCAAAAAGCATCAGCTGGCGTGTGCTTTGTCCCAGAAGCAACTTGGGCGCCTGTGCTGGAGACTGGGCACCAGTCATGGGGCTGCCACTCTCAGTGCCGGGGTGACACAGAGTCCCGCGGTGCTCCCCTGAGGTTGTTGCCAAGGCTAGATAAACGAGGCGTCTGCCCAGGGTGCGGAGCCCTCTGACCCACGTCCTCATTCATCACAATAGCCCAGGGCCGGCAGAGCTCAGCTCACACCAGTCAGCGCCCTGGCGACTCACCAGGCCTGGGGGGTGGGGGGCTTCCGCGGCGACATTGACAAAGCACAGAAAGTTCATTTTTCATTGAGATGGAGCTCACGATTTCCTTTGGCTGGCAGTTCTAGACAGGTGACCGCCTCACGAAGGGGTGGCCGCAAGTCTCAGCCTGCAGAAAGGAGGCACGGAGAAGCAGCAGCACCCGGGCTGGCGAGCAGCGGCGTGGCAATGTGAGGTGGGGGCCGTGCTGGGCTATCCCAGGCCCTGTCTCCCCCAGTCTCAGTCCTCAGGCTGCCCCAGCACTGGCCCGTGCCAGCTTTGTGCCAGTGGTGCTGGCCATCCGGGGAGCATGCAGAACCTCTGAACTGTTACTGCTGGGGAGGGGAACACAGGAAACAGCTCCCCGGCTGGGTCACCCCCAAGGCTCAGCAGGAGAGCCCGCCCATCTCTGGAGCCCCTTCTCCCCCAGAACATACCAGGTACCTTTTGGGAGCTGACTGCTGCGCTGTCCCCGCAGGCTGAGTCCAGTCCCCGCCCACTCCTCCTGGCTGGCTATGAGGACGGATCGGTGGCCCTGTGGGACGTCTCTGAGCGGAAGGTGTGCAGCCGTGTCGCCTGCCACACAGAGCCCGTCATGGGCTTTGACTTTGACTCCCAAAAGGCCAGGGGCGTCTCAGGCTCTGCGGAGAAGGCTCTGGCTGTCTGGAGCCTGGATGAGCAGCAGGCCCTGCAGGTCAGTACGCCAGACCCGAAGTGTCATTTATCCTGCTTTGCACTAACAGTCTGATAGGCTGAAACAATATTTAGGCATGAAGAGGAGTTGTTGCAGATCCCTGGCTAATTAATCACCGTGAGGCGGGGTGCAGGCAAGCCTGTCCGCGGGGCCGGCGCAGGAAGAAGGGGGCGTGGGCGTTTGTGAACCGTTCACATGGTTTGGGTTTCTCTCAGACCTTGGGTTAACAGCAGTCACGTCTTGTCCATCTAGAGAAAAGGCATGTAGAATCCAGGAGTAGGCAAGCCCATTTGCAAAAACTCAGAGGAATTCAGTCAGTAAGGAACTGATTAATCAACAAAAACCAACCCAGTGTGGAGAAATCCTTGGAGTCACACCCCCAGGGCAGTCTGTAAGCCAACCCCAGGGAAGCCGTTCCTCACAGCCGGCCCAGGGACCACAGCTAGGAAGGGGTGTGAGGCCTCAAGGCGGAGCCCGGTGGTGCTGAAAGCCTTCCCACAATGTCTCAGTGGACTTTCTCTTTCCACATGACTTGTGGAGTACCTGGAGACCACGTCTGGGCCTGTGGCTGGTGCTCAGCATGTGATGGCCCAGCCTACACGCTCAGCCCTGTTTGAGACCTGGGGGGTAGAATTGGGGGGGACAGGAAGCCTCTCACTAGGACAGGTCTGAGTGGGCTGCTGGTCATAGGGGTGAGGTGTGCTATGCTTCTTGATGCCCAGAGGATGGCCTGGGTGCATTCTGGTGTCTTGGGGTGCCCAAGGGGTCCCCATTAGCCAGGAAGCCTTGGAAGGCTGAGACTTGGCCACTTGTCTTCCAGCAGAGGCTGCATGGAAGGACAGTGATGTAAACCCAGGTCTGGTGGGGGAACAAGGCCCTGCATGGGAGATATGTGGCCCTCAGGGAGATAGCCAGCAGAAGGCTTGGCTCCTGGCCTCACCTGGGTGCTCATCACATGTTTGCCCTCCTCTGCAGTAGCTTGGTGGAGACAGGAGGCCGAGGGTGAAGGCATCCCTTAGGGCCCCTCTCCAGGTGGGAGAGGCTTGCCCACAGCCTAGCAAGCCTGCCTCACCTCACACTTGCCCAGCCCAGGCCCCCACAGCCAGAGGAAGAGGCCCTGGGTGGTAGCCAATGAGCTCCTAAGGCACATAGATTGGGTGGAGGGGTGGGCCCCCATGGAAAATCAGGGTGTGCTACAGTGCCTAGCAGGTATCAGGGGTCCTGGGTGCAACCCAGGGGTGGGACATTGCCACCAGGTCATCCCAAAGGAGGGACAGAGTAAGGACAGCAGAGGCAGGGGTTTCACATGGTGGGTGAGGAGTCCTGAGCAAGAGGGAAGCTGAGAATGAGCAAGGTGAGAGGGTGCTAGAGTGAATGGTAATGGCCATTCTCGATAGTAGAGAGACCCAAGGACGGACACTGAAGTCAGGCAAAGTAGGACCTAGGAGGGGCCCTTTCATGTCGAAGCTGGAGCTGGAACTGGCATCCTAAAAAGAGCGGTTGCATCAGAGAACGGAGGGGAAAACCAGAGCAAGTAGCTAGCAGCAGCAGGGCTGAAGCTATACCTGCTGTCCTGGCACCTCTCCAGGTGGGACGTTAGCAAGGACCCAAGGACAGGGAGCAGCCAGCCAGAGCCTAGAGAGAGAGGAAGGAGGGGGTCACATGTCACATTTGGGGACAGGGCACACATTCATGCTTCCTTAGCATTGCTCTTCTCCAGCGGACCAGCTCGTGTCAGCACATGGCTGACTTGTAGTGAAGCCAGATACCCATCTGTCCTGTCCTTATGTTGTCTCAGAGAGTCTGTGGAGGCCCTGCAGGAAGCAGAGTTAGGCCTCCAAATGGGGCCCAGACTGGCTGTCGGGGGCCAAGCTTCTCCTGCCTCCATCCTGGCAGGAGGGTCCCCAGGCACTGGAATTGTGGACTTGGGTGGGGATGGGAATGAATGTCTTCATGATGGCTGTCATCTTTTTTTTTTTTTTTTTAAGTTTGAGAGAGAGGAGCGCATAAGTGTGTGGGATAGGGTGGGGGCAGAGAGAGAGAGAGAGAGAGAGAGAGAATCCGAAGCAGGCTCCACTCTGTGAACACAAAGTCCAACTCAGGGCTCAAATTCATGAACCTGAGATCACCACCTGAGCTGAAATCCAGAGTCGGACGCTTAACCAACTGAGACACTCAGGCACCCCGGCTGTCATCTTTAAGACTGGGGCAGAGCCACTCTGGTGCTGGGTCTTCACGTCCTCAGCAGTGGAGGGCACCTTATGGGGTGTCGAGCCCCGCCAGGCTGGCATTGGAGTTCTCCCTCATACCCTTCCTTCCTGACCCTCGAGCCTGGTGGGGACCAGTGTCCCCACCTTCCCACTGTGGGGTCCAGTGCTCCATCCTGCCGTGGCTTGAACTTCATGAGCCTGACCTTGCAAAGGGCTGAAGACTCAGGTGGCTTCCCTGAGAACCCCACCCGAACCCCTGGACCTCTGGAAGGGTCCCCTCCTGCTGATCCAGCCCAGATCTGCCTGGTCTCTGCTGCCTGTTTTGGGAAACAGCTGCTGGAACTTAAGACTTAAATTTATGGGGTATGTTCCAGTCCAGAGATGAACTTTTACTATACTGATGAATTGAAAAGTTGAAACACAGGGGATTATTAATGAATTTGAAAGTTAAAGCAGAAGGGGAGCCAGGCACTGTGGAATGGATGTGGTGGTTACATGATGGCGTTACGCTGGGCTAGGGGCCTCGCTCAGTAGTGCACATCAAAGGGGGAGGACAGTGCTGCTCCCACTGAGCATGGTCACTAAAAACGGCTGCCTCACCCAGAAACAACTGCACATCAGTTTCAGAGTTCGCCCCAGAGGCCCTAGAAATTTTCGGGTTGTGACGCACAGGCCTCTGAGGAGGAAGTATCAGGGGCCAGCACCCATAGGCACCCACATGCATCCTCGCCCGCAGTACACCATGCCGGCCCTGCGATGTGGCCGCCCACCCTGGCCCTGGAGCCACGTGGGCACAGATGTGCCTCACCTCACAGCCTGCTGTTGGACTCTCTAATGAGCCCAAATCAATCTCTCCCGGGCGGGCGCTGGGAGCAGAGACGCAGATGAGGTTTCCCGCAGCAGAGCGTGGGTAATGGGAACCAGATGGCGGCCGCGCCGTGTACGCATTCCTGGCACCTGAGGTCATGTGCTGTGAGAGCCACTAGTGGCCACGGATCCTTCCCAGAGGGTCCTCATCCAGGATGGGTGCGGCCAGGGGCCACGGCAATGACCGGGGGGGGGGGGGGGTGCCTTCAGCCACTCTCATCAGGACAGTGTGGCCTCAGGGGCATGTGGTGACACCAGGACACTTGCCTGCCTTCCAGAGGTGGCTTTCCCTCCAGCCTCCAGGGGATTGGGCCTTGGCTGTCATCAGACACAGGTGGTGTGCAGACCTGCTCCTTCCTCCCACACTTGGGCAGGGCCCATGGCCTTGAAGCAGGGGCTGATTTACAGCCAGCAGTATTTTTAGGCCTTTAAGTAATATTAAGGCCCCCCCACCCCGCCCAGCCTGGGCCAGGAATCAGACCAACCACACTTTCCCCGCACTGCGCCGGCAGCTGGTTGGCCAGGCATCTCCTCGTCCCACTGTGTGGCCATTGCCCTCTTTCTCCCTGGCCTTCTCCTAAAAAGTGTCAGCAGCAGGATGTGTGGGACAGGTAGGAAGGAGACTACAGGGCCCTGAGACCAAGAAAATTGTGGACACAACCCAACCCACCATATGCATCTCAGATGCATAGCAGAACCAACAAAGCTCTAGCCACTGTCACCACCAACAGTCCCTGTTGGGCCACCCTCCCCCTCCTCTTCCTCTTTCTCCAGAATACAAGCCTGGGACAGGGACTGGCCTCATTTGGTTTAGGTCCCCATCAAAGCTTTTGCAGTTGCTTCTCTTCATTCCTGCCGGGGGAGCCTGCCTTGTGCTTCTGCCTCAAGGCCAGAGTCACTCCTGCCCCCTTGGGCAGCACTGGGCCTATTAGCCCCTCCTAGGTGCGACACTGGCAAGGAAGGCGTTCTCTGCCCCACACCCGCCTTCCAGTGTGTGAGGACCCCAATTCAGGGTCCTCTCTGGAAATTCAGATTCCTCTTCCATTTGTCCTGGGCTCTCAGTGTTCATCAGCAGAGAGCAAACTTGAAAGCAGCCCTTATCTCTCTGTGAAATACTCCCCCTGGTAACAAATTCACATGAAGATGGTCTATGAAGGAGGAAACCTGGAAGCCGGGCCCCAGGCGGGTTCCAGGGAGTCTGTGGCTCTGAGCTTGGGACTGACTTGAGGCAGAGTCCACAGAAGAGAAAAGGATGAGGGACGGTGATGGTCTTCAGTCCTTATTCCTAGCCACCCTGTTCTGGTCCATGAGAGTAGAGAGAGGTTCAGGCAGATGCACACCCTCACATGCAGGCGCACGTACGATTTGCCTTCTCACACCGGCACAGAGGCTTCAGCTCCCACAGTCCTTCTCCAATGTAGGCGAGGCTTGGCAACCTGGGCATCGCGGTCCATGATTTGGAGAGCCAGGCACTGGACAGAGCCCTGGAAGAGCAGGAGGGGGCCCTGGACCAGGAGACGCGGGGCAGGTGTGGAGGTGCCTGGAAAGGTCACTGCAGGGCTGCCCACGTGCTGACGGCACTGGCCAGGAACCCAGGACATTCCAAGTGGAGGCTGGGACTGCGGCAGGGATCCTGGCTGTGCCATGGGTTGGATGGCGTGCCCCATTTGCTGCAGGTTTTAGCAGGTTCCCATCATATTAGATCCTCCTTCTATTCCTAGCAGGGAAAGAATCTGGAATGTGAATGGATGTTGAACTGTCAGACTCCTGGTGTTTTCTTCTCAAATCAGTTACTTTAATATATTGCATGATTTTGTTTTTGTAATATTAAAACAACCACATAGTGCTAAAATAACCTGCCACATATCTTGTCCATTTCCATGCTGTGGTGCTGGGGCAGAGTTGTTCAGGGCCATCTGTCTGTCTCTCAGTAGACTAAGCTGCACCCCATCTCCCGTTACCCCCACTCTGCTTTGGTGTCAGAAGCCCCACAGTCTGGAGCCAGGCATCCCCTCCTCTCCTGATCTCTGGATGAGTTGGCAGGAGGTCAGTTTTGTGAGTGGCCATGGGTAACTCTTGGCCTGTCCCTCTGGCACAGGCATTTTCTCTGCAAGGAAGGCTTGACTTTCTTGAACTAAGAATTTGTCTATGAGCCTAAAAACTTTCAAGGTATTTTCATACTGCCCTTTTTTTATTTGTAATGATTGTTTAGATTTCTGCTATATTTATAAAACTGTCCCATTTTTATCCCTGATCAGTCATATCTTTATTGATCTTTGTTTATTTTTTCCCTTTTAATTCTTTATAATTTTTTTAAATGTTTGTTTATTTTTGAGAGAGAGAGAGAGAGAATGAGCAGGGGAAGGGCAGAGAGAGAGGGAGACACAGAATCCAAAATAGGCCTCAGGCTCTGTGCTGACTACAGACACACCGACGCAGGCCTCAAACTCACCAACCGTGAGATCATGACCTGAGCCGAAGTCTGATGCTTAACCGACTGAGCCATCCAGGCGCCCCTCTTTGTTGATCTTTAAAAATCTTTTTCTATTTCATTTCTGCTCTAATCTTTCCCTTCTTTGATCCTGTGTTCTCTGAGCTTGGTCTGTTTCTTTGACTTGACCTGGGTATGGAGCCCACTCATTCCCTGCCATCCATTCCCCACAGCAGCTGAAGTCTGTCTGCGACCCTCTAGCTGTGTCCCATGTTGGGCCATGTCACCATCTTCATCAGCGCTCACTTGTGTTTGGACCCGACACTTATTTGTTCTCTGACTGCTGAGCTGATCAGAGTGTTTTTATGTTTCCAAATGTTTGCGTTTTCCCCCTAGTTATTTTTTATTTTTCAATTTCTAACTTAATGCCGTTGTGGTCGGAGAATAAGGTCTGAATGATATCAGCTCTTTGAAATGTGGAGGCCGGTCCAGTTGACATAAGTATTCCACATGTGTATGAGAAGGAAGTGCCTCTTGTTGCTAGATGCACGTCTGTACCTACACACACGGAGGCAGCCCTGGCGGCCGGGACTGGGAGCCTCTGGAAGGGGCAGGGAGATCCCATGCTGAGGCACATCTCCCTAACTTTTCCTGCATCCTAGGCACTTTTACTTCTGCATTTTGAAGCTGGCTTAGGAACATACAGGTTTAGAGTGGTCATCTTCCTAGAGAAATGAACCTTTATACTTTAGTGACCTCATTATCTCTGAAAAGGATTTTTGCCTTAAAGCCTATTTTGCCAGCTATTAATATGGTTCATACCAGATTTCTTTTGACTCTACTACTTCTTTTTATAGCTTTTTAAATTTTTTAAATATTTTTTTAATATTTAATTATTTTTGAAGGAGAGAGCATGTGTGAGCAGGGGACAGGCAGAGAGAGACAGGGACAGAGGATCTGAAGTGGGCTCTGCCCTGACAGCACAGAGCCCAATGTGGGGCTTGAACTCACACACTGTGAGATCACGGCCTGAGCCAAAGTCGGACACTCTACCAACTGAACCACCTGCCCACCCCTATAGATTTTTTTTTTTTAATCCTTTACCTTCAACTTTTCTTGAGATGTAGGTGTCTCTCTTACAGAGCTGGTTTTGCACATGGAATGCATCTCATCGCTGCTGTTTTTGTAACCATAAGTGTTGCCCGGACAGTCTCCGCTCCTCAGGTACTCTTTCCAGAAGCTGATAAGGCCACCTGTTAGGGAACATTTACTGGGGGCCTCTGAGTGTGTGAATCTGCACATGGATGGTGCCCACGGTTCTAGGGGCTTCTGTGGATTTGTACCAGCCCTCCACTGGGCTGTTGGGAAGCCAGCTCACCGGCCTTTGTGGGTCTGTCCCACAGATTTTTATTTTTGTGCCTTCATTTTTATTCAGTTCAAAATACTTTCTTTTCTTTTTCTTTTTCTTTTTTTTTCTTCTCTTTTTTTTTTTTTTTTTGGCTTATTTATTTTGAGAGGGAGAGAGAGTACACGTGAAAGTTGGGGAGGAGCAGAGAGTGAGAGGGAGAGAGAATCCCAAGCAGGCTCTGCGCTGTCAGCATGGAGCCCAACATGCAGCTCGAACCCACAAATTGCAAGATCATGACCTGAGCCGAAATCAAGAGTCAGACCCTTAGGGTGCCTGGGTGGCTCAGTTGGTTAAGCATCCAACTTCAGCTCAGGTCATGACCACACGGTTCATGGGTTCGAGCCCAATGTCGGGTTCTGTGCTGACAGCTAGCTCAGAGCCTGGAGCCTGCTTCCGATTCTGTATCTTTCTCTCTCTGACCCTCCCCTGCTCATGCTTTCTCTCTCTCAGAAATAAATTTTAAAAACATTAAAAAAAATTTAAAAAAAAAAAAGAGTCAGACCCTCAACCGACTGAGCCACCCAGGTGCCCCTATTCAGTTCAAAATACTTTCTATTTGCTCTTGTGATCTCTTCTTTGATCCAGTTGTTCCTTAGAAGTAAATTATTTAATTTGCAAATATTTGTTGATTTTGTAGATATCTTTAATCTAGCTTAATTCTGCTGTCAGTGAAGGAACCTGTATAATGTTAACATTTCAATATTTATTGAGGCTTGTGTTTGGCCCAGCACATGGTACATCTTGGTGAACGTGTGTGTTCTGCAGTTGGTGGGTGGAGTGTTCTGTCAGTGTGGCCTCGGTCAAGGTGATTGGTAGCATTTAAGTCTCCCATATCCCTACGGATCTTTTTGTCCAGTTTTCTGCCAGTTACTGAGCAAAGTCTAAATCTTTGAGTATGGCTGTGAATGTGCCTGTTTCCCTATTTTGTTCTATTTTGTTTTACTTCATGAATTTTGAAGCGCTGTCATTATGCGCATTTAAGATGGTTCCCACATCCTGCTGATTGGTCATCATGAAATATCCTCTGTAGCTCTTGTCACGTCTTTTTTGTTGTTGTTGTTTTTAATTGAAGCATAGTTGACACACAATGAATGTTTCTATTAGTTTCAGGTGTCTTGAGGTCGTCTTGGTCTGACGCTAATAAAGCTGCATTAACTTTCTCCAGTTTCCTTTTTGCGAGGCACATCTCCCACATCTCCCTTATTTTCAACCAATGTCCATCTCTTTATATTTAAAAAGCATCTTGTTTTAGTCTTGCGTTTTAATCCTTTCTGACATTCTCTGCCTTCAAATTGCAGCACTTAGTCTGTTTGCACTTAATGTAGTTATTGATGTGTCCAGCATTAAAGCTGCCATCTTGATATTTGTTTTCCACTTGGCACTTCTCTGTTGACCCTCTTTTATTTCTTTCCTGCCTTCTTGTATGTCCATCAAGTATTCATATTTCAGCTTTCCATTTTATTTCCTCTTTTGGTTTATAGCTTTTGTCGTTTTCTTCTGAGCAGTTGCTTGCAGGCCCACGGCACACATCATTGGCGTTCCCAGCCCTGCTTAGTGTTGCCATGCTACCCCTTCGTGCATCATAGCCCCACGCTAGAAGGATTCCAGTTACCACCTTCCCACCCTTCCTCCTGCCTCTGTTACACATTTTACTTCTATACACCTTCACTCTACGGTGTTACTGGTTTTGTGCTAAACCATCGGTTGTTACTTATTAAAACTTATAAGAAATAAAAATAGTGTAGGGGCACCCTGGTGGCTCAGTCAGTTAAGCGTCCGACTATTGATTTTGGCTCAGGTCATGATCTCACTTCATGAGTTCAAGCCCCGCATCTGGCTCTGCGCTGACTGTGTGGAAAACTGCTTGGGATTCTCTTTCTGTCTCTCTCTCTCTCTTTGTTCCTTCCCCACTCACCCCCCCCCCAATAGTGGGTTTTAACTGTGTAGGTCCATTTATATGCAGATTTTTTAATAAATACAGTGTATTTCTATAAATGTGTTTTCTTTTCCATGTGATCTTATTAATATTTTCCTTTCTCTAGCTTATTTTATTGTAAGAATATGTAGTATATAATACATACAACATACAATGTGTGTGTTAATTGTTTATGTATCACTAAGGCTTCTAGTCAACAGGAGGCTATTCGCAGTTTTGGGGGAGTCAGAAGTGATATGTGGATTTTCCACTGCATTGGTGGGGGGGGGTTATCACCCCTAATCCCATGTTGTTCAAGAGTCAACCGTAGTTTATATTTACCCCCATCTGTTAGAATTTCTAGTGCTCTTCCTATAGATCCAAGTGCCTGGTTTTATTTTCCTTTATCTGGAAGAATATCCTTTAGCATTTCTCACAGTGTAATTATACTGGCAAAAGATTCTCCAGCTTCTGTTTGTGAAAAATGTCTATTTCACCATCTTTTTGAAAAGCATTCTGGGAGTGCCTGGGTGGCTCAGTTGGTTGAGTGTCTGACTTCTACTCGGGTCATGATCTCATAGCTCGTGAGTTCGAGCCCCACATTGGGCTCTGTGCTCACAGCTCAGAGCCTGGAGCCTGCTTCGGATTCATGTCTCCCTCTCTCTCTGCCTTGCCCCTGCTTACGCTGTGTCTTACTCTCAAAAATAAATAAACATTAAAAATAATAATAAATAAGATAAAAAGAATTCCACCTATGGGACCTAAGGATGATGCTTTTGTTTTTCTCCCTGCACTTTAAAGCCTTTGTACTGGGACACCTGGGTAGCTCAGTCAGTTAAGAATTCAGCTCTTGATCTCAGCTCAGGTCTTGATCTCAGGGCCATGAGTTTAAGCCCCCACGCTGGGCTCCATGCTGGGCATGAAGTCTACTTAAAAATTTTAATTTAATTTAATTTATTAATTTTAAAAAGGTGCTGTTCTGTTGTCATCTGGTGTTCATAGTTTCTGATGAGAATTCATCATACCTTATCATTATTCCCAGATGCACCGTGTGTCTCTCTCCATGGCGGCCTTCAAGATTTCTTTTCTTTTTTTTCTTTTCTTTTTTTTTTTTTAATGTTTTATTTATTTCTAGGAGAGAGAGAGACAGCGTGAGCAGGAGGGGAGGGTCAGAGAGAGAGGGAGTCACAGACTGAAACAGGCTCCAGGCTCTGAGCTGGCAGTCAGCACAGAGCCCGACGTGGGGCTCGAACTCACGAACCGCGAGATCATGACCTAAGCGAAAGTCGGACACTTAACCGACTAAGCCACCCAGGTGCCCCGCAGGATTTCTTTTCATCTGTGGTTTTCAGTGGTTGACCATGCAGGGACTTTCATAAGTTAGACAGTTGGACATTTGGATGTCACCTCATAGGTTCCTGAAGCTCTATTCAGTTTTCTTCATTTGCTTTTCTCTCTTCTTCAGGTTGAAAAATGTTGATCGATTTGTCCTCTACTTTACTGACTGATGTTTAATTTGCAGTCTGCTGTTAAACCTATTCTATAAATTTTGCATCTCAGTGATCGAGCTTCTCAGTCTATATTTTCTATTAGAGTTCTTCTTTATTTTTTGAATAAAAGGCTCTTTTTTAGAATAGTTTTAGATTCACAGCAAGATTGAGAAGAAGGTGTAGACATATCCCCTATGTCCCTTGTCCCCCCACATATGCACAGCCTCCCCCATTATCCACAGCCCACCAGAGTGGGACAGCTATTATAATTGGTGGGCTCACATTGACACGTTATCACCTGGAGTCCACAGTTCACATTAAGGTCTCTCTTGGTGGTATGCATTCTGTGGGTTTGGACAAATATATAATGACATGTGTCCACCATTATAGGATCACACACAGTATTTTCACTGCCCTAAAAATCCTCTATGCTCTGCCCATTCATTCCTCCTTCCTCACTAACCCCTGACATTATTGTCTCTTTGGTTTTGTCTTTTCCAGAGCCTCATGGCTGGAATCATATAGTATGATTTTTTAAAAATACATATTTAAACAGTTGCTTTAAAGTCTTTGATATATCTAAGTGTCATTCTGGGCCAGTTTCTATTTAGTGCCTTTTTTTCCAGTTGACTGTGGGTCATATATTCCTGCTTCTTTGCATGTCTAATAATTTTTTGTTTGCATGGTAGACATCATAATACATGTAATACGTGATGGAGACTCAGAATTCTAGTCTTTTGTGCTGAAGCGGGTTTACTTTTGTTCTTGCAGGCAGTTCAGTTATTGGTTGTTGACCTTGAACTTGTGTAGGCTTGGCTTTATGCTCTGTCAGGGAAGATATGTGGAAAGCCCAGGGTCCTTCCCAGGCTCCTCTGAAGTGGTGGGACTCACCTTCCAAACTCTGCCTCCCCTTCAGATCATGTAGAATTCAGTCTCTAGTATTGTTATAGTAGGTCCAGGGTAGGCCCCCCACCCAAAGGCATGTACCTCATTCCTGAAGCAAGACCATTGTGGCATCTCAGTTGGTCTTGTGTCAGGCAGTGTTTGCACTCTTGCTGGATCCACCAGAGATCACTGTTGATCTCTTGTAACTATTACATTTAACTCTGCTGCAGCCACTGTCCGGTAAACTTGGTGTGCTGTCCTGAACTTGAATAGCCCAGCCTTCCACACAAGGATGGTTGGGAAACCAGACATGGCCTTCAGTCCCTCCCCCAATTCCCTCCATGCTGCTGACTCACCCCACAGACTTAGCTGCTCTAGCTGTCCCACTCTCTGATCTCTGCCTCCTCAGCTTCATGTGCACAGAGGTGCACCACGTAGATTTCATGGCTGGGATACTTCCCTGGGCAGATTGCTGCTAGGGTGTTTGGGAGACCCACCTCATCAGCTGCCCTTCCCCTCCTGTTCTCCACTGCCTGGACACAGTTGTTTGTCATATTTTGTGCAATTTGATGGTTGTTTATAGCACGAGGACTAGTCTCGTACCAGTTTTTACTCCATCAAAGCCATATTCGTATTGTTCTTGCTTCATAGATGATATGCCTGTTTATCTCTTAAAGAGATAGTCAAAGTTCTTCATTGTGAATTATACCCTTTATCATCGATAAGTATGGTATACAGTCTGTCTTCATGCTTTTGACTCTGAATTCAACCTTTCCTGTTACTAACACTGGACCCCTGTTTGTCTTGTCTGCACTCTCCTGATATATCTTTGCCAGTCATTCTTTTGGTGTCTCTCTTACACATAGCACGGATTTGGGTTTAACTTTGGAATCCAGCTATAAATCTGCTGAATATATTTTTATGGAGAAATGCAACGGCAAGTTCTAGGAAATCATGGTACCTAGTGTCAGGGTGGGGAAGGAAGTAATGTTTTTGTCATTACTTACAGTGGGTTGTCTGATAATCTCTCAAGTATGAGGTTGACCATTGTATCTGAGGCCCCACATGACAAAAGATGAGCAAATCAATGAATTTAACAAAAATCCCATCTCTCTCAGTATCCGCCTATATTTTGACTAGTTACATAACCGGTTCTATAGTCATAACCCACATATTGTTTTAGACATAATCCCTCTGGTAAGTAGATTCTGTATTCTCTGCCAGATCATCTGCTCAAGTTCTCTGGTTATCTCTTAAGAGACTAGAGTTAATCTTCCAGTTCTTCAAGAAGAGCTTATGGGAGCATATTCTTTGAGTTCTTACATGTTGAAAAATGCTTGTCTATTGTTTTTATACTTGAACAGCACTTTGGCTGGATATAAAATTCTTGGACCATGCCTGCCCTCACAGTCTTCACTGTCCATTGGCACAGATGTGGCCACGGAACTTTCTGAGGACAGCCTAAGCCTTCCCTCACAATCAACTTGATCTTTTTGCCTGGCCACCAAAAGGTCTTTTTTTCCCCCTTAGTCCAGTGATTTTCCTAAGGTATATCTTAACATTGACCATCCTGCAGCCTGTTTTTGGATTTGGATTGTAAGACTTCAATTTCTAGAAATTAAAATTGATTTTCTAAATCACTGAATGCTAGAGCATCTCTACCTGTTTTCTACATCTTCTGTTTTCTCTCCAGTCCATTGTAACTCTTTGTTTCTCTTTCATTTTGCTCACTTTGTATCATTCCTGCACTTACTGTCTAGTTCCAGTCTCCTTCTGCTCTTCCCATTCCCCTTCATTTCTTTGAGTTCTTCCTTCTACTTCTTTCCTGTGCTCTGTCAGTTCAGCTTTCCTCCTCTGTGTTTGTTGGGTTCTTGTTTTATAGAGGTGATTGCTTCATGAAATTTTGTTTTGTTAAATTGTGGCAAAAATGCTTCATAGCGATTTCTGTTTGCTTCCAAGGAATATTACCATGATTTTATTTATTTTTTAAGTTTATTTTTATTTATTTTGAGAGATAGAGAGCAAGTGGGGAGGGACAGAGAGAGAAGGAGACAGAATCCCAAGCAGGCTCCATGCTGTCAGCACAGAGCGCAACACAGGGCTGGAACTCACAAACTGAGATCATGACCTGAGCTGAAATTAAGAGTTGGACAATCAACCGACTGACCCACCCAGGTGCCCGTACCATTTGTTTTTACATGTTTTTTTCCTCCTTTTCTGTAGTGTTATCTTTGCAGAGATGAGGGATTCTTAACTGAGACTGCTATGGCCCCATTAGGAAGTCAACTAGGAGAAAAGGGTGTGCTGGTGAGAGACAGCAAAGCAACTTCAGGGCAGCAAGAGGTTGTGGTGCACAGATCTAGGCCAATCATGGGATCAGTAGAAGGAAGTGGTCATTGTATATTGTCACAGTGATGGCAAAGTGTCTTTGTCATTTAGTGTGTGGGGACGGAGATGCCAAATTGCCTTGCAGTGCATGAGACAGTGCTGTATAACCACTAGTGGTCCCGTGACCACCAAGGCAGCTCTGGATCCCTACCTGCTGCAGGAGGCACGTGTTGAGGAGGGGTCATCACAGAGCACTGACTGTGGGAGTGCTCAGCCCCCAGAGAGAGGTTGGCTTCAAATGGCTCAACGCAAATAGAATGCATCTGTGTAACTCCTTCTTCTGTTTTGCCTGACCCCTTCTTAGACCAGGCAAGGGACTAAGGTTTCAGCCATGGCCAGTGTTGTCAGGCTCTGCAGGTTCGCCTGCGACCTGCACCTTCCTGTTGTCCCCCACCCCTCCTGCCTGCACTCACACCCACTGGCTCCCCTTCTTGGTAGCCCTTCAGCCCCTCTTCCCGAAGATGGAGTTTGCGTTTCTTGTGCTCCTCATGCTTTGGGGTGGTATGAGGTTTCCCCAGAAGGGAGAAATGCAGACTTTATTCTGCTATCAAGCTGGAAACACCTCTTGCATTTCGTTAGAGTGCAATATATTTCTGTGATCAGGGGCCCCAGGACCCAGCCCACTGAGGTCTTTCCTGAGGGCCTGATAGAAAGGGAAACAGGGTAGCTCTGAGGGGCTTCAGGGGCTCTCTAAGGGAAGGGCCTGAGGTCTTCTGTCATAATCCAAGGATTCAGCCAAAGGTAGTGGTCAGGCCGCTCCCCTCAGCAGGTCTGTACCTGGCTCCTGGAAGGTAGGGGGTGAGTTTATAGGAGCATGCAATCTTGGCAGCCTGTGTTTTCCTCCTCGTTCCAGCTGCCAGATTGGGGATGTCCACAGGTGGGAGCCTCTGTGACAAGTCTAAGAAGCCACCTCATGGTTCTCTCTGCTGCTCTTGATCTTGTAGGTATGCAAAACTCACGAACTTACCAATCCTGGGATTGCTGATATCAAGATCCGGCCAGACCGCAAGATCCTAGCCACTGCAGGCTGGGACCATCGTGTCCGTGTGTTTCACTGGCGGACAATGAAGCCACTAGCTGTGCTCTCCTTCCACAGTGCTACCGTCCACTGTGTGGCCTTCGCTGCCGATGGCATGCTGGCTGCAGGGTCCGGGGATCAGCGCATCAGCATCTGGTCACTCTACCCGATTAGCAATGACTCATCCACTCCTTTGTCAGGACATGTGATGGAGAACAGGGAGGTGGAAGCCCATGCTTTGGCCTTACCCAGACATGTAGAAACCGTGCATCAGGACCCCTGAGGACAGCCAGTCACAGTTCTCTTCCTCCAGGTACGAGAGGTGTCCAGTCCTTGGGGTCCTTATTTTCTGCACAAGTCTTGTGTTTCCTTTTGTGAAATACAGCCTCTACATGACAATGACTGCAGTGTACAAAGAGTAACTGGGCAACACACCTGGGCATCTGTGGTCCAGGTGAGAGGCCAACTTGGGGATGCTATTTTACAATAAACTTCCAGTGGCAAACCTGCAGGTTCAAAGTACAAATTCTCCGAGGTGACACCCCTGCTTCCCACTTAGAGTCAGCTCTGAGAGCCATCCCCAGACTTTTCACTGGGCAGGGCAGTTGACCCCTGTCCAATGGGGAACACCAGATGTGGTCCCCAGCTCCTGCTAATTCCATGTGGCTCCTCACGCCCAAGGATGGCCAGGAGCTTCTGATGCACAGGGCTGAAGCCAGAACCAGTAGAAAGAAGTGACCAGACCCTTCAAGGGAACATGGCAGAAGGATGGTGGCCATGGCTGGCAAAGGCAACTCTGGGGAGAAAGAGTTCATGGTTCAGGGCCAGGCCAAGTGCAGGATCCACGGGAGGATGTGCCACCCCAAAGAAGGGAAGACCAAGGAGGGCAAGGTGCCATCTCCAGGGCGGCTTCAGGGTGGAAAGCACAGCAGAAGTAAGTATGGCTGAGATGGCCACCAATGACACAGTCCCAGCCAGCACCATGCACTCAGGGCAACTGGGAATTAGCAGCCAAAGCAGGCAGTGCACCCAGTCTCCTTTCATGCATGGCCAGGCCCAGCTGTCAAAGCTGGGCTATTGATTGGGAAGAAAGGGGGACCTGGGGAAAGCTGGGGGCCTCAAACTCCTTTGTTCCACTGGCTGTTTTGCCAGAAGAGCTCTCTTTGGTCCCTGCCTGAAGCAGTCAGTCCTCCTTTACCTGAAGCACCTGGAAGGGCTTCTCCTGGAGCAGGGTCCATGTGGGATTCTCAGGACCAGCTCCCCCACCAGCTCCCAGCTTTGCTTATAACTAGACTCAGGCCCCAGGAGGCCCAAAAGGGTGAGGTACAAAGTGTGGCCCATGATGAAGTGGCTACGCTCCAGAAGAACCTCATGCAGACAGAAATCTGGAGAACACGTGTGGGATTCAGGTGGCGGGAATATGAGACACATAAGGCTGAATCCATTGAAACAGGGCCACTAGCAGAGGGTCTGGACTCGTTGCAGCCTAAGGAGTTAGAAAGGGCCCCAGGGTTTGGTTGCTTGGTTGAAACATGGACCACAAAGCAGGTTCGCTAAGTGCAATTGAAAATGCCAGAACCACCTCGGTGTACTGCAGATGGATAACTCAAGGACTCAGGGGGATCAGGGTGCTCGAGGACACTTGCCACTGAGACCTGCTCACCCTCCACAAGAGGGGCAGGAGCATGTGCCTTTCCCCTTGACCTGGAGGAATCCACCCACAGGGGGAGCCCAGCACCCTGGAGAGCTCTGCGGCCTCTCTTCTCTGCAGGCCCATTAGAGCCACTGCCATACAGGGAGGATCTCTAAATATAGTGGAGTCCGTGGATCTCAGAGTGGCAAGGCCCAGTGGTGGCACTTCACGACCCAGGACAGGGTAGATGTGGCCGGGGGGTGGGCAGCAGGGCCACTGCAGCCACCAGCAGCCAGACTCACAGAGGCGCAGGTGTGAGCTGGTGGCCTGGGGACCCTGGACGTGGAGCCGACGAGCAGCCTGCTCAAGTCTGGCTTCGTCTGCGTGAGGGGAAGCATTCTGGATCTAGTATACAGATGTCTGGCCCAGGCCACCAGAGCAGGCACACCCCTCCACCACAGACACAGGCCTTGTGAGGAAAGACCACACTGCACTGCTGGACAGGTATACTATGGATCTTCTGGCCAGCCTCCCTAGTGACCCACGGCCACTCTCCAGGGGATGGCACAGAGCTCATGGACAGCCCTGCTTGGGGACTGGCTTGCCCACGGGGGCCCTCTTGGACAGAGGTGCTGGCAAGTGTCCTCTAGCACCTTTGGGAGGGACCACACTGGCCCCCGAATGTCCTGTAGCCAGGCCACCCACCAGCTGTTAGGGGACACATCCAGAGAGATTTCCACATGACGAATGTCCGAAGGAGAGGCTCTGTTTAGGCGTCAGGCACTCGAACCTCTCCAGACATGAGGGAAACTGCCGAGTGAGCCACCCTCGGGGTGCTCCTCATAGGGAAGCTGTCAGGTCAGAGACCATGGAGGGTGGCCGAACCCCACAAGAGGCCACATACCAAGGATGCTCTTCTAGAATAGCAGCCGTAGTCTGCTCAGTGCTGCTGCTCACCTCCCTGTTGTCTCTCTGCAAGAGGCACCCATCTGCCAACATGACCACAGGCAGTGGGACACTGGGCGGGGGGTGGTCATTCTGGAAGACGAACCTTTGCTAATCCTCCCCATGCCAGGCAGCCACAGGCTAGTGCCAGACAGCAAAGAACTGTTGGATGAGTCTCGGAACCCACCTGGCCTCGTTGCTAACTACAGGAAAGCTGTGAGCGCAGAGTGAGTGGTGTGAACATCCCACCCTCATGAGCACTTTTGAGAGAGTGGGCTCCACTGCAGGTGGTCACAAGAAGGAAGAGGCATGCCTGTACAGCAGGGGAGGGGAGAGACAAGCCCCCTCAGTTACTCTGCGTGCCCTTCCAGCAGCCCTGCCAGAACCTGCTGCCGCCGTGGCTGGGAAGCCCCTGTGGGGTGCTGTCCACCCTGCCTCAGCTCTGACCCCTTGGCATCAGGCCTGAGGCTGCTGCAACCTCAAGAGGCTGTGAACCCAGTGGCCAAGGAAATGGTGCCCCCTGCCCTTGTGTACGCCTGTGTCATCAGCTCTTCAGGAATCTCGGTGACTCTGTCCTTTGGCAGAATCACCATATTTACAAAAACAGCCATGGAGGCATGCATTCCAGACAAAGGGACAGGGTAGTGCAAGTCAGAATTAGGTTTATTAAACCCAGAGATGCTTCCAGAATGTCTGAGGTGAGCTGTGTGTGTGTTGACTGGCAGTATCTTGCCCCTGGAGATGGTAGAGAGGAGGTGTTGGCAGACGCAGACCCGGCGTCCATACCTGGCCCTCACCTTCCTGTTGAAGGCAGGAGCAGAGGTGCACAGAGGATCACAGGCAACTGACCGTGCACTGGGCTCTGGGCCGTCCCACCCAGGTGACAGGCTGGTGAGCAGTGTCCGGGGACATCTTGTGGCCGAATCCCTACGTATGAGGGCCACATTGGGCTGTGACAGCCCTGCAGGCCCTGGGTGCCTGGTGGGGCTTTGTGGATAAGGCAAGCACGTTCTGAGGCCACCCAGGCCTTATGGATGTTGTAGGGAAAGACTGGTGGCCAGGACTTTGGTCCACTCAGCTGAGCCACCTGGAACCACAGTGGTACCAACTGTATTAGAAACGCTGGTGTCTGAACCAGCACAGTCCCCCTCTCTGCCCACCGTGGAGCCAGAGGTTTTGTACAACAGGATCTGAGGATGTTAGGAAATCACCACAGACCCAACTAGTCTCAAACTACCTGCAGCATCATAAGAAACAGGAGCCCCGCTCTGACACCCAGCCTGGGGAGGATGCTTCACATTTGCAGAGTCCCAGATGGTCCTTGTCCTGGCCCTCCTCAGACCCGGCCTGGTGTCGGGGCCTGGCTGCGCCACGGGACCCAGGTGTGCAGGAGCGCTGCTGTCTTCCAACAGCTATGCACCCCCCTTGCTGGAAGGGCTCAAGCTCATCTCCCTGACCATCTCAGAGTGGGCTGCAGAGTGGGCACAACGCCTTCCCTGTGGCTCTTCTGCAATGACAGGCAGGTGCTTGACGAGGAGGATCCCCTGTGGATCCAAGGCTGTGCTCCACCAGAAGGACGCGTGCACTCCTGTGGCCAGTCCCTTGATGTTAACTTAGGGCCCTTAATGTTCTGGGAATGGCTTTTTTTCTTTGCACGGATGATCGTCGCAGCTTTATTCATAACAGCCCCAAACTAGAAACAACCCAGATGTATTGACAGATGAAGGGACAGAGACGCAAACTGTGGTGTGTCACTAGGGTGCAGTCCCACCAGCCATGAAGAGGAGCCTGAGCGGACCCTGAGGAACTGGGCATGGGTGGAAGCCTCAGTCTGCCAAGGCCCAGCCCAGCCCCAGATCTCCCCCAGGCCGCGTAGGGTGTCTGCATAAGGTACCCTTGGGGTGACACCTCGCAAAGGCTGATTCGGGCATGGCCTCGGGCAGAGGCCCACTGGAGGCTTCTCACACCCCGTGGCAAAGTTTCCTCCACTTTCCATTTTACCACAGTACAAAAGGCCTGCTTTTCCATAAAGATGTTTCCACATGCCTCGTGTGGGTCAATAAACCGGTCCTTGAGAGTGCAGTTACCAGTGGTGTTCCTCAACCTATTAGACAAAAGAATGAGAGCAGGGCTTGGGCTCCTGGCCTTCACCTCAGGCCATGTGGGAAACCCTATTCCCTCCCTGTCACCCGCCTGCAGGCCCGCACAGCCACATTTGCTGACAGGCCGTGTCTGCCTGTCCCCCTGGTACCCTGAGGGCCGGGCCATGCCTGTGTGCCTTCATGTCAGATGCTTTCAGCAAGACCCTCCCTGGCCCAGCAGCACCTCTGCACACCCAGCCATGTCTGTCTGTGGCACCTGGGTGGCTCTGTGAAATCATCCCTGTGATTTTCTCCCCGTTTCCAAAGTGCCTTACCTGGCTACTTTCACTGTTAACCAAGAAGCATTTTTCAGGACACTTAAGCACTGTTTCATTCGGAGCTCACTTTGATTTAGCACAGTCCGCAGTGTCCAAACTGGTGATTCTGGACCACCGACATCAACATTATCATCCAGGAAGATGAGGAAGGCCATGGCACGGGTACCCAGGGACAGGAAATGCAGCCAGGCAGAGACCTGAGGTTCCCCAGGTGAAGAGGGGGAGATTCACTAGCCACGCATCGCTCAGGCACCCTCACACACAGCAAGACCTCTTCCAGCCCAACCCAGCCACTGAGAGAGGCTCACTGGTAGTCATTAATACTCTCAGAGGAGAGGCTGCTCACAGCTGAGAAAACTTATTTGGGAGGAGCGATAGACGTTTCTTGTGTGCGGTTCTGGCTCTGGTCAGTGTGTTCTTTTTTTTTTTTTTTTTTTTTTAAGTTTTCCTTATTTATTTTGAGAGAGACAGAGACAATGCAAGTGCCGGAGGGGCAGAGAAAGAGGGAGGGATTGAAAATCCCAAGCAGTCTCGCCAGCACTAGCAGCACGGGGTTCAAACTCATGAAACCATGAGATCATGACCTGAGCTGAAATCAAGAGTCAGACACTTAACCACTGAGCCACCCAGGTGCCCCTCTGGTCCATGCATTCTACTGTCCTGTCCTTATTGGTAGAACTTCCATAGATCAGGAGTGTGGGCACAGTGTAGCTGGGGCCTCTGGTTGGAGCCTCACAGGCTATAATTAGGTATCAGTGGGCCAGGCACCTCTTCCAGCCCTCCTGGTTGTTAGCAGAATCCACAGCTTTGTGCTAGCCGCCCGAGGCCCGAGGCTCCTTCACGGCCAGCAGGAATGGCCTTGGGGTATTCTGTGCCATGACTTTCATGACCCCGGGTGTGATCTGAATGTTCTGCGGAGTCAAAGCATCCCCTGCCACCACCTCCAGGGCAGAAGGCGCCTCTGATCCAGGGGATGGCGGGGACTGCCACATGTCCCACCTCCAGGCCACCTGCCCTGAAAGGCATCTGTGCCATCGAGGCCAGCCAGCTCAGGCGAGTGGGTGGCCTGGCATGTGCATCTGGTGAGAGCCTGCCTCAGGAACCTTCTGCAGATCCTCCTCCAGACCTGTGGTAACCCTGCAAGGGGAATCCACAGCCATTCCCACGCAGCAGGTGGGCAATGCTTACCCAGCACCCACCGCAGGCTGGGTCCTCTCGAACAAGCAGGAAGCTCCCAGCAGACCTGGCAAGGACCAGGGGTATGGCCCACAGTCGGTCATTGAGACTTCATCAGCTTTTCATGCTCCCTGAGTTTCATAGGTGGGGTAACATCAGACAGCCATGTGCTTTGGAAGTACGCAAACCAGCCTCCATGTCTGGTGGGGGGCAGTGAGCCCCAGAGAACAGGACGAGGCACTCAGACATGGGAGTACCCGAGGAAGGGCTTGCTGTGGTCCAGTGTCCACAGAGACCTCGCTGCACTCGCTCAGCCGTCTGGCTTTGTGCTGACGTGCAGTGCGTGTCTTTGCGCTCCTGAGTGAGTGATGTTCAATCAGGTGTTACCCACCTGCGTCTGTGCCAAGAAGCCACAGAACACCCTCTGCACAAAAGGACTGTTTGCACAAAGAAAAAACATTCCTTCAGGGGGTTCTTTAGAAACGCTTGATACTCAACTAGCTATAACTTCACGGGAAAGCCTGGTGTCAAAGACGTGCTGGCACAGACGAAAACCTTAAAGCTGAGCGTGCCGTGCACCTGTGCTTCGGTGCAGGCGAGCCACTGCCCCCCGTCGCACCCTGCAGCTCCAGCAGCGCAGCTGCCCGCGTCCAGCCCACCCCCCTCCTGCGGCATTGCCGCCCTCCGATTTCACATGTGCCCTGCCTAGACTCAGCTTCCCCAGGCAAGCTCACTGGCTTGTCTGGCAACACCCTAAGGAGCCAGGCAGGAAGGAAGCACCTGGGCCAGACAGAGATGTGCAAGATGCCAAGGGCCAGGTGGCTGCTGTTGAGTAGGGCAGACATACACACAACCCACCAGGAAACATGCCCACCATGTATAGGATTGTCAGTTCCACAAAGGAAGTTCCAAAACTACACTGAGGGAATCCATGCAGGAAGACACTGAGTGGGAGACAGAGCCACCTACCATAGTAAGTATGGCATACCTATATCGTGTGCCAAACTGAAAAAAGGGTGCTCATGGTCTTTAAATGAAATGATTCTGCCTCCATCCCTGCCAGGAGGGTGTGCCTAGAGCCATTCTACCTGCACACCCCACACTCTACTTGGGCTCTCGGATCTTGGAGCAGGGTCAGGAAAGTACACCCTGTGTGTCATTGACAGACACCTTTGGGCAGCAGTGTCTGGGACCTCTGGCCCACAGAGCCAAAAGTATTCATGTTTGTTGGCCCTCAAACATTCTTTAAAGAACAGCTTCTGTGGCGCAGGGCAGATGTGGGGAATCAATCCTGCTATGTGGGGAATCAATCCACAAAGCCTGGATGTGGTCAATGGTGCCAAGAGCAGTACTAGAGGCCAAGGGGCCTCCCACACGGGCCTGGGATGCATCAGGCATCAAGCAGACAGTTAACGGTCATCTGTTCAAACTGATGAGATTGTGTTAGGCCAAGAATTCTCACTGACACTCACACAAGAAACGTTAACCTGAAGTAGATCAGAAGAGTATCGTAATAGTTCAGTAAGCCAAGTGTGTCTGCGCACTGCTATAGTTTGAATGTCTGTGTCCCCCTCCAAGTTCCTAGGCTGAAACCTACCCCTCCAGGTGATGGCAACAGGAGGTGCTTAGGTCATGGGGTGGAACCCTTGTGAACAGGATTAGTGCCTTATGAAAGAGATGCCCAGAGAGATCCCTCCGCCCTTCTGCCATGCAAGGACACAGGAAGTGGGCTCTCACCACACACTGAATCTGCGTTGATCATGGACTTCTAGCCTCCTCAACTGTGAGAAATGAAGTTCTGCTGTTTATAAGCCATAGCAGCCCAAAGGGACTGAGGCAAGATGTTATATTTTTATTGTTTTTTAAGATGTGGAATGTTATGGGGCCCCTGGGTGGCCCAGTCAGTTGAGCGTCTGACTTTGGCTCAGGTCATGATCTCACAGTTCGTAGGGTAGAGCCCCGCATGGGGCTCTGTGCTGACAGCGCAGGGCCAGGAACCTGCTTTGGATGCTGTGTCTTCCTCTCTTCTCTCTGCCCCTCCCCAGCTTGTGCATGTGCACTTTCTCTCTCAAAAATAAACATTTTAAAAAAAGGCTGTAGAATGTTAAAAAAAAAATCAAGTCATTTGGTCTCATCCTGTTGCAGTTATCTGTCACTGCATTAATAAACCAGCCCAAACTCAGCAGTGTCCAGCAGCCATCTGTGCACGTGGAATTCAGGGGCCAGGAATTTGGGAAGGGCTCAGCGGGGCGGTAGAGCCTGGGAAGGACTGAGCACAGAGGACACTGTCAACGTGTACGCCTCTGCATGGCCTCTCAGCCCGGTGGTCTCAGGGGAGTCAGACTTCTTACATGGGGCCTCCAAAAGCTCATCCAGCAAACCAGCAGGAGCCTTCTTTGCCCAGCCCTGGTATTAGAGAGGGGACACAAGACCCCGCCTCGTGAGGGAGGAAAGCCAAAATGTTTTCATCCTTTACAAAATAAGGCTTGTCCTTGTTTCTCTTTGGGTAGCAAGAGAGAGTGAGCATAGACAACCGAGACCCGAAGACTTGGGGGAAGGAGCCCAGGACAGGACCTGGGCCTCCTGCCATCACCAGGTGGGAGTACCCCAGCCATGCATGGGGGACACCCCTCACGCCACCCTGCAGGGTGTGATGAAATGCTCATGAAGAAGATTACACATCCCAACACACCAGTCTATGTCTCCAAATAAATGGACAGCAGGTCTGGACCTCCCATCCGCATGAAACCAAAGACTCCTTCATCTCAGGGAGAGAATTTGAAAATAAATGTGAAGGGCAAGGCTATCATTAAGAGTTCCTCAACCTATGGAGAAGTCTTGCTATAGAACAGGCCAGGGTAGGCCAGCCCCAATCAGTGACAGCACCAGCCCCTCCTGGGTGCCCGAGCCTGGAGCCAAGCAGCCTGCTGACCCAGTGAGTAGTCTGAGCCCTAGGGTTGCTGAGAACACACCTAAGGAAGAATAAGAAACAATCCTGGGACACCTGGGTGGCTCAGTCGGTTAAGCGTCTGACTTCGGCCCAGGTCATGACCGCACGGTTGGTGGGTTCGAGCCCCACATTGGGCTGTTATGCTGACAGCTAGCTCAGAGCCGGGAGCCTGTTTCAGATTCTGTGTCACCCTCTCTCTCTGACCCTCCCCTGCTCATACTCTCTCTCTCTCTCTCTCAGAAATAAATTTTTTAAAAAAATTTTAGAAAAAGAATAAAAAACAATCCAAAGAAACTAAACGTAGTTCAGTGCTTTTAGCACCAGCTTTCGTGAATCTTACATCATGTGTGTGTATCTTTCCTAAGATATTAAGACATTTTCAGATCTATATGTTAGGCTTGTCACTTTTGTTAAATATTTACAAGTGTTTTTAATGCATTTGCAACCAATGTATAAATGTCGGGGAAATTTTACTCTGTTATATCTGTATATCTGACATGTTTTGATATATCAACCGAGTTAGGGTATGCTATAGTGAGAATTCTTTATTATACAATATACAGTTTATAAATCTTGAGAATTTATTGAACCATTGATTTTTTTTTTCTAGTTTGGAAATTTCAAACAAGGGCCACAATGAAGGAAACTTACATTCAGTAACATTCGCTCTCTTTAGGAGGTGGTTGTGTGAACCATAACAAAAGTTCCACCCCACCCCACCCCCAGTAATACCCTCCTGCCCCTTTGCTGGCCCCCACCACAGCCCTGGCACCCATGGGTCTGCTCTCTTGCCCTGCAGTCTTGCCTTTTCCAGAATGAATATAGACAGAATCCTACAGTATGGCACCTTCCCTCTGGTCACCCCCGATTCTGTGTTCGGGGCCCAATGGCTGCCCCCACCAAGAAACGGCTCCTTCCTCCCAGAGTGACCTTCACGCCTAGGGGACCCAGCTTCTGAGCATGGTAAGCAGCTGGACTCACCCCTGAGGTGGTCTGCCTTTGTGGAGCCTGTCCTGAGCCCCTTGGCCCTGCCCCATAGAGCCCACTGGCCACCCCCATCCCCCCCAGAGGCCCTGGCCAGCATGGTGGCCTCTGTCGGTCCCTCTCTTTGGGAACATGCATTCTCTTAGAGCAGAAACTGTGTCTCAACAAATACTGCGTGGCACCCACTTTGGCATGTGAAAGGGTGAACATGGGACTCTGCTCCCCACCTCACACCACACCTTTGCCTCCCCTGAAAGAGAGAGGGCTGGTGGGGCTGGGCCCTCCCAGAGCTAAGTGGCCTTGCCCACCCTCCTGAACACTTGGGGTCCCTAACTGAAACCCCACAAACAAAAGAGAGAGACACTGTCCCTGAGAGACAGACACACACACAAGAGCTCGCTGGACTGGCCAGGGAACCGGCACTTGGAGGGGCATCTCCTGGGGTCCCAAACACACACCCAGGGCTGTCACCAGCCCCCCAGCATCCAGGACCCACTGCTCAGGTTGGGGGCTGGACAGCCTGCCTCATGGATGAGTCTGGGTCTCTGGGCACCAGTGAAGCTTATGGAGAGTGCCTGGGGTGGACTCAGCCCGGGGAGGTAGCACCAGGAGAGTGGCTCCCAGTAGGAGGGGTGCTTGATCGTCTGGCTGCCGTCCAGCTAATTGCCAGGCAGGATGTGGGGTTCAAACTACTTGGGGCTGTGGCTGTTAGCTGGTCCAGACTCTGTGACATTTGGGTCCAGCGATTCTGTGTTGGGGCCGTCCTATGCACCACTGGGTGCTGAACAGCATACCTGGCCTCCACCCACCCAGTATGGCCGTCAAAAGTGTCCCCAGACATTGCCCAATGCCCCTGTAGGATAAAATTTGCACATGCACTGGTTTAGAGACAGGTTAGGACTTGGTCAATCCAAGGTGAACAGGGTAACTTTTGTAGATTATGGATAATCCAGGGTTTCCTTAAGTGTTCAATACATGTAAATATACATAAAAATATACATTTGGAGCATCTGTCGGTTAAGCATCCTACTTCAACTCAGGTCATGAGCTCATGGTTCCTGGGTTCAAGCCCCTCGTGGAACTCTGTGCGTGTGTTGTTGTGTGTGTGCGTGTGATGTTTTCATAACAGCCATCCTTAGGGGGCACAAAGGGGTCTCTTGCTGTGGTTTAATCCAAATTTTTAACTCATCATAAATTATTTCCCACGTGTATGCGTAATACGATCTCTGTCTTCTGGAAACTTAAATCTCACGGGGATGAGACACGTGCATGGGAAATAGCTGGAAACGGGAGGGAAACCAAGTGGCAGTGTGCAGTGGCTGGGGTGGGACGGGTGGGCGGAGGACAGGCTTTCAGGAGCCAAATGGCCCCACCAGCACACACCAGGCGGCTCGGCCCCCTCATGTGTCCTGGCCCACCTGAGACCTGTCCTCTCCCATCAGCAGCCCACCTGTTCCAGGGGCAGGATTGGTAAGTGGCAGAGAAATGACAGTGGCAAGTGAAGAGCCCAGAGGCAGCTGCGGCTCTGGGAACAGCCCTGCAATAGCTTCTGGGAGTCCAGGTCTCCGGAAGAGGGTGCTGACTGTGGCCTTGGGCCCCACCTCTAATGGACCCTTCTGGCCGTCCACCCAGAAGGGAGAAGGGCTTGATCATCAGTGCTGAGGTGAGACATGGCCAGAAACACCTACCATTGTAAGAAGGGCCCACTATAGAAGCCTCCATGGGGCGCTGGGGAAAATGAGGCCCACTGCCCCTTTGCTGCCCAGCAGCACTGCCCAGCCCTGCCCGGTGGAGATGACAGCAGGCACACTTGGGGCCAGTGGCCTCTCTTTAGCCCCCGCTGTGGGGATGCCCACAAATGCCAGAATGCCTGCTCACTCACAGAGCTGGGTTGCTGCGTGGCGGGTGTGTGGGAAACGTGTGTATGGGTGGCATACAGCTGGAAGCTGGCAGCTCTCTGCGGCCCACCCCCCACCTTAGACAAGATGCCCTCGGGCCAGGCACATAGCCTGGCAGCCCCCGGTCTCTGCAGCTCTGTGCCCTGCAATCTCTCCCAGAACAAGGACCCAGCTGGCCAGTGGCATCTTAATTAAACCTCTTGTTTTTCTTAGTTCTTTGAAGACTTTACAAAAGATGGATTCTTTGCATGGAAGTTGCTGCTTCCATATTCTGTCGCACCCCATCACCACACACGCACTCTCCCAGTCCCCACTACCACGTTGGAAGCCCTGACCTACCAGTGCCCTGTGTAGACGAGTGGCAGAGAATGCACTGCAGCCGGCCTTCCTGCAGCTCTGAGCCCCACCTGCAGACCACGCGGGGGCTGGCCGTGCCGGGCAGCCTTAGTGGACACGGGGAGGGGCCTGGATCCCAGCCAGTGACTCAAGTCTACCTTACCACAAGGGAGGACTCGGAGAGGGCAGCCCTGCAATGAAGAGCCTGCTGTGTCCTCCAGCGCAGGCACTACCCAAAGAAAAAAGATGCAAGCTGCAGCCACATGCAGCCAAGCAGCCTCGGGGAGCCCAAGAGCTATGGCCTCTTCCTTAACCTGGACTCCAGTGGCCCCGACTGCCATTACCACCTTCACTGTGAGATGAGGTCCCAAAAGAAGCCATCCTGGAGAAGAATCTAGAAAGCATGTTTTGAGATGAAAGGTAGGTTCAGAGATGGGGTCACAGATGGAGGGGGCTGGGAAGACAGGTGCATGGGGGGGAGGGACAGGGGCATCCATCCTGGAAGGCCAAGGCCACTTGTGGGGAGGGCTTAGGGACTGGAGCCCAGGACCCAGTCTTCCAGGGTGGGTCTTTGCTGTCTTCCCAATGACGTGAGATACAGCACTCAGAGCTGCTTCAGGCCTTGGCCCAAAAAGTCATAAGGATGTGACTGAAAAAAATGTCACTCAAGTCCAGACCCCCAGCAACTGTAAGGCCCACCAGAAGGCTTTCAGATCAGACTGTGACTCCCTTAGACTGAAAACTTCAGCGTCTCTGAAGTCAAGATGTGTTTCAGTCTAAGGGAGTCACTGTGTGATCGGAAGGCCTTCTCCTTGGTGGTGCGAGCAAGAGTGGTGGGCCTGGACCCTCATGCGTCCCCAGCGCGGGTCTCCGCAGCAAGAGCTGGGCCAGGCTGCTCTGTGAGCGGAGGGGGGAAGACATGGGTGGCGGCCGCTGGAAACAGAGGATTAAGTACTTACTTTATGCAATTGAAAGCTGATAGATAAAGGATGTCAGCAATACCATTCCTCTTTATAATTAAGAAGATAACTTAATTACTGCTATTAAAACCTAAGCTTCTCCCCCATGTGGGCTGCTTTTCATAGAATACCTTTGGTTCTGCTCTTCCCCACACACAGACCTGGCAGCAGTTAAATAGAGGCGCAGAGACTCCAAAGGTTCATCTTGTGAACCCATCTGGTTTGAAGTAGTACGACAAGTAGGGAAGGGAATTGAATCAAAGGCAAGATTTGTGTGTTTTTTTCAATACAGAAAATGTATGGGGTAGACCAGGAAATAGTCCCATCCTCCGCTCCCAGGGCTGGGTGCCGCCACTGGGCTGTGGGGCCATGTCCCCTGGCCTGCTCCCCGGCAGTGCGCATGTCACAATACAGAGGCGGCTGTGGGGGTGAGGGAGATTGGGAAGGAGGCAGTGGGGATCAGATTTGTGCGGAGGCATCAGATGTGCCCAAATAGATGCCCGGTCCTGTCCCCCGGCACCTATGAAACCGCACAGCCTCATCGGAACCCACACAGAGGAGGAGAGGAGGTCCCCACTGCTCGCATGGGCCTTCACCATTCATACCACTCCCACAGGGCATGGGTCGGCACCCCAGCATTAAGAGGAAACTGAGGCACAGAGGCTATGGAAACTAGGAGGTGTGCTCTCCCTTGCACCCAGCTCCAGGTTGGGCCACTGGAATCATTCCTTTTGTCCTAGAAGAAGCTCCTTGGGCCCCCACCCCTCCCTCTACTGGCTCTGCTGGCTCTGCCCCTGGCAGCTGTGGCCCCGTGGAATTCTCTAGTGCTCACACGCTTTGATCTGCAGCACACCCGGAGATCAGTGCTTCCCATTCACCCAACCGTCGCAATACAAGTCCCACACACTTTGGACTTCCTCAGCCAGAGGGAAGGGGCGGCTGAAGCCCCACAACCAGGCTTTCTCTTCCTCTGCCACGCCAGAACCCCCCCATCCACGCCAGACCCCCCCCCCTCACCCACACCAGAACCTCTGTGTACTGCCTCTGCACCCCAAATGCTTCCCTGTGTAACCAGCCCCTTCAGGTTGTTTGTCATCATAGACCTGTGTCCACATCTGCTTGTGCCCTATGGCTCACTGACGTGCTTGCTTGGGGCACTTTCTCTCTGTCTGTGTAAAGGTACCTAATGCTGTCCAGCTATACTTAGTGGTAGTACAGGGGCGCGGTCCCATTCCAGAGGAACCCTGCACCATCCAGAGCCTGTGGATGAGACCCTGTGAGCTGGGCTGTGGGGTTGTTAGAGTGCTCGTGAATTGGGCTCTTGGAATACCTAGATGAGAGGAGGTGGCAACCGCAGGGCTTGCCAGAGTGCCTGGCACTTGGTAAGTCCTGTAAAAATGCCAGTAATTTATATTGGGGTATTCCACACACATCTCCAGCCTTCCTGGGATCTGGAAGGTTTATGTCAAAAACAGAGGCTCCAGCACTGGAGGAAAGGAGGACAGCAGGCCCTATCTGTAGCTATGGTCTGGTCTTCCTCCTTTATTTTTTATTTCATTTCATTTTCATCTATTTATTTTAGGCAGAGAGAGAGAAAAGGAGAAAGAGGGGAGGGGGGTGGGGAGAGACACACAGAGAGAGAGAGAGAGAGAGAGAGAATCCCAAGCAGGCTCTACACTCAGCATAGAGCCCACTTGAACCATGACTTGAGCTGAAATCAAGAGTTGGATGCTCAACCAACTGAGCCACCCAGCACCCCTGGTCTTTCTCCTCTAAAAACAGTGAGCTGGTCTGCTGAGGGTGTCGTCACACCACACCCCAGGGTCTTGGATCCCCTAGACCCCTTATGTGGGACCCAAAGGAGCAAAGAGGGCAGTGGACAGGCCCCACCCCTCCTCAACTTAGTCAAGAGTTTACCTGTTTCATCCATCACATGTCCATTGTTTTTCAAGGGTTGGGGAGTCTGGGGTCCCTGGACCAAACTTCTGAGGTCCTTTCTAATCCAAGTTCTTGTCCACCTGAGTTGGCAGTTGGATACTTGGAGACAAGTGAAGGGAGCAGAACAGGACCTCTGGGCTAACTGGGGAACCCAGAGGAAGACACTGAGGCACAAGCGCATGAGGAAGCAGGTCAGATGGGACCTGAGACCCACACAGGGCAGCACATCAGCTCATGGAAGGGGTAGGCCAGGTGTGCTCCAAGAGGAGCCCAAAGCGAGGGACACAGAAGCTGCCGGGACAGTGGCTTCACAGGGAAGCCAGGGACTGTCTGGGGTAGCTGCCCATGGGAGTGTCAGCCTCACACAGCAGGCAGTGCTGACAGCGCTGTTGGTGCTCACCAGGCACTTCTTTCAGGAATGAGTGACCAAGAGGGGCTCTGAAATGAGCAGCCCCCAGCAGAAGCTGGGTGACCCGAGCCACCCTTCCCTCACCCCCTTCCCAGGATGGAAGGTGGGTGACAGCAATCTGCTGAGGTGGTGCATGGCCTACACGCCGCAGGACTGCCCGGAGGAACAGCCTCGCCTGCAGTGCTGGGCACCACAGCATCCATCATCCTAAAGCAACCGAGCGCCCTTGATAGGAGACTGGACACTGGTGAGCGGGAAGAACTGACAGGTGGGTGGCAGCGTGGGCCAGCTCTGCCACACCACGGAGCAGCCGGCGCTCTGCTGCGTGATCCCCTTTGTGAGAAGTTCTTAAGCCGGGCAAACTCATCTGCGGGGGCAGAGGGTAGAAAACCATGCCTGTGGGGGGCTGTTCCCCAGCGCAGGGCAGCCCTCCTCTGCAGTGTCCAGCGAGCTGACCTGCAGCACATGTGCTGTTCAGCACTTGGAATGCAGCCAGCGAGGAACCGAATGTTTCATTTTATTCTGTTTTTGTTCATTAACATGTAAGTGGCCCACTGTGGCTAGCAGCCAGCATGTCGGACAGCGGTGCAGCGCTCTGCCTTGAGTGGGTGATGATCATGGGAGCAGGTCCACATGCAGGAGGCTGGCAGGCTGCACACCGGAGACCCGTATGCTCAGCTGCAACCTCTCAGCTGCAAACAGCCGCACCATCATTGGTTCAGAAGAGAGCGTCTTCTCATTTTAGCTTTAAATGAGACCAAGGTGGAGCTCTCTCCAACTGTGGTTCTCAGCCCCTGCCACTCACCATGGCCTGAGTGTTGAAAGTGGGCAGAGGAAGAGCGCGGCCTCAGGATCACAGTAGGCCCTGGAGGGGCGTCCAGCACATGCAGGAGAGGCTAGCCCTGGCGGGCACAGCCCATCACTCCTGCAGGCCTTCCAGGACGAGAAGGGATGCAGGGCGCATCTGTGGCACCAACAGGCTGCATGAGTGGGGAGCTCAGCGGTGCATGTTGCTCACCCAGCGGGAGGTCTGCAGCAGGTGGTAGCAGGGTGTCCATCAGGGATGGGTGTCCAGAGCCGCCCTTAGGAGTCCATGAAGCTGTGTCCACAGAGCCCACTAAATCATGGGCTGCGTCTTCACACCCTGGCACTAGATGACCTTTGAAGCTTTGGGGGATCTGGGCTCCAGAGCTCATTCCTCAGCAGCCTTGGTCACCCTTTGTAGACCTGGCTCACGGAAACACTTTCTGCTGTCCAACTGCTAAGATGTCAACCACGTCACACCATCAGGGTGAACACATCGGGAAGAAACCATCCAGTCTAGGAGGGACACTGGGAAATTACTGGCTGTGCCAGGGAGAGGTGGCACCAGCTTGCAGCAATTGCCACAAACATACTGGGACAGACACAGAAGGGGGATAGAACCTCAGCCACTTGCATTTCCCGTCCATCGTGTGTCCAAGTTAGCAGCCTTGACGTTGACCGGTTGTCAGCTTTTCCTGCCTGGACTCAGGAAGGGAGGGATCAAAGGGTTCCTCTGGCCCCATCCCTGGTGTTGAGTTAATGGGGAGAGGTCCCTCACCACCTGGCCTGGGAAAAATGCTTCACAGACAGGTTTCAAGATGACTCATGACCACTGTCATTGTACCCCCTGTCCAGGTCACTCCGTGGGGACATTCACAGGGAACAAAGTCAATAAACAGGGGAAAGCACAGGTCTGGGCTAGGTCCAGCCAGGGGAAATGCTAGAACAGCAGAACTGCCTGTTTTTGTCTTTCGATGATCAGAGTCAGAGCTTCTCCCCTTCCCAGCCCCCAAATGGCAGTGTCCTGTCGTGATGGTTATGTCCAGCTTCCGTGGAAAAGCACCCAGGACAGGCACTGGTCCTGAAAACAGGCCAGGAGTGCCTGCCTAAATCCTAGAGGAGGGACAACTGCCGGCCAGAATTAAGTAAAAAGACCCTGTGCACACCTGGGGCTGAGGCTGAGCCCCGGTACTTTCAGCCTGGGGGCGGGTGGGATGAGGCTGCAAGGCGGCAGTGGGGGCGGGGAGATGGCTGGCAGAGCCCGGAGGAGACCCTGGGAGCGAACCCAGTTGGGGCCACAGCAGAGGGGGCGGGGAGAGGACGGAGAGGGGCGTGGCCGAGAAGAGCCTCTGGAAACCAGCCGGGAGAAGGCGCTGGGAGGGCACTGTAGGGACTCCCGCTTCGCAGCGGCCTGTGGGGATTGGAGCTGGGGAGACCCCGAAGTCCCCGAATCGACCGGACTCCCTCTCCCCGACATCCCCCGTGCGATCTAACTGGACGCAAATAAATGGACACGCAGGCAGCTTCCAAAAGAGGCGAAACCTTTATCAAGTCGGCGCCGGCGCAGTATCTACAGTATCTACAAATATCTACACGTATCTACACCGCCTGCAGACGGGCTCTCGGGTCGTCTACACTGCAACTGCCGGCCGGGCCGGGGAGGGGCGAGGGGGGCGACGCGGTCTCGCGGAGAACAATAAATATCACTTCCTTCCGCCGCTGACCGGGCGCTTTGGCACTGGCGGGCGCGGACCCCGTGGCCCTCGGGGCTGGGGAGGGACCCGCGGTGGCTCCCGGGACTGGGGAACCATATACTTCGACAGCTGTCGGGGTTGGAGGGTGAAGGACCCAGACGGCTTCGAGGCTAGGGAAGGGGAGACCCGCACTGGCCCCCGGGGCTTGGGGGAACGTGTTCTTGGAAGGCCCTTGGGGCTGGGTGGACGGGAACCCCGACGGCCCTCAGGGCTGTGCGGGGACCCCGGGCGGGGAGCGGCCAGCGGGCGCCCGCATTATCTGGGGCAGTAGTCGTAGGAGCCGGGTGGCGCTGCCCCGGCCGACGAGTACATGTTGGCGGCGGCGGCGGCAGCGGCGGCGGCGGCGGCGGCAGCGGCGGCGGCTGGGCTCACGGCTGGGTGATGGTGGTGCGGGTGCGCGTGTGTGTGCGGGTGGTAGCCGTGGCCGCGCAGGCCTGGCAGGGGGTAGGGCGCCGGTCGGCTCTTGGGCCCGAGGTAATGGTCGTAAGCGGCAGCCGGGTACTTATAGGGGTGATGGTGCAGCGGCTCCGACGCGCCGGGCGCCTCCAGGCGCAGCTCGGGGTGCGGAGGGCTGGGCCGGCCTCCGGGCGCACCCGGCAGCGGGACGAGGCCGCCGGCGCCGCCGGCCCCGGGCAGCGCTGGGCTCAGCACCCGTGCCAGCAGCTGCGGCGGGTGCGCCGGGTCCCCGAGCACTGCCGGTCCACCCGCGTCGCGCTCGAATTCTCGCCGAGCCTCGGCCGCTTCTGCGGGGAGGGCCGAGGGGTAAGCGCGGCGGCTCGGGACGGCAGAGGAGACCCGCGAGCGCCCCACCGGTCCTGGCGGGGAGGGGGCACAAGCCCGCGCTCGGACTCTCCCGGCCCCTTCTCGCCGAACCTGCCGGAGACCCGGGGCCTCCCCGGGGGCCCGCGCCCCTCCACCGGCTGCAGGCGGGGAGGGCGGGGCGCAGCCGTCGGGCCGGGCGGGCGAGTGCGCGCTTGCCCGCCGCCACGGCCGTTGTGCAACCGGCGCGAAGGCCCCGAGCGCCCCTGGGGCGCAGGCGAGGCCAGGCTCGGCCGCCTGCCCGGGGCGGAGCGCGCGCGGGGCCGCGGCCCCGATCCCACGACCCCGGCCCTACCTTTCTCTGCGCCGTTGGGCTGCGTGGGGGAGGCCACCGGGTTCCGCGAGCAAGCGAAGGCGCTCATAAGCGGCAGCGCGCCGGGCCGGTGGTTCCGGGGCCTTCGAGAGGGAGAGGGGCAGCGAGTCAGGGGAGCGTCCCGCTGGTCTCCCCGCACTGTAGCGATCCCTTCAGAGGACACTCACCAGTCCTCCGGATCGCAGTCTCGAAAGCCTTTGGCGAAGGGGTTGCTGGCTATCTTGAGCTGCGTGATCTGCGGAGGGTTGGGGGAGCGAGCATTGAGCCAGTGGCTGGAGCCCCAGCGCTGGGGCCTGGAGCACCCGGGTAGTGTAGTGTTAGAAGGGGCTCCCGCAATAAGAGCCCCTTTACTCTTCTGGGACAATAACCCTCCCACATTTACTCTCCCACACTGAGAGTTGTGCCTTTCTTCTGCCAAAGGGGGAGCTTCCTTTCTCGCTTAGGATCCCCTTTGTGGCCCCAAGTGATTGGGATGGAGACCCGGTGCCCCTGGCTGAGTTGGGAATGTAGTCACCTCCACCGCCCACCCCGCAGTAGGGGAGGGGGATGCCCTAGGAATTTGGATAAACCGTGGATCAGGCCCCTGATGGGGAGTTTCCGGAATGGTTTGGAAAACAAACTTTCAGGCCGCACTGACAGTTGCCGCTGGAGAGGTCAACCTGATAGGAGTCTGGGCTGGCCTGCCGCAGAGGGGAGGAGGCCTTTGAGGGTGGGACTCCATCGTGTTGTGTTCCACCAGGACCCACAGCCTTTGGGTCCAGACCTCTTTCCCTCAGGCAGCAACTGCACAGTGCAACCCAGAAGTATTGAATTTGCGCATCCCCAGGGTCTCACCCGATGGTTCTGGTAAGCAGTGACCGCAGTGAAGCGAGTCTCCTCAAACACAAAGGTTTTAAAGTTCTCCTCAGCGTATTTCTCACTATCTTTGCGTGGGTCCACATAGACAACGTGGAAGCGGGGCTGGTATCTGTGCATGGAGTTGAGAATAATCTGGAAGACAAGGTGGCAAGTTTGGAACTAGGAAACGGGCGAAGGTCCAGAGAAGCAGCGAATTTCTCAGAGAACTTGGTCAAAGCCCTTAACTTCTGAAATGAGGTCCAGCCATGGGGCTCAAGGGAAGACTGCAGTCAACTAAATGGGGACCACCAGGAAAGACCCCCCAAATGGCAAAAGATCAGGGTTTAGATTCTTTTTCCGTAGGTCCGTCAGAACTACTTCAGACCTACAACAGGCAGTGGTAGGCGGCTGCAGGCCAATGCTTAGCCCAGCAGGAAAGCGGCATCATCCGCCTGGATTCTACAAAGCCTTCTGCCGCTACCCCCACACCCCATCCTTCCCAGTTAAAAAACAAAAAACAAAAACAAAAACTGCAGCAAAAGAGCCAGAATGGAATGAGGGAAGCAAGGTGACAGACAGCCTCTCCCAGGCCCGAGAGCCACCAGACCCTGAGCCCCTGGCCGGAGGGGCCCACTCTCCTCAGCCTGTCCTTCATTCACAGGCCAAGCTCGGCCTCTAGCTCTGGTCAACAGGGACTCCGGAGGGCCTGCCCCGGGTAGCCTGGGGATGTGGGAAGATTGCTCACATGGCCGTTGTCGTCCAGCAGGTTGTTGGTCAGCTTGAGCTTATCGAAGGACACAATTTGCTTCATCCACTGCGCACCCTTGGCAGGCGAGTCGGGATGGTAGTGTACACGGCCCGGTGTGGCAGGGTCCGCCTTCCCGGCCACTAGCCAGGAGGAGCTGTGGAAGGCATACCTGGGGCAACACCAGAACAGGGGTCATGCCATGGAGAGTGAGCAGAGAGGGCCTTGACGAGTGAACCCCAAAAGTGCCTCTAATGAGTTTTCCTATCATCGGTGAACTCGAGCCTTCGGCTACCACACAGACTGGGAGCTTTTCTGAGGGGTATTGGGAAGAAAACGGAAAACTCCCTCCAGTCCCAGTGCACAAGACAGCAGGAAGCCGGGCCCCAAGGGAGGAGGCTGGGCTCCGGGCGCCACAATTCGCTGCACGCGGGTCTGCCTGCTCCGGGCCTCCCCACCGCCGCCTCCGGTGTCGCCTGCGTGGCGGGAGCCCGGATTTGGTAGGGCCCGGAGGCCTCAGGCACAGGGCGGACCATGTTCTCTTTATTAATTGCTGTTAATTGTCCGGGCAGCGAGGCCCGCCCAGCATAATCTCTCCCGGCCACCCCACCTTTCCTGCTGGCTCCCAGCGTTCCCGGGGGATGGGGGAAGGGGACAAGGTGCCCACGCTCACCTCGTGGGAGAAGGAGGCATGAAGAAAGGCAGGGGGCCTGTGTGCAAGGGGCCTGCCTGCCTCGGGCCAAGCTGGCCCAGGGGCGTGGGAGCTGTCTCGGGCTTAGAGCTGGCGGAGGGGCCCAGCCTGTGTGACTCCTGAGGGGAGAAGCGCTAGGGGTGGGGTGTGTGGGTCTGGGGTCTGACAGGGTTGGGGAGGGAGCAGGTCACAGGGGACGGTGGCGCCGGCGGTGCAGGTCCCTGGGACTCCCAGTCACAAATGTCCTTGTGGGCTGCCCTCAGAGGCATCACCAAGCAGGGACCAGCCACTTCCCAGGGCACCCTCCCTGGTTCTGCTGGGCGCTCACCGGTAGCGCTTGTCGTCCACTGGAACGAAGTCCATGAGGAGCATGTAGTCGGCCATGGGGTCCATGCCGAAGAGCTTCACTTGAAACGTGGGGAACATGCGCCTGGGGGCGGCGAGGCCTCTGGTCACCTCAGGTGGGGGAGGGCAGGGCTGCCCCACCTTGACCGACCCAGGACAGGCAGCTTCCTGCCGGCTGCTGCGTTCATCGGCCTGGCCCCTCCATCTCCTCTCCTCTCACTCAGCTACTCTAACCCAACTAGGCCCATGCCCAGCCAAGGGCAAGTACAGGGGCAGAGTAGTCCCCTGCTCCCTTTTTCAAAACCCCGAAATGGCTCATTAAACACTACAGCTGAGCCTCCACACACCAGCCCTGGTCTATGGCTTCTTCTGCCACATTTGCCTGCGTAGAGACAGCCTAGCATTTGCTAATTCTCGGCTGTTCAGTCCAGAGGTAGCCTCAGCCGGCAGCACCGGATCAGCAAGACTCCTAAGATGTGGTCCCAGAGATTCTCAGCCCTCCAGAGAGCTTCCCCCAGCTCCATCTAAGCGACCGATGTAAACTCCCGGCTCGAACAAAATGAAACCAGGGGACTCTTATGTGGTTCCCAGGAGTCCCAGTTGCCCTTTCGGCTGGGTCTGTGGGGCTGCTGCCCGATCCCTCCAGTGAGGCTGAGGCCTCAGAGCCCACAGACCCAACTTTTAGGCCCCGTCTCCAGCCCGATGCTGGAGTCTCTCCATCTTCCTCAGGGATACACACAAATTCCCCGCCGCCACACACACCCCACTATTGCCCCCCGGACAGACGCAGCTACTCTGGGAGACCTTGGCTTATGCTCTCATGTCCCCTAACTCTCCCCTCCCCCAGACTCCGACTCTATGACCCATCTAGGCTCTTGAAAGGACATTCTGCAGCTCCTGGTTGGGCCCGCCAGCGCCAGCCGGGGGCTGGCCCTGTCCTGAGAGCACAGCAGTGCCAACCACTGGGCCCTGGAGGACAGCATGAGGTTTGGCTCCCACCTGCCCTTCCTACGGCTTTGCTTCATAGGCACCTCCCTGCAGGCAGTGGGCAAAAAACAGATGCCATGGAGCCGGCCCTCCTGGTCAGACCTGCCACCCCCACTTTTGCAGGCTGGTGGGTGCCGCGGAATGCTGGCTTCTGGGGTGAAGCCTGGCCACCGCCAAGGCCCTTGCTGCCCTGGACTGGCCTAGAGGCTGGGGTGCGTCCTCACGGGACAGTAAGGAGAGCCTGGAGAAGACCTGCAGAACTGAAGCTGAGCACAGGCCCCGGGATCCCTAGGGAGGACAGCCGTGGCAGGGAAACAGAAACCACGAGAAGGCTCTGCAAACAGGCCCTGAGTTCCCCTTGGCTGTGCGGACGCAGAGCTGGTGTCTCCGTGTGTACATTAGACACAGCCCGGCACCCGCCTTTGTCTGCTGGTCAAATCGGTTGCATCGCAAAACTTGTTCCCCTTCTCTCTGGGCCCTTAAAACAAATACAGGCCAATTGGAAGGCGGCAGCCCCAGCAGCAACGGCCAGGCCCCACAATCACCCGAAATTTAGGCCGGAAAAAAACTGGGTAACAACCTTCACGGAAGAGAGCATATTGTTTTTAAGGGTCTTAACTTTCCCTTAAAATTTTCCAGACAGTTGCCCAACTGCTCCCTCTTTACCTAACCCGTATAGATTGAACTGGGGAACTAAAGACGTGAATTTCCTTTGAGGTGGGATCCACTGGGAGCCGGCTGGCTGGCGAGGCCGCTCAGGGGCGGCTGCCTAACCCCTAGCTCCGTGTGTTCCGAGCCGGCCCAGGCTTCCGGCCGCCGGTGCCTTGGGGCAAGCCGGTCCGCCGGGCTTCTCTCCACCAGCCTTCCGAGGCTGCCCGCGCCGTCCCCTCCGGCCCCGCTCGGCGCGTCAGGCGGCTGTCGCTGGAGCCGGGACCGCAGAGAGCGAAGAGCCGGCTCGCGCCTAGAGGGGCCCGCAGGTGGCGGGGCCGCGCCCCCCACCCCGCTTCTCGACCCCACTCGCGTGGATCAGACCGAGGCGCGCTGCCCGAGACCCGCGCCACGTGGGGAGGGTCGCGGGGAAGGGGGGGGCACCCTGACCTGCCGGCCTTGGTGACGATCATCTCGGTGCCCAGCTGATTGAACTCGTCCCACAGCGCCTTCATCTCCAGCTGCACGCTCACGCTGGCCACCTTCGCGTTCTTCTTCACCGGCGCCTTGGCGGCGGCCGCGCAGCTGGCCGCGGGGCCCTCGGGCTCGGCGGCGGCGCTGGTGGCGGCCCCAGCGGCCGGCGCGAACGGATAGGCGTGCGGCGGCGGGCCCGGGGCGCCGGGGGCGGCGGCGGCGGCGCACGGGTCGTAGCGCGGCGGCGGCGGGGGCTCGCGCGGGCCGTACGGGTCGGCGCCCGGCGACGCGGCGCCCGGGAAGCCCCCCGCGGCCCCCAGGCTGCTCAGGCTGCTGGCCGTGAAGGCTGCAACGTCGCAGAAGTGCGAGAGCTGCGTGAGCCACGGGCTGGACACGGCGGAGATCATGACCCGCGGGCCGCCGCCGCCGCCCCCGCCGCCGAGGTGAGCGCTGCCCCGCGCCCCGGGCCGAGTGGCGGGCGCTGAGCTGCGCCCAGGGCCGCGCCGCCCTACACCGCGGGCCGGCCCCGAGGAGCGCCGCCCCGCCCGCCCCGCCCCCTCAAGCGCCGAGACAATGGCCTCCCCTCCCTCCCCGTTCCTCGCCCCTCCCCGCTCCTTCCCCTCCCCGGCCCCCAGCCCGCCCGCCGCGGCTCTCTCGGCCCGGGCCCCCGACCGCCCGGACCGGCTCCCTGAGCGCCGGGCCGCCCGCCCGCCCCTCGCTCTGCCGCCCTCCCGCGTTGCATTTCTCCTTTCTCTCTCCAGGCTCTTTTTCCAATTTGGTATTTCTTTACCTTTGTGTTCCTCGTTGAAATTTCCCTCCTAATCCTCTTTCCTTCTTCCACTATCTCTTTCGTTTCTCTTTATTTCTGTGTCATTTTTCTGCCTTTCTTTTTCCAGTTCTGTCCCTCTCCTTTCTTTCCACTTCATTTTTCATCCCTTCGTTTTTCTTCCCAGTCTGCCTTTTGCCTCTTCTTTCTCTAGGTCTTTTCCTGTTATTCAGGGGGTTTTCCTCTTTTTTTAAAAACAAAATAAAAACTGGAGGTTTCTCTAGCTTTTCCCTTTTTTGATGCCTTTATTTTTCGTCTTAAAATTCCCTTCACTTTCTTCTTTTTCGTTCTCGCTCTCTTTACTTCTTTTTCATCTTTCTCACTTTTCCTACCTTCCTTTCCGGGTGTTTGTTTTTTTCTCTTCTCAATTTCTTTTCCTCCTGGCTGCGCTCACCTCTCTCCCTCTCTGTCTCTTTCTGTCTCTCTGTCTCTCTGTCTCTCTCTCTCTGTTTCTCTGTCTCTCATTTGCCTGGGTTCCCAGACTCTACGGCACTCTCCTCTCCTGCCAACTTCCCTCCACCTCTCCCAGCTTGCGGCCACCTCTGGCTACCTCTGCCCCCTTTCCCCGGTCCTTCTCAATCCTGTCCTTTCTGGTTTCCGCCAGTCCTGTTCAGGGCCGGTGCCTAGCTCCTTGTGGGTCTCTGCAGCTGGATTCCCAGGCTGGAGGGTGCACAGGCTTTGGGCAGGATGCCTGCCCTTCCTCTCTACTCCAGAGTCACTGGAAGCCTGGAGCCCACCCCGCCAGAGCTCCCTCCACCCGCTCTGTGCCAGGGTCCTGCCCACACTCTTTGCTAGGGCCCCAAGGCAGCTGTGGCAGGGGGTCGGCCGGCGGGTCCCTGTGGACACTGCGAGGAGGCTCACCTTCCATATCCCTGGTGACGGTGCTGAAGTGCATCCCGGCCGGGGATCCCAGCAGCCGGTGAAGCTTCGCCTGGTCGGAGGACCCGGGGCCCAGGCGAGCCTTGCGCTCTACGGCCTCTGCTGCAACCAGAGAGGCGATGCTGAACGCGCTGGCCCGGGGAGACAGCGGGCTCCGCGCGTCCATAGGCGCCCGGCGGCCTGGCCGGCGCCGCCTCCGACTGCGTGCACCCAGCCGCACCGAGGCCGGCCCAGCCCACGGGACCCGGGGGCGGGGGCCTGCGGTGCCACTCACAGCCTCCAGCCCTGGGCCCAAGGGATTATGGCGTCACGGCCCCCCACTCTGGGCCGGTGGCAGCCAAGGGGCCCAGATGGGTGGAGCGCCCTGGGAGTGTGGGGCCCTTCTGCTTTTCAAGCTCCCTGCCCCTGGCCTCTGCTCCCAGGGACCTCGGTGACCAGCGCCCTTCGAACATCCCGCTGTTCCCACCGAGGCGGGGGTTCCCTCTGTCCAGCGAAGCCACCGAAGCCACCGTCGGCTTCTACAGTCCCCGAATGGAGGCAGCTACACCGAGAGCGCCCAGCCTCAGCCTGTGTCAGTGGGGCACCGATGGATCACCGTGGGGAGGCCTGGATTGGCCTTGCCCCTGCCCTCGGCCCCTCCCGCCTCCTCCTCCCTGGCTGCCCCTGCACCTGGGTGAGGAGAGGGCAGCTCGGGATCCGGCACTGGCCACAGGCGGACAACACCAGAGCTGTGGCGTCGTCTGTTCCTCGGCGCGGCGGAACAGGACCCAGCCCAGCAAATGCCCCCCCAACCCCCTTCAGTCGGCTCACTGTCGTGGGGACCCCAAGCAGAGGGACGCCGCCCAGGCCGTGCAGCCCGGGAGCCCGAGCGTCACGCGCACCCGCGCGCACCGCCCGCCTCTGGCCAGGACGCTTATACATCCGGAGGGTGGGCAGTGCCCGCTCCTCCGACCTCCCCGCGCACCGGCCGGGCGCAGGGAGGGCCGGGGGCGGGGCCTGGACTGGCCCAGGGAGCCGAGGACACGTCGGAGGAGTTCAGGCCGCCGGGTCGGATTGTATGCTGCCCCCTGCCACCCACCCTGCATTCAGCCTGCCCACCTGGTTAGGCCTGCTGCCTTGGTGCCCAGCCAGGCCAGCAGAGTGAGGCAAGGCCCACCCTGAAGCTTCAAGGCCTCTAGGCCCAGGCATCCGGGACACTAAGGCCTAACTTGGCTTGTGCCTTCCCCCACACCTACTGCCGATGAGGTCTTCTCTGACCAGCTCAAGGTATCCATGGCTTTTCTGCCCAGAGGCTTCCTAGCAGAGCATCAAATCTCCCAGCTTCCCAGGAGCCTCTCTAGCCCTTCGCTGTGGCTCTGGCTCTCAGGGCCTCTGTTTCCAAGGCTTCTCTGCCTGCAACCATGGTGTAGGCCTTCGCCTGCGCTTGCCTGGGATAAGGGTAGGAGGCAGGCAGCCTCTCCCAGGTTTGTACAATCCCGGGGGCTCAGAACCCAGGCGGGAGAAGGTGCTGTTTGGGAAGTGGGGAAGGCTCAGGAACTGAGGACCGGGAGTAAGCTCCAGTAGGAAGGGACTGGGTCCTGGGCCTGAGGTCCAGGAAAGAGCGGGAGGCACTGAGTGCAGCAGGTGAGCATGTGGGCATATGACTGGGGTGTGGTATGTGTGACTTCATGTACAATGAGCCCCCCCCCACTTGCCCCTACATCTGAGGCTGTAGTTGTGGAGTGTGGAGAGAAAGGGAAGCTGTTGCCAGAGCATGCCCTCAGCCCCGAATGGCCTGTGACAGTGACGCGAACCTGTGGGACCTAGGGGCAGATCCAGGGAGGAGTGAAATGTGGAACCAGCTGGGTTTAAGGTCCCTCTCCCTCTCCCCTGAGCAGGGCAGCCCCCTGCCTCCAGGACCCCAGGAGAAGCTGCTTCTGATAGAGAGACGAGCCCAGCTGGGAAGGGGCATTGGTAGAGGCACGTCATGGCAGTGTTGAGGGAGGCGTGCCCACTGCTGGCAGTCCGCACCCAGACAGGCATGCAGGATAGTGTCACCAGGGGTACCTCATGCTGGCAGTCCGCACCCAGAAAGGCCCTGGGCCCTGCAGACTGCATGTGGGACCCATGTGGGGGTTCTGGGTGGGGCTCCTGCCTGCGATTGTGCAGCTATCTGGGATGCATGCTGGCCCAGCATGTGGTGATGAGGCCGGTTTTGTCCTGGCCACCTGGGGAGGCTTCTGCCAGTACTGGGCACACACCTGAGGGCAGCGGCCAGATGTGGACTCCGAGGGTGACACCAATATTACAGAGGGAGAAGTGAAAGCGAAAAAAACCTGGGGCTTCCTGGATGGCCCTCCGGTGTCTGCCTCAACGGAGGGGACCTAGTGCCTGATCCTCCCAGCCCCTCATTAACCCCTTCCTGCTGGAACTGAGACCTGCTGGGTCTGGCTGGGTGGGCAGAAGTGCCAGAGTAGGGGACTCTGGGGTGAGCAAACCCTGGTTGAGGAAAGGGGCTCCTGCAAGAGGTGAGGAGCTTCACCCAAACCTGCTCTGTCTTCGCCGGGTCGACCCCTTTCTACCCGTTGGCGATACTCACCCGCGAAACTGCAGAGCCGGGGACCCCGCTGCTCAGCGCCGGGGCCCTCCTGGAGCCCTCGACTGAAGGGGCCCGAAGCGCTCGAAGCGCGAGGCCGCCGGAGCCTCCAGCCCAGGGCAGAGTGGCCGCCTCCGCCGCCCACCCGGGCTGCGCTTCTCGGAACCTCCCTCCGTTCCTCCCTGGGCGCCGCACCGCCCTCGCGCTCTTCGCTCCGCCGCCCCCCAACCCGCCCGCGCCCTCGCCGCCGCCGTCGCCCAAGCCCCGGACTCGCACCCGCCTGCAGCCCGGAGGGGAGCGCGCCCGCCCGCCGCCCCGAGCCCCGCACACCCCATCGCGCACGCTGCGCCGCCGCCCGCGGGAAGCCTTCCTCCCTCACCTGGCCCGGCCGTGGCTCCCTTCCGCCTCGCTCCCCCTGCCGGCCGCGCCTCCATTACCGAGAGGTAGGAGTCCTGGCGGGGCACCGGCCTGCGCGGGCCAGGAGGGCCGAACGGCCGGGGTTGAGAGCCGCCCGGGTCTGCCTTCTCAGGCCGCAGGCTGCCCCCTTTGCCTGGGACACAGAAGGAACACAAGGGCCGCATTTTGCGGCTGGCTGCGAAGTCAGGGTGACTATGGGACCATTTTACAGGCCCTAAAACCGAGGCTGGGTGTTGACAGTCCGCAGTTAGGTACAGGGTGGACACTCGAAGTCCTGCGGAGGCCAGGAGGTGGGATGGGCTGGAGGAGGGCAAGACTGAGGCACCGCTCGGCACCAGCACAGCTGTAGCCTCTGCTTCCCTCTGGGCCAGGCATGGGGCCCCACATGGGCGCTTGGCTGTGCCCTCCAGCGTTACCCTAGGATGCCCAGACAGCACCCCCGTGCGACTCAGCATCTTTGGAGTTTTGCCTGAAGCAAGTCCTGTTTTCGGAGGTTTTCTCGCCAGTGTGCTAGAGGTGCTCTCTGCAGGGTACTGACTAGCCAGCCGTTTGCCCGCCTCCTCCAGGGAGAGCACATGGCTCCCCCAGGGGAGCTGTCACCACAGCCACCCCTACACTCTTTTGGCAGGACCGCACTTTTCGTCTCCTGTCCATTGTAAAGGCAGGACTACAGCGCTGCGACCATGCTACCGCTGCTCATAACTCACTCAGAACTTCTCCACTCCCAACCCTGGAAGGACCTGTGCACCTTTGTGCCTCCCTGGAGGCAAAGCGCACAGATCCTTGCACTCTGTGCTCCCAAAGACGAAGGGCACACCAGCCGCTCCTCCAGCACGGGTCTCCAATGTGTCTGGGGCAAATGCACACACTGAGGGATTCATGGAGGTGCCCACAGGACATGAGCGCGTGGCGCACTGGAGACCCTCCGTCCTCCAGGAACCAGAGTTTGGATCGGGGCAGGAGCAGGCTGCACCTCCCAGAGACAGAGAACAGCTCAGTTTTACGAGGTCCCATTCATTCGTTTCCGAATTGATCAGCCGGGAACTACCTCAAGTGTCTGCTTAGATTCAGCCTCAGGGATCTCAGAGAAAAGTCCTGCATCAGGAGCACCCTGCGCCCAGGCTTTCTGCTGCAGTCAGTGACTCCACCCCAGGACGAGCCTTCAGCCTTCGGAGCCAAGTTTCCACAGGGCGGCAGCAGGGGCGGGAGGGAGGCAACCTTCGCTGGAGCCGGGAGAGAGGCAGGCACGCTGGGCGGCTCTGTCCCCACGTCTTGCTCCAGCCCACCACTGGTGCCTCACGGAGAAGAACGTTGGCCCCTGGGGGGCGCCCTATCATTCCTCCATCCAGTGAAGGTGCTTTGTCCCCCCCACCCCCATGCCGCAAATGTGGCTTTCAGGGAGGCGCTGGCGTGGATGGGGAGGGACCCCAAGCTCTCGAGGCGGATGGGTGGGGCTGCCATGCTCACACTGCCTGCAGGGTGTCTGTGCAGTATGGCCTCCTTAACCTCGGTGCCCAGCCACAGAGCTGGGAGAAGAACCTCTGGCTCCCCTTAGTAAAAGATCAAGTTCAGTCCACCTCAGGGTCTGTATCAAAGCCTGGTTTCCAATCAGCAGGCGCCCCACATGGGGCACTGCTTGCCTGAGCCCTGTCTGACCACATACTTTGCATTTACAGACTGTCGGGTGCTGGGCTGGGACTGGGGGGGGTGGTCTTCAGGGGCTTATGGTGTGGTCTGGGGCTGGGGCCAGAACGGAGGGTGGGGGTGGGTGGGCAAGAGCAGTTTCCTGCCCTGGCCCTGCGGTGCCCACATCTGGTCTCCCATGACACTGTCCCGCAAAGTTGGAGGAGGTGAATCCCTCTCTCCAGCTTGAAGACTCAATGTACCCAGAAGAGCAATGGCTCCGTTGGCCTCTAACTGCTCCCTGGCCCTTTCCTCCTCATGCCCCTCCCCCAGAAGCAGAATTCTCTATGAGCCCCCCACTAGGCTTCCTCCTTGGTGCTGGGCTCTTACCCTAACGTGGGTGGGGATGTGTGTCTGTGCCCAGCCCTGAGTTCTGGTGGGTGCGGCAGGCATCAGTCAGAAGTCCTGCCTATGGGCCCCAGGCCCACAGTGGGGTTCACGCGAGGGGGACTAGGGGCTCCGAGGAGATGCCCAAGAGTGCCCGGCCAGGCAGATCTGAGGGAGTTCTTGGCAAAGGTCCAGGAGTTAGAAACAGCCTGCTGTGTGCACTCTGGTGGCTTGGAGAGAACATGGGTTGGAGGTAAGCTGAGGCATGGGCAGGGAAGGGGCTGGCTCTCTCAGCCCTCCTCTGACATCCCCTAGGACTCTGGGCCCCAGTGCCACCTGTCTCCTGGTCCCAGAGTAGGAGTTGCTCTGTATCTGGAGGTTGGTGCCAGAACCATGGGGAATGGTGGCTGCAGGATGAGCAAAGAGGGAAACTGAGACTTGCTGGGTAGATACTGGAGTGGACAGCAGCAGTGGGAAGGAAAGGTAAGACAGAGAGACACACACCCCTGTGACAGCAGGCGCCTCAGAGCTGGGAGGGGGTGGGCCAGGGCCTGCACAGCCGTGCACAGCTGGGTCACAGCCTCCATCTGCCCAGAGCGTAGCTGCACCCCCTCACTGTGGGTGCTGTCTTCCAGGAGGACACGAGCGGGGACCTGGTGAGAGGGGTAGCCAGGCCGGATGGGGATGTCAGCTAGGCCTGGGTGACAGCACCCCCTGGCCCCCCGCCGGGCATCAGGGCCTCCCGCAGCCTGGAAGTTCCCACAACTCCAGAACAAACAAACAAACAGACTGATGCAGAGCCGGGCCCTGGGCCCCTCTCCGATTTCTGGTCCTGTTGATTTAGCTGCCCACTTGGTGGGAGGACCCAGCCACATGGGGAGCTGGCTGTCCATCTGTCTGTCCATCTCCTGGCGACACAAGCCCCTCCACCCCAGGTGCTGTCAGGCAGAAACACAGGTGATCTAGATTTAGTCTGACAGGACTGAGGAAGCCAGCCCCACCAGCACCCTTACTTGCCCTCTTTGGCCAGGGCAGGAGGACCTATACTATCCAGGGAAAAGGACGGGCCCCAAAGGTTCCTGGTGTGTATTGGCTGAAGGTGAGGGGCCAGGAGATGGACAGCTCCTCAGGTTCCTCTGGCCAGCAGGGGAAGCCGGTGGGGTCCCAGTATCCCCCTGTCATGCACTCACATGGCATCGACCCCCCCCCCACAAACACATGAGCATGGATGAACACGTATGCACACACCACACACATGCATGAACACACCCAGGGATGTGTACACACACATGCATGTTACACACACAAGCATGGACTTCCATGTACATGTGTATACACTGGATGCCTATGAGCATGGGCACACACACACATGCTGCTTACACACATGTGAGCAGGGGCACACACATACATGCATTGTTCATATATACAGACACCAGTGCAGGCTAGAGCGCACATACTGGCACTCGCAGAACATATACTCACTCATGCATGGATGTGCAAGTGTATCCTTCACGGTGGCCTTCGGTGTCCATGACACTCATTTCACTAATTCAAGGGGACTTTAGATTTACTTGACTTGGGGGGCGCCTGGGTGGCTTAGTCGGTTAAGCGTCCGATTTTCGCTTGGGTCATTATCTCGCGGTTCGTGGGTTCGAGCCCCGCGTCGGGCTCTGTGCTGACTGCCAGCTCAGAGCCTGGAGCCTGTTTCAGTCTGTGACTCCCTCTCTCTCTGACCCTCCCCTGCTCACGCTGTCTCTCTCTCTCTCCTAGAAATAAATTAAAAAAAAAAAAAAAGATTTACTTGACTTGGATGAGGTCTGTGGGGAGCTGCAGGCACCACATGATGAAGGAAGAATAAAATGTTGCAGTCCACTCATGTTGGGAAATATCCTGAAGGTGAAATCTAATGGCCAGGATGATGTCCTGGCTGTTGGGTACAGGAAGAGTCTCTCAACAGGGTCACACAACAGGATCCTTCTGAGTGGAATCACCTCGGAGGTCAGTCTCCATGCTCAGGCCCCAGACCTGAATGAAGCTTGGTGGCTAAAATGAGCCCTGGGAGGCTCTGAAAAGTAAGAAACCGGGGACAGGGCCAGAAGCAATGAAAGAATGACCACTAAGCCAGTTACATCAGCGCCATTGTTAATAGGTGCAAGTGAGGGCGTGCTCCCTTCTGGTCTTTGGATATGTTATGTCTCCCCTTACAGATACTTAGAACATTTAAAATAATGGAATATATCCAACTTGGAATTTTTGTTAAATGCTTAAGTTAGCGGGGCACCTGGGTGACTCAATCGGTTAAGCATCTGACATCCACTCAGGTCATGATCTCATGGTTCGTGAGTTCGAGCCCCTCATCAGACTCTGTGCTGACAGGTTGGAGCCTGGAGCCTGCTTCAGATTCTGTGTCTCCCTCTCTCTCTCTGCCCCTCCCCCACTCACATTCTGTCTCTCTCTCTCTCTCAAAAATAAATATTAAAAATATTTTTTAAAAAATGCTTAAGTTAGCAATTAAATTCAAGCTGTCCACGTATTCATGGTGACAGCGAAGTGGGACTCTTTGGAGAAACTGTGTCAAAATCTGGTCCAAGGGCAGTGGAGAATTGGCTCTGCACCTGTGCCCCTCTTTGTCTACTCTGCTCCTTGGTTGAGCCCCCAGGGATGCTAGATTGTCCCCATTAGCCCAGGATGCTGTAAGCCTGAGGCAGCCAGAGCCTCCGCACCCATTGCTCTCAGTAGGTCCACCTTGATTCTTTCTGCCCACTGACCCAGAGCTGAAGGCGGGAGGCGGATGCACTGTCCAGCCTCAGGCAGGTGGCAGGGATGCTGCTGTCACAGCAGAATTAATGTGAAGGCACAGTGGCCTATGGTCAAGGCTCTAGAGTTGCGGCCCCTCTGCTGAGGGCGAGCACCCAATGGACAGAGGGGAGACTAAGGGCATGGAGAGACCTGGGGAGCAACTGGATTTCCTTGGTGCACGCCCCTCCCCAGTGCATCTTCCAGCCCGGTCTGGTCTCCTGCCTTTCTGCAGACAGCTATGTGCCTTGGGGGGAAGCTGCTGGAGAAAAGGCAGGGATAACATTTTGGAGAATTGGCACCATTAGGCAAAGCTTGCTGTCCGCTCGGCCCTTCAGAGCAGGGCAGAATCTGGGGCGACTTGGTCATCGTGAGCTGGGGCCAGGTGTGATCCTTACTCTGCTCTGTCCAGTGTCTGGGACACACCTTGGCCTCTCCAAGTGTCAGTGTTCTTGCCTGAGAAATAGGAAGAATTCTCAAGGCCCAACAGGGTGGACAAGGGAAGCTTTGTCAGCTCTTTGACATAGTTCCCTGGTTGCCCAGGACAGGCAGCTGTTGCCTCTGTGACTCTGCGGGGCCACCAGGCCTGTCCTGGGATTTAGTGGCCCAGTGGGGAGTGGTCCTGGCTGTGTCCCCAAGAAGCCCAGTTACAAACATTCTTCCCAGCCTCCACACCTGGCTCAGGTACCTGGACTCAACCTCAGTTTCCCCGTGTTCATGAGCGTGGCTCCGCCCCACCCCAGCCAGACAAATCCCTTCCCTCCTCCAAGACTCTGCTGAACCAGGTTGGAATTTCTCAAAAGCAAACAAACAGGCGAGCTCAGAGTTGCGGTTTTCAGAGCTCAGATTCCTCCTGTCTGTCTGAGCCAGCGTCAAGCCCGGCCAGCCGCCCCCGGGCAGGCTGGACGGGGCCCACAGCTGAGGCCCCCAGGTCATCCGCTATTGGACCAGCATGGAGGTGCCAGGCTCAGAGCTGACCCAAAGCACTGGGCTGCCCCACGTCTCCCCCACCCCGAGACCCTGCAAGCGTGGCAGGAGGCTGCAGCCTGCACCAAGCAGAAAGGACTCCTGGCCCTGGTGGTACATGGCTGGACGTGGACACAAATCTGCTGTGGGGACAACGACTGGTGACGGTGTCCTGCTGAGGTGCGGCAGGCAGAGCTGTTGGAGCAGGGCTAGTGAGGACTGGAGGGGTTGAGGGCTCAGAGGATCAATGTACTGGGGAGTGACCCTAGGCAGCGGGTGGTGATGTGGAGGTGCAGAGGCAGGGCCATGGTGGCCCTGTGGGAACGCGGGGGGTGGGGAGGTGGTTGGTCGAGGGTGGGAAGGCACCTCAAGGGGCAGAAGGGGCTAGGAGGGAGGGCTGGGACAAGGGGAGGGGCGGAGGGGGCTCTCGCCAGGTGGTCTTAATCTCCTCAGTGAAATAGGAGTCCTGGGGGCGGGCGGGGGAGGTGGGAGCCTGAGACAGCTGCGGGGAGGGGACAGCCTGACAGCCCTGAGGCCCCCCAGACTGGGAGCCCCTGCCTGCCAGGCCTGCTCCCTGAGTCAGTCTTGGGTCCCTGGGCCGAGACTTGGAGCCGGTTCTTCTACCCACCCCTCCCCCCTGGCCTCTTCTGCCTTCATGGCCCAGGGGGTCTGGCCTGTGTCTGTGAATGTGTGTAGAGTGTGGCCTGGCCTTTCCTGCTGTCTCTGCAGCCTCCGGTGATGGTGACGGGGTGGAGCAGAGGCTGGGTCACTTTCACCTCTACTGAAGCCCCCCAACTTAGATCCCCGCTAACCCACTAAGCTATCAATGGCCCGAAGGTAATGCCAGTTTGGGGGGCAGGGAGGTGGAAGTAGGGGCCTCTGGTCAGGCCTGGACCTTCAGTTTCCCCTCGCTAGCCCTCCACAGAGACCAGAAGGACAGCAGGGAGGGACTGGGTGGGTTTCCTCTTTTACCCACCAAGGAGCCTCCCAGAGATGGGGAAAGTGAGGCTGAGAGGAGGTGAGTGAAATTGGCCGTGGCCACTAGGCAGTGGGGACAGAAGTGACGTGGGCCACGTGGAGGCGCCGGCTACCCCATCCCGCTAAGTGGGTGCTTGGCACCAGCTGTGCTGGGTGGACAGATAGACAGATGCGAGCTTTCACCAGTGTCCCAAGCCAACCCAGCCCCTCCTTCCAGGGCCTTTGCCAGGACCTAATGCACCCAGGCTGCCCCGTGCTGGGCGGGGGTGTGGGCGGCGCCAGGCTGTCTCAGGCCTCCCTGGGAATGGCCAGGCCCTGGGACAGATGTGAGTGTCTGAGGTGCCCACTGAAGAAACCGAGGCCGCCCTCTGTCAAAGGCAATGTGAAGTGGGAGCTCCTAGGACTTCCCAGGCCTGACTTTCCTTCCGATTCCGTAGCAGGCGCCTCTCTGACTTGCCCGCCTGCTTGGGTCCCAGCTCCTGTCTGGGGTCTTGACCATGTGTCCCCTCCTTCTTGGCTCTGTGTCATGGTTCTGCCCCCAGTGACAATTAAACCTGTCTTAGGCCTGTGCCCTTTTGCACCTGCTGGGTCCTGCACTCTGTAGGATGGGTTGGGGGGGGCGGCACTCACTCCAGGGCATTTGCCAGTGGTGTCACTGTTCCCTTCCAGGCCGGAATTGGGGGGCCAGGCAGGGAATCGGGAGACCAGGCTGGCTCTTGCGTGGAGAGCAGCAGTGAGCATCAAGGCAGGCCCAAGCCATTTTGATAGGCGACCTCAGATGTCCGCAAGTAGGTGGCACATGAGTGGGGCTAAGCCAGCCTTTGTGAGCTGGACCAGGGCTCCACCTGAGGAGTCAGCCCACACTGGTGGGGGAAGGTCCAGGGACTGGTCCTGAGCTCTCCTCTCTCCAGAGCCCCTTCAGTGTAGCACCCAGAAAATTCCCTCACAGGGTCTCAGGTGCTGCTTTCCCAGCAAGCTCCTCCCACCAGTCTCCAACAAGATGAATGTTCATCAATTTAGAGGGAATTTTTGCAGATTCTTTCCTAACATCTGCTAAGATCAGCCATAGGTCTACTGCATGGGTGAGTACCTTTCGGCATGGAAAGGTAGAATGTAGCAATACCCTATAGATATCTGCAGGGCTGTTCCCAGGCAAAGGAAGCAGCCCAAATCTCAGGGGAGAAAGTTCTAGAAGGAACTATATTGCTCCCAGATGAAGAAAAGCTGAGATTGTCTTAAGTGTCTGGGAGGCAAGCAAAGGAGGTGGCCATCAGGAAGGGAGGAGGACAGTGGGGGGTGGGGACGCATAGGCCACAAGCCTAGACACTGAGTCCCTGGGACTGAATCTGAAGGGCATTTTGTGGACTCCAGCTTTGGGCTTCTGACCTTGCTTCCTGGGCCCTTTGGACACTCAGCATGAGTCTGTTCTCTGCGAGTCGTCTGCTCTGGGAGCAAGGGCTGACGACCTGTGGCCTGCATGCTGAGGACTTTGGGGTCCTTTCTCAAGCCACCAAACATGCCCAGTGGGAGCCTGGGGCCCTCCTTCCTAGCCCAGGACTGGGGCTGTGAGGATAACTGTGTTATGGATCAGGGAATAAGAGCAGAGGTCTGAGGCTCAAAGACATGTCCCAGCTCGGCCCATGGGGGCTTCAGGGGCTGTTATGGTAAAAAGCAGTCATTGATTGTTGGGTGCCTAGCATTGTGTTGGTAAATTATACCTGTTATGTACACACTTCACGCAGCAGGAGTGGTCATGGTGTAAGTGCTGAGGACACTGCTCTAGAGTTTGGTTATTGCCCTCTTGGTGAAACAGGTCACCTCCTCCCTTCTACATGTGCTGTCTCTTTTAATGTGGCCCTAAGTGTCCTTGGCTCTGATCTTGAGGCTGGATGTCTCCCAAAGAGATGCCCAGGCCCTTCCAGACCTCCTGGCAGTACCCTCACCCCACCCCACCAGTTAGTCTATGCCCTGGACCTAGTCTCAGAGCAGCTCATCACCATATGACAGCCAGCATCAAGCATCTTGAATTTCTGACAAAGGGACCCCCCACCTGGTGGCAGCTGACACCTGAGCCCACCCCACCCAGTGGCAAGGGGCAGGGGTGAGTGACCTGGCTGGAGACAGCTGCTATGGGAACTTCAGTCAGAAAATCCCAATGTCACTCACCCTGGTTCCAGAGGGGAGACTGAGGCACAGAGCAAGGCAAGGCCTCTGGCATCTTTGAGGGGCCTTGCCCATCCAAGGGTCCTGCCACAATCCAGCTTGGCCCTGCCCTCGGTGCCCTGTCCACCTCTGCTGTCCACCCGCCCGCCCAGGCAGAAAATGGCCATTTCCTCCGGCCCCTGCCCCAGGGAGCGACACGGAGCTGGCAAAACAAACAGGCCGTTCCTCTTGTGGCCGCCGGCTGGTGATGGATGGCCAGAGGGGCTGGCCTCGCTGATGGACGACCGCCCATCATGTGTGGGCTGGAGGCGGGGGCCCAGTGAAGCTTGGACACAGGCGCAGACACACACTCATGAGCTGCAGTGCTGGCCTCACCCTACCTGAGACATTCTCCGGGCCAGAGCCTCAGTGGACCAAGACCCAGGCCTACTATCTCTCCCAGCCTCAATCTCTCCATCGATGTCATGGGTGTCAGTCTAGGTCTCTGTCATGGGCAAGGGGTGACCCAAGCTACCTGATGGTAGGGTCCTTCGTAGCCCCTCTGAGGCTCCCACCTGTCTCCCAGAGGGCAAGCAAGCCGTCCTCAGCCTGTACTCTAGTCCTGGCCAGGCCAGGGTCTTTTGAAGCCTCTATCAGCACCTTTGTGTGCCTGCTCAGGCTCACGGGGCCTCCACCACCTGGGTCCCCCAGCAGAGCCTGAACTGGCCGTGCAGGGGATGGTGCCTAGTTGAGGTTGAGTCCCTGAGCTCAGGGCAGGGTCAGGCAGGCACACCAGGAGTGTCTGAGGCATGAACAAAGCCTAGGCAGCGGGATTCCAGGTCTCAGAGGTCCGACAGGGTCTGGATCCACTGCGCTGACCCAGAAGGCCCTGGGGTCCTCTGCCTCAGTTATCCCTGCCCCAGCCTTCATTGGCAGCCCCTCTACCTGTTGGGGCAGGGATTATCACCTTGTACAGGTGGATGAACCAAGGCTTGGGGGAATTCTTCCTGTAGGGAGGACAGGCCTGGGCTGGCTTGGGCCCCACTGGGCACTCTTGAGCCTTGCTGCACCCAGCCGATGGTGGCTCCAACCAGGCAGGGGCAGATGTGTGTTTGTGGTCCCACAGAGGCCACAGCTGACAAGCCTGCAGTCCTGGCAGGCTCAGAGACCTCCTGGCCCTAACTGCCGGCCACCTGCAGGGCCCGAGGGACACCCAGCTACCCAGCTTGAGGCCTGTAGCAGCGCAGGCCACCCAGCTGGTGACCGGCTGGAGAGGAAGGGGCAGCTGTAGCCAGGCCTCTGACCCCCGCCCCTCAACTGCCCAGCCCTACCGGGAGCACGTCTGGCCAAAAGGAAGCTTCTGAGACCCCCACTTCCTGAACCTCAGAGCAGGCTGGGCTGGGGCCGCCCACTTCCCTCCAGAGCCCCCAGCCCTGCCCTCAGCTACTCCAACACAGTCCTGCAGCTCCACAGGAGCTACGTGTTTCCAGAGCGGAGGGGGGCAGAGGGAGTGGCCAGGAGATGTGCCCTGATCTAGGGTCAGCAGGGGCAGGAAGCCCTGTTGAATGGGGTATGAAGACCTGGTGAGTAAGGGGCCTGGCTAGAAGGTGAGGGCTGGGCCAAGGAGGGACCTCTCTGGGAGAGGAGGCTGCTCACAGAGCAGGGTGATACGTCTGCCATAGGACCCTTTGGATGCAGGCTAGCTGACTGGTTCAACCCTGTGGGTGCCAGATGGGCCCACCTCCGCCATGGCCAGGGTGATGCCCCGGTCCAGCCATCAGCTTCTAGAGCTGGGCTGGGGATGACTGAGGTCATGGTTGCTCATTGATATGGACCGTGGGAGTAACAGGTGATGTCACAGCTGGAGTATCTTACGGAGGGTCTATGGGAAGAGATCTGGGGTCCTGGGTGGAGGCTCTCAGGACGTCAGGTCTGGTGAGCTGGGACTGTGCCTGCTGGGCTGGTCAGGCTGAGATGTCCCAGCCCCTCCATGCTGCTGGGGGCAGGAAGTCTGGGTCTGGCCTGGGCTGGCAGAATCGGGGCAGGACCAAGGGCCACACAGGGCAGGAAGTGGCCCTGGACTTCAGCAGGGATGGGTGGCCTCTGAGAGGCCATTTCCTCCCTGAGAACATCCTGCCCAGGCAGCAACAGGGAAGAGGGCTCGAGTCTGGGCAGGCAGGAAGGGCCTGGGGCTCAGCATCCCCTCAGGCAGGACCCTGGGAGGTCCCAGGAGGGAATGACCTCATAGATGTCTGAGCCTCAGGAACTAAATAAAGGGCCAACTGGACCTCCCCCAACCCCGACCTGGAGCTCCTGGGCCTCCACCTTGGTCTGGGTTCCTGGAGTTTCCAGTAGCCAGCCTTATTCTGCTATGGCCAGGAGCTCAGACCCCTCTGCCTAGCCTCAGTTTCCCACATGAGCCATGGCCAGAACCCATGTCTCCCAACCTTCATGCAGCTATGAACAGAGGGCTGAGAGCCGAGGGAGAGGCCCCACAGACAGCAACCTGTGCCTCAGAGCTCAGCCCAAGCCATCAGGCTGGGCCTGGGCAGATGGCCCAGCCCCAGCTGCCCCTGCTCCGGGCCCCGGGAGGGGGTCAGCGGCCCAACACCCTCCCGCCCAACCATGTCCTAAATATAACCAGAGCAGGCGCCTGGCCGGGAATAGAGACCTCTGTCAGCCCCCAGCAGGTGCCAGTGGGAGGAAGGTCAGCGTGATTGGCAGGGGTGCTGGCCGGGCAGGCAGCCAGATGTGGGTCATGTGAATGTCCGGTGGCAAGGCCCACGGGTGGGGCAGCGTGTCCTCACAGGACAGCTGGGTGGCCAGCTCGCCCTGTTCAGGTTAACTCTGGACCCTGCCCTCACCCTCACCCCATTTCTGAGGCTGCTGCCAGGCCCCCAGAAGGGTCAGGCCTGCCCGGCACTGTCCATGTGACTGAGCCCTTAGCACAGTCCCACCCTGCCACTCTGGTCCCCAACAGCCCCAGCCTGCAGCCCCACGTGGTGACTGAACATCCATCTGGCCACGTGGGGTCACTGAGTGGATGCTCTGAACGCCGTCTGGCACTGTCCAACATCCCTCTGTCCCTCACCCTTGCATGGTTCTTCTTTCCCCTCCACCCTTAGTCTGTTCCTGCCCCGTATGCTCAGCCTTGTGCTATCCCCAGACCCTTTACCCCAGGCTGTTCTGAGCTGACCACTAGCCTGGCTGATGGAGCTTAACTCCAGGTCCTCCCCCTCAGGACCTTACCTCCTGTCCTGGCATCAGGCTGCTCCTGACCTGAGAGTCAGGTGGGGCCCCTTGAGCCCCATATCACTGGGGTCAGGGCCCCGAGGAAGGCAGGCCCTCTCAGCCCCCTCAGGCAGCATCCCACACTCCAGGCCAGGTCCCTCCCTGGCCTGTCTCCTGAACCCAATGCTGCATCCCCCTCTGCTGGGCGAGTCCTGGACACCCGTCAGCTGCCCTTGGACATGGCTCTCACCAGCCAGCTTGCTCTACTATTCCCTTAAAGCGAAGCCTTCTCTCCCACTCCTTCCTGTTTAGAGGAGACTGTCCTGCTAAGAATTTGCAAATATACCAAAAAATGCCAAGCAGCCTGACGGATGGGTCCTTGCTAGTTTTCCACTGTGGACACCCCAGTTACTTGAATACCAGTCAACAGTCTCTCCCCTGTGTGACTAAAGTCATGGGCAAGGGAAGTGGGGCAAGAGTGGCGATGCTGGAGTGGAGAAGCCTGTCCGAGGCACCTCACAGCTCCAGTGGTCTGACCTGAGCCTCCGAAGCAGGTTGAGGGCAGGTTGAGGCCAAGAGTGGAGGCTCATGAGTTCAAGACCCCCAGCTGCTCCTGGACCTCCCTGGGGTATTTGTTGATTGACCAAATAAGTATTTATCCAGCACCCACAACGCGCCCAGCCCTGTGTTCACCATATGACACGCCACCATCGCAGAGCTTGGAATCCTGGAATCTGGGGCTTGAGGAAGGAGTCTTGGGTCCAGGGACTCTTGTCTGAAAAGGACCTGGGGAATCTGGTCCTATGGTCCCTACTGTGCTTCCCCACCAGAGGCCCCTGGGCTGCAGTCTCCCTGCCCTACTCACATGCCCCAGTGATGAGAATCTCACTCCCCATAAGCAGCCTACCACATCCAGGACAGTGAGCTTTGTAGTTCTTGCTTTGCAAGTGGTTGAGTAGAAAGCTTCTCCCAAGGGGAGCCTGGTGGCTCATTCGGTTGAGCGTGTCTGATCTCAGCTCAGGTCATGATCTTGCGGGTTTGTGAGTTCAAGCCCTGCGCTGGGCTCTGGGCTGACAGCTCAAAGCCTAGAGCCTGTGCCTGATTCTATATCTCCCTCTCTCTCTCTGCCCCTGCCCTGCACACACACTCTCTTTCTCTCTCTCTCAAAAATAAATAAACATTAAAACATTTTTTCTTAATTAATAAAAGAAAGCTTCTCCCGGGGAGAGGGGGAGAGTGCAGGGCCAGCAGAGGGGGTTGCCTGGTGTGGTAGGAGTTGGGTGGTGATGCGGGAGGGGACAGATTGGGGAGGCTGGGTGCCAACTGGAGAGTGTGGAGTATTATCTGCACCCCTGCCCGTTACCCCTCCAGGCCTGACCTTCAGGGCCCTAGAAGGCAGATCCCACTTCCTGGCCTTACCTGTGCCGGACATGATAGAGGCCACAATGTGGGCTTGTTTGCTCTTCATCTAGTTTTTCTGGTTTGGAGCCTGGATGCCCAAGCAGGGCTAGGGGCCTGAGAATGGGTGGGGGTGAGGGGTGGGGAGAGGAGTAAAGGGCCCTGGCAGAGATGTGGCTGAGGAAAGGGATCAGGACTGAGTGTGAGGCCATCCTCGGACCCACATTGCTGTCACCTTCCTGTCCATACCTGCCTTCCCCTGCGGACAGGTGGATGAGCTCCACCCTGAGCCGGGCCGGGGGGGTGGGGGGGTCGCCCACATGGGCTTCCAGAGGAGGCCTGTCTGTACCCATCTGCCCTCACCTACTGGCCCCGTGGCAGGCTAAGGAGAAGACCTATGGTGCAGCCTCAGTGAAGCTTTTGCAGTCCAAAGGTCAGGTGCGGGCTGCCAGTGACCACCCAGCCTTCGTTCTTGACCCCCTCAGCCTTCCTTGGAGAGGCCTGAGTAACGCCCTCTGTGTGTGGGGACAGTGGGAACAGTGAGCAGTGGCTTAAGGCTCCAGGGTGTGGAGCTCTTGGGGGAGGCACCTCCCACCCACATGGCATCTGTCTACCTTCCGTTTAAACCTAGGTTCCTCTGCTTCCTGCGTGTGGGGCCCTGGGTGTCCCTGTACCTCTGGAGGGGACTGCTGGGGGTCTTCCTCCTTTCTCCTGGCTCCTGGCCCCTCATCCTCCACGGCCCACCTCTTCTTCCAACCCCAGATGCCTGGGATGCCCTCTCCTCTTTCCAATCAAATTCTGCCCACCTACCCTTCTTGATCAATGTGGGGAAACTGAGGCCCAAGGAATGGAAAGAGGCTAGATGCAGCAGTGTTGAGTGGTGCAGCCAGAACTCTAATGGGGGAGATGGTGGCAGTGGTGGTGGGTGCTGGCTGAGACCCCCAGAGCCGGTGGCTTCTGGGCACAAGCTTCAGTCCCTAGTGGGTACAGTTCCCCCAGTCCCCAGGCCTTGCAGGGCCATAGTGTGCCTTCAGACATCAGGGACCTGCACAGAGGGCCCTGAGTGGTTGCCTGGACAAGGGAATTATGGATGGCATATGTACCTCTCGGAAGTGATGTACACTTCCAGCAGCTGCCCTTCCTCTGGGCAGCCCACCCTCATCTTCCTCTGAGCATCCGGTCAGGATACCATTTCACCGGACACTCACCATCTCCATTTCACAGTTAGGGAGACTGAGGCATGGTGACATAGTGTGTCTGTCCTCACAGCATGAGTCCAGGCCTCGCAATGAGGGTGGCATGTACAGTGAGGTGAGGGGGCAGGGCCAGGCCTGGGATTGCCAAAGAGGGGGACTGGTGGGCTCCCAGTGCGGCGTGAGGCACAGAAATCCTGCTGGGAGAGGCAATTAGCAGCTGAGGACAGGGATGGGAGTGTGTATGCCATTCAGAGCTCATTGTTCAAACCGCAGTGGGTTTTGAGGGTGCATAGGAGTTCACCAGGACAGAAGGGCAAACGAGAAGCACAGCACGGTGATGCCCACCAAGGCCCTGTGGGGAATTGGGGCTCAGGGTGAGCAAGCAGCACCCAGGCCCCCAAGGCGAGATGCTGGGCTTCACTCAGGTCTGTTCTCACCTACACCAGGCTGTCCAGAGCTCCTTCCCTCCTATGGGCAGAGATTAAAGGGCTTCGGGGACTGGGGCAGACTTGGGGGAGGGAGTCTGTACAGCAGGGCTGACTGTAGGCTTTCTCTCTGGACCTGAAAGCGCTGACCCCTCTCTGGGCCTCAGTTTCCCCATCTGTAAAGTATTTAATATGGCCCCTAAAGAGGCTCATGGCTCTGACAGACTTGCTGGCTCAGGGTAGGGGGTATATCCAAGCCCCACCAACTGAGACCAGGCCAGGGACTCAGCCACAGGTGCTTTGAGGGCCAGGGGCCCAGCTGGCTGGGGTTGTGAGGATGACCTACCCTGGAAGAATCATCAGAACACCAGCTCCCGTGTTCCCCACATTCCCAGCCAGGCCTAGGCTAGCCCAGCCCCCAAGCATTTCTTAGAGATTAGGCCCTAATCCCTTTCTGCTCCATGGGACCCCAGCCTTGATTTGCTGTCCACTCAACCACCCAGCCCCTCTACCCATGGTGCTCCAGCCCTCAAGGCCCTGGAAAGCTTCCAGAAGGAAAATGGCTCCACTGAGCCCCCAGGTGGGACCTGGAGCCTGACCCTCACCCTGGCCAGCTTGACTCAGCCTGAGGTATGCTTTTGGGTCCCTCTGTTGTTCAGGTGAGGAGGAGTCTTTTCTGATGTTGAGGTGAAGAAACTGTCATGCTGTTTTTTCAAGCCAGTTCTATGGCACAAATCCCCACTCTCACACCTGCACTCCAGACAGGCATTGCCAATCCATCCCCAATATCCTGCTCCAAGCATCAGCTCTCCCAGCCCTGAACTCCAGGTGGTTCTTCCAGTGGGTCAAAAGTAGCACAGTCAACTTGCCTGCCCTAATAGTGGTGGGGAAGGGCAGTCTGGTAGCACCCCAAGCTCCTGGATCAGGGACAGCCGTCCCTAGAGGGGTTCAGGGCTTTTTACTGCTTTACATGGTGCTGGAAGCCCAAGAGAGAGGGACCAGCAGAGTGGGGAGCTTGGCACTGAAGTTGTCCCTGGGTCTGACCCCTCATGGATGTTCCCACCTCATCACCCCTCCCATCACCAGAAGCTTCGGTCCAAGGAGGGGGCGGGTTGGTTCATGGGTAGGGGTGGGAGGGCTGGCCCTGCCCCCACAAGGCCTGGAAGGGCGCCTTGACACAGCTCAGGCTCCAGAAACATTTGCTTTAAGTCTTAAAATATCAGGTTCCTGCATCACAGGGCTCCCCTGGGGGCCACCGGGCAGGCGGGAGGGATTTCAGGAGTAAGAAGATCCCCCCACTGGCCCCCACCTCATTGGCCGATCTGCCTGCCCCTTGGCCTCAGCAGAAGCCAGCCGAATGCTTGGTGGCAGCCAGCTGGACCCCCACTCTCCTGCTCTGGGGGAACCTCCAGTTGGACACGGCAAACCCCACCTCTTCAGAACCCCAACCTCCACAGAACCCCGGGGTGGGATGGAGGCGCAAGACCCAGCAGCCTGTCTCCCCCTAGAGCTCAAACTTGCTCCAATGGACTTATGGATGCTTTCTGCCAAGGACAGTTCAGTTGGGGAAACTGAGGCCCTGAGGAAAGGAGGGTTCCTTAAAGCCACAAACAAGCCTCTTGTTCATGGGAGTAGAGCTGTGTACTCTACCCTAGTGTCCAGGCCTGTAACAGATGCAGAACCACTGGGGAGAAGTCTTTCTTTTTTTTTAAGTAATCTCTACACCCAATGTGGGGCTCAAACTCACAATTGAGAGTCGTATGTTCTACAAGATGAACCCATCAGATGCCCTGGTGGAAGTCTTGAAATGGTGACGACCTTATTTTGGTGCTGAGCCCAGCATTCTAGGTGGCTTCTCAGGGGTAGAAACATTTGCATAGGGTTTTGAAGGGTGAGTAGGAGTTTTAGGATGGTAAGCAGTCTCCCTGGACAGACGGGCCAGCTTTAGCAGAAGGACCAGCCTGGAAGGTACAGCTGGTGCCAGGCTCACGGGGCAGATAGAACAGATGGCTCTGAGGGGGCAGGCTCCGAAGAGCCTCGAACACAGGGATATGCAGATGGTTAGCCCTGCTGCCAGATGAGGGTAGGATGAGGACTCAGGTAATTCTGGGGCTTTGGGACCTATTGCCCGGGGGAAGAGAAGAGCTCTCCTGGACAGCCAGCTCTGCCACTCAGCGTGAAGGTGGCTGTCTCCTACCTCAGCTACCCCAGGGACCACTGCTTGGAGGAAGGCACAGCCCCCAAAGCCAGCCCACTCCCTCCCAGGCAGACCACCGGCCTCGGCCCGGGGGACCAGCCTCAGTGCAGAGCGGGAATTGGAGCCGGCAGCAACAGCTGGCCCCACTCGAGCATCCCCCGGGGGCCACCGCCTTGTTCCCAGGCCCCCATCCCAGCCCGTTCCCAGGCTGCACCCCGCCCCCCAAAACACACTGCTAGGGACGCGGTTGGGCGAGGCTGTGAAGGGACCACCGGCTGGGAAATCTCCTACCCCCTTGCTATCAGGATGCAGGACCTCGGCATCAGGCTGGGAGGAGGCACAACACAGCCCCCAACCCACGGGCTCGTGTTCATGGGCTCAGTCTCCCTGCAGGAATACACACACTTCAGATGAATGGAAGACTCCAAGGGGGGCCCACTGGGCAGAAGGGACCATGGAGGGGAGCAGTGAGACCCCCACCAGCTTTTGAAGCAAACGCACACAAATCTGTGTAGGTGCAGAAATATATCGTTTTGGTGGCTGCTGTCCTTTTTGGTAGCACATGTAGGATGAATGTCTACTTGCTTCTCTGGGAGCTCCAGGGAGACTCAGAGAGCTCTAGGTGGTGCCCACAGACCTTGCGTTTCTGTCCTCCACCTCTGCCCACCCCATGCACACCCTGGGGTGCCAGTTTCTATCCATGGCTGAGCCACTGAAAGCCTGTGTCCAGACGCAGACACACATCAGGGTGCTCCCCTCTCAGAAGTCTCATCATTGTGTTGGCTGCTGCTGAGTGTCTGACAGCCTGGAAGATCTAGCTGTTTTCAGGGCCTCCCATACCCTGGCTGGGGCAAGTCTTCCATTTTGCAAGTGGGGGAAACTGAGGCCCAGAAAGGCTGTGAGGCTGAGGCTGTGGCAGAGCCCTAAGGGTGGAGGTGTCTTGTAGATTATCAACCATGGCTGCCAAGTGACATGGAGCAGTGCGGGAGGGATTGGAGGCAGAGTCTTGGGAGGGGGAGGGAGTCAAGGACCGGGGACAGACCCCTGAGATCCATACTGTCCACACTGTCTTCCTTCATGGCTGGGGCCAGAGGAGGCAGGGGCCAGATCAGCTCTGTCACAGCCCCGAGGAGCCAGGTGTTGTGTCTCCAAAGGGCGGAGAGTTACAGCCAGGAGGATTAGTAGGTCGTTGGCACCCCTGAAACCCAAGCTGGCTGTGGGCTCTGGGAATGGGCGTCTGACCCCTCTGCGGCCTCCTGGATCCCGGAGAAAATCCTCGAGGCCGAGTTAATACCAAGACCAATTTTTATTTCAACAAAGTTAATTCTCAACAATGTGACACTGAGGGAGAGGGATTTTCCTGCCACAGGGGAAGGGAGGCTGGGGTCCCGACATGGCGCCGCCCCTCCCCCTCCCCCAGCTGTCCCCACCACAGGGGTAGGGACTGGGCTGCCCTGAGGATGAAGCTCTGACACCGAGCAGTTCAGGCTGTTCCTTTCAGAGTGATCCTGCCGCCTCCAGCTCTTCTTCCTTAGACCTGCAAGCTCCCTGGGACTGGAATGCCCTCCTCCTCGCCCAGGGCCCTGAGGTGAGCCAGGGGGTCTCCAAATCCCCTACCTCCTTGATCTCCTCCATGAGGGCGGAGTGCAACCCATGTCTATGACCTGGGCGGGCAGGGCTCGGGAAGGTTCTCTGAGCAATGCATGAGCCTGTGTCCCTCTGGTCACACAAACTTTGTGGACCCTGACCACACCCCATGTGGGACCAGCCACACATCCTCCTACTTCCAAAGGTGCAGCTGACCTGGACTTGGACCCAGCCCAGGGTGCTTGCTGGGAAGGCTGTAGGGGAGGAGAAGGGGCTCTGGTGACAAAGGGGACCCCCCCCAACCCCTCTGCCCACCCCCAGAATCCCCGGAGAGAATGGGAGGGGCTGGGACCCAAGGGGCTTGGTCTCGACCTCACTGCCCCCCCCAGCCGAGCCTGGGGCCAGACCCGGAAGCTGCTCTCCAACCAGATAATCGATGGTCTGGGGGCCGCAGTGGCTGCAGAAAGGTTGGGAGCCCTGTCAGAAATTGCTCCTGACGATGACCACATGCGCTGCCCGAAGGGACAGGCTCAGCCAGGCCCCACCCCGCTACCCTGCCTTCCCTCTGTAGCGGCCACTCCATCACCCTCACCTCGGCTCCTGCAGCCTTCCGGGTGAGGCGTCCACTACTCCCCACTCTATGGAGAGGAAGAGGGCCTCTACACGGACCCCAGCCAGCATTCAGTGCTTGCAGGCCATGGGTGCTGTAGGGTAGCCCCAAGTGGGCATAGCCAAGGGAGGCCCATCACAGTGTGGGGACACGCACAGGAGGGCAGAGGAACCAGTGTGCAGAAGTTAGAGATACGTCGGGGCTGCCCAGGGTTGTCCACATGGGCCTCTTGGCTTTACTCTGAGGGTAATGCCCAAGGGCAGAGCTAGGGGCCCAAAGGCACCCTACGACAGGCCAAAGTCAAACCAGATGGGCTGGGGGCCCCGTGGGGCAGGCGGGCCATTCGTCACCGTTATCTGCCCCGCCGCCGAAATCACAAACACATTTTTAAGTGAAGGACTGGCTGCCACTGGCCTGCGGGCCCTGATGCCGCCCAGCTGTGACCACACTGGGTGGGGGAGGGTTTGGAAAGGGGGTATGGGGGATCAGTAAGCAGCCGGCCTTAGGGAGGAGTGCCTGCAGCCCCCAATATCCCCCCAATATGCTCTGGAGGCTGAGCCAGTGCTTAACCTCCCCCAGTCTGACGTCTACAGCCTCCCCTGCTTGGACCCCTCTGGAGCTGGGGTGATGGCCCCGGGAGCACCCTCATCCGTGCTCTGAGCACTCCTGCTCCCTGCCTTCTTCCCATAGCCCTGGCATCACAGGTTCGCCCTCTGACCCACACACTGACCTGGGACGTGTACTGGGGCTGTTCGTGAGGACAGGAGCTCTAGGTCAGGGAAGTGCTTTCTGCATGGTGCCGGTGGCTCAGTGCCATTCCATGGGAGAGGCTGGGTTCAGGACCCAGAGAGACAAAGACAGAGACAGAGGCAAGAGATGAAAAGAGACAGAGATGGGAGAGAGAGCCTGGTTGGTGCCTGTCACGAGACCCACCCTATCTGTCCCCACAAAGCCAGCGAGCCTCCGTGGCACGGCCCAGTCCCGCTTGTCCTGTGGCCTGGCTTTGCTACCCCGCAGGACCTGTCCTCTAGGGTGTGCAGCTGAGGGTGGGGCTGGGCTCTGTCTGGCCATCACTCCGGGAGCTGAATGCAGGTCCTGCCCAGCACCCTGGACCCCCGGGCAGGCCCATGGGGGTGGGGGGCGCCAGGAGAAATGGCCTGTGACGGGGGTGGGCGTCCCGGGCGGGAAAGCAAACAGTGTCAGCGGCTAATGAGCGGGAACCAGGCCTGGGGCCGAGGGCCCGGGGAGGGGCACGGCCATCGCTCATCCTGACAGGCGGGCAGCGAGGGGGGGCTGGGGACGAGAGGTAGGGGGGAGCATGAGAGCCGACAGAGGGTACCCTGGAGACCCGACCCCACACACAGACGGACAGACGGACAGAGTGGAGGCAGGCAGGCCTCTCACCCCTGGCTGGCTCCCATCCCCGGCTGTGGCCCCAATGGCACCCCACTCGCTCCATCATCTCCCCTGTCTGACCCAGCTGGTCATCCTCCTCCCCCATAACTAGTCTTTCCAGGACAAAGGAGACTGTCCCCGGGGGGGGGTGCTGAACCTGGGACCCCCACATTGCACACTGGGGTCTTGAGGCCCTGCCCCTCCCTGGGGTTGGATTTCCCAAACTTTACAAGGCAGAGAAGGCCAGGCGTGCTCTGAGAGGCCCTCCCTGCCTTGACTTTCCATGGTCACTCTTCCTCCCTCCCTGTGTGCAGCCCCAGCTGTCTTCAAGGTCCCCACCCTTTCACGAAGTCTTCCCTCTATACCTCCAGTATCTCGACAAGCCCCAGTGCAATGGGTGGGCCGACTCCACCCCTAAGGGAAGCGGCCTCTCCAGGCTTGCATATTAAAGCTGTTGTCCCATTTCATAGGTGGGAAGACTAAAGTGCAGAGTTAGGTGTCAGGCCCAGCTATTGGTCTCCCTGCCTCTAGCAGGTTAGAAGCCCCTGCACCCCAGCCCATACCCAGGCGGAGCTGACCCAGCCTCTTGGCCTCTTGTCTGCCTTGAGCTCCCTAAAATTGCAAGATCCCTGAGCAGGCAGGACCTAGAGAGTGCTCCTGAGTTCCTCAAGGCGCAGCCCTAGCCCTGGTGGCCCCATGACAGCTCACTGGCCAAGTGGCCTGTGGGTGCCTGCCTGCGGGGGTGTCCAGGCCCCTGTCCTGCCTCAGCTAGGAGGGAGGGGCAGCCATAAATTCACACCGCCAGCCGCCTGAGGGATAAATGTGTCATCGACTGCACGATTTATGAGCACACCCCTGGCCCGCAAGGCAGAGAAAACAAGCCTCTGTGTACACACGGCGCGGCGGGCAGGGATGGGCGGCTGCCGGGGGGCATGTGGGGGCATGGCGGGCCAGCAGGACACGTGCATGCGGGAGGTGCAGGGACACAGGCGTGCGGGTATGGGGACACAGACATGCACACGGATACGTGGGGATGTGGGGACACTCATAAAGGACTGTACACCTCTGATATACTTACAAACACACACGCGCGCCCACACAGTGGTGTGATTACGCATACGCACATGCATCCGAAGGTGGCACAGCAAGCCCAGGGACACTCAGTGGGCATGTCACCCAGAAGCATGCATGGTCCCACCCTAGAGGTGTGCTCTCTCCCACATCCTGATTCCCACAGAGGAATCAGACCCAGAGAAGGAAAGATAAGGAAGGCTCTCTGGACGTTTGTGTGTGTGTGTATGGCTGTGCACGTGCGTGTGTATGTACGTGCGCTATTACATGTGTGTGCAGGGTGTCTCCCGGCCCCAGAAAGCCCATGGAGGACACCATGGTGGACGGACCGCTGCATAAGGAGACAAAGGCAGAGCAGGGGACCAGCTGGCCTACAGAGGCTACAGGTGTGTCAGGAGACCAGGATGTGTGGGAACAAGGGCCGGGTGGTGATGCGTCGGTCCTGTTTGGGTCCTACCTGCTTTGAGGCTTGATTGTCTCAGAGGCCCAGGGGCCCCAGGAAGCCATGGCCCTGCCAGGCCAGCCACTGAACACACCCCAGGCATTGGCACTAAGGAGTGAGGCCCTACCAGCCTTGACTCCTCACGGTCCCACTGCCTGGCCTGCTGACCTCATGTGCGTTGCCCACTTTGTCCACCAGGACCCTGGGGGCAGTTCCAGGCTCGAGGCTCTGCTGGCACCAACCAAAGTCACCTGCTGGGACCAATCCAGGTGCAGCAATACAGGCCTGAGAGTGCAGGGGTGGGGGTGGGGGGCGGGGACTGCAGAAAGCTTCAGGGAGCACTCACTGGGAGGATTCCAGGAAGACCCGGTTGGTGGACTCAGAACAGCATCACCGAATTCTGACAAGGACTTAGGGTTTGCGTGGGATTGAGGCTGCGGGTCAGCCCCAGCTGTCAACACCTTTCCACAGGTGATCTGGGGACCCACTCATGCTCTACACACTCATCCTGCTGGCCTTGCCACAAGAGTCAGGAGTGTGGCCCCCTGGGAGGATTCCCGAGGCATGGGTCCCCGGCCCAGGGCAAAGGGGCTGATTGGTATCCTGGAGACCACCACGGCAAAACCATGGTACCCCAAATAGGGAGAGACACTGGGGACCCCCAGATGCAGAGCAGACACCTGGAGAGCCGGTCCAGGACCTCTGAGACCAGAGACCTCCACACCAGGGACCCGCCAAACAGCAACCTCAGACCAGACATCCAAGAGGAGAGACCCCCATACCAGAGACCCCTACTCCAGAAATTCCCATGCCAGGATCCAAAAAGAAGACACCTATAGAGCAGGGGCTCTAGAGGAAGAATCTACAGCAGAGAGACTCATAAAATAGGGACCCTCACTAGGGACCCCCCAGAGCAAGGAGTACCCAGGTCCTCACCTGGTATTTTTGTGCCAGGAGAGACCCAGGGCTCCCTAAACAAGTCTGTCCCCATTTTTCCTATAAAGAAAGTGGATGGTCTTCCCCACTCCCCCTCTGCGTGAACATCTCAGGATGGCGTTGTCTCTGGGCTCTGGCTCTGGTCTGGTCTATGTCACTGGTGCCCTCCTGGGTATAGCCCCCTCAAGATGTACTCTTGCAGGAGATGAGGCAACTTGAACATGGTGAGCACCTTCAGTGGGCACACAGGGGTGCGGGCGTGTTAGGACAGGTGGCTGTCAGGGGCGCCTGCCCCTCCCCAGCCCTGCCCAGACAGAAGCCCTTTCCTCGGTATCTGCAAAGACTGGCTGGAATCCCTCAAGAGCATCTTTAAATAAACAAAGCACAGAGAAAAGTGAGCTCCTAAATACAAGTCACATCAACATAGATTTCCACGCAAATGCATGGCAGAGCTTCGCCTTTAGGGTACTGGGTACTGGGAGCTTGGGAGGCCCAGGGGCACAATTACCTGGGTGATGCCTGTACTGCCCCGGACACTCACCCCCACCTCCCCAGCCCCCCAGCCCCAGGCTGTAGTCTCCCTCCTAGGGATGGGCATGCCAAGCCTGTCCACACCCCTGGGCAAGAGAAGCAGCTGCCACGGGGACCATATACTTCCCCTGAGGTCTGTACCCCCACACCGCAGAGGCTCCATCAGGCAAAGCTTGAAGGATCCCCTTCTAGCCCCTCCCACTTCTTTTTTTTCCCTTCAAAGTTAATTTATTTATTTTGAGAGATAGAGAGAGGCAGATACAGAGAATGGGGGAGGGGCAGGGAGAGAGGGAGAGAGAGAATCCAAGCAAGGTCCATGCCACCAGCGCAGAGCCCAACAAGGGGCTCGAACCTGCAAAGCTGTGAGATCATGACCTGAGCTGAAACCCAGAGTCAGATGCTTAACCAACCGAGCCGCCCAGGTGCCTTGGGCCCCTCCCACTTCTGCTTTTAACCCCACTGGGGACACAGGGACCTTGTGGGGATGATCCCAGGGTCCTGTGGGACTGACACAGAGGCAGAGAGAGCAGCACTGGGGTGGGTGGGGAGAGTCAGTCAGGCTGTCCTTGTTGCTGAAGGTGCCCTCCCGTCCCACACCCCTTGCCACATGAGCGTCTGTCTGGCCCAGAGCCCCTCAATTTGTCTGACACACTTAAACAGGGTGAGGTGAGCACCGCTCCCCAGGACACGTGTGGTGAGGAGGGTGGGTGCCTCTGATAGGCGAAGGTTGGAGTCCAAGGGGCTGCACCCCCAAACCCCCCTCACCATGCCAATGGTGGCCTCCAAATGGGACCACAGACTGCTGGGAACAATGCTTCAGAACCAGGGAATGACTGGACGGCCGCTCCCCTTGCACATCTGGAGCCCCTTCTGCCCTCCCCCTCCTACAGGCTGAGCCCAGGGCACCTCTGGCCCCTGCACTCTCTGTACCCTCCCTGACAGGCGTCTCCGGGCAGCACAGTGCTGCTCCCTCAGCCTGAACATCCCCAGGAGGCCCTCCCCACCACCTGCCCTCGACATACCAGTCAGTGCTTTTGATGTTCCGGGGCTGGGGCACTCAGGTTTGTTCTCAGGGTCAAGGGGATCATCCACATGATGAAGCCCAGGGTTTCTCTGAGGCACAGAATTCCAAGGGCTCTGAAGGACGCCCCCAGAGCCTCTGCTCTTGGAGAGAGTTCATGGTGAACGTTTGTTTCCTTGTGTGCAAGTGGCTTTATTTCTGTCATGAGAGCTGAGAGCCGTGAGGGGTTGTCAGCAGGAAAGACCCACTGGGGCAGGGATCCATGAGGCCAGTGGCTGAACCGGGGGTCTGAGCAGTGGGGGTGCTGAGCACACTCCGTAGGTCTTGGGAATACTCCCATAGGCTCTCTCAAGCTTTGCCCCCTGAGTACTGACCCCCCAGGCGGTGTCCACAGTGGTGGAGGGGTCCCCACCTGGTCCTTCTCCCAGCATCCTTTGCCCAGCTGGCTCTCAGCACCCTGTGGGGTGGTGGAGATGGGAAAGCAGGACAGAAGGAGGGGTAGACAGTATTTCCTCTGAGGCAAAGCAGGTCCCCCGGGAGGACTTCTCTGGGGAGGACTGCTGACCCCCAGATCCTGCAGGGCCAGCCCGTGGGTTCTCCTGATAGGACAGGACGGCATCCTCTGCAGACGTTTCCTGACTGTGGACACAGAAGGTGAGGACGGGGAGAGTGTTGCATCCAGTGTAGACAGCACTGGGTGTAGACAGCTCTGGGCATGTGACTGTGCTGGGGAAACACAGAGGTGGGCCTGGGGGATTCCCCCAGGGGCTGTTTAAGGAGGGGGGACACAACAGTTAAGGGCAGACCCAGTCACCAGGACCAGTGACCCCAAAGACCCCCCCTCAGCCTAGTGGGGGGAGTGCTTCCAGAGAGCCCCCTGCTGATTTATGGTTCTCCAGGGTGGACAGAGTTATGGCTGCTAAGGCCTTGCTCCCTCCCTCTTCCCCCTCCCTGTTGGGGGTCGTTTGGGGTGGGGTGGCTCTCAGCTGGTTTCCAGATGGGCCTGGTGGAGGGAGCACCTTGGGGTGGGAGGCCAGACACCTTGAGCAAAAGGACCAGGCCAGTGTCAGCTGGCCAGCTATAGCTGCCTTTGTGTCTCTCTGTGGTTGTCTCTGTCTCTGTCTCAGGCTCTGTCTCTGTCACATGCAGCCCCCCCTTCCCCGAGGCAGCCTGGGTGGGTGGGAGTGGGAGCCGGTGATTTATCGCCTGCTGCTTGTCTTCCATCGGAAACGCCGGGGGTGGGCGCAGACGGTGCGGTGAGCTATGGGCCCCCAGGGCCCCACCACCCACCCCAATGTTGTTGCTCTGTCTGGGCGGTGGCGGGTGCACCCCCCCCACCAACGTGGCCAAGGCTTCGTCCCCCCCACCCCACCCCCGCCAGACCTTCCCAGGGCCTTGTCCACGCTGGCTCCACTCAAGTCTCCACCCAGTGAAGGGCCGCTGCCCCCCAGGCTCCCCTTCATCTCCCCAGGCAGGAGGGGGCCCACGGAGGACCCGCACACACTCCTCGCCCCCGGGTTGATCGAGAGGTGGCAAAGTGTCTGTTCCACTAGCCCGGGGGCTCCCATTCCACCTTCCCCACCGGCTTCTTCCACAGACGCGTCTGAGGACGGCTCCTTCCGGTCACCCTCCACGCCACCGGCCACGCAGCCGCTCCTTCCAGCTCTGCCGCGGTGCACACAGCAGGGGCTCAATAAGTGTTTACGGAGCAAACAGGCGGCGGGAGTGCGGCTGGTCCACCTAGGCTGACACCCCCCTCTGCCCGGCGGAAGAAGTCCCTTATCTTCCCTGCTGATGGGCTGTCAGTGATCCCAGGGAAGGAAAGGGAGAGAAGGGGAAGGGAGGGGAGGGGAGTAGAGGGGGCGCGCTCACCCCTCCCCGTTAGCGGCCACTTGGTGCACCCTTCCCTGTTCCCATGGGGAGTGCGACCTGTCCGCCGTCTCGGCGGTCCCCCCTCCACGAGCCTGGGCAGATCCGTGTGCTCCGGGTCTCTGTTTCTCCCAGGATCCTGGTTGTCTGCACGCCCAGTGCCCACCTCCGCCGCCCTTGCCCCACGTGGCGGTTTTCCGCAGGCTGCGAGCGCCCTCTGGTGGCTTCTCTGGGTCGCGGCACGTGAGGGGAGAACTGGATCCTGATTTGGGGACCAGAGGTCCTCAGGGGAGGCAGAAACCCATTTCACAGACAAGACCATGAAGGCTACCAGAGGGAGGTCACGGCTGTATCTGTCCCTGGAATGCCGTCTTGCCCTGCCAGGGCTTGTTCAGAGAGGCTGGGGGTGGGCAGCGATGTGGTTAGAGGACCCCTGGGCTGTAGCAAGGGACCCGGAATCAGCCAGCTTGGGGACTGGAGGTGTGGGGGGATGGGTAGCGCCTTGGGTTGTCACCGTTTTGTTCCCATCTGGAAGAAGGAGTCTGAAACCACAGAGAGGACCAGGCTGTCAGTGGGGAAAGCCCCTGGGGCAGGTGTGTTGTCCATTAGATGAAGAACAACACCGGGGGAGGGGCATGGTAGGTCCCCGAGGTGGGGGTAGAGGTGTACACTCCCCCTCCCTGCCCAGGGCCCCATTCAGGGGCGCTGAGCTGGGACCATCCACTTCCCCACACTCCTTGGAGACTGAGGCCCCAGGGTCAATGCATGGAGGGTCAGCTCAGGGTCAGAAGTTGGGACTGGGGACTCCCAGGCAGCCTGGAAAAGATTCGCATGAAACCAGGCCAGCACCCTCTGTGGTCAGTACCTTGGCAGAAGCCAATCTAAATCATGGAGAACTGGCAAAAGAGAAAAGGTCTTGGAGGAACCATGGAATTCAGCTGCCCTGATTACCAGAGAGTAAGGAAGTTCTTCCTTAGGTCTGACCAGACTATGACGCCAGCCTCTTTCCTACATCAGAGGAGCTCTGGCTGCTTTGCTGCTCTGGGCTCTCAGGGCTCCTGTGCCCGCACTCGCAGAGGGACACTAGCCCAGAAGCCCTCAAACTTGTGGACATTGGACCTTGGCTTCTGCTGACCCCTCCCCAAGGTGTCTGCTGGACCCTGGGCTCACAGCCTGGTGGGGGGGGCTTCTCTTAGCTTGGGGTCACCTAAGACCCCCAGGCCATTTTCTCTTGAGCCCTACATTTGTTCCTTGAAGGCCCGGGTGAGGAGGAAGAGAGAGGAGTCCTAGGGGCTCTGCTTCCAGTGCAGCATGGAGAAAGCTCAGGCCCAGCAGGAAGACATCTGGCATCTGGTTTCCTCCTCTGGAAAGTGAGGGGAACATCCCCTCCCTGTACCATGTTGGGACTGAGTTAGGAGGCTGCCTGTGTACCTTGCTGTGACAAAGACTAGTACCTCTGACCCCCACCAGGGGCTCTGGGTGTGCTGGGCCATCCCTGGGGGTGGGGAGGGTGGCAGTTCATTTGTACAAAAGGGGCCACCCCGATGTGGTGATAAGGCCGGATGGACGGATGGACAGTCGGCCACAGCCCACAATGGGCCGGATGCCCTGCACCTGCCCACAAAGGAGGGGGTGGCTCCTGCCTCACGTCTGACCGGCAGCCCTGAGATAGCATCAGCCCAACCAGAGAGCCATCCATCTTGTCCCACAAAGACTGGGACAAAGGCCATGTCAGCGGCAGCCTCCCCGACCCGGTCAATGGGGGCCAGAGCCTTCCTGTGCCAGGCGCCCCAGGCCCAGGCCTGAGGCTTCTTGTCACAATCCTGTTTGGGGTCCATGGAGAGCAGCCTTCATTGTTTACAGGCCAGCCAGGTGGAGGCCACACCTAGGGCAGGACTGGGACTCCAATACTGAGGAAACCCTTCATTTGGGAACCCTGGGTCCCTTGTTAGCAGCTTGTACCACAGTGCGGCACCCTGGAGGAGCCCCAGGCCCTGGCTGCTCAGCCTGAGGTCAGGGGTGGGAGGGGGGAGGCCAGGGACTAAGGCCGGTCTGAGCGGTCAGAGGCGCCTTCCTGTGGGAAGTGGTGGTCAAGTGCAGAACATGATTCCAGACACTGTGCAGCCCCCTGGCACCCACTCACCCCTGCAGGGACCTACCTCACTTATTCTCCAGAGGCCGTGCTTCTAATTCAGATGCCCAGGGAGTTCCAGGTAGGTCATCAGATTATCCTCACCACTCTGGATCCACCCGGCTGCCCTGAAAGGTGCCCATCCGTGCTCCAAACAGCCCTCAGAGCCTCCTCATGGCCCCTCACTGACCCCGCGAGACTGCTACTCCAAACATCCTCTCTCTCTTGCTCTCAACCACACTGCCCTGCAGTGCCCTCAGTGTCCTCACTGTCTCCGCACTGTTTTCAATTGTCCCCACAGTGTCTTCACTACTCTATAATGTGGTCACTGTCTGAATTCTTCTGTGCCTTCCACTTGAACTTCTGTCAGTGAGTGGTCTGGGAGAGTTCACTGGCTGACCCCGTGTTTGCCCGGAGGTTATTTTGGGTGTAGGAAGACGTGATGCACCCCCTTGAATCAGCTCCTAGGGCTTTCCCTGCAGTTTGGGGAGGGGAATTTCCGGGTGGCGGGCCACAGAGACCAGTCAGGTCGGGAGAAGGGTTTATTCTGCACTGGAGTTTGGTGCGGGCAGCCTCCCAGGGGCTGGGCTGCAGCTCACCCCCTCGACCTGCCTCAGCGTCCTGGGCTTTGGCTCGTCTCGCTGCAGAGGGGCGCGCGTGGCCCGGGGCCCGCAGGGGTTGGCGGGGTCCGGAAGATTGTGCCCAGGCGGAGGATGAGCCCCCGTCCGGGTTAGCGCGAGGGCTCCTTGGGGCAGGGTCCTGTCGGGCTTGCACGCCCGCGTCGCTCGGCGCCTCTCGGGGCTGCTCTTAGAACTCGCTGGCTCCGGCCGTCTCCCCCACCAGCGGGGTGGTCGGCGACAACGCGTACGTGGCGCGGGCGCGGGCGCGCAGCCTGCGCAGGCGGCACAGCAGCAGCAGCAGCAGCAGCGCGTGCAGCAGCCCGAGGCCGAGCAGCAGGAGCTGCGCTGCCAGCGCCCCCCAGCAGAGCGCGCCCGGCCCACAGGCGGCGCGCAGCTCTTCCTCCGCCAGGTACAGCAGCAGGCGGCCACGCAGCGCGCGGGGCGCGGCGCAGCGCAGGTCGCGGTAGGGCGCGCGGTCGGGCCGGTCGGCCAACCAGGCGCGCAGCGGCACCAGGTGACAGTCGCAGCGCCAGGGGTTGCCGTCCAGGTACGCGGTGCTCAGCAAGGGCAGCGAGTCCAGCAGCCCCGGCGGCAGCGCCGTCAGATTGTTGCCCGTCAGCACCAGTTCGGTCGTGTCCGGCGGGAAGGCGGTGGGCAACGAGGCCTGTGTCAGCCCGCGGCGCCCGCAATCCACGCGCGTCCCCGCGCAGCCACACGGCGCGGGGCAGCCAGCGGCCAGGCGGCTGGGCTGCGCTAGCAGCAAGAGCAGCAGGCTCAGCGCCCGGCGCAGCCCTGCAAGGGAAGCGCCGCCGTGAGACTGGTGGCCTGTGTGGCACCTGGGCAGGATCCTGTGCACCCGGTGCCCCAAAGCCTCTCCACCTCGACCATTCGCGCGCTGACTGGAACTCCCCTTGAAGTCCGACCCAAATCTCCCTACTGTACCCAAACGACTGCAGTCCCTCCGAACACGACTCTGCTCAAGGAGAGCAGTCGGGCCTGCCTGACCCCAAACTCACCGGAGCCCATGGCGAGAGGATGGTGACCCGGCTTCTTCTGCAGCGCTAAGCGTTGGCTGGAGAGCCAAGCGATAAGGCCGCCCCGCCCCTGCCAGGCCTCAGCACCCCGGCCAAACCGACCACAGCACAGCCACCCGCCAGAAATAACCCGGAGGCCCAGCAGACAGGCGCTGCGGCCCCAGATAGAGCGCTATCACCAGGGCTCGTGGGCCACCAGGGTTTCCGCCGCCACAAACTCCCATGGATCACTCGGACACCGCCGTGACTTCACCAACATTGTTCTCCTGTCACCAGGACAGGACGCAGCATTCACAACTGAACAAAACTGGAGACTGGGATTGGGGGTGGGGGGCATCATGCTGGGGGTGGGGGAGGGATGGGCTAGGCAACCCAGGGCAACAGTGCTGCTGGGGAGAAGGGACCTCCAGCCACAGGCAGGGAATGGCAGTCTAGGGGTGGGGGGTTCCCAGGTTGCCCAGCACCCACTCACTGCTCCTGGAGCCCTCAGGCCAGGCCACAGCCCTGGGTGAGGAGTATGGGCAATCACAGGGGTCCCAGCCCCGCCAGCCCCGTGAGATCCTTGCCTGCAGCCAGCTGCCCTCCTTCCGTCTGGAGGGATCCTAAGTGCTTCTGTTACCCAACCTGCCACTGAGCTACCCAGTGAGGGGTGAGGAGGTAAGGAAGGACTGGTTACCTCGGCACAAAGTGAGGCCTCAGCATAAGCTGGGTGGCCTGAGGGAGGGGGCACGAGGGCTCCCATGTCCACTCTGTGGCACTGGGGTGGGAAAATAGGCCTGGGATGCCGGGGATCTGCTCCCCTAGTCTGCCTTGTTTTATACCCCCCCTCCCCCACCTGAGTAGGGCCTGGACTGAGAGTTCATGACCTTCTGAGGCAGGGGTAGATCTCAAAAGTCATGGCCCAACCTAGCTCCTGTTCCCCAGAGGCCAAAGAGGGCCAGCTGTGGGGGCTGCTGTCCAGGCCCCTTGGAAGCAGATACAAATGAGGGGAGGGACTGGTGCTGAGAATAAATTAGGGTTGGCTGGGGGCTATGAGCCTGCATCTCTGGGTCAGGTCGGGAACAGTCGGGAACAGTCCTGGTCTGGGCCATTCTGGGACTGGGGTTGTGCCCAGGCCTGTTGGAGATCCAGATTATTCCAGGGTGGAGTCCAGGCCAGTTGGGGTCCAGGGATGGGAAGGGCCAGCCTGAGAACTGGCAGTATATATATCCATGGTAATGTGGGGCTGGGTTGGGGTCACTGGTCCTGCATTTGCTGCTTCATCTTCTGCAGCATCTCCTGCATGCGCCTTAGCTGGAGGTGAGGCGGGAATAGCGGAAAGTGGGGTGAGAATCATGAAAGGAGGGGCCGGACCCCCACCCCCACCCCACCTCAGCCCCTGCTCCTCCCCTGTGGCCCCATTAACCTCCTCATCCTTCATCCTGATGAGCTTTTCTGTCTCAGCGTCAGGAGTAGGCAGTGGTAGGATGGGGATGGGGCTCTCCATACGGCTGTCCTGGGTCAGTTTGCTGTGGGGTGGATGAGAAAGACAGTTTGACCCCCAACACTACCGAGGCTCTGCCCTCCTGACCTCCCACACACCTTGGTCCGCTCTGGGAAGACAAGATGCAGGGTGGGGGGCCGACTTGGGAGTCGGGGCAAAGTTAGACCTGGGTAGGCAGCAAGGATCAGCCCTCTGTTAGGGAGATGCGGCTGGGAACAGGAGGCAAATGATCCAGGTTCGGGTCAGGGCTGCGCACCTGGTCATCTGCTGGATGCAGTGTGCGCGATAGTTCTCGTAGTGCACGTCGCATGTCACGTCCTTGAGATCATGCATGTGTGTGCGGATGAGCATGTTGCGAAGCTTCACAAAGTCGCAGTGTGCCTGGTTCTCCACTGTGGGGCAGGAGCGGGTGGTGGGTGGGTATAGGCCCAAGGGATCTGCCCCAGCCTCTCTGCCATGCCCCATGCCTGAACTTACCTTCCACGATCCCCCAGGGGTACAGTCGCCCCCGGACCCGCTGCCCCTTGGCCTCCACCACTGTGTTGCTGCCGATAACTGCGAAGGGCGCGCTCTCCTGGGAAGGGCAGGTACAAGGGCTCGCACCCAGTTAGTATGAGTGTGGGGTTAGCGGCTAAAGAGGGACACGGGCACTCGACACCTGGTTGCCCCTCCAGCATCACTATCAACAGCGTCTCCCCAAAGAGATCCTGGAGTTGCCCAACCCTTGTGGCTTCTCTGAAGCCAGAGCTGGCACAGCTCAGATCCTAGGGGCCTTTACCAGGTTGTGCCCAGCCAGGCATAGCCTTCCCTTCTGAGACCATCCCTTGTCAGGAACTGCTCCATCGAGCTATCTTCACCATCCCTCCCTCCCCAGAGCTGAGCCCATGCCTCCAATTAGTGATGCTGACTTTGGCCAGGGCCAAGGGCGCCACCCTGCTTTTGGCCCAGTGGCTGCCTGTCCTGTGCCCTGGACTTGGTTTTGCCACTCTAGATCTCAGGGAACCCAAAGCCACAACCACCCTCTGGAGCTCAGAATTCTGGAAGCCAGAGCACACGCAGGCTTGTGGCCGCTGGGTCAGACCCTTCCACTCATGACCCATTGGAAGAAGAGTGAGGAGCAGGGTCAGGGGGATGCCTGGCCAGGACTGTGCCTTTGGGTCCTGACAAGTGCTCCATGACACACCAACCACATGGGGCCCAAACAGCACAAACCAGCGGGGACATGGGTGATTGTACCCTCCCCCCCCAAGAGGCTCAAATGTCCAGACAGGACTCCTGCCCCCATGGGGTTGGACCTGGAAGCTTGGCACCATGCAAACTGACCTCCAGTTCCCTCCTCTGCCATCCCAGGCCGCTCACCTTCAGTTCCCGATCCTGCTGCTTGAAGTCCTCATCCTCGTCAGAGTCACATTCAGGGAACTGGTACACATGGATCCCAAACTTGTCAATCTCCTCCCGGATCTGTGGCGGGGGGGTAGGCAAAGCACTGTCAGATTTGAGGCTGGCCAGGGACCAGGGGCCAGGTGCACTGGCACCCAGGATCAGCACACTTGGTGTTGTGGGTCCCAGAGACCTAGCCCAGGCCCCGCTGTCACACACAGCAGGCTCACCCGCTCCTTCAGCTTCCGGATCTCACTAGGGACAAGACAGTCAGCTTTGGCGATGAGGGGCACGATGTTCACCTTCTCGTGCAGAGCCTTCATGAAACCCACATCCACTGGCCGAAGCCTGGAGAGGGCATCCAGGGGTGGAGAGGGGCATGGAGGGGGTGGGGGGGCACAGAGAGAGGGTGGGATGGGCTCAGAGAGAGCACGGTTGTGAGGGCACAGGTAGAAGATAAGCAGTGACAGGTACAGCCAACAGGGAACCATGGAGGCAGGTCCCGCCCCCCACCCCCACCCCAGCCTGTTCCCAGGACATTCACACACCCATGTCCAAAAGGGGAGATGAAGTAGAGGCAGCAGTGCACACGGTTGTCTTGGATGTTCTTGCGGTTGAGGCCGCTCTCGTCACGGAAATACTGTTCAAACTGCTGGTCCACATAGTCGGTGATGGGCTTCCAGCTGCAGGCAGGTAGGGGGGACCGTGAGGCTAGAGGGGAGGATGGGTCAGCCTAGGCACAGACTGCTCCCCAGCCAGGCTTTCCTTACCACTCAGAGTTGTTGACAGCATCCCCGAAGCCCGGTGTGTCTACGATGGTGAGCTTCAGCTTGACCCCCTTCTCCTCAATGTCCACTGTGTGCTTCAGGATCTCTACGGTCTGGCTGATGCGCTCTGTGGATGCCGGGGCATTGGTTGGAAGGGTCTTTCTGACACTCAGGCCCCACCCCCACTGGGCAGCCAGGACTCTTGTTCTCATCCATTCTAGTATTCAGCCCCAGCCACACAGCCTGACTGTGGTCTGGGCCACTCCTCCTGGACCCTAAACAGGAGACCCACACTGTGGGGAGAGAAGAGCAGGGTCTGGACCTGGAAAGGACTCTTTTGAAGGGTCACACAGCAGAGGATGGGGATCCAATGCCAGGGCTGCAAAGAGCCCACTCACCCTCGGCACTGAGCAGCTTCCGGTCCTTGTACAAGTCGGTCAGGAAGAGGCTGTGGACCAGCGTGGACTTCCCCAGGCCTGACTCACCTGCCCACAGGTACAGTGAAAGAGTCAGGTTAAGTCTGGGATCCCTTGTACAAAGCCTGGCAGGCTAATGGCCCACGCCACCCCACCTGGGAGTGCAGCCCACTCACCCGCCACCATAAGCGTGAAATCGAAGCCCTTCTTCACAGACTTCCGGTGCACCTGATTGGGCAGGGTGGCGAAGCCCACGTACTGCTTGTCGATATCCTGGGGGCAGGGGCAGGGCAAGTCAGCGGCGTGCTTGGGTTCCTGGGGCAGTCTGGTGCCCTGTTCCCTACCCGGCTCAGACATGGAGGCAGCAGAGGGCAGAGTCCCCTGGGTGGGGAGTTTCAATGGCAGAAATGGGGTGAGGGCTTGTGAGCAAAGGCCTGGAGCTGGGAAGGCAGGTAAGGGGGTGGCAGGCATCCTTGCCCCAGCCTCAGCGAGGGCCTTTGCAGGGACCTAAGAATGTGTGCAGAGTTTAGGATGTCTGGCTGTAGCAGGCCCCAGCTGGGTCCTCCCTTGGGTGGTGGGTAGAGGGCACCAGGACCTAGACCCCTCAGACACAACCAAGGCCCTCCTCCATAGGCGAGAGAAGCCCCCTGGCCTCAATACTCACCCCTCCTGAGTGTACCAGGGGGTGGGAGGCCCCATCTGGCCACCATCCAGCCGTGGGGGTGGCTGGCTGCTGCTACCAAGGCGGAGCAAGGGCTATTTATAGACAGCGGCACGGAGCCTCCCCCGCCCTCGGGGTCCCAGCGCCCACCCAGGCGGACCCTGGCCCTGCCGGTCCCTGTCATGTCCCAGAGCCCTCGGGACCGGGACCCGGCAGGCGCGCACACACACACGCTGACCCACATTCCACTCCCCTCTCCACACACACCTTGAGCCGCCTCTGGGCCTGGGTCCGCGGTGACAGCAGCTGCTCCACCAGGCGGTCCTGGGGCGCTGCCAGCGAGTCCATCGCTGCGTTCGGACCCCAGACCGGGTCAGACCCACAGGGGGCCGGGCTTTCAGGAGGGACTTACAGGCGGTATTGCCTTGAAGCCCTGCTCTCGCCCCAGTTTTACAGACGCGGGAACTGAGGCCCAGAGAAGGGACGTTGCCCACCCGCGGTGCTGCCTACCCCAGAGGCCCCGCGTGCCATGCCTCTGCCTCTGCGGACCCGTCCCGAGCCGTGCGCGCCGTCCCAGCCCCAGACAGGCCCGGCTCCCGCACCGAACCAGAGGCGGGGCCTCGCGGCGCTGGCGGGTGGGGGGTGGGGGACAAGACCGCCCCACCCGCACGGTCGCCGGGAAACAGTCGCCTGGAAATTGGGCCGCGGGCGGAGCCACCGGAAAGCTGTTTCGGAGGGCAGGGCTCAGCATAGGCACGCATAGGCGTGGAGGCGGAGCCCCGCTGCCGGACCTGTGACCTCGGTCCCTGTGTCTCGACCACCCTGACGGGAAGATGGTCGAGCCAGAGCCCACCCAAGGGCCCTAGGGGGCAGGGGTTGTGGCCGTCCCGCGTCCCGCCCCCTCCAGGTGCGGCGCGGCTTTCGCCCGCCAGAGGGCGCCAGAAGAGTGCTCCAGAGACCTACGCAAACCCGCGCGGGAGCCGGCCCCTCTCGTTCCTCCTCTCCTTGTAGAATTGGCCTGGAAACCCCTCAGTTGGTGTCTTGGAGCCCCAACTATCCACGGCCACACTCCTCCCTGTACTGCCCCTTCCCCCTTCGTGTGTATTGGGTGTGTGATGGGGGCAGGGGTGTTCTTGCCTGGTGTGGCCCCTCCAGACACATGGGAACTGGGCGAGGGCAGAACCTACCTCCCCAGCCTGGACCCACCAAGACGTCCCCCAGGCTTGCAGAGGCTCCAGGCGTGGCAGGAGTGGGACAGTTAGAGCTAGAGGCCTACCCACCCTACCTCCCCAAAACCTTGGAAGCGGCAGCCGGCCAGCACTGGCCACAACTGCCCCCAGACCACTCTTGTGAGCAAAAGTGGGGGGAGGGTATGTGGCCTGGATTTACCCCCTACCCGTCAGGGGGCTCCCTCTCAGCTTCCTCGCCTGCTCTGACGGCCCACAGGACGGGCCCACCAGGACTGGAGAGCTCCAGCCAGTTTATCTCTCACCCTCTGTGACCACCCGGGGGCCACAGTCCTCTCCTGGGCCAACAAACCCTTCCTCACCCCTCTCTCCAGGACCCTACCAGAATCTGAACCAGGGGGTACCAGCCAGGCAGGAGGGAGGCTTGGAAGGGAACTGCAACAAGAACAGACGTACTTCTCGGACTGTGTATCAGTGGGGCTAGGCGGCCGCCCAGCTCTTCCCCACCTTGGTTCTCCCTTCTTGGCTCCCCTGGTTGAGGGGCCTCTGCCCATCTGTCCAGGCTCATGATGCTGCTCTGGGGCCTGGAGGCCTCTGGCACCTGGGGAGGCGGGGTGGGCCCAGAGCTGGGAACAGGAGAGCCTTTCATGCAGCGGAGAGCAGGGGGAAGCCACAGGGCACCTCCCTCAGCTCTCCCAGCTGGGCCCTCAGTCCTTGCCCTGAGAAAGCCTCCACACTGGCCCCAGCCCTCTGCCATGTGGACCTGTAGTAGTTGTCTGGGCCAAGTCCCACCCAGCCCCCACCCGCAGGTCTGCTATAGACACCGCCCCTCAGCCTAGGCCCCCCACCCCCGGACAGGCTGGCATCTCAGGCTCAGGGCATCTACAAGACAGACACACCTGGGTCTAGACCTCAGCACTTCACAGCCGGGTGTCTAATGGAGCTTGTCACTCCCAGACTTCCTCAATTTCCCTACTGATGAGGCACAGCCTCTGGGGAGGCCTAGGTCAGGAGGGCAAGAGTCAGGAGGGTCCATGTCACAAGGGCAAGAGTCTCACTCCCAGCTCCTGCCCCTGCACCCAAACTCACCCCAACAGGGCCTGTGGATTCCCTGGGGGAGCTCTGGGGGAGGGGCCCTGCCACCCCCGCTCTCTGGCCCATGAAGTATACAACAAATATTCCTCAGGGCTTCCCGAGCTGTAGACACAGCTGCGCCCACCTCCTCCTGGTGCCTGAGACTCTCGAGGCATTTCCATTCTTAGAATCACTGGAGTCAGCTCTGGAAGCAGCCACCAGAGCCCCCATCACTGCCTGAGACAAGGTGGGGGCATGGAGGGCCACCAGAGCTCTCCCCACCCTTTCTCACAGTGTGGATAGACCAAAGCTCACTGACACTGAACAATGCTAACAGTGAAGCTACCACTTTCTTCTAGCTCCCCCCAGATCCTCGGGGAGTCTGGTCCAAAGACCTGGCTCCCTGGCTTTGTTCCTGGGGCTCCCCTTCCCACCTGCATGGTGCCCTCTCCCTCTGGTCCGAGGGGCAGGGGACGGGTGAGGCTGGCACCTAACTGACCTCGAAGGACGGGCAGACACAGGCCTGAAGGTGCTCACACCTCGGCAGGAGGAAGGCCCTGTTGGTGCTGGGCAGGAACCCCAAGTGCCAGAAGCCCCGGGAGAAGCTGTGGGGGGTGGTCTCCCGGGCCTCTCTTCTGTCTCTCCCTCAAACAATAGCCTGGCAGCATGTGTCCCTGTAACTCAGGCATTGTCTGACCTGCCTTAATAGGAAGACAGCTCCTGGCCCGGGCTCCCTGGAGAGGCCCTTGCCAGAAGGTTGAGGCTGAGGGGCCCCTCCCCAAGAGCCTCACCTGTCCCAGGGTGGGGCGCGTCCCTGCCAGGAGACTGGCACCTGGCAGCCAGTGACTCCCAGCCCCCACCCCACCTGCTGGGCCGCACCCTGGGCCAGGACTTCAGGGTTCTACCCACTGTGTGAATTCCTATCCCTGACGAGGGGTGCCAAGGCCACGTTGGTGCCAGAGTCAGGCCAATAAAATCCCCCCAAAATGACTGAGCTCAAGCCAGAGAAGTCCCCAGCAGGGCTGCCTCGGAGCCCCCTGCCCATCTGGTTACCCACCCCCACCCCACTCTCAGAGTCTTCCAGCTCTGTTTAACCCCAGCCTCAGTTGGGTTTCACAGTGGGTGCCCAGGTCAGCCTCCTGTCAGGTCCTGCATTCCCTGAGTGGGGGCCAGGCCAGCCCCTTTGGGAGGCTACAAGCCTATTTGTACCCACTAGGTTGGAAGACCCATACTAGGCACAGGGATGACTCAGACCAGGCCTTGGAGGCTCCCAGTCTGGGGAAGAGGCCTGGCCACAGATCAGCCCACTCAAATTGGTGTGTGGGGAGAAGAGACATAAGATGCACAGGAGTGGGGTGGGGCTGCTTAGGGTCTAGGTGCTGGCTGTTGGATACAGACCCCTCCCCTAGCCTGTGGCCTGCAGTGACGGTAGCCTCACTCAGGACCTCCAGCACAAGGCCTAAGGCCAGTTCAGGGAGGATATGCTGGTGCTGGACCACTGGGAGACACCAGGCCCATCCCCCCATCCTGGGAGGGGCGCCTCTGCTCTTAGGGTCAGGGGCCAAGCCCCCAGGCGCCCAGTGCCCACTCTTCCCCTCTGTAGCCCTTGGCCGGCGGCACTGCCCCAGCTGACAATCGGTTATCGCGACAAGGCGGGATGACGGCCGGCGGGGGCGGGGTCGCGCCTAGGCGCCAGCGGCGTTGGTGGCACAATGGGTGACAGCTGGCCGGGGGAGCGGCGGCGCGCGCGTACCTGCTTGTCCTCTGCGGAGTTGGGGTCGGGTCGGGGTCCGGGTCCGGGCCGGCGGGCGGGGGAGAGACGGAAAGACACGGTGAGAGGCGGGCGGGCGGCGGGGACAAAGGCGCGCGCGAGCGCGCGGGCAGGCGCCGGGCTCACCTGGGGTCGCCAGCTTGCTCTTGTACCGCAGGCCTGTGCTCATGGTGGCCGCCGGCGGGGACGGGCGGCGGGCGCGCGGGCGGGGCGCGGCAACGAGCGGCGGAGGCCGAGGCCAGGCTGCGGGGTGACCGGCCCCTCCGCGCCGCCGCCGCCCGCCCCGCCCGCGCGCCCGCCAGCCAATCGGCGCCCGCCGCGCCCACGCGCGACCCGGCGCGGCCGGCGGGGGCGGGGACCCAGTCGCCCCCCAAAGGCCCCGCGCCCGCCGCCTCCGGGCGACGCCCTCGCCTCTAGCCGCGGGCCAGCGCTCTGGGAACCCCGAGACGCCCGCGACGCCCAGCCCAGGGCGTGGCAGCTGCCCTGACGGACTCCCGCCACACCTCGCGTCTCCCGTGCCCAGGCCTGGACTCTGCCTGCCTCGCTCTCGAGGGACCCCAGTAGATGTCTCCGCCTCTGACCTTCCCAACGTGTGGCTCTTCCGTAAGGCCTTGCCCCTCAGGGTCTGGTTGCCTCTTCGCAGCCCCTCCTCACCTCACCATGGACGCTGGAGGTGCTGGCCCGTGCAGTCCTGCTCCTGGCCACAGCAGGAGAGGTGATGGTCACCCCACAGAAGGCCGGATGCCCGGCCCCAGGCCGGCGCCCCAGCTTACCTCCTGCAGCCTTTTCAGTGCTGAGCACCCCTGCTCTGGGAGAAGACACACCTGAGCAAGCTGCAAAGGCCAAGCCCCTGGGCGGTTGTCCCTCCTCTCTTTTCCCGACTTATTTTTTGGGATTACTTCTAAAGAGCCACCGAGCTGACATCCGGGACAGGACTGACCGGACCTCAAGCCTGCCACACACACCCCCGCCCACTCCCCACCCCAGCTGTGCACTGCAGATGACAGCCAGAATTGCTACCACCCTGAGAAGGGGGGCAGGGAGATCTCAGCCTCCTGTGCTAGAGGGCAGCCAGCAGCCGGTGGCACTGTTATTTACAGATGGGGAAACTGAGGCCCCAGACCTTCACTGAGTTGGCAGGATTCACAAGCATGAGTGCCTCCTGTCTTTTGTCACTTCCCTGGAGTGCTCCCAGGTGTTACATCTGGAGTCTTCAGTCCCACAGAAAGGGGCAGGCAGACCTGTGGTCACCAGCTCCCCAGGTGACGGACCCTTAGAAGGAAATGGCATGAGCTTTCCACACACAGGAAGCACTGCTTTCTCCTCAGCCGGTTGTGTGCCCCTTGATCCCTCTGCTGGTCTGTTGGCTCCTCCATCTCTGAATCAACAGCCCCTAGCACAGAGTTGTTTGCTCCAAAAATGAAAAAGCCATGTAAGCAGCATCAATGCTCTGCAAAATTCTGTGGCAGACACCCATTTCTCCCTCCACTGGGACTTCCACATGATCCAGAGCCGTGACCAGCATGGGGACAATCCTCCGCTCTGACCCTTCATCCAAAGCCTCATGGCCAGATGTGTTTGGAATTCAGAATTTGTCATTTATCTCATATGTTACATGATACCTCATTGGAACTGGCTGCAGCTGCACCTCATAATCAAACACATTCAGATGTTTGTAGTGAAGGGGCACCTGAGTAGCTCCATAGGTTAAGCGTCTGACTTCAGCTCAGGTCACAATCTCTCAGTTTGTGAGTTTAAGCCCCGCGTCGGGCTCTGTGCTAACAGCTCAGAGCCTAGAACCTGCTTTGGATTCTGTGTCTCCCTCACTCTCTCCCCCTCCCCTGCTCGTATTCTGTCTCTCCTTCTCTCAAAAATAAATAAATATTAAAAAATTTTGAAGATGTTTGTAGTGAAATGAGGGGAGCCCAGGGGGCTCAGTCAGTTAAATGTCCAACTCTTGATTTGGGCTCAGGTCATGATCTCGGGTTCGTGAGCTCGAGCCCTGCACTGGGCTCTGTGCTGACAGCATGGAGCATGCTTGGGATTCTCTCCCTTCCTCCCCACCCCCTCTTTCTCTCTGCACATCTCCCACTCACTATCTCTCACTCTTAAAATAAATAAACATTTTAAAAAGGTGTTTGTAGTGAAATACAACTATTCACACACACTGGAATAAATAAAGCCCGTACACATCAACCCAGGGCTGCCTTTGTTACAGACTTTTCAATACCTTTAAGTTTCAGAGCTTTTGGGGAAATTGGAATTGGGGATAAAGGAATGGGACAGGGAGGGAACACTTGAAGTGATAGGCAGGACTTCTGAGCCTTCCTCAGCTCCGACAGGCTTGGGGGAACCCCATTTGAGGGGGCCTGGAGCTTTGCAAGACGGTTCAACTGGTCAGTGAAAACTGGCACTTGGATCTTTAGCTTGAACTGACCCATGCAAGCCTGTGCTTGTGGGGACAAAGGAGGAGATAAGAACCTGTCCTTGATGAGGTAGACATGTCTTTGCAAAGGGCCCCCTCAGGGCTCAGTGGGGAGGAGCACTCCAGGCAATCCTGGGTCAGGCCTTGACGGGGGTGGGCGGTAGGTCAAGGGCATAGCTCTGGCAGAGGGTGGGAGGTGCACCTGTACACGAATCACAGGCTTTAAAACAATTCTGGAGATTGGAGACAAAAAGAACAAGGTATATCACATAAACATGTCTTTTTTTTTTTATGTTTATTTATTTTTTGAGAGCACAAGCAGGGGAGGAGCAGAGAGGCAGACACAGAATTCAAAGCAGACTCCAGGCTCCAAGCTGTCAGCATGGAGCCCGATGTGCCGCTCAAACCCACGAACCATGAGATCATGACCTGAGCCTAAGTCAGACGCTTAACTGACTTGAGCCACCCAGGTGCCCCTAACATGTCTTTTTTTTTTTTTTTTTTTTTGAGGTAAGTACACTCCAAAAGATTACATACAGAAATGCTATTGGATTAGGGACCAGCGTTTTGGGTCTGGAGTGGAGCTGTGGATCGGTGTGGAGCTAATGGAGAGAGGACCGGAGCCACTCCCTAGAAGGAGAAGGTGTCAAGGGCAGGCCTGAGGCAGTGCCTTCTGTGAAATGCCTAAGGCTGACCCGAGGCTGCTGGCCTGGAAGGGAGAAGGGGGGGGGGGTCTCCTCCTTGCCCTGGGGCTGTGGTCACCAGGGCCAAGTCCAAGGGATAGCCCTGAATCCCACCACAGACACAGCGTAGCACACATTGGTCAACAGGCAGAATAACTGTGGGGAACATTTTGGAAATAGGACTGTGGGGTCCTGGTACTGGCCAGCAGATTCGTGGGATGTGCCTTCAGTTCTCCTAGATGAGACAGCATAAGGCCTCCTTCCCTTTCTCCAGCCTGGATACTGGCGATGGGGTGGCCTGAGCCAAATTGTCACACTGCTCCTATTTATCAAACAGGCACAAACCCTGTGGGGGATAGGTGACATTGGGAAGGGGCAAGACCAGCAGGGCCTGGCCTGGACACACGGCATTGACCTAGGTAAGGGCCTGTGGCCTCCCTGAGTGGGCTCTGAGTCTGCTTCCTCAGCAGGCAGAGAAAGTGCTGGCTGTGGTACAATGAGAAGTAAATAAGACACTCCTGGGTGGGAAAAAAAAATGTTACTTTTTAATTCACAAGGAAAAGAAGTTAATGAGTGAAAAAATAAGTTACACCCAGAAAAATCTGTTCAACCAACTTGGGCTACAAATAGCTTGATGCTTTCCAGAGAAAAAAAGCAACAAAACCTCTTTAAGTTAAGAAATTCTCGAGAGGCTGCGTTCAGCCCATGCTGTGTCTCCCTCCCCCTTAGCACAGACTTGTGGGCGTCAGTATGGCCACACGGGACCAAAGATGGCCTCATAGTAAACCACTATGATGGTGACAAAGGGACAAGTGGGTGGCAAGTGAGGCAGGTACCAGGGTTCAGAGGTTTGTTCCAGATTACACACGGATGTCAGGTGGAATGGGGGCCACCAATGCCAAAGCTCAAGAATGTTCGATTCATCTGAGAACAAGGGCAGAGGGCAAGCTGGGTACAATGCATCAGACCCCTAAGACCCCCTCACAGGGGTACTGGAGGGAAGGGATCTGCAGGGTCATGCCTGCCCACAGAGGTGAGACCACGTTCCTGAGAAAAGGGTCACCACGAAAACATATGTCCCTTTATCTGAACAGAGGTGCCACAAAGAGGGCCTTACATTAGTTCAAAACACATTCAATCCACTTGAGAGAAATGTTCCTTAAGGTGAAATGAAAATCTCGCTTGCCTTCCTACATCAGGATAGCACACGGGCCACAAACTCTGAGTGCCTGGGGACAGTGGACCCCTGGTCTCGGCCCTCTGGAAGCTGGTGGCTTGAGAGGCAGTGTGGAAAGAACGAGACAGACCAGACATTCTCTTTGGGTCTTCAGGCATCCCAGAAAATGGGGGTTCTGGGATGCTCCTTCCTGCTCTGACCAAACCTGGAGAAGCCGTGGTGGCAGGGGTGACCCTCTCCCCATCCCTGGCAGCTTGTAGGACCTCCCTGGGAGTAACGTTGGGGGGGCATCCTAGGTAAGGCTCAAGATTGTGATTCATGGAGTGCACCCCAGCAGGCCCTAAGGTGAGGCTTGGGTTTTCCAAGTCACTCCCAAGGAATTTGTCACTGGGTGTGGGACTAGTGTATAGAGCAGGCCAAGGTCAAGTTAAGTAAGAACCGAGAAAAGGACCCACTGCCCTGACCCATGGATGGTGCTCTGCTCAGGGCTCCTTCTATGGTAAGCACTTCACCTTGGTGCTGCCCCTTCCCCTGCCTGCCTGCCAGCTTCCACATCCAGCTCTGCCCACTCCCTTCCCTCCTGCCATACTGTTCTGGACACTTATGTGCAGGCTCCACCAGCTTCTGGCTTTAAGGACTGTACTCCAGTGTCCCACATCCCCTTCCTGAGGCGCCCGCTCCTTAGTATGCAATGCTGGGGCCATGGACAGGGCCTTGGGCAGGGTCAAGTGGGTCTTCCTCTCCTGCCAGAACTCTCAACTTCCCTGGCCCCAGATGATAGTTCCCTGGTCTGCTGGAAGTTGAGTTCATTCACCCCACTCCCACTCTGTCACCCTCCACCTACCTACAGGGCACTCCCCAGGAGCACCCCTAATGCCTGCTGGGGATGGGTGTCATGGCCACACACAGATCAGAAGCAGAGGTTCACGGAGTGGTGACAGCAAACAGCTGAACCCAGGACCTCCTGGCCCAGGCCTCACTCCAGCAAAGAGGTGTGCACTGTCCACAGCCAGGCCAGGGGACTGCTCTGGTCAGGCTGCCCTGTCTGACTTTGAACTCCATCAACACGGTGACCTGGCATCCTCCTGACTCCGGCTGCTCTGAGTAACTCTGAGTCCGGTTACTCTGGCTCCGCCATACCCAAGAGAAGGCCGGAAACCATCCCTGGCCCCTGGGGCTCCAGTCAGGAGGGCTACCCTGCTCTTGTGAGTGCATCCTGCTGCTTGGCACCTCCATGGGCCTGCTGCTTGGATGGCTCTTCCCTGCCCCGCTGACCTGGGGGTGGGAGGGCCCAGACCTCAGAGTCTCATGCATTGTCCCCAGCCCTTTCTGCCTGCCTGAGTGGTGTTTGTGGGCCCGGGAGCTCTGGGGGTGGCTGTCTCACAGAGAAATGTGTATGCGGCAAGGAGCTGTTGGAGAAGGCTTTTCTTGATCTCCTTGTTAGAAAAATGTAAGGGGGTCATGACACACCCCATCTTCCTCACCAATCAGAGCACGGAGTCCACAGCAGCTGCCCCTGCCAGGAGAGTGCTGCCCAGCCCCATTAAAGCGGCCTGTGTGTTGCAGGGGACAGAGCAGGGTTCCAAGTGGGGCAGAGCCCCGGTCCACACCGAGTCCCCCATTCACTGGGCAGCTGGAGGAGCGCTACAAAGGGCGCCTGTGCTCTGAGGCAGTGAGCCAGCGTGGGGACCTGGGGACCCAGAGCAGCGGGTGACGGGCTTTCTCCCTGGTAAGGGTCAGTGGGGGGTGGTATGGGCCTCCAGCCACATCTGATGACACACAGTCCCCCAAAGTGTTCTGGGAGGGGATGCGGAGAGCAGCTCAGGGCAAGAGCAGGAGTGACAGGAATCCAGAGTACAGTGTGGCTCAGTGTGGTCCCCAGAGGCACTCTTCAAAGGTATGCATTCGGGGGTCATCAGGAGCCCGGACAAGACCTCCTCCGAGGTGTCTTAGCACCTCTGAGGCTCTCTGTCCTTACAGCAGCTCTGCGATCTCGTGAGAAGCCTAAGGTATAGATATGAAATGTGCCAACATGGAGACTCTCCCAGAGGCATTCATACATTGTAAGATCCCATGGGGACACGTGCTTGTGAAAGGCAGAGCATGGGGCTGGAGCACTGGCAAGCTGGAGCAGCCAGGCAAAGTAGGGAAGCTTCCAGCCCTTTCCCTGTGACCTGCCTCTCCTGCCAGAGAAGGCGAGGCTTCCAAAGGCTGGCTCTAGCTCCCCTCCATACCCCAGGTCCTCAGTATGCCACACGAGCATCAAGCCAAGACAGATCAGGAAATTCCCCCAGAATAAACAGGATGCAGGGGGGACTCCGGACCCTGCCACCCAGCCATGCAGGCCCTGTCCCTCAGTGGCCTTGACACTTGCCCGGTCTGTGTCACTCCGCCCCGTGCATGCTGGCCACGGGGCCTTGGCACCACCCAGGGAGGATGTGGCAGGTCAGTGGTGCAAGTACACTGCCTATCACAGCCAGGTAAGAAGGCAGACACCAGGGCCCTCAGAGCGGGCATCCGTCACCTGGTTTCCAAGGTCTCTGATAACTGACCGCACTGGACAAAGGCAAGGAATCAGGGTCTCATCCCCAGCCCTTATTCTGGCTGCAGGCTCTGGAGAATCCTCTACCTCTGGGCATACCACCAGGGTCGGAGCCAAGAGGGCATGGGTTCAAGGAGCTGTCATCTCTGATGCCTGAGTGCAGAATCTGCTTACTTCTCCAGGGTGAAGACAGGGCTCTTCCTTTCCTGGAGCAGAGAGGCCAGTATTCCTGGCACATCTATGGCAGGCCAGAGCCATGCACTGCCCTCAGGAGGGGGTCCCGGCTGGTGGGAGATAGGCCAGCCACCATACACCAGGAGCCCTCCAAACTCCTTCCACTGGATGGGACCAAATGTCCAAGGTCTGCGGCCAGCTAGAGCAAGCCTTGATAATGCATGCATGAGGCAAGGCCTATGTTCCCCAGCAGGATGCTCTGTGCTGAAGTTGGTGCTTGCCCCTTCCCTGTTCCAAACGCTTTTTAAAGTGAAGCCCATGAGGAGCCTGACGGCAACCATCAGGGTCTTCTCTGGGTTGGAAAGCAGCAGGGGGTGGAGTCGTGGAGCCTGGGGCTGCTTTTGCAGGAAAAGAGGGCCCTTCAACATCACCGGTGGCTCTGGATGGCACGCGGGAAGCACGAGGTTTGGCTGCCAAGCGAAAGCGCTTCTGACCAGGGGTTCAGACCAAAGAAGCATCACCAGGGTGCATTTGGGTGCTGGACCTGGGAAGTAGGACCTCTAGGAAAAAGGACTCACTCAGACTCACTCCCCTGCCTCAAGCTCTTGCCAAAGTTCATTTTTGCAGCCATGACAGTTCACAGCCACCCATAGGTACTGGCATGTCCTAAAGGGAGCCCTGCTGTGTGTTCCCACCTGGTGAGAAGCTGCACGTGGCCTCCTTGGCAGGACACATTACTGATGTGCTGAACTGGTCCTCCCTCTGGACCTTCCCAGGCAGCTGGGGGCTGTGGTGGGGGGCTGCGGCGGAGGTGGGGGGGGGGCTCTTGCCTCCACAGCAGCCACCAGCCCTGCCTGGCTGTATCGCAATGCACCACAGGTAGGGCAAAGTGGTGGTTGCCAGGCTTCTCCCCCAGGGTTTCTCGCTGGGGTTGGGGGGTCAGCATGCCATAGGCCCATAGCATAAAGTGCTGCCCACAGGCCAGGAGGGAGGGAAAGGGCCATAAGCACTGAGTACGGAGGCCCGGGGAGCCACCTAGAACAGGGCAGAGGGGTCCTGGGTAGGTGCCTGCCAAATCAGGGCCCAGGAAAGCAGAGAAGTCTGTAGATCTGGGGGTGACAATGGGCACTGTGAGGGTGTTGCCGGCCAGGTGTCCCCACCTGCAGGCTGCTGGGAGGAGGATCCGCATGTCGGGTACGGGCCTTGCTGCCAAGAAAACATCACAGCTCTCCCAGACCCCCTGCCCAGGGCCGGGGCCCACGGCTCCCGTAACAGACACTGGTCTTCAGCAGGGATCCAACCAGAGCACCTGAGGCCTCAGAGGCCTGTCCCGGGCCGCAGGACCAGCCGCCCTGGGGTCTGGAGCAGGCCTGTCTCATGCTCCCCGTCCATACCCAGTGGGGCTGTTTTGGCTGCATCGGGCATTCAAGATAATTTTGAGGATCAAAAAACAGAGACTGGCAACAACAAAAAGACAACCTAATTCCAAAATGGGCAAAGAACTTGACTGACGTTTCTCCCAAGAGGAGCCAGCCCGAGATGGGGGCTGGAGATTCCGGAGACCCACCTCGTCCCAGGCTTGCAACTGTGGCCTGCACACACAGCCTCCCGTGGGCCCCTCTGCATCCAGCCTGGGCCTCGGACCATTTTTAAGTTTATTTATTTATTTTGAGAGAGAGAGAGAGAGAGAGTGAGCAGGGGAGGCAGAGAGAGAGAGAGAGAGAGAATTCTAAGCTGGCTCCCTGCAGTCAGCACAGAGCCCAATGCGGGGCTCAAACCCATGAACCGCAAGATCATGACCTGAGCGGAAACCAGCAATCAGGTGCTCAACCGACTGAGCCACCCAGGCGCCTCTTGGGCCATTTTTAGAGAGTTTTCTGAGGACCACGACCTAACCAACCTGGCTTCTATCAATAGACTTAATGTCAGGCCACACCCCTCCTGCCATGCTGAGCCCAGCCCCCCCCCCACCTCCCTCCTCTCCCCTCGGTTGGCAAGAGCATTTCCATGCCTCCTCTCTTGAGACTCATCGTGGCACCCCCAATCTTGGCTGGGAGCCCCCTCCTTTGCTCCCTCCTGGCATCCCAGTACCCCCAGAAGCTGGCACACAGCAAGTGCTCTCAGTGAGGACTGAGTGGGAGAATCCGGGCAAAGGGGTTTCACAGACAGAGAGGCCTGCGCTCCTGACTTTGTCAGGCAGCAGGACATGACAAGGGACTCCATTTGGGGAGAAAGATGCGGGCAGGGCCTCCTGGATCCCCGGGAGGAGACAGCTGTGACAAGGAGTGGGGATATGCCAAGAACGGAGAGGCGGCTGCCAGCGGTGGTCTTGGTGCCTTAGTGGTGGCCAGGATGGCATTCCAGGCCTTTCGATATACTGCCTACAGCTCCAGGCGATTCCAGAGGGGAGATGGGGAAACGGGAAGTGAAGCTGTGTCATGACCTGGGAGCGGAAGGGACTGGAAGTAGCCAGAGTTATGGGGGACAAGTATGTACGAGGCCCCCCACAGCCTCCTTGACCCAGTGAACTCCAGTCCCAGTGCCCACTTTTCCTCCACTCCTGGCAGGCCACTGCTGAGAGGAGAATGGCGTTGGGCACAAACCATCTGTCTGATCCGGAGATGGGATCTTTCCCAGCCCCACAAATTTCCTGGGGGCAGAGAATAGGACGGTGGCACCAGCTCACCCACAGGCCTGTAGCCATGTGGTCACCTGGCCTTGTCCATGGCACAGAGAATGTATTTGATAGCTGATGCTTTCTGAGACTCAGATGAAAGAGAGAGGCACGCAGATACTGTGGATGTGTGGCATGGGACAGACGAAGGCTGCCTGCAGGATGTCAGAGCCTTGGATGGTGAGGCCCCGCAGTGAGGAGGCCAAGGGCACACCATGGGCCCAGGGAAGCCTTGGGCTGCGCTGGTCATGTGCGCGGACCCGCAGATGTGCTCTTCTCACCCCTGCCTCCCACGGTGGCTATATGAGTGGCCATATGAGCAAGACCGTTATCAGAGTTTACGTGGTTTTTTTTTTTTACTGTTTATTTATTTATTTTGAGAGAGAGAGAGAGAGAGAGAGAGAGAGAGAAAGTGTGTATGAGGCAGGGGTAAGGGTAGAGAAAGAGGGAGAAATTGAATCTCAAGCAGCCTCCATTCTGTCAGCTTGGAGCCTGACAGAGGGCGGGGGAGGGGGGGGAGGCGCTCATTCGATCTCACAAACTGTGAGATCGTGACCTGAGCCGAAATCAAGCGTTAGACGCTTAACTGATTGATCCACCTGGACACCCTGAGTTTACACGTGTTTGTTTGTTTTTTTTAATGTTTTATTTATTTCTAGGAGAGAGAGAGAGAGACAGCGTGAGCAGGGGAGGGTCAGAGAGAGAGGGAGTCACAGACTGAAACAGGCTCCAGGCTCTGAGCTGGCAGTCGGCACAGAGCCCGACGCGGGGCTCGAACCCACGAACCGCGAGATCATGACCTAAGCGAAAGTCGGACGCTTAACCGACTAAGCCACCCAGGCGCCCCGAGTTTACACGTTTTTTAAATTAAACTTGTTATTTTAAGATGGAACTGCAAGAAATAATACAGCAGTGTCTCCTAATTGTAACATCTTGCAAAACAATATTATATATCACAGTCCACCCCCTATAATCCGTGGGAACCTCCATGTCTATAATGTTGTCATTTATGAATGTCACATTAATGGGATCATAGAGTATGTAGCATATGGGGAATGGCTTTTTTCACTCCACATACGACTCTAGAGATGCATCCAGTTTGCTGTATGTGTAGGTAGCTCCTTCCTTTTTTTTTTTTTTTTTATTATTGAGTAGTAGTATGTCTACATTATGGACGTACCAAGGTTTGTATTTCAGTTTCTAGCTAATACAGATATAGCTGCTATGAACATTCCTGCGTAAGTGTTTGTGTGGATGTAGTTTTCATTTCTCAGGGAGAAGTACCCAGGAGTACAATTGCTGGCTCCTATGATAATTGCATGTTTGGGTTTTCAAGAAACTGCCAAAGTGTTTTCTAGAATGACCAAACCATTTTACATTTCCACCAGCCTTATATGAATGATTTAGTTTCTCTGCATCCTCACCAGCATTTGGTACTGTCACTTTCCCCCTGGTCTTAACGTTCATTTATTTATTTATTTATTTATTTATTTATTTATTTATTTATTTATTTATTTATTTATTTTGAGGGAGGGTGGGGACAGCCAGAGAGAAAGGAGAGAGAGAATCCCAAACCGGATCTCACCAATGATGAAATCATTACCTGAATTGAAACCAAGAGTCTGATGCTTAACTGACTGGGCCACCCAGACACCCCTGAAATATTTTATATACAGGGTACAAAATTTAGGTTGAGTGTTTTGTTTGCCTATGGATGTCCAATTGCTCCAACAACATTTGCTTTGTCCTTCCTTCCCTGAGTTGCTTTTGAACTTTTGTTCAAAATCAGTTGGGCATGGGGTGCCTCCGTGGATCAGGCAGTTAAGTGTTTGACTCTTGTTTTTGGCTCAGGATGTGATCTCATGGCTCATGGGATCAAGCCCCCACTCTGTGCTGACAACATGGAGACTGCTTGGGATACTCTCTCTCTCCCTCTGTCTCTGTCCCATGCCCCCACTTATACACACACACAGACACGCTCTCTCTCTCAAAATAAATTTAAAATTTTTTAAATGTTTTCTTTATTTTTGAGACAGAGAGAGACAGAGCACAAGTGGGGGAGGGGTAGAGAGAAGGGAAGGCTCCAGGCTCGGAGCTGTCAGCACAGAGCTTGATGTGGGGCTCGAATCCACAAACAGTGAGATCATGACCTGAGCCAAAGTTGGACCTTTAACCGACTGAGCCACCCAGGTGCCCCTCAAAATAAGTTAAAAAAATAAGTTGGGCATGTTTATATGGATCTATTTTGGGATAGTAATGCACCCTGTTTCACTGATCTATGTGTTTATCCCTCTGCTAATACCATACAGTTTTAATAACTGTAGCCATAGAATACACACACATTATATACTATATATTAATTATTAATATATTCATATATATTAAGCAGGTAGCCTATTTCTTCTCACTTCAGCAAAGTTGCAGAATACAAGATCAATATATGAACATCAGTTGTATTTCTACATACTAGCAATGAACACATGGAAACCGAAATTATAAATACAATGTCATTTACAGTCTTTCAAAAAATAAAATACTGAGGTGTAAATCTGACAAAACACACACGGGATTTACGTGCTGAGACAACAAAATGCATGTGAAAGAAATTAAAGGTCTAACTACAAGGGGAGACATACCATGTTCATGGGTTAGAAGTCTCAACATTAGAAAGATGTCAGTTCTTCTCATATTGATGTATAGTTATATTCCCATCAATATATAAAATATAAAACTGTCAAAATTCCTCCAAGATTTTTTTGTAGATATGGATGTTATTATAAAATTCATGTGGAAAGGCAAAAGAGCTAGAACAGCAAACATTCTTATTTTAACCCACTTAACACAGGTTGGACATTTCATTTTTTTGTTTTGTTTTGTTTTAAATTATTTTATTGAGATAATATTGACATGTAGTGAAATGCACAGTTCTTAAGCTCTCAATTCAACAAATGTTGTCAAATAGATAGAACCATGTAAACAAAACCCCAATCAAGACCCCATTTTCTGAGGTGGCTGGGTAGTTCCGTTGGTTAAGCGTTCAATGTTAGCTCAGGCCATGATCTCATGGTTCGTGAGTTTGAGCCCTGCATCTGGCTTTCTGCTGTCACCACAGAGTCTGCTTCAGATCCTCTGTCCCTCTCTCTTTTCCTGCCTCTCTCTCTCTCTCTCAAAAATAAACAAACTTAAAAATAAAAGATCCCATTTCATTATCCCATAAAGTTTTCTGTGCCTCTTCCCAGTTAATCACCACCACCGCCATACCTGTCCCAGCCCCACACAACTGCTGGTCTGCTATGACCATAGATTAATTTTGCCTATTTTGGAACTTCAAATAAAGGGAATTATGTTAGGAATTATGTACTACGTACTTTTGAAAACTCTGACTTGGCGTGCCTGGATGGCTCAGTCAGTCAAGCATCCAACTTTGGCTCAGGTCATGATCTCATGGTTTGTGGGTTCGAGCCCCGCGTCGGGCTCTGTGCTGACAGCCAGCTCAGAGCCTGGAGCCTGTTTCAGATTCTGTGTCTCCCTCTCTCTCTGACCCTCCCCTGCTCACACACACTCTCTCTCTCTCAGAAATAAAACATTTAAAAATTTTTGAAAACTCAGACTTAACCTCAGGATTATTTTGAGATTGATCTATGTTCCTAAGTGTATTAATAGTTCATTTTTTTTCTGCTGAGTGATAGTTTCTTGCATAGATATGCCACAACTTGTTCATCCATTCACTGTTGATGGACATTTAGGTTGTTTTCAGTTTTAGGCTATTACAAATACAGCTGCTATGAACATAGATGTTTGGACATATATTTCCCTTCTTCTTGGACACATAATTAAGATAGAACGACTGAATCATATGGGTGTATGTTTATAAGAAACTGTCAGCTGCTTCCACAGTGGTGATACAGTTCCACTCCCACCAGCAGTATGTGAGAGGTCTACTTGTTCTGCATCCTTGTCAACACTTATTAGTGTCAGCCTTTTATTTTAGCTATTCTAATGTTTGTATAGGGATATCTCACTGCAGTTTTCATTTGTATTTCTCTGATGACTAATGATTCTGAGTGTTTCTTCAGTGCTTATTGCCCATTTGTATGTCTTCTTTTGTAAAGTCTTTATTAAAATCTTCTACCCATTTTAAAATTGGATTATCTTTTTGTTACTGATTTGCAGGTGTTCTTAAATATATTCTGGGTACAAGTTTAGTGTCAGATATGTTCACTGCAAATACTTTTTCTCAGACAATGGTTTGATTTTCATTTTCTTAGCGGTGTCTTTTGAGAAACAAATGTTTATAATTTTAATAAATTTCAATGTATCAATTTTTTTAATATTTCATGTTTTTTTGCTTCTCTCCAAGAAATCTTTGGCTACTTTTTCCAAGGTCATGAATATATTCTCCTCTGTTTCTTCTAGAAACTTCATAGTTTTTGGGCGCCTGGGTGGCTCAGTCAGTGAAGCATCTGACTTCGGCTCAGGTCATGATCTTATGGTTCATGAGTTCAAGTCCCACATTGGGCTCTGTGCTGACATTTCAGAGCCTGGAGCCTGCTTCAGAGTTTGTGTCTTCCTCTCTATCTGCCTCTCCCCTGCTCATGCTCTGTCTCTCTCTCCCTCTCAAAAATAAATAAACATTAAAAAAAGACTATGATCAATCTTGAATTAACTCTTGTGTATAGAGTGAAGTAGAGGTCAAGGTTCATTCTGTCCCTCCCTTTCAGCTTATCCAATAGTCCTAGCATCATTTGTTTTCAAAATTTTTGGCTTTCCCAATTGAATTGCCATGACATCATTAATGAAAAGCAAGATTTTAGACATACATGGTGGATCTCTTTCTGGGTTCTTTATTCTGTTCTGAAACAATTGTGTTACTGGATAACAATTCAAAACTTAGTGGCTTAAAATATCAGTTTAGTCATTTGATTTTCTATCATGAATTCTATGGGTCAGAAATTCAGGAGAGCTTAACTGGGTAGTTCCTGTGATTTAGGCAGAGAATGCCCGGAGGTGGAGCAGCTGGCTGGACATCTCCCTTTCCATGAAGCCTCAGAGCTTCTTCTTTTTTTTTTTTTAATTTGTTTTTCTTTCTAAGGGCTTCTCCTCCTTCTTCTTTTTTCTTTTTATAGAGAGAAAGAGCATGAGCAGGGTGGAAGAGCAGAGGGAGAGAGAAATAGAGAGAGAGAGAGAGAGAGAATCTTCAGCAGGCCCCACACTCAGCATAAGCCTGACATGGAGCTTAATGCATGGCCCTGGGATCATGACCTGAGCCAAAATCAAGAATCGGATGATCAGATGTTCAACCCACTGAGCCACCAAGGCACCCCCCCTCTTAGGGCTTCTTTATATCATCTGTGTGGTTGAGGCAGCCTGGCAATCAAGCTCTGCAGGTAGCCTAGTCTGACAGTTGGCTCTGCAGGTGGGCTCACCTAGCTATTAACCTCTGCAGATGGGCTAGCCTGGACCCTGAAAGCATGGTGGCCTTAAGGCTGTAAGTGCTAGTGCTCCAGCACCAGGGCAGATGCTGTCTTGTCTGTTCTGACCCAGCCTCACAAGTTGGATGGCATCACTTCTGTTGTGTCTACTCTTTCTAAAATACATTTAAAAAAAAAATGTTTATTTACTTTCTAGAGAGAGATAGTGCAAGTGGGGGAGGAGCAGAGAAAAAGGGAGACACAGAATCCAAAGCAGGCTCCAGGCTCCAACACAGAGCCTAACGCAGACCTCGAACTCACAAACCATGAGATCATGACCTGAACTAAAGTCGGATGTTTAACCGACTGAGCCACTCAGGGGCCCCTGCGATCTACTGTTTCTAAGACAGTATAAGATCACTTACATTCAAGGGGGACTGTTAAGAGTCTAGAAGCACATGTAGGATGGAAGACATTGCCGCGGTCATCTTTGAAAAATACAGTCAGTAAAAACTCACCCTGTTTTGGGGTCAATCTCTTATCTCTTTGTTCTGCAGACTGGATAATCTACATTGATCTGTTTCTGGCTGGCAGTGTGGGGGTAGACCGAGGCAGACGGCAGGGACACTCCTCCATTGGGATGAGTTGCGACAGAGGCCACAGAACAAGGGCAGGGTGGTGGAGAGGAGTGCAGCGTCCAGTGTGCGATCTGGGAGCTGAGGGCCACAGGGTGGGTGGGTGATGGGGTCAGGGACAGAGGAAAACGGTTGGGGCAGCAGGCAGCCTGGAGGGCCTCGGGGTGGTGCTGAAGCCCCAGCCTGCGGCTGCGCTGCTCTGACTCAGGAAGAAACCCCACACAAGCGTGTTTGAATTGGCCAGGGTTCCATGGAGGATGGCAGAGCTGAATGCGGCCGCCTCAGGCTACAAGGGAGGCGCTGAGTGAGAGGGCGCATTCCATGCTGGCGGCCGCCTGCTCCATGACCGCTGAGGACAGGCCTGGGGCTGTCCTGGCTGGCCAAGGAGAGGACACCAGACTGTGTTTGGCTGGCTCCCTCTAAGGCATTGACACCCCTGGGGCCCAAAGAGTCTCCAACCATCTCAGTGTTTTTTCCTGCGTGGAGGACCCTCGTTCCCAACTCATAGATCCAAGGGGATCCCTAAGAAAACACGGTTGACAGAAGGTCAAGCAGCTGTAAAGCCATCCCAAAGTGGCCCTCAGCAAATGCCCCAGCATCTTGGGTCTAATCTGAGGGGAAGGGGCCGGGGCTGGGGACAACCGCAGATCCTTCCCCTCAGGCTGTCTCCTTGACTCCACCATTTGCCCCTCTTTCCTCAGGCTAAACTGCATCCCACCTCAGGGTCTTTGCACATCCTTGTCTGCTGGAGGCTGGCTCCTCCTTGCTGCCATCTCAGCTCACTGGCCTTGCTGGACAGTGTGCTCCGCCTGGGCACCATGTGCATCTCTCTCCAGCACATGTGGTTCTTTAATTTATGTGTTAGTGTCCCTCTCACATGAATCAAACCCCCGAGAGCCGACCCCTGGCCCATCTTGTTCACATGCTTCCCCATGACGTGCAACAGGCACAGTGCACAGAGCTGATGGGAGAGGGAAATGACCTGTCTCCTGCAGATGTCGGCCCAAGGGTGCCTTTTGATTTTTGTTTTTGTTTGCTGCAGCATAGGCAGGTGAGGAGAACTCACCAGGGAGTGCTACCCACCAGAAAGGTACCTGTGAAAGAGGCTGTGGCCCCCAAGCTTGGGTGAGGGCTGGCACTCCTGGGCCCTTGTCCCATAACTCCAGCCACCCGGGCTGACGTCCCCTGTTCCAACGACAGCATGTGGCATTGCACACCAGATGGGCCCTTGAGGGACCTTACCTGCTCCTACCCTGGGCTTCCTGTCTGATCCGAGACAGCACCACCCACCAGTTGCTCACAAGAAAATCTCCAAATCACATCATTTGTCTCCATCCTCCACATCTGTCAGCAAATCCTAAACATATTCAAAATTTGCTGTCCTCACTTCATTACCACCGGTATTAGCCTGCTCGGGCCGCTGTGACAAATACCACGGACCTGGCAGCTTGAACCACAGAATGTACTTCCTCACAATTCTGGGGGCTACAAGTCTGAGATCGGTCGTGGGCAGGGCTGCTTTCTCCTGAGGCCTCTTGTCCTTGGTCAGCAGACAGCTGTCACCTCCCTGTGTCCTCACACAGTGGTCCCTCTGTGAGTGTATGTGTCCTAATCTCTTCTTCTTATGAAAACGCCAGTCACATTGGATTAGGACCGGCTCAGATAGCTTCATTTAACCTTAAAGACCCTGTCTGTAAATACAGTCACATTCAGAGGTGCTGGGGTTAGGGGTTCAGCATATGAACTTTGGGGGACACAGTTGAGCCCATCACACCACCCAACTCCACCTCATCTTTCCTACCTCAGCTTGAGCCTTGGGCACTCTGTTCTGCAGTGCGGACCCTTGAGGATTGCACCTTTAGGTCACAGGCCCTACCCCTCATCAAGCACACAGGCTCACATGAGAAGCCTACTCTCCAATGCTTGCCTCGCCTTCTCCCTTCACCCTGGGGGCTCTGGCCAACAGGGGCTCTGGCCTCATCACCTTCCCTCAAACACACCAAGCTCAGTCCAACCCCTCAGGGCCTCCCCTCTACCTGGAGTCAAGTACGAGTGTCACCTGAGCCTTCTCACACAACCCCTCGTCACGCACCTATATATGTAGCATATATATGTGTGTTTTTAATAACAAACAGCTTTATTGAGACAATTCACATACCATACAATTCACCCATTTCAAGTGTGCCATTCAAAAGTTTGTAGTATAATTGTGCAACCATCCCCACAATCAAATGCAGAACTTTTTATTGAAACGTAATTTGCATGCCACAAAATCCACCCTCATACAGCTTGGAATTCAGTGGGTTTCCCTTCATTCACAATGTTGTGCACCCATCACTACTCCCGAGCGCTAGAACGTTTCCATCACCCAAAAAGAAATCCCTTAGCATTGCTACTTATTCCCCTCCGCCTGGCCCCCAGGAACCACTGATCTACTTTCTATCTCTTTGGATTTGCCTATTCCGGACACTTCACATAAACGGACTCAGACAAGCCTTCTGTGTTTGGCTTATTTCGTTTAGCATTGTGTTTCCAGAATCATCCATGTGGTAGCATGTGTCAGAACTTTATTCCTTTTCACGGCCAGATAATATTCCACTGTGTGGATGGACCACATTTGGTTATCTGTTTGTCTGTGGATAGACATTGAGCTCTTTCCACTTGTCTGTCATGAATAGAAACACTGGTGTACACATCTTTGCGAGGATATGTTTTTGTCTCTGTTGAGTAGACAAAATGGAGTTACTGGAACCTAAGGTTATGAGATCCTGTGTTTTCCCGATTGCCTTGATTTATTGTCCATTTCTCCCATTTAGGATGAAGGAGATACGAGGACAGGGCGGTGCCCACTGTGTGGGGGTGAGGGCCGTGCCCAGAGTTGCCAGGAGTGGGCTCAAGTCAGGCAGACCTCAGCCCTGCCCCTGTGCCACCAACATCCCTTTTCTTGTGGCTCGTGCTGCCCTCCCAGTTCCCTAAGGCCCCCGCTTCCTGCTCCCTCTTCCTTGACTCCCTGCATTTCTGCCAGGAGCAGTTCATTGTGCCCAAGTGGGAACGAAATTGTCCCAGAGAACAGAGATGTTGCCATGTGGGGTCTCCTGACGTCTCACTCGAGGCCCCAGTTCTGTTGTCACAGATGTCCCAGGGACTACTGTTTTGGAAGGAGGCAGAGCACAGAGAAGATAGAGACAGACCTGCCCCTCAGGGCTCAGTGCACCCTAACCTGCCATCAAGGATCTCTGTGCTAAGTTGCCACCTAGGTGCAGGACTTCAGCTTTTCTAGAACATCTGAATGAGCCACCACCCAAAAGATGAGTGACACTCACACTTGTCTTTTAGGTGACTCCCTCCATCAGAGAGCTATAGGATTGGGGCTCAGGGTCTGGGTCTGGGGTTCTGGGCTGGGATCTGGGATCTGGGGCCAGGAACTGGGGTCAGAGTCTGGGGTTGAAGTCTGAGGGCTGGAGTCTAGAGCTGGACCTGGGGTCTGAGTCTAGGTCCAGGGGCTGGGCCTGGAGTCTGCTGTCTAGGGACTGGGGCTGGGGGCTGGGCCAGGGGGCTGGGCCTGGGGACTGGGCCTATGATCTGAAGTCTGGGTCTGGGTCTGGGTCTGGGGGCTGGATCTGAGTCTGAGTCTGGGGTCTGGGCCTATGGTGTGAAGTCTGGGTCTGGGTCTGGGGGCTGGATCTGAGTCTGAGTCTGGGGTCTGGGCCTATGGTGTGAAGTCTGGGTCTGGGTCTGGGGGCTGGAGTCTAGGGGCTGGAGCTGGGGGCTGGGTCTAGGTCTGGGGCATTTAGGCCAAGCCAAGGTAGGTCAGAGCTCCTCTCCTGATACTCAGCTCAGGACAGCCAGGTGTGTGTGCTGTCCATGATCCCTCAAATGGGCACAGCCCTGCTGCACTGAGCTTCTGAGACTGGGGTTGGAAGTGTGTCTGCAAAGCAGGCTGCAGCCCATGGGGGCAGCTCCAGCTCTCCAGTCGCTAGCCGCCATTACAGACACGCAAGGACGTCTTCATGTGTGCTTATTGGAAAGATCCTGAGATTCACTCCTTGAACACACTGGGGGTTTGGGGAGGGGGGTTGGTGGTAAAATATGCACAACAAAACTGACCATTTTCACCATTTTAAGTGTCCAGCTCAGTGGCACGAACCACATTCACATTGTGCGCAACCTTCACCACCATCCATCTCCAGAGCTTTTTCATCTTCCAAAAAGAAAGCCTGCCCCACCTTAAACAACTCCTCATCCCCCCTCTTCCAGTCTCTGGTGATCTTCATTCCCCCCTCTGTCTCTAAGACCCTGACTACTGCAGGTAGTAGTGGAATCATACAATATTTATCCTTTTATGTCTGGCGTACCTCACTTAGCATGATGTCCTCAAGATTCATCCAGGTTGTAGCAGGTATCAGGATTTCCTGCCTTTTTAAAGGCTGAGTAATATTCCATGGCATGTACATACCACGTTTGCTCATCCGCTCCTCCTTGAATAGCACCATTATAATCCTTGACTACATCCTGACTGAGGACCCACGTGAACCTAGCACTGAGCGAGTGTCTGCGGAAGCACCTCAGACAGAAATTCTGCCCTTCATGGAGTTTATTCTCTAAATGGGGGAGAGAACATAAATAATCAAAATAAAGTGAGTAGGTTCTGCAGTGTATAGTGAGGTCAGAAGAGCTATGGAGAGGAATGGGAGGAAGGCAGACTGAGGGCAGGTGGCTGGTGGGGGGCTGTGGAGAGCACAGCAAGGGCTTGGGGTGGGACAGGTGTGATGCACTGCATCCCAGAGAGGGGACAGGTGTCGGGGGGCGATCTGAGGGTTGCAAAGGGGGCAAGAGGTCCAGTTTTCATCCTGGCTGAACTCCTGGAGATGTTGAGGAGAGAAAAGGATGTGTCCTTAGTTCTTAGCAGGAATGTTACTCGGGCTTAAAAAGGAAGGAAACTGACGCAGGCTACAGCATGAATAAACCTTGAAGACATTTATGTTAAATGAAACAAGCCAGACACAAAAGGGCATACACTGTATGATTCCACATACATGAATGAGGTCCCTAGAATGTCAAATCCAGAGACACAGAAAGGAGAATGGTGGGACTGGGGAAGGAAACAGGAGTTACTGTTTAATGGGGACAGAGTTGTCAGTTGGGGATCACAGAAAGTTCTGAAGATGGATGGTGGGGACGGTTGTCGAACAAACTGAATGTGCTTCATGCCCCTGAGCTGGACACTTAAAAGTAGTTAAAATGGCGGGGCGCCTGGATGCCTCAGTTGTGGAGCCTGTGACTCTTGATCTTGGGGTGGTGAGTTCAAGCCCTATGTTGGGTGTAGAGAGATTACCTAAAAAGTAAGAGCTTAAAAAAAAAAAAGTAGTTAAAATGGCAAGCTTTGTAATGTACATTTTACTGCAATTAAAAAAATAAATAATAAAAAAAACAATTCAGTGGGGATACGGTTTCAGTTATGCAAGACGATTAAGCTCTAGAGGTCTGCTGTACAACATTGTGCCTATAGTTAATCCCGAAAAAAATTAAGAGGATAGATTTCACGATAAGTGTTCTTACCACAGTAAAAACAACAAACAAGAAGTTGCAGGCCTGTGGGCATAGTGTGCTGCCATGTGTATGAACAAGGTAGCAGGAGAAAATATGTGCATACACACATGTGATTGCACACGCATCAAGCACCCTGGAAGGGCACCAAGAAGTTGCCCCACCAGTGGCGCCTGGGTGGCGTAGTCGGTTAAGCGTCCTGCTTTCGCTTGGGTCATGATCTCGCGGTTCGTGGGTTCGAGCCCAGCGTCGGGCTCTGTGCTGGCTGCCAGCTCGGAGCCTGGAGCCTGTTTCAGTCTGTGACTCCCTCTCTCTCTGACCCTCCCCTGCTCACGCTGTCTCTCTCTCTCTCTCTCTCTCTCTCTCTCTCTCTCTCTCTCTCTCTCCCTCCTAGAAATAGATAAAACATTTAAAAAAAAAAAAAAAAAAAAGAAGTTGCTCCACCAGTGGGCGACAGGAAGGGCGTTGGTGGACAGGCGGGACAAGCAGGCAGAATTCTCTATGTCTGCGTCTTTCTACACTTCTGGAATCTTGCATATTAAAACTCTGTCACCTACTGGGAAAAAAAAAAGTTAAAAAGTGGATTGTTGAAGGGAAGCCTAGTGGAGGAAAACAGGTAAAGCCCCGGGACCCGGCTGCGCGGCCCCACCCGACCACGGGGCGCTTGCCTGACAAGGAGGAGCCCGCCAGCCCCGGAGGAAAACTGGCTTCTTCTGCAGACACAGCAACCCTGCCCCGCGCGCAATTCTCTCTGGACGAAAACTTGAAGCTCCCGTTCTGCAGGGAGCTGAGTAATGGTGACGAGTGTCTGCATACCAAGCCAGGTCAGCGGGGAAGGAGGCGATTTTGTTGATCTCCCCCACTGCTAGACTCACGAATCTTCCGCTCACAAGTCCGGCGGTGTGGTCGGCCTGGCCCCAGTGGCTAGACCAAAGAGACCAAACATATTTGCTTAGGCTGTGGAATTCTGAGCAGGAGGCAGGGCAGGAAGAAGTCGGGCGTTCCCCAGGGCGATGCTCAAACCCAGAGCACAGACTCCCAGCAGAAAGCTGCATCTGGACCTCCCTACTAGGCAAGAACCTTACATAGGGAAGGATTAGCCACAGCGGAAAGAGTGAAATGGAATAAAAAAGAAAAAGCCAAGGTTTGTGGAAAGGCAATTAAAGTCTACTTAGTGTAAAGTCAGGGATGTTAGCACAGACACATCTTTAAAAAAAAAAAAAAAAGCAACCCCAAAAACCAGAGTCCATTTTATTCAGAATTCTATTCCAGCAGCCCAAGACATCAGGCACTTACCTAATTAAAGAACAATAATAAGACATATAATAAGGTTTCTATTTTTATTTTTACATTTCAGAAAATTTCCAAATAAGCTATTACAAAGCTGGTTTGAGGTATGAGAGTCAGAAGAAAATTCAGTGTATAAATTAAGGAGTTATTTTACAGTATCCAACAGATGAACAGACCTCCATTAGCAAAATGAAGGAGAGATAAATCTTCCTAGACTGAGTTCCCCCCAAAATGGAAATCTCTCATGCTTTCTCACCAAAATGCCAGCTGCCCCTGATGCTTCGAGAACAAGACCTAATGAAAACTGAGGATATTCCTTGGGGAAAGATATACCAGCATTGAGCAAAGTCAGCCTCCACATGGAAAGAACAAAGTCCCTTTGGGACATGCAAACACTATCTGCACCTTTATAACTACCACAGTTCAGGGCCTGTCCCTGAACAGACGGGCAGGATGGACAGGATGGCACAGACCTTCTTGTCCACAAGTGGTCGTTGGGCCCCTCGATGTGACTGATCATGATGGAGATGGGCTGTGAGAAGAACACAGCCAAGCTTATGAGCAAAAGAATTCAGGCTACCTCATCAATCATTCGCTTATACTGACTCATGTTGAAACAGTATTCTGGCTACATTAAATTAAAAAATAGTAAAATTGGGGGCACTTGGGTGACTTAGTCAGTTGAGTGTCTGACTCTTGATCTCAACTAAGGTCTTGATCTCAGGGTTGTGAGTTCAAGCCCCATGTTGGGCTCCACACTGGGTGTGAAGCCTACTAAAAAAAAAGATTCATCTTACCTGTTCCTTGTTATTTTTTTTAATGTGGTTCTCAGACAATTTAAAATTATACATGTGCCTGGATTCTATCTCTACTGGTATAGAAAATTAAGGAACATTTTGAGATTCAGTATATGACAAAGGCAGGGGAAAGACAGACTTTTTAAAAGCACATGACACTATGGGGTGCCTGGGTAGCTCAGTCGTTTAAGCGTCTGACTCGTGGTTTTGGCTCTGGTCATGATCTTAGGTCATGATCTCACAGTTTTGTGAGTTCGAGCCCCTTGTCTGGCTCTGTGCTGGCGGCATGGAGTCTGCTTGAGATTCTCTCCCTATTCTTCTTCTCTCTCTCTGCTCCTCCCCTGCTTACCTGTCTCTGTCTCTTTCAAAATAAATTAATAAATAAACAAAAAAATTTTTAAAGCAAATAACACTAAAGCCATTTATTTATTTTAAGTTTGTTTTTGAAAGAGAGTGCGAGTGGGGGAGGGGCAGGGAGAGAGGGGAACAGAGGATTTGAAGTAGGCTCTAGACTGATAGCAGAGAGCCCAATGCGGGGCTTGAACCCATGTACTGTGAGATCATGACCTGAGCCAAAGTCTCACACTCAACCGACTGAGCCACCCAGGTGCCCCTAAAGCCATTTAAGAAAAGGTGAAATTGGATGCATATCTCACACCTTCACAAAATTAAACTGCAAACAGTCCAAAGTTCTAAGCATAACAATGAAACCAGGGAGCAGGGGAAAACATGGCTGAATTCCTTTGCAGGAAGACTCTAAACACTAGGCAATAAAAGAAACAATTAAAATTCAATGATGTGAGAAAAAAATGCTGCCCCGTGTTGAAAGTTGGCATAAGTAGAGATGGATGAAACATGACCAATGGAGAGCACATGCAGGTTATGGGCCAATATCCCGAATATATAAGGAACTCTTAACAACCAAGGGTGGGGACAGATAGGAACATGGGCAAAAGATAGGCAACATGCAACACGCAATATAGACATGGTCTTAAATACACAAAGAGATGCTCAAGTTCATTTACAAAGATGAAAGTGCTCACTGACCCGCCCCAAGATGGTTCAGCTACACACGGACGCTCACTGCGGGGTAGATGCACCTCACAAGCCCAGGCTGCAAAATGTCTCTGTGCCAAGGGGGATCTGGGGCACCTAATGGTACTACAGGAGACTTTACACTTGAATCTACAACCCTGCTTCTGGGAATATGCCCTGAGAATACGCTTCCAACAGTGCAAAATGCATGGGAGCAAATATAGTCATTACTGGCCATTACAAGTATGGGAATAATCTAGAGCCACAGAGCAGCAGCCATGCAGGGGGATGCCTTATGGGGTGACCTCCTGGACCACAAGAAGTACTTCCAGACTACATTTACAAGCACAACTAATATGCTACCTTTTGTTGAGAAAGAAAAATAAGACCACATGTGAAGGTATATATCTCCTGATATATGCAAAAGAAACCCTATCTATTGCTCTGATCTTACTTAGACCTTGTTAATGTTTGCTATAGTCATAAATAACATTCAGTCAAGAGCGATGGATAGGGAACACTAAAAGTGAATACAAACGGACAGTCAAATCCAACCATATTTCAAATGATTAAGAAAATGACAGAGATGAAAACAAAAAACAAACTTAATTTCTAAACACAATAGTCTTACTATAGACTTGGTCTGAAAGCGAGAAGAGGGGCACCTGGGTGGCTCAGTTGGTTGAACGTCCGACTTCGGCTCTGGTCATGATCTCGTGGTTCGTCGGTTCAAGCCCTGCATCGGGCTCTGACAGCTCAGAGCCTGGAGCCTGCTTCAGATTCTGTGTTTCCCTCTCTCTCTGCCCCTCCCTCACCAGTGCTCTGTATCAAAAATAAATAAACTATAAAAAATTTAAACCAAAAAAAAAAAAAAAAAAGATGAGAAGAAATTGAGACCAAGCTTTGTAGACTTGCCATTTGCAGTGGTGAGTACAGCAATTCTGGAATTGTCTTGTGTGTTCAGAGGATAAACTAGACAAGAAATCCCATGATGCTGTCAGAAGTTAGGGAGGTGGTGCAGATGTGGATGCCAGGAGGAATCTGCAGTATGAGGACCGGGCTAGAAGTGACCACGCAAACTCATGGTGCTATTCATTATACTTCTTTCTAGCAACCAGATGACACCTGGTGAAAATGAGCGCACCTAGCTCCTAGATCTTGGTGTTGAAGAAACATTCTGTTCTAAAGGAACACAGGAGAAGCGGTGGCATCCAGGGCTGGGGCAGTGAAAGTGTAAGCTGGGTTTGGAGTAAATTATAGTGGCAGAAAGCCAGGAAATGTTCAAAAAGGACGGGGACATGTTGGAGGACACGGGAGCCAGGCTGACAGCATTTGTATGAGCAATGACAGTAACAGACTATAACTTCCTGAATAGAGCAAAAACCTGTAAGCCCATATCGCAACAGACAAATGAGACTGGGAACCCACATTTCTTCCTTGTGGTAGAATGCCAACCAATAAATGGAAAACAGGAAAAGAAGTTCGAAGATCATTACCTTGCAACTACCATAGTAATAATTGACTCAGGCAAGAATTGCCAATAGGTACTAGAAAACGGTTGGTGGAGAGGTCCCGGGGAGATGTTTACTTAGCCTCAGAATCTCTCCCATGGGCTCCTTTATCATTGGCACAGGTGAGAACACCTGGCGGGCATCACCTTCGCCCAGGAGTGTTATGGGCCTTTGGAGAAAGACTTGATGTGACTCATAATATGTGGTCATGAACATCTGATCTGGAAGAAATGGGCAGGCACACCAAGCAAGGGACATAATGCCCAGGTCAGGGACATAGGCAGGGCCAAATTCCACTCCAAACACCAGACTGCAAAATTCAGGGCATGGTCCTGGATCGGAGAAAATAGCTAGAGAGAATATTATGGGTACAACTAGTGGGATTTGAATATGGACCATGTATTCATAACAGTGTTGCATCAATGTCCTGATGTTAAATGTTAAATGTCCTGAATTGAATACTTGACAATACCACAATGAGATATCACCTCACACCTGTTAGAATGCTGCTATCAAAAAAGACTAGAAATAACAAGTATTGCTGAGGATATGGGGAAGAGGGAACCCTTCTGCACAGTTGGTGAGAATGCAAATTGCTTTTGCTCTATGGAAAACAGCATGGAGGTCTCTCAAAAAATTAAAATAGAACTACCATAAGATCCAGCAAACCCACTTTTGGGCATTTATCTGAAGAAAATGAAAACACTAACTTGAAGAGTTATCTACACCGGTATGTTCATTGCAGTATTATTTACAATATCCAAGGAATAAGGATGCCTAGGTGGCTCAGTTGGTTAAGCATTAGACTTTGGCTCAGGTCATGATCTCATGATTCGTGGGTTCGAGCCCCACATCTGGCTCTGTGCTGACAGCTAGCTCAGAGCCTGGAGCCTGTTTCAGATTCTATGTGTCCCTCTCTCTCTGACTCTCCCCTACTCTCTCTCTCTCTCTCTCTCTCTCTCTCTCATTCTCTCTCTCTTTCAGAAATAAATAAAACATTAAAAAAATTATTTACAATATCCAAGGAATAGAAGCAAACTAAATGTTCATCGATGGATGAATGGATAAAAACAATTGTCATATATGTACACAATTGTTGTATATTCGGCCATGAGAAGGAAGGAAATCCTCCCATTTGAGACAACATGGATGGAGTTTGAGGGCATTATGTGAAGTGAAATAAGTCAGATATAGAAAGAAAAATACCGTATGATTTCTCTAATATGTGGAATGTAAAACAAAAAATTATGAGTTCATAGATAGAACAGATGAATGGGTACCCAGAGGCAGAGGGGAAAGGAAGGCAGTGGGTGAAATGAGGAGACAAATACTCTAGCTGAGTGTTCTTGCTCTTCAGTGAAACACATCGCAGTTTTAGGGCTGCAAAATCAGACTCCCCAAACTTCCCAGGAATAACACTCATCAGCAGTGTGACGGTGATGGGACCATGCCTCTTTACACAGAAATTGAGAAAGGAAATGAGACAAAACAGAAGCAGGTGGTAAATGAGGTGAATGGTTAAGGAGCTCATACTTACCTTTTCTTTAAGTTCCAGAACACCCCAGAAGGAGCCTGTGGCCACTGGGGCTGTCTGGCCACAAAGAGGGAAGGCTGTGGCCCTGTGGATCTGCCACACCATTAGAGGTCCTTCGCAGGAGACAGCCAGCCCTCTGCTGGGGCAGATCAGGAAGAAGCTGACTTGACCACACAGGAAACCAAGCTCAGGGATGAGACTTTCCAGCCAGTGCTCTGCTCCATGCTGCATTGCAGCGGCCTCCCTACCCCAGGCACCTGTCCCCTCTGACGCAGCACGAGCAGGTTCCCACCCTGACCTGTGGGCTATAAACATTGCACTTAATTAAGGACCGGGCTGTGGTTTGGCCTTGCCGGGACCGCACTGACTGAACCAAGCTTCTGAGCACACGTGACGGGCTGTGCTCAGTTGGCAATGTGTAATTAAGTAGGAAGAGGGCAAGGGGTGTCACATCAGAACCTGAGCCTCATCTGCACCATCATGTGCCGAAGCCGGGGTGGGGAGGCATGTTCATGGGATCTGACCCCTAACCCAGGGAGACAGGACCTGCTCTGACCTCATGTACTGCCATCGTGACCCCTGCCCCCCGCCCCCACCCATGGAGCAACACTGAGCACTCCCAGCACCTGCTGCTTCCTCTTGCTGCAAGCCGGTCCCTGGCTGCTGTGAGCAGAGGGTGGCCAGAGGAAGAGGAGCCGCCAAAGGAGGCCACAGGGAGCCCAGAGGGCACAGAGACAAAAGCCAATGTGTGCGTCTGCAGACAGACAGTTCTGGTGCGCAGGGAGGGAGGAGGGCCCGAGGCCCAGGCTGAGAGCAGGACTCCCAAAGCCCCACCCAGCACATCCATCCTGCCTCTGGCTTGGGGGTCTTGGTTCTGAGGGATATGACATACCACGGACACCTTACCACAGCTACGGGTCCCAGGAGGCCAGCAAACCCTGCCTCCGAGCCAGAGAAGGCTGAGGCCCAGCAGACAGAACAGTTGGGAAGGGTTCTCAGTTCGGCCCTTGAGCCTTGGAAAAGAGGAGGTTGGAGAAGCAGCGTGTGGGGCCCGGGCGGAGGGGGTCAGGGGTCCGGGGCTGTAACATGGCGAGACGGACCCGGGGGGCTCTGGGGTGTGTGGCATGAGCACACCAAGGGTTTAGGGGGAATAACATCATTGTGGCGGCAGCTCCCCCTATTCCTGGGAGGCCAGGTAATGCCAGACGGCTGAGGCTGAGGGGCCAGTTAGAGAGAGAGAGGGGGCCATGGGGGGTGAGGGGGGACAAAGAGCCTGGGAGGAGGGCAGGAGGCAGGGCCGGGAGAGATAGTGAGATGCAGAGCGAGGACGCGGCATGAAGCAACCCCCGCAGCCAGATCCACCAAAGGCTCTCCTGCTGTTTCTACACACGCTGGCTGCCACCAAAAAGGAAAAAGCCGACTGCAGACTCAAGGGCGCTGTGGCTGAGGCACTCATTCCTCCGGTCTCCTGCCAGGTGCCAGTCCGCCCAGCAGGTCCCCGTGCCCGTGCACACCCGCAGGCAGGCGGCAGGTAGGGTCACTGCACAGGGCGTGGCTGTGATTCCAACACCCAGCCGTGGGGAGGGGAACCCGAGAGGCAGGCTGGTCACGTCGTGTGCGCTGGGATGCCAAGTGCACCTTCCAGCCTCCCCAACAGGTTCCTGTGGCGGAAGGCCAGCCACCTCCCCAGATGTGTGGAAACACACGAGGCTGTGTTGCAACCCGTTTCTTAAGCAAGTATGACCCAAGAAGGAGCCTGACCCGAATGGAGGGCAGAAGATAAATGGGCTCCTTGACTAGGATGCCCTTGTCACGGGGAGCGGGAGATGCACTGCCTACCCTTGTGTACAAGGTGAGGAGCCTCAGGGGGGCACCCACGTGTCCTGCCATTGCTTAGCGCACTGTGGGCCCCAAGGAGAAGCCAGGCTCCGTGAGGGGAACCTGGAAGAAGAAGAGAGGCCAGCTTTGCAGGGATATGGAGGCCACAAAGAGGAAGAGGCAGGAAGCAGAGCACTGAGGGAACAGAGGTGAGGTGGGGACAGGGAGGGACTGAGCACAAAGGAATACTTGCTCCAGAGTGAGGCTTAGACACTTTAAATACAATGTCTGGGTGCTTCACTTGAGCTCCTGACGTGGTCTATCTGAGGGTAGCCCCCATTCTAAATTTCAGTAACTGCAGGTACGAGTTTATCGCTAGGCATGTAGTTAGGTGAACACCAGCTTCAAAGTCTGCATGCTTGAAATGTGTTCTGCGAGATCCGAATGACACATTGTTACCTGGTCTATACCTAAAACAATTTTTTTGGACGTAATTATAGGTTGGCATTCAGTTGTAAGAAATAATACGGAGCGGTCCCCTTGCACACTTCCCCCAGTTCCTCCCAGTGGTAACATCTTGCAAAACTGTAGCACAACATCAAAGCCCAGATATCAACATTGATGGGGTTAGGTCACCACAGGCTCCCTCCTGTGGCCTGTTTGTATCTACCCTCCTCCCGCCCCCAACTCCTGGCAACTACGAATCTGCTCTCCCTTCTGGTAATTTTGGCATTTCAACAATGTCATATAAAGGGAAATGAAAGTATCTAGTATGTAATTTTTCAGGAGTGGATTTTTTCACTAGGCATAGTTCTCTGGAGATTCATCTAGGTTGTTGTGCATATAAACAGCTCAGTTCTTTTTTCTTCTCTCAGCTGTGTGCACTTTTCTGTGTCCAAATTCTGTGTATGTTTTGTCAGATTTACATCCAAGTTTTCACTTTTTGAGCATTTTATTTTATTATTTTTTTTAATGTTTATTTTTGAGAGGGAGAGAGAGCATGCATGCATGAGTAGGGGAGGGGCAGAGAGAGAGGGATACACAGAATCTGAAGCAGGCTCCAGGCTCTGAGTTGTCAGCACAGAAGCCTGATGTGGGGCTCGAACTCATAAACCATGAGATCATGACCTGAGCTGAAATCCGGTGCTTAACTGACTGAGCCATCCAGGTGCCCCTTCACTTTTTGAGCATTTTAAATGACATTGTATTTTTTACTTCCAGCATCTATGTATTTATTGCCCACATATAGAAATACAATTAATTGGGGGGGGGGGATGTTTATGCTGGATGACCCTGCTAAATTCACTTATTAGTTCTTACCGGTGTGTTTTGGTAGATTTCTTGGGATTTTCCCTGTAGACAGTTATGTCATCTGCAAATGGGAGCACTTTTATTTCTTCCTTTCCTATCTTAGTGACTTTTATTTCCTTTTCTTGCCTTATTGCACTGGCTAGGACTTCTGGCACTAGGTTGATTAAGATTGGTGAGGGCAGACATCCTTGCCTTATTCTTGACCTTGGAGGAAGAACATTTAGCCTTAATGTTACCTATAAGTATGTTGTAGATGCTCTTTATCAAGCTGAGGAAGTTCCCCCTTTATTCTTTAGAATTTTTATCATTAACGAGAGTTACATTTTCCAAATGCTTTTTCTGATCATTTGATAGGATCATGTGAGTTTTCTTCTTGGCATGTCAGTATGGTAGGATATATTGGTTACGTTTTGAATGCTGAACCAGCCCGATACCCCAGGAATAAACCCCACTTGTGCCTCGACCTGCTCTGGCTGCTTCCCTGTTAGCAGACATCTGAGAGGTTCCCAGTCTCTTAGACAACTGGGTCAATAGAGAACCACTTCCAGATCTAAACTAAGAGTTTCTTCCAGGGCCTTGGGGATGGTCCACCCAAGCAACTCAGTCCTGGACTAGAACCAGAGGCTCAGGGGACAGTAGTCTCCTGCAGGCTATACTGCCCCCTGGTGGCAGGGCCTGACTAGAAATGAGGACCTTCTTACTGCTCTAGGTCCTCAGGGCTGTGAGCTGAGACCCCTGGAGGAGGTACTGGAAGTGGGGATGTATACAGAGAAAGTGTATATATTTTCTAGAAAACCTCCCCAAGGTTTTGTGATGCATGAGGGAGCCCCATATACCTCGGAGATTAGTTCTCCTGATGGCCAGACTCTATATGGCCCAGATCGCAGAACACAGGGAGTGAGACCTGAGAGTGCTTTGCTGGGCATTTGTTCTAGCTGGGGCCGAGAGAGGGGCAGCCTGACATCCAAGGACTGGACACTTGGGTGTTTGTGAACATGTTCTGGGGGTCAGGACCCCTCTCAGAGAAGGGACCCTCCTTAGCAAGGACCCTCCAGCCCACTGGGCCTGGTGATGCTAAACCTGAGGAAGCCCAAATCCTCCCCAGGGCTCCTCCCTCCCAATACTGCCCAGGAACTTCTTCAATTTCTGCACCATCCTCCCCTTCATTCCTCTACCAACCTCCTCGGACTCTGCACAGGGCCTGAAGAACGTCTGGTCTGGTCATAACCCAGGATTGCTGAAAGGAACCCCTCCACTGATCCAGATAACTGGGAGCTTAGGCATAAGTGAACATGAAGAAAAAAATTCACATAAAAAGCAAATAGGGTTGTCTAATCAACAGTGAAAGAAAGTTTTCTCTCTGTGGTAAAATACATGTAAGATTTATCATTTTAGCCATTTTTAAGTGTCCAGTTCAGTGGCACTAAGTTCCCTCACATTGTTGTGGAACCATCACCACTACCCATCTCTAGAACTCTTTCCATTTGACAAAACTGAAACTCTGCCCCTATCAAACAACAACATCCCCTCCTCCTTTCTCTGGCCCCTAGCACCCACCATTCCACTTTCTGTCTCTAGGAATTTGACTACTCCAGGGACCTCATGTAATTGGGATCATACAGCAATGGCCATTCTGTGACTGGCTTATTTCACTTAGCACTATATCCTCTAAGTTCATCCATCTGGTAGCACGTTGGGACTCCCTTTGTTTCTAAGGCTGAATAATATTTCATTGTATGGATACATATTTTGGTTATCCATTCTTCTGTCAATGGACATTTGGATCGTTTCTGCCTTTTAGCTATTGTGAATAATGTTGCTATGAATATAGGTGTACAGGTATCTGTGTGAGTCTCTGCTTTTGATTTCTTTGTGCATGTACCTAGAAGTAAGATTGCTGGATCAAATGGCAACTTTGTGTTTAGCTTTTTAAGGAACCACCGTACTGTTTCCCACAGTGGCTGCACCATTTTACATTACCACTAGCAAAGAATCAGGTATCAAAATCTCCCAACAAATAAGAGTCCTGGACCAGATGGCTTCCCTAGGGAATTCTACCAGACATTTAAAGCAGAGTTAATACCTATCCTTCCCAAGCTGTTCCAAAAAATAGAAATGGAAAGAAAACTTCCGGACTCATTCTACGAAGCCAACATTACTTTGATTCCCAAACCAGACAGAGACCCAATAAAAAGGAGAACTACAGGCCAATATCCCCGATGAACATGGATGCAACAATTCTCAACAAGATACTAGCAAATCGAATTCAACAGCATATAAAAAGAATTATTCACCATGATCAAGTGGGATTCATCCCTGGGCTGCAAAGTTGGTTCAACAATCGCAAATCAATCAATGTGATACATCACATTAGTAAAAGAAAGGATGAGAACCATATGATCCTGTCAGAAAAAACATTTGACAAAATGCAGCATCCTTTCTTAATAAAAACCTTCAAGAAAGTTGAGATGGAAGGAATATACTTAAGCATCATAAAAGCCATATATGAAAACCCCACAGCTAATATCATCCTCAATGGGGAAAAACTGAGAGCTTTCCCCCGGAGATCAGGAACACAACAGGATGTCTCACCACTGCTGTTTAGCATAGTGCTGGAAATCCTAGCATCAGCAATCTAACAACAAAATGAAATAAAAGGCATCAAAATTGGCAAAGAAGAAGTCAAACTTTCACTTTTTACCGACAACATGATACTCTACATGGACAACCCGACAGACTCCACCAGAAGCCTGCTAGAACTGATAATGCATGAATTCATCAAAGTCGCAGGGTACAAAATCAATGTACAGAAATCAGTTACATTTTTATACACCAATAATGAAGCAACAGAAAGAGAAAGAAACTGAACCCATTCACAATTGCATCAAGAACCATAAAAACCTAGGAATAAACCTAACCAAAGATGTAAGCGATCTCTATGCTGAAAACTATAGAAAGCCTATGAAGGAACTTGAAGAAGACACAAAGAAATGGAAAAACATTCCATACTCATGGATTGGAAGAATAAATATTGTTAAAATGTCAATACTACCCAAAGCAATGAAATCCCAATGAAAATTGCACTGGCATTCTTCTCAAAGCTAGAACAAACAATCCCAAAATTTGTATGGAACCACAAAAGACCCCAAAGAGGCAAAATAATACTGAGGAAGAAAACCAAAGCGGGAGGCATCACAATCCCAGACTTTAGCCTCTACTACAAAGTTGTAATCATCAGGACAGTATGGTATTGGCACAATTTCTAGGCATTATCAACAATCTGTCTCCTCCTCCTTCTTCCTGTTCCTCTTTCTCTCCTACTTCCCCTCCACCTCCATCTCCTCTTCCTCCTCCTCCTTCTCCTTATTATTATAATTGCCATCCTAATGGTTGTGAAGTGGCCTCTTATTAATTTTTACAGACATATACATTTAAACAGTGTTGAGATACTTGGCCTAGCCACATTAAAAACTTTTTTAAAAATTAGAATACCCAAGGATGGACACTTTTCTCCCATGTGGGTGCAATCTTTTTGGAAAGTGGTTGGTAACATGCCCAGGAGCCTCCAAAGACTCTTGACTTTGACCCTGTAATTTCCAGTTCAGGAAATCTAGGCTCAGAAAATGCACTCGCATGAACAAAGATACATGTATGCTTGATATTCTATGGAGTGTTATTCATATGAGCAGAAAGGTGGTCATACTAGTCAATAAAATTGGGATGATTGGCTAGCCCTTTGGAAAAAAAAATAAAGATTTGAGTCATATATCCCACAGAAAACTGAACTGTAGACTGAAGAGCTCTAGAGACATAGCAAAACTGTTAAACTAGTAGAAAAAATGACTGGAACTTCAGATTTTAATATGCCAGCTTTATCCTGGCTCTGTCCTTAACCCCCACTAAAATGACAGCAAGAGACTGAAGAAAGCAGATCTGGGCCACAGAGCATGGGTGGCAAGGTGGAGCAAAGTAGCACCCAGAGTCAGTGGAGACCTCAGCTCTGGACATAGTGAGGGGAACCAGAACTTGGAGGGAAGGCTGGGGAAGGTGGGGAGGCTGGGCACCTTTCTGGGAATTGGCTGGTCCCGCCAGGCAACAAGATGGGTTCCTCACCTGGCAGAGGACAGCACGTTGAACAATGTCAGTGCTCCTGGAGTTATGGGGAGGCCTTGCAGAGACACACAGAGAGAGAGAGAGTGTGTGTGTGTAAAGATCTATATGAGAAATATACCAAAATATTACGTTATCTCTCTGTGCCTTAACGTAATATTACATTTTTAACGTTTTTTAAAAGGTCAACTTTCCCTGTAATCATTATCATTTATTGACGTGTTTTCAAAATGTCACATGTCACCATTTCTTGCTTTAAAGCTAATATTCTCTGGGGCTCCTGGGTGGCTTAGTCGGTTAAGTGTCCGACTTTCGCTTAGGTCATGATCTCGTGGTTCGTGGGTTCGAGCCCCGTGTCGGGCTCTGTGCTGACTGCCAGCTCAGAGCCTGGAGCCTGTTTCAGTCTGTGACTCCCTCTCTCTCTGACCCTCTCCTGCTCACGCTGTCTGCCTCTCTCTCTCCTAGAAATAAATAAAACATTTTTTAAAAATGAAAAAAAAATAAAGCAAATATTCTCTGACAACACTTTTTGACATCATCGTTCTCAGATTCAAAACAGAACGTGAATACGTCTTTTTTTCCCCCTAAACTATAATTGGATTTCCTGGCATCGCTACTGCTTAAAACAAAGACCGTTCCTTCATCTCGCTAAAGCAAGGACACCAGGGATAATTCGATCTGCTTGTCATCCTCTCAATTGAAATTTACTCAAATCTATTGTCAGAGTTCTGTTGTTTACTAAGTTCAAGGTGAAAAGGGAAGAAGGGAAAAATGTCCAGGCAAAAGAGAATTTCTACACGTCTAGGTTAATGATGAATAAATTGTGTTGTTTCAAGCATCGTGTGCCATTTAGGTTACAAAATACTCATGCTCATGCCCAAAGATTGGCATGACAACTGCCTACAAAAATATTTTGTGTTTGGACTTACATATGCTTGTCAATTGCTGATATTTATAAATCAATTAAGGGGATAAATCAAAGACCTAGAGTTTTACTTCTTTCTGGGTAATGACCAAACGAATCACCAATTGTGCAAAGCTTCAGTTAGGGATTCTCTGTTCTGATAAAGTGAGTGATTATAGTAGATGAATCTGGGTCACTTAGTCTCACTGTGAAAGGGGGTTTCTCCTTGTTACTTACACTCAGCTCGAGGCTCCTGCTGTACGTGAAGGTCAGGAGTTCAGCTTGTGGAAGAGACGTCATACAAGACTGTCCAGGGAACCTGTGATCAGTGCTGCTGCCACAGGGCAGAGTCAGTGTCACCACCATGGACCTGTATCTGGGGCAGGGTGCCCAAGACCATATGGTCCATGAGCAGAGGACGGCATGAAGAATGCTCTGATCCCCTGCCATGGGCTTCTCTGCATGTTTCTGTTTTTTATTTTCTTGATCACTTCCCCTTCTCTGTTGATTCAGGTAACACATCACTAATGAACATTCCTATTCTTTAGTAACGGTGCTCCCAGGACCCTGGCCCTTGACAGGCACCAGGTATAGAACAAATTCTTCAAATGCTAACAAAGATGAACAAACTATATTCAGATCAAAGGAACATCTTTAAAAAGATCCAAATCAGGGTGACTGGGTGGCTCAGTTGGTTGAGTGTCAGACTCTTGATTTCAGCTTGGGTCACGATCCCAGAGTGGTGAGATCAAACCCAATGTTGGGTTCCACACTGAGCGTGGAGCTGCTTAAGATTCTCTCTCTCTCGGGGCGCCTGGGTGGCTTAGTTGGTTAAGCGTCCGACTTTCGCTTAGGTCATGATCTCGCGGTTCGTGGGTTCGAGCCCTGAGCCGGGCTCTGTGCTGAATGCCAGCTCAGAGCCTGGAGCCTGTTTCAGTCTGTGACTCCCTCTCTCTCTGACCTTCCCCTCCTCACGCTGTCTCTCTCTCTCTCCTAGAAATAAATAAAACATTTAAAAAAAAAAGATTCTCTCTCTCTCTCTCTCCCCCCACATCTCTCTCTCTTTTTCTCTCTCTGAAAGAAAGAAAGAAAGAAAGAAAGTCATTTAAAAATTAATTAATTAATTTAAAAGATCCAAATCCGTCATGGAATGCTGGAGACATGTTTCATGCATTAATAAAGACCCTTGACTTGGTGTTTATCCATGTAGCCATTGCCAGATGTGTGAGCTCCAGGTTTTGGAACACTGCTGTGCAGCTGCTCTCTCACCAAATGATCCAATAAGAGGAACAAGGGGGCCACATGTGGCAGGCATCAGAATGGCTACCATTTTGACTTGACACACAGATGAGCAGTGAGTGGTGCAGGTCTGGACCGAGGTGTGCCCAGAAGAGAACGGCCTGGTCTTCATCTTGGAAGACCAGGAAGGTGAGCTAGAGAGGGACCATTCAAGTTCTGCTGGCATCCATGCCCTTGGGGGAACTGAGAGTTGAAATAGAAGCCATAGCCTAGAACACGACCTGACTGACAAAACAGAAACTGTGTCAGACCAAGCCATGATGGACATCACCTTTTAATGCCAGTTCGTCCTGAATCATGTGTTCTAAGATAAGACTTTGTCATGGCCTGGGGGCACCTGGGTGGCTCAGTCAGTCAAGAGTCAGACTTCAGCTCAGGTTATGATCTCACAGTTCGTGGGTTTGAGCCTCATGTTGGACTCTGTGCTGACAGCTCGGAGCCTGGAGCCTGCTTCCGATTCTGTGTCTCCCTCTCTCTCTGCTCCCTGACCCCACTCATGCTGTCTCTCTCTCAAAAATAAATAAACATAAAAAAAAAAAAAAAGACTTTGCCGTGGCCTGAAAGTTTGTGTCAAAATTCATAAGTTTGAAATCCCAACCCTCGATGTAATGGTACTAGGAGGTGATTAGGTCATAAGGGTGAAGCCCTCATGAATTGGCTTAATGCCCTTATAAAGGAGGATCCAGGGAGCTCCCACACCCCTTCCATATGAGAATACAGTGAGAAGTCACCAGCTATGAACCAGAAAACAGGCCTTTGCCAGACATCAAATCTTTCATGGGCTTGATCCTGGGTTTCCAGCCTTCAGAACTGTATTAAATAAATTTATGTTGTTTATAAACCACCTAGCTTATGATATTCTGTTAGAGGAGCTCAAACAGACTGAGACAGCCCTTGGACAAACTGATCCAACAGCGATTCCACGTGAACCCACGTGTTTTAGAGACAGGACTGCCCATTCGCTGTTCCAGCAACCCCTCAGTTCACAAACTCTGTCCAGTCCCTGCCAAGACATCCTAACTGTAGTCTCAACCCTGGAAGTGCCCTTCCAGACCCTTATCCCCACCCTTGAAGACGCCCCTCCTTCCCTGTGGCATGTAGGCTACCTCACTGCAGCAGAGTGATAAAGCTGACTTTGTTAGGTGGAGATGATCCCTACCATGCCCAGTAGCACATGGGTGCTGGTGAGAGACCAAAGAAAATTAAACAAACAAACAGACAACAGGAAAATCAGTTAGCTTTGAGAAGCCATAACGAAGATACCGGTAAATGGGACTACATAAGTACTTAGACTTTTCTATGACAAAAGACACCAAAATCAAAGTTATAAAAAATGAACAGACCGGCTAGGAGAAAAATGTTTGGAACATATATAACAGACAAAGCATTGGTTGCAGAATCCATAAAGAATCTTCCCTGAGGACTAAGTATCTAATAAAGGAAGACAATTCACACATAACAAAGGAAGCACAAATGATCGATAAATGTATTGTCGCAGAGCCCAAACTCAGTGAAATGTAAATTCAAGTGAGATACTCTGCCATCCATCAGATTATTGGACATAAGAACTTTGAGCAAGGATGGTGAGAAATGGTACTCAGACATATCACTGGTAAAAAGGTAATTAATACAGATGTGCCGGAGGGCAATATGGCATTATTAATATAACTAAAATTTTACATATGCATCCCCCAGAACCCAGCAATTCTGCAGGAAGACTCACGTGTGTGTGTGTGTGTGTGTGTGTGTGTGTGTGTGTGTGTGTGAGAGAGAGAGAGAGAGAGAGAGAGAGAGAGTTACTTATAAAAGCAAAATCTCTCTGGGTGCAATCTGAATGTTCATGCATAGAAGGAAGCAAAGGAAACACAGTGTGTCCATAGCTTGGAACATCATGAAGCAATGAAAAGAATGTGCGTCAGCAACATGTCTGGTCACGGAAAGATACCAAGACATATTATCAAGTAGAAAACTGGTAAGCCACAAGATGCCATGTGTGGCGGGATGCCATTTTTGTAAAAAAAAAAAAAAATCCAAAACTGTATTTTTATTAAATATGTAAGTATGGAAATGCAGAGAAAAAGGCCTAGAATGCCATGCACCAATCTGATGACAGCAGTCTCATGTGGCGAGGGGCATGGGGTGGTCAGAGTAATCCAAGTAACTGGAAATGGTGTTGATGTAACATTACCTGGGGGAGAGCAGACATAGAAAACCACCCCAGGTTACACCCTCATCCACAAGGGATGATGCATTCACAGTGCTTTACGATCAGAGTGAAAGTCAGAGTCACCCCTGAGCTGTACCAGCCCCTCCTGCCAAGCTCTGCCCCCTGAGGCTCCAATGGAACAGGTCTGGATGGGCCCTGGCTGTGACCTGGGATAGCTCACCCCACTCCACTATTCTGACACACCTAGGCCAGCCCCCCCTCTAGAGTTCTGCCACCAACCAATGTCACTTTCAAAATCAGATAAGATTTTTTTTTTAAGAGAAGCCAGAAAAATGTGTCTGTTCCTTTGTCATCTGAGCTTTCCCTTCTTCTCTGGACAGTGAGTATGTGTCAGCAGTCAGACACCTTTATTCCTGAATAATAAAGGCCCAAGTCCAGCTAGGGCCTCTGATCTGCCCCTACTCCCCAGAAGCTGGAGTGGGTTTCAGAATCCAAATATTCTTAAGGAATCCTAGTGTATTTCTTGCTACCAATGACTCCAAACAGGGCTTTGATCCCACTGTATACCAGGAAGCTCATTCATTCATTCAGCAAGAATTTCTGGGTGCCTGCTATGAGTCAGCTGCCTTGACCAGCTCTTTAATGCTTGATGCTTATCACATCAAATCTAAAACTGTCACAAAATGGTGCAACAGTTGCCATGATCCCCATTCTAAAGAGGAAGAGACTGAGGGTCAGAGAGGTTAAGTGGATTGCTAGAGGGTCCTGATTCAGGACTTCCTCCTTGGTGCTCCCCCTCTGGACAAGGAGCCAAAGCACATTCTGCAAAGGTTACTACTTACCATGCCCATGAGATGAATATATGCACCAGCGAAGGGCATGACCATTTTTACATTCTGTTGTATCAGACAGCATCTAAGATGGCCCCATGATTCTCCCTCCTGAATGCATGGCCAGTGTGATCCCTGATCCTTGAGTAACTCCCTTCTACCCAAAAGAATGCAGCAATGTCAAGAATGTCACTCTAGGATTAGATTACAAAAGTCTCAGACTCTCCCTCCTGCAAGCTTTGATGAAGCAAATTGATGTGTTGGGGAGGCCCATGTGCCAAGGAACTGAGGGTGGCCTCTATCCAACAGCCCATAGGAACTATGTCTTGCCCTCGACCACATGAGTGAGCTTGGAAGGGGATCCAATCAGTGGAGCTTTCAGATGAGACCACAGCCCCGGGCCAACACCTTGACTGCAGCTTCACAGAAGACCCCAAGCAGAGGACCTAGCTGATGCTCAAATTCCTGACCCACAGAAACTGTGAGGTAACAAACCTGTGCTGTTTTGAGCTGCTAAGTGTGTGACAATTTGTTACACAGCGGTAGATAATTATGGACCTCCATAACTTAGTGATTGTTGACATGTTTCATTTTTGTCTTGCTTGTTCCCAGCCAGAGCATCCAATTAACTGACGAATGGGGGCATCAACGTCTGGCTGTGAGGGGCAGGGCTACTGGCCAGCCCATTTGCCCTGCCTGGACACACCATGCAGTTTGGTCCTTTTCACCTTCTACTTTGCTTTCATAGATCAGGGGCAGGAAAAAGAAGGAATAACAGTTGGGGAATGTCAATTTCCTCAGTTCCATCCATGCTTCAGTCTGAAATCGAAATGAACAAAAATAGACATCCATTGAGTGACTTCGACTCTTCAGGGAGGAAGGTTGGGGGTGGGACAGGGTTGATTTTAGACTACAGACACGCCAGCAACTTCAGGATGTTCCCACGATACTGGCTGCATTTGTTAAAAATACCTTCAATTCCAAAAATTACAAAGACTGTAACTAATCCTGTTCATTAAAGCCAAGAAAAACATGCCAAGTCAAACACAATGTATGGCTGAAGGAGAGGGATTTCCACTAAGAAGGGGAACGTGCAGCTGCCCTATAGGCCTGGCTGGCCCTATATGCCATGTGCTCTGCCCCTGGCCCTAGACAGCAGAGCCCTGAAAAAGCAGGCCCACCCCCCAGTCTTGGCCACCTCCAGGAGCTTCTCCGAGGCCCCATACCCCCCATCCTGCCCAGACTCCCACCCACATAAGCTGCTTCTATGCCCAGCAGAGTCTTTACCAGGCACCAGGAACACACCAGTCACAAGAGGGGCCCCTTGACCTGGAGAAGAAAGCAAATCATCGCTTTAGACTGGTTGCTCCCCTGCCACCACCATCCTCCCCCGCCCCCAGCAAACATGGGGGAGCAGTCCAAGTGGCTGCAGGATTACAGGCAAAGGAAACAGAATGTTCCAGGTGACAAGAGCAGACTGTGGACTGGGCATGCCCTTCCGCATGAGGTTGTCTCTGTGCCCTCCCTTCCACTGCCCACAGCATCCTCTCCCAACGCTGGCAGGGTCTGCATGCTCTGGCTCCCTCCCTCTCTGGCCAGCCATAGCTCCTGACGGCCCACATCCTGCAGGAAAGGGGCAGGGCCTTCCAGGGGGAGAATTTCTGCCTGGGCCTTCCTCATGCTAGCTACCCCCCACCTTCAGGCCAGATCTCCCTCCAATCTGCAGCAAAGGGTGCGTCTGCTGGTGACCTGAAGTGACCATGCCAGAGAGCCAGGTGAGGCAGCAAACAGCCGTTGGCATGCACAGGGACGAGAGGGAACAGCCGGCACATCCACATTCTCGGAGGCGGCCTTCTGCAAACTCCAGTGGCTCAGCGAGCCTTCTTCTCTCCTGCGTATGGGGACAGCATGCACGGGCTTGCTCTGTGCCTGGGACCTACCTCAGCAACCCCACACTGGGACCAGTCTCTCTGAGCCTCATATTTACTTCTTAAAAAAAGTTTTAATAGACTCTTTTTTAGAGCCATTTTAAGGTCACAGCAAAATTGAGCATAGACTGCAGAGACTTCCCACACACCCCCTGTCCCCGCACAACCTCCCCCACTATCAACATCTCCCACCAAGTGCAACATTTATCACAATTAATGAACACACACTAACACCTCACAGTCACACAGAGTCCATAGGTAACATTAGGGCGCACTCTTGGTGTCGTGTATCCTATGCAACTTTATAATATCATTCAGACTAGTTTCCCTGCCCTAAAAATCCTATGTGCTCTCCCTGGCAACCAGTGATCATTGTATTGTCTCCACGGTTTTGCGTTTTTCCAGAACGCCATATACGTGGAGTCGTATAGTATATAGCCTTTCCGGACTGGCTCCTTTTACTTGGTAATATGCATTCAGGTTCATCTGTGTCTGTTCACGCCTTGCTAACCCATTCTTTTTTAGTGCCGGGTAATATTCCACTGTTCCGATGGACCATTCATTTCCTGAAGGACATCTTGGTGGCCCCCAAGTTCTGGCAATTATGAATAAAGCCGCTATGCACATCCGTGTGCAGGTTTTTGTGTAGACATACATTTCCAACTCCTTGGAGTAAATACCAAGCAGCATGATTGCTGAGTCATGGGTTAAGAGTGTTTCATTTTGGAGCGCCTGGGTGGCTCAGTCGGTTAAGTGGCCGACTGGCTCAGCTCATGATCTCACAGTTCACAAACTTGAGTTTGTGCCCCACGTCGGGCTCTGTGCTGACAGCTTGGAGCCTGGAGCCTGCTTCAAATTCTGTGACTCCCTCTCTCTCTGTCCCTCCCCTGCTGACTCTCTGTCTCTCAAGAATAAACATTTAAAACAATAAAATAAAAAAAGAGACCATGTTTAGTTTTGTAAGACACCACCAAACTGTCTTCCAAAGTGGCCATACCATTTTGCATTCCCACCAGCAGTGAATGAGAGTTCCTTTGCTCCACACACATTCACTTTTTAAGGCACCATTTATTAATTTTTTTAGCATAAAATGTCTTCTTTATAGAAAATCTGAAACCCAAAAGGAAAACATAAAGAATAAAATGAAAATCACCAGCGATTCCCTGACCCTTCACTTACTCAACAAATAGATGAGCATCTGCCGCCTGAGCCCCATTCCAGGGCCAGGCTACACAGTGACCTGCCAGACCTGTCTTCATGTAAGGGAGGCCAACTGTCCAAATACCAGTAAGTCCTTACTACCACACGTGGTGGAGGGAGTCTCAGACGGTGAGACGGCCAGGAGGAGAGCAGGGAAGTGCCCAGCAGAGGACCAGCCAGCTACCCGCTCTGCAAGACACAAAATGCATTTTACCTAATTCCACATTTCCCTGCTCCTAGTTTGTGCTGATTGATCCCAGCCCACCCAGCCGCATGCTTCCCACTGGGCTGCATTGTGACTTTTTTATACAGTGGCACAGCAGTCCCCGGAATTCAGCCAGCCCCCTTCTGAGAAGTGTAGGCTGCCAGTTTCTAAGATTTGGCCATGGGTAGATAATCCAACAGTGAGTCCCCTTGTTCACAACTGGGTTATCAACTCAGGCTAGTGCCCTGGCCACCGGACAAAAAGCTAAGGCATTTTTGGGTTTGATTTTATTTTTGTATTCATCTCAATAATCTATAGGGCTTCAAAACAAGTCTTTAAAAAACGATAATCTATAAGGGCTTCTAAATCTCATTATTCTATTTTATTTCTAAAGTGACAGGATCATAGCATCCTGTATTTTTGTTTCAAGAGAACAAAATTGGGACACCTGGCTGGCTCAGCCGGTGGAGCACATGACTCTTGATCTCAGGATTTTGAGTTTGAACTTTACATTGGGTGTAGAGATTCCTTAAAAATAAAATCTTTAGGGGCGCCTGGGTGGCTCAGTCGGTTAAGCATCCAACTTCAGCTCAGGGGGGTCATGATCTCACAGTTCACGGATTTGAGTCCCCACATCAGGCTCTGCGATGACAATGCAGACAAAGCCTGCTTGGGATTCTCTCCCTCTCTCTCTCTCTCTCTCTCTGTTCTTCCCCCGCTTGTGCTCTTTCTCTCTCAAAAATAAATAAATAAAAACATTTTTAAAAATAAATAAAATAACATCTTAAAGGAAAACAACAAAGAGAGCAAAATCATTTGGAAGTAATGAGTTAAATGGGAAAAACACCTTTGAAGGTGCACTTCCATGCAGGCACTTTTAAAACGGAAAATCTTCATATTTAGATAGATAGACACAAATTGAGGTATATATATATATATTTATTAGTAAAATGTTAACACATTTAAAATCTAGCTGATGAGTAGGTGGGGTTCCATTTAACATTTTCTTAGATAGATACAATGCAGATTTAGGTATATGAGAATTCCATTCAATATTTTCTCACATAGATATTGATATTAGATAGATATCTGTAGATTATATATCTATATGTATGTATCTATATGGATATAGATATTAGGTACATAGGTTAGAGATATATGGATAACTATCTATCTATCTACCAATCTATGAGAAAACATTAAATGGAGTCCCATATACTTATCAGCTAGATTTTAAAAGTATTAACATTTTGTCACATCTGCTTTATCTTTTTTTTCCCCCTTTGTTCAAGTGTTTTCCAGCACAACCCAGACACATTTTATGCCTAAATATTCTAGGAGAGATTAAATGATTAAAATTTTAAAATATTACCCCAACCCGGTCATCACATCTGATAGTATAATAAACAATAGAACACAATTCCTTTAAGTAATCTGACATGAGCTGGCATTAGCTCTTTCCAGAAGGTTCCAGAGACCCCCCTCTGCCACTGGGGTGCACCAGGCTCACCTCCCAGCCCCCCAGTAGGGAGTGAGGACAGCAGTGGCAGACAGACACTGCCCCCGTGTGGCTCCTTCCAGAGCTGGAGAAAGGGCCCTGGATGGGGCACTTTCATCCCACTAGGCACAAATACACTCCAATAAACCTATTCATAACCAAAAAGACATTTATTTTACTTTGGAATGGTTTAGAAAGAAATACAAAGCATTTCAACCAAAGTGCTTTTTAGGTTACTGATCTTTTATTTGTAAGGAAAAGGGTCCATATCTATTATTAGGACACTCACTCTGCAAGGTGCACCTAAAATTGGGGCTCCCTGATGAACAGACTTCCCTCACTTCTTCAGCTGCACCACCACAACCACATCGATCATTCTAGGCAGCAGGATCAAGCCTGTCTCCCTCTCATTTTTGATTTGGATTTCTGGGGTGTGTGTGTGTGTGTGTGTGTGTGTGTGTGTGTGTGTGTGTGTGTGTGTGTGTGTGTTTTAATGTTATGTAATTCTTACACTGTAAGATTCACCCTTTTAAAGTGTATGATTTAGTGGTTGTTAGTATATTTTAAAAGTTGTGCACATCATGAACTATCTGGTTTCAGAATCTTTTCATTACACCCCCCAAAAACTCCATACCCCATCAGCAGTCACTCCCCATCACCCTCCTTTCCCTGCCATCTCTCCTCACAACCACTAATCTACTTTATGTCTCTATAGCTTTTCTTATTCTGGACATTCAATAAGTGGAGTCATATGATATGTGGCCTTTTGTGTCTGACCTCTTCCACTTTGCATAATGTTTTCAAGGTTCGTCCATTTATAGCATGAATCAGAACTTAAATTTTACAGCAGAATAATATTCCATTGTATGTATATACAGATTTTGTTCATCCACACTTCAGTGGATTGGCATCTGAGTCGTGTCCATCTTTTGGCTATTATGAACAATGCTGCTAAGAACAGTTGTGTACAAGTTTTTGGATGGGCATATGATTTCAGTTCTCTTGGGTATATCCATAGGTGTCGAATTGCTGAGTTTTATGGTGACTCTGTGTTTAGCTTTTTGAGTAACTGACAGACTGTTTCCCACAGCAGCTGTACCACCTTACATTATCCTTAGCAATGTATGAAGGTTCTCATTTCTCCATGTCCTTGTTATGGTATATCTTTTTGATTACAGTGATACTAGTGGGTATAATGTAATATCTCATTGTGGTTTTGATCTCATTTGTTATGCATCTTTGTATGTGCTTATTGTTCGCACATGGAGAAATATTTATTCGAGTCCCTTTGCCTATTTTTACACTGGATTATTTGGCTTTTTATTGTTGGATTGTAAAAGCTCTTTACATATTTTGGATACCCCAGTCCCTCATCAGATACATAATTTGCAGGTATTTTCTCCCATCTTATGGGTTGTCTTTTCACTTTCTTGATGGTGTCCTTTGAAATACAAAAACATTTCAATTCTGATGATGTCCAATTTATCTATTTTCTTCTTTGGTTGCTTGAACTTTTGGTGTCATTTATCTAGAAACCATTGCCAAATTCAAGGTCATGAAGGTTTATACTTATGTTTTTTTTTGAACAGTTTTATAGTTTTAGTTCTTATCCTAGTTCTAAGTTCTTTCTTTAGTTCTTACTGGTTCTGATCCGTTTTGAGTTAAAACTCAGGGTATGAGATGGGGATCCAACTTCATTCTTTTGCATGTGTATCTATCCAGTTCTTCCAGCATGATTTGTTGAAAAGACTTATCTTTTCCCCCTTTGAATTATCTGGCACCCTTATCAAAAATCTGATTAACCATAAAAGTGAGGGTTTATTTGTGGACTCTTGATACTATCCCATTGATCTATACATCTATCTTTATGCCAGTAACTCAGAGTCTTGATTACTGTAGCTCTGGAATAAATTTTGACATCAGAAATTATGAATCCTCCAATTTTGTTCTTCTATTTCAAGATTTTTGGTTATTCTGGGCCCCTTTAATTTCCATATGAATTTTAGGATCAGCTTGTCAATTTTCTCAACAAGGTCAGCTTACATTGGGTCTGTAAATCAGTCTGGGGTATTGTCAATGTTACAATATTATGTCTTCTAATCCACAAATACAAGATGTCTTCCCATTTACTTGTCTTCTTTAATCTCTTCAACAATGTTTTGTACAAAAGCACTTCTTTGCAAGTGCAAAGAGCTAGTACTAGTGTGAGAGCACTTCTTTGGTTAAATGTATTCCAAGTATTTTATTATTTTCATGCTATCATACATGAGACTATTTGCTTACTTTCATTTTCAGATTGCTCATTGCTAGTGTGTAGACATAGAATTGATTTTTGTATATTGATCTTGTATCCTGCAACCTTGCTGAACTTGTTTATTAGCTCTAATCATTTTCAAAAATTCTTTAAGATTTTCTATATATGAGATCATGTTATTTGCAAATAGTTTCACTTTATCTTTTATAATCTGTCTGCCTTTTATTTAATTTTCTTTCTTTTTTAAAAAGTAATTTTATTTTTAAGTAATCTTTACACCTAGTGTGGGCCTCCAATTTATAACCCCAAGATCAAACGTTGCATGCCCCACTTGAGCCAGCCAGGTGCTCCTCATTTTCTTTCTGAATTGCCCTGACTAGAGCTCAAGTACAGTTTTGAATAGAGTGGCAACAGGCAACATCCTTATCTTGTTCCTGATCTTAGGGTGAAAGCTTTCAGTCTCATGATGTAAGTTGTGAGGGTTTTTTGGTAGATACTCCTTATCAGGTTGAGGAAGTTCCCTTATACTTCTGGTTTGTTTGTTTATTTGTTTGTTTGTTTTTATTTTTTTTGTTATTTTTTTAAAATGTTTTTATTTATTTCTAGGAGAGAGAGAGAGAGACAGCGTGAACAGGGGAGGGTCAGAGAGAGAGGGAGTCACAGACTCTGAAACAGGCTCTGTGCAGTCAGCACAGAGCCCGGCTCAGGGCTCGAACCCACGAACCGCGAGATCATGACCCGAGCGAAAGTCGGACGCTTAACCGACTAAGCCACTCAGGCGCCCCAGTTTGTTTGTTTTTAATATAAAAGCTTGCTAGATTCTGTCAAATACTTTTCTTTCCCTCTGCACCTATTATGATGGTCATGCATTTTTTGGTCCTTTAGTCCACTAATATAGTAATTGCATTAATTGATTATTGACCCAACATTCCCGATACAAATGTTACTTGGCCATGATATATAATTCTTTTTAAGATATTGTTGGATTTGATTTACTAGTTTTGGTTGAAGATTTTGATATCTATATTCTTAGAGGATATTGGCTTGTAGTTTTCTTTTTTGTGATGATTTTGTCTGGTTTTACAATCAGGGTAGTTCTGGCCTCATAGCATAAGTTAGGAGGCGTTCCCTCTTCTTTGATATTTTGGGAGAGTTTGGTGTATTTATGAGTTTCACCATCTGGCCCTGGGTTTTTCATATGGAAAGTTTTTGATTACTGATTCAATCTCTTTACTTGTAAGTCTATTCAAATTTTGTATGTCTTCTTGAGACTGTTTCTGTAGTTTCTGTCTTTCTAGAAATGTATCTATTTCATCTAGGTTATCTAATGTGTTGGCATATATGCTCCTTTTGTTGAGCTAAAATTAAGATGCCTTCAAAGCCACTTACCTTCTTCTTTTTTTTTCTTTTTTTTTTTTAGTTTATTTATTTATTTTGAGAAAGAGAGGGAGAGAGAGAGAGAGTCCCAAGCAGGCTCTGCAAGGTCAGCGCAGATCCTGCCTTGGGACTCAAACTCATGTATTGTGAGATCATGACTTGAGCCAAAATCAAAAGTCAGACACCTAATTGAACACTTAGCCAACTGAGCCACCCAGGTGCTACCACATACCTTCTGAAGTCTCCAGGGCACAAGGTTTTTTTCCAGCTCCCAAAGGTCACTTGTATTCTTTCAAAACCAGCAGTGTAGGATCTTTAAACCTCTTGCCTCCTTTCTTTTATAAGGACCTACGTGATTATATTGGCCCACCCCTCAGATCACCCAAATTAAGATCCCCCATATCAAGATCCTTGATTTCACCATATCTTCAAAATTTCATTTGCCATGTAAGGCAACATATTAGTGGTCCCAGGGGTTAAGACATTGATATTTTAAGGGGGGCATTACGTTTAGTTTGCCCTTTTTTTTCCAGTTTCTTAAGGTGGAAATTTAGGTTATTGATTTGAAAATGTTCTTTTTTCCTAATATAGGTGCTTAGAGCTTTAAATTTCTTTCTGCATACTGTTTTAGCTTCATCGTGTAAGTTTTGGTATGTCATATTTTTTATTTTCATATATCACAAGGTATTTTCTAATTTCCTTTCTCATTTCTTCTTTGACCCAATGTTTATTTAGCTCAATATCGTTTAATTTCCACATGCTTGTGCATTTCCCAAATTTCCTTCTGATTATTGATTTTTAACTTTATTCCATTGTGGTTGGGGAAGATTATTTGTATGATTTCCATCTTTTAAAAACCTACTGAATCCTGTTTTTTGGCCTCATAGAGCATCTATCTCGAAGAATGTTCCATGTGAACTCGAGAAGAATGTAATCACCTCTTTAAAGGTCACATCTCCTGGGGTGCCTATGTGGCTCAGTTGGTTAAGCATCCAACTCGATTTTGGATCAGGTCATGATCTCACAGTTTCGTGGGTTTGAACCCTGCGTTGGGCTCCGTGCTGACAGTGCAGAGTTGGCTTGGGATTATGTCTCTCTCCCTCTCTCTCCACCCCTCCCCCATTCGTGCTGTCTCTCTCTCAAAATAAATTAAAATTTTTTTAATCTTAAAAAAATAAATAAAGATCCCATCTCCAAATAAAGTCACATTCCAAGGTACTGGGGGTTAGGATGTATGAATGTTCAAAGCACACAACTCAGCCTATAACGATGTGTAATTCATCTCATACATCCCTGGCACCTTGCACAACATGTACAAACTCACACATATACAGAAAGGTAATGATCACAAGGTTATGCATGGAATCACTCAGCAGCCACAGCCTTTATTGAAGAAGGTATTATGAGAAAAAGCATGTCCTGCTTCCATCTTACCACTAGAGGGAAGTAAGTGTCCACAAACTCTGAGCCCAGGACCCTCCTTGGCGAAGTGGCATTCTGAACCATGCCTTCATCCAGTGAAGACCGGGATACTAAGTTTTCCTCTTTTCTTTGTGCCCAGCTGACCCAACATCATTAGGATGGGTCCGTGCTCCTCTCGTCCTCAGTGAGGGGAGAAAACCATCTGTCCCCAGGCTTCTTCTGTGTAAGATCACGTTCTGTACACACCTCTTGAAGGACAATCACCACCGTGTCCTAGAGCTGGATTGCAGGTACCTGAGACTCAGGACAGATTCTAGATGGATTTAGAGAAGCCAGTGAATTCAAGTGGTGGTATTTCTGACTAGTAATCTCCTGCAATAAGACAGGGAAAAGGGCTTCTCTGTCACTTCTCTTGAACATCCTGTTCTAAATTTCTGATACTCCCAGGGATACTTTGTCTCTAACCAAGGGCTCCTGGATGTCACCTCCCTCTCAATAACTGCACTGAGCCCTTAGCTCAGCTTTCTGCTGTGCACTGCCATTGCCCAGCGATGACTTGGGGGTTGGGTGGCATTGTATCTAATCCCCGTTTCTGTAAGAGGCCACTTTCCACCCTGGACGTTCAGGGGAGCACACGCTTCACTTGAGAGTATCTGGCTGAGTTTTACTCTCAAGGTCTGTGACTTAAGGTCTCCATGGCACCTCGATCTGTCTGGCCTCTGCCTGGTGGGACCACTGGCTGCTGATGGAGCACCGGCCCAAGTGAGCACACAGGTTACCACATTGATGTCCCAGGTGGCCAAGTGTGTTGGGAGCATGAGGAAAACTAAATGGAACCTTGGAGCTAAAATGACTTGGGGTTACTGCCAAATCTCTTCCAAGTGTAAAAAATAAAAATAAAAACTAAAGTGTTAACGTTCATAAAAGTAAGAATGTTTCAAACCTCCAAGAGCACCCCTCCTTGTACCTATGTTCACAGCAGCAATATTCAGAATTGCCAAAAGGTGGACCAAAAGGCCTACCAACAGAGGAACAGACAGACACAATGTAGTGTATCCATATGCTGGAATGGTGTTCAGCCTTCAAAGGGAAGGAAATCGTGACACCTGCTACAACACGGATGAAGCTTGAAGACATTACACTCGGTGAAACGAGCCAGATGGAAAAGACAAATACCATATGATTACATTTATGTGGGGTCCCCCAGAGCCATCAGATTCATAAAGACAGAAAATAGAAGGTGGCTGCCAGGGGCTGCTGGAGGGAGGGGAGAATGGGGAGTTAGTGCTTCATTGGGACAGGGCTTCAGCTTTGCAAGATGAAAGAGTTCTGGAGATGGATGGAGGTGGTTGCTCAGTGTGAATGTACTTAATGTTACTGAACTATACATTTTAAAATGGCTAAAATGGTAAATTTTATGCTAATTTTTAATGATAGTCTGAAAACAACGATATACAGAGAGTACCCCCTCTTAAGGTGGTGCCCCATCAGGAAGGGACCATGAGACCTAGGGGCTGGCATTGTCCTTCCCAGCCACAAGGGTGCTCTACAGGCTTGGGGGGAGGCAGATGACCGGAAACAGAGGTCCCAAGTCATATGCTCACCATGAAAGGAGCATCACACCCACCACATGAGAGACAGAGTCTTCTCAACTCCAGGCCAGACTCCTTTCTTCTGCAGAGGAGGGCTGAAGGCTGGTCTAGAGCCCATCTAGGGGGCCAGATGATTCTCCCAAGAGCCCGGGTTGGGAGGTCAGCTGTGTGCACACTCTCGCAGTGACATTCAGTAGGATGGCAAACCCCAGGGGAGTGGGGGGGGGGGCTTGCATGCCAGTGGGACAGTGTTCCAGGATGGGGAGTCCCCTCCTTCTATATTTCCCCACTTAGGCCATGGGGCCAAGAAGAGGTGGCCAGAATGGGAGCAGGTATGATGGCTAATCCGTATGGAGTTTGTCTGCAAGGGTGATCTGCCAGGCGCAGGAACAGGAGTTACTCCTCAGCCCGGGGAACCTCCGCTGGCAGCTCAGGACCTCCAGTAGCTACACAGAGCTTTCCTCTGAGACTCTCAGCCCTGGCTCCACTCTCAAGAAGAGAGTGGGGTTAAAGAGATAAGTGAGCAGGGCAGATAGGTGGCCAATTCTCCTGGACAGCCCCAGAGGATCATGGCCAGATCCTAGTGTGTTCCCACCCCAGGAGGGTCTCAGAGACCACATGTATTGTATCTTTAGAAGGAAAATAGAGGCAGAAGCCAGACCAAAACCATCCTTTCTGGACCCTGCTCTGCTGCTCTGCTATGTCACCTGGCCTTGAAAAAAAAAAACAAACCCACAAAACAGGAAAAGTGGCCACACTCGAATTGGGAGGTGCTTCTGCTGAGCCCAGGCCAGTGAGTGTGACATTCAGGCTCTCGGATGCTGGTTCAGGGTGCAGGAGGCCGTGTGCAGCAGGGGTGTGTCACGGCCTCATAAACGTTGTGTGGGGTCCCCCCTCACATACCTGGGAGCCCTAGGGTGCTGAGAGCCTGCTGCCACCCACCTGTGTGGCCAGCGTGCCAGGCCCGGCTCTCGGGGTGGGCCCAGGCAGCCCCCTTGGGCACCTGCTGCCGCCTCCACACACTGCTGTCTTGTTTGTCCTCGGGTGGTTGACCTGATGTCCCTACTTTACAGATGAGGTGTGGCCTGGTGTTCCTCAGCACAAGAAGGCTGGGACGAGCTTTATGTAGAAAATATATGTTAGATTAACCTCGTCCAAGCCCAAGTGAGCCCTATTGGCTATGAGTTTAATATTAAAGTATCAACAATACAGGGGTGCCTGGGTGGCTCAGTCAGTTAAGCTCAGGTCATGATCTCACGACTCGTGAGTTTGAGCTCCGCCTTGGGCTCTGTGCTGACAGCTCAGAGCCTGGAGCCTTCTTTAGATTCTGTGTCTCCCTCTCTCTCTGCCCCTCCCCCACTTGCATGCACGCTCTCTGTCTCTCTCTCTGTCTAATATAAATAAACATTTAAAAAAGAATCAATACATATTCAATACAGTGTCTTTACCACAATTACCATATATTATATATTGATCGGTGAATGAATGTCATGCCCGGCGGCTCATGAGAGGCCCTACTTTCCCTGGGAACAGTGTTCAGTACGTGCAGGTTAAAGGTTTGGGTAAGACAGGTCCAAACCAGGTTGGATTCCTGGAGTGCTGTGGCCTCATTCCCCTGCGGACAGTGCTCTCTCCAGCCCTCCCGGACCCCCAAAGCCCCAAGAGCCCTGAGTGACTGAGTTGACACTGCAGAAGGTCCTGTGCCCCAGCACGCCAGGCAGCAAGATGTGATGTCTTTCTTTCCCCAAGATTAAAAAACAATTCCATTTTAACAAAAGCGGAGCATTGCTGACACTGATGACTACCACAAACAAGGCCAACATTTTCATGTGATAAATGCTCCTTCTAGATGAACTTAATCCACTACACGATGTGGAGAGCATGTTAGAGTTGGACCTGGGACAGATGGTGGGTGGGGCCACCAAGAGTTGTCTTAGGAGGTCTGTGGGGGGCAGACACACACACAAGGTCAGGCTGGATGCAGGAGGGGGCTTTCTGGGCTTCTTGTCAATGGAGGGCCTAGGCACCCCAGGATGACCCGTTTCGGGGAGGTTACAGAGGGATTCAAATGCAGAGACCCCCTCAAATCATTCATCTAGGTGTATATAGGCATAGGTTTGTGATGTCACTATCCTCCAATTCAGAATCAAACCTCCCCAAGCCGTGGTGACAGGATGGGAGGCTTCCTCCACTAACCCCACAAGTAAACATCAGGGTGAAGGGCTAGGGGGTTGGTCCCTGCTCGCTTGAGTTACCAAGACTGTTCCATCTCAGAGCTACTCGGGCAGAAAGGAGACCCCACACCTCTTGCCTCCCATCTGCTTTCCTTGCCTGAACTTCCTTACTTCTTCACCCCTGTTCCCACACATTTAACTGCGCTCTTGCACATGAAAGCATTTCAGTTCCATGGGTGACGCTTTGGTCCCCTACCCCTGTCCTGGCATTCAAAGGCAGTGTCCCAAAGCCAGAGTGCTGTCATTTCTGCTTATGGTTGCATGTTTCTGTACAACAAATAAACGCTTTCTCATGACCAGAGGCACAGGGCAGTCCAAGTGCTCACACACAGCGGGCCAGACCTCACTGAGCTCCCCCCACCGAGCAGCCCACAGGTATAAAGACTGGCTTTTGATCCGCGGCGGATGACCAGATGCCCACCTGCCCGCCACCAGGCTGGGGAATGTGGAGTCGCTGCCATCCCGTTCATGCCCGAGCTGGTTCCAGGGCCACTCAAGGCCATTTGCAACATGAAAGGGTAGTAACGGGGCCACACACCATCACCCTCCGGGACTCTGGGCAGAGGCGGGTGGGCAGCTCAGTGGCAGGAACAAGTACATGAAACAAGAACGGCATTGAACTTGACACAGATCTCAATGATAAAAAAGGCAGCTGGAACAATGCGGGGAAAGCCAGAACTAAGGGGTGCAAGAATAATCTACCAGGGCTCCTAACCCAGCGCTTTCCTGAAGGGAAAAAAGAAAAGCAATAAAAACAAACTGTAGTTCATGATGGCAACAATGAAACAATCTCACTTCTCTTACCCCTCCATTTTATTGGCCTCCAGAGGTTCTGTGTTCCTACAGATTAGCCTTCCCTTGGGAAAGGAGAAAAACAAGAAGAAACGGCAAATACTAGTTCTCCTCTCATGAAGTCATTCTTTTGAATGGGTTTGCTCAGGAATTCTATGTGGCACCGCTTGTGAAACTGTGTCCCAGGCCTCTCAACTCAAGTGGGGGGGAAAGGCTTAAAAAATATCTTTGAATTCCAGCGAGACAAAACAGGAATGGCCCCAAGCCGCGCTTCCTTCTGAAGCATTGCATGAGCTCCCGGGGCCCACCCCGAAAGAATGGGACCCAGAGCTCCCGGTGCCCCCCCCAGTGGCCCTCCACTCGGCAGCCACATCTCACGGCAGCAGAGGCTCCAGCTGGGCCATCAGGACAAATGCTGATTTTTACTCCTGATTAGTAATTGTGCGCGAGAGATGTTTTCAGCTGAAATAATATACAAGCATTTCCCCAGAGAAAATATACACGCTCGCTTTTTGGAACCACTTAACACAACCCCGTAGCAAGCAAACGTACATTTGGAACAACATAACACGTTTCTTAACTTGGAAGAAGGGCCTGGTACAAATTGATGTCATCACAATAGAGATTAATGTGCCCGTTTTATTAGCCTCTCAGGCCGCAGGTGAATGGTGAGCCATTGTTATTCATCTGGTTAATATTATTTTTACATAAATCAAGGTAACGCCTAACAACGTCTTGAGTCTTTAAATCAACCCGCCTTTTCCTATTTGGAACATGAAATTGGGCCATTGCCAAGAGCGCCGGGAAACAGTGGACTGAAAGTGGCATTTCAATAAGGAACGTACCCATTCACGACAGGATGCTGGGCTCACAGCTCACAAGCACTTGCCAATATTACAAGTAACTCTTGGTTAGAGTTTTACATTAACACTGACAGTGGCATACGACTGCTGGAGGTCATAGAGACTCATGCGGTTTTACCGCGAGAAAGAAGGGGTCGTGGGTGGGTGTGCTGGCTTGCCGGGCTGCCAGAACCAAGTACCACAGCTTGTGCTGCCTGCACAACAGAAAGGTATTTCTCACAGCTCTGGAGACTGGAAGTCCCAGACCAAGATGGCAGCAGAATGGTTTCTCCTCAGGCCTCTCTCCTTGGCATGTGATGGCGGCCGTTCTCCTGTGCCCTCACATGGTCTTTCCTCTGCGTGTCTGTGTCCTAATCTCCTCTTCTTATGAGGACCCCAAACAGATTGGATTAGGGTACACCCTAATGATCTCGTTTTAACTTAACCACATCTTTAAAGACCCTGTGTCCAGACACAGTGACATTATAAGGTATTGGGAATTAGGATGTCAGTACCTGATTTGGGGGGGAGGGGCACAATTCAGCTCATACCAAGGGGACAACAGAAAAACTTTGGCATCTTTTTGCTGTCGTAGAAAGGAATGGAAAGGAAGAAAGGAAAAAGAAAAGAATAGACGACACCCAGTTCCCTGCTGCTGTTTCTACTATGGCCCAGTTGGCATGGACAGGTTTGGCTGGACAGATACGAGGGAGCATGGGGAAGGGAGGTCTGCCTCTGAGACCCCCCACTGAGGTCCTCTAATGCCAGCCAGATGAGCTGGACAAGGGGCTGTGCATGGTTTTATGTTTGTGGTGTTTCTTGCAGAGACAGAGGAGGTATCCCAAGGCGTGAGGCCAGCCCCACATGTGGCAGGGGAGGGGGGTGTCCCACTGTAACACACAAAGGCAGCAACACACTCAACCTGACCCTTGACTGCCCAGAGCTCGCATCCCAGGACCCAGAACAGAGCAGAGCAGGGCTCCAAATGCCCTTTGAGGACCGAACAGAGACAGTCGACAACCTCTGGAGTTTTTCTCTCATACTAGTCAAAACTCTGTCTTTGTTTTTATTTTTAGCAAATCAGTAATGCTTCGTTATTCAAAGGGGCTTTGCTCTTTTTGGAACTGATGCCAGGATCTGCTCTCTCTTCACTGCCCACATGGATCCCAAAGAAAGACATCTAGGACCAGCTGCTGACCCCAGTCTCCTTCAGGTGAGGGTATCGACTTTGGCAAACACTGATTTTGCCTTGAACAATTTTCATGAATTTCAAGTCTGAGAACTTCAGGCTGGAAGGAAATCAAGAAAAGTCCATCAAATGCAATCAGAGAACATCCTGGCTTGACATTGCATCACCAGAGACAAAGGAACCCCATACTGAGTTCTGGGGCCACACAGGCATATGGATACCAAAAGCCAAGCTGTACAGGACTATATCAAACTTCAAAACTTTTGGTCGTCAAAGGACACATTCAGCAGAGTAAAAAAGAGTAAGAGAAAATATTTACAAATATCTAATAAGGGGTCAATATCCAAACTATATTAAGAACTCTTACCATTCAACAACAACAAGAATCAAATAGCCCAGTTAAAAAATGGGCAAAGGACTTGAACAGACATTTTTCCAAAAATGATGTGCAAATGGCCAAGAAACAAAGGAAAAGATGCTTAACATCACTAACCATTAAAGAAGTACCAGTCAAAACCACAATGAGATATTACAATACCCATTAGGACGGCTAATGTGAAATAACAAATGTTGGCAAAAATACGCAGAAATTGGAACTTTGGTGCATTGCTGGTGGGAACGTAAATTAGTGAAACTACTATAGAAAACAGTTGCTGTTTCCTCAAAAAACTAAAAATAGTAGGATCATATGGTCCAATAATCCTACTTCTAATTATATATCTAAAAGAACTGAAAACACAGTCTCTAAGAGATTTGTACACTCACGTTCATAGCTGCATTTTTCACAATAGCCAAGAGGCAGAAACAACCGAAGCATCCATCAACAGATAAATGGATAATAAAACTGAAGTGTATTCATACAATGGAATATTAGTCAGCCTTGAAAAGGAAGGAAATCCTGACACAGACTACAACATGGATGAACCTTGAGGACTTTATGCTCAGTGAAATAAGCCAATCACAAACGGACACATGCTGTATGATACCATTTATCTGAGGTTCCTAGAGTCAAATTCATGGAGACAGAAAATAGAAAGGTCATTGCTGTGGCGGGGGGGTGGGGGGGACTGGGGAGTTATTATTTTATGGGAATGGAGTCTCAGTTCTACAAGATGATAAAATTTTGAAGATCTGTTGCACAACAATATAAGTATGCTTAACACTACTGAACTGTACACTTAAATGATTAAGATGGCAAATGTTATTATATTATATTGTTTTCTCTCTCTCTCTCTCTCATACACACACACACACACTCAAACCATACTGGTCATGCCACAATCCCCAATCCATTCCAATGACTCCCCAGTATCTGGGCAGTATCTGGAATGCCAACACAGCTCCTTCTTACTTTCCTACTTTTAGGTGAAATGACAATACTAACTTCTTCCAAATGATATCAACTCCTCCAGGAGTGCAGACAGAGTCAACAAAAATTTTTATCCCAAAGCCACTGCAATTGAAGTGGCTATCTGATAGCTTGGGAATGACTCCCTTTCCATGTAAGCTCATGGCGTAGCTAGGGATTGCTGCTAACACAATCCCAAGAAGTGTCCCCCCTCCAGCACATAACCCCCTCGCTCCATGTTAATTTTTTTTTGTTTCTCAAATTCCACAAATGAGTGAAGTCATATGGTATTTGCCTCTCTCTGGCTGACTTATCTAGCTTAGCACAGTACTCTCTAGCTCCATCTATGCCATTGCAAATAACAAGATTTCATTCTTTATGAATACTGAGTAGTATTCCATTTTATATATTTACAACATCCTGTTTATCCATTCATCAGTTGATGGACATTTGGGCTCTTTATATAATTTGGCTATTGTAGATAATGCTGCTCTAAACAACGGGGTGCATGTATCCCTTCGAATCAGTATTTTTGTATTCTTTAGGTAAATACCTAGTAGTGCAATTGCTGGATGATAGGGTAGTTCTATTTTTAACTTTCTTTTTCCCTCCAAGTCCCTGTTTAAATATATATCCTTAGAAACCTCTACACCTGCCCCAGAGGTATTGAGTAACTTTGCTATATGAACAGAAAACTGGAAACCTCTGAAGGTCCACCAATAGGGAAATGAGTGAACAGATGGGCGGCATTCCTGTTGGTAAAAAACAAAATCCAACTGAGTACATTTTAAAGATCTTATTGGTTTTATTAAGCAATTCAAGAATCGGACAGCATCCGATCTGGCAGATAGAAAGGAGCTCTAAGCAGCTGAACAAAATGAGAGACTTTTATAGGCAGAACTGAGTGGGAACGAGGAAGTGATAGTAGGCAAAAAAAAAAAAAAAAAAAAAAGCAGGTTGATTATTGCAAGGTCTTTTTCCTTTCGGGGATGCAGGGTCTATCTGGCAGATTACCTAAGGAATGCTGGCCAGGCAGTGGTTTAAGATGACATTTCTGGGAGAGCTGAAACCATAATTAAGTCTCAGTTTGGTGACACCAGGCTTAGCACAAGTGGTTTTATTTGGGGCCTGTTGTCTCGTCTTGAACACCGTTGGACTCTACTCGGCACAGGCTTCTACCACATCCCCTGGGAGCCCGGCATCCAGTGGTCCTACTACCACACACAAAGGACCTAGGGTGACACATGTCCGCAGTGAATGTGATAGGCTCACACACTGTGAGTGAGGACAGGGAGTTGCAGGTCTTTGTCTTTTCTTTCCTTTGGGTCCGAACTACTTCGTAAAAATAATGATTTTTAAAAATACAACTGTGAGTGTGGGTTTTCAACTTTACTTCTGAACATGACCATCCATTGTCACTCTGGGACCACAGGCAGAAGGTGGCCTGGGGAAAGCGGGGTGGGTGGAGGGAGGGAACAAGAAGAGGCAGAGGAGACTCTCCACAATAGCCAAAACATGGAAAGAGCCTAAGTGTCCATCAACAGATGAATGGATCAAGAAGCTGTGGTTTATCTATACCATGGAATACTACATGGCAATGAGAAACAATGAAATCTGGCCATGTGTAGCAACATGGATGGACCTTGAGGGTGTTATGCTGAGCGAAGTAAGTCAGGCAGAGAAGGACAAATATCATATGTTTGCACGTATAGGAGGATTAGGAGGAACTTAACGGAGGACCAAGGGGGAGAAGAAGGGGGGAAATGGTGGGGGAAAGGGGGAGAGCAAACCATGAGAGACTCTTGAATGCTGAGAACAAACTGAGGACTGATGGATGTGGGGGGGGAGGGGGGTGATGGGCATGGAGGAGGGCACTTGTGGGGATGAGCACTAGGTGTTATATGGAAACCAACTTGGCAATAAACTATTTGTAAAAAAAAAGACAATAAACTATTTGTAAAAAAAAGAAAAAGAGGCAGAGGAGAGCTCAGGGAGGAGGAGGGAACACCAGGCGAAGGCCTTGGAGGTCAGTGACTAGGGAAGGTCATGGAGGGGGAAGCACAGGATGGGGAGAGGGGAGGTCTAAAACAAGGGCCCTGGGGGACAGAAAGGAGAGCCAGACAGAGGGTGGCGAGGGCATCGGAGAGAAGTGCAGAGGGAGATCGCCCTTGGCACTGAGCTGTCAACCTGGTGCCGAGGACAACTGGCTTCCCCAGGGCAGCCTCTTCCCCCTGAGTCCAGCTCCCTTCAAACTGGCAGGTTTACAGCAGACCTCTCAAGACCCAAGATGTTGCATTTTCTCCCGCTGCATCTTCTTTGGCAGGGCTGGAGGGCTGGGGACCAAGCTTCACACTCTGGTATTCCCAATATCTTTCCTTTCTCTCTCTGGCCGCTGGCTTCTGAAGTTTGAGCCACACGGTATTACTCTGTTTGTTGCTATAGTGGATTTTTGGGAGGCTTATTTTACTAGTTTTTAGTCATTTTATTAGATATTAGAAAAGAGGGGCCCCTGGATGGCTCAGTCGGTTTGTGGGACTTTGGCTCAGGTCATGATCTCGCGGTTCAGGAGTTCAAGCTCCACGTCAGGCTCTGTGTGGACAGTTCGGAGCCTGGAGCCTGCTTCAGATTCTGTGTCTCCCTCTCTCTCTGCTCCTCCCCCACTCACATTCTGTCTCTGTCTCTCTCTCAAAAATAAATAAATAAACTTAAAAAAAAAAGACATTAGGAAAGAGATTTGTACTGTTGACCCTTGAACAATAGAGAGGGTAGGGGCACCCCCCACACACACACAGTTGCAAATGCACGTATAACTCTTGACTGCCCCAGAACTTAACTACTAATAGCCTACTGTTGACTGGAAGCCTTACCGAGAATAGTCAATTAACACACATTTTGTGTTATATGTATTATACACTGTATTCTTATCATAACACCCAACGTTTTCTTAATTCTTTCAGTATTCTTAGGTGATGCGGTTCATCTGCAAGGTTTTTCAAATTGTCAAAAAATCTCCAAAACATTTTTTGGAACACTGATTAAAAAAGATAAATGGACCTGCGTCATTCAGACCTGTGTTGTTCAAGTTCAACTGCTTCCCGCCACCATCTTAACCTGAAACTCTTTTCCCTTCCTAAAGGTACAACCTTCTACATTTGCCTGGCAAGCACATCCTACCTTCAAATGTTAAACAGCGTCACCACCCCCCATGCCCCCCACCCTGAGGTTCTGATTTGGACTCTTCTGTGTGAGCTCACCTCGCAGGCACTCAGCACGTTGTGGGGGCCCAGCTGCTTTCCCCTCTGAGAGATGTCTGTACAGCTCAGAAGGGGTTTGAAACTGGATTGTGTGGATTGGAGGAAGAGCCTCAGGGGCAGGGGGTGCCCCAGCATGGGGAAGCCCCAGTCCCATCAACCTTAGACCCTTTGCTTGTTTCTCCTTTGACATCATTGCCAGGAAAAATTTCATTTAAAGAAAGGTCTTGCTGGGGTGCCTGGATGGTTCAGTCAGTTGGATGTCCGGCTCAGGTCATGATCTCACAGCTAGTGAGTTCGAGCCCCACGTCGGGCTCTGTGCTGACAGCTCAGAACCTGGAGGCTGCAGTGGATTCTGTTTCACTCTCTCTCTGCCCCTCCCCAGCTCATTCTCTCTCTCTCTCTCTCTCTCTCTGTCTCTCAAAAATAAACATTAAAAATATTTTTAAAGAAAGTTTTGCTATTAAATATCAAAACAAACTGAAAGCCACGGTTTCACTGTATTTTCCCTGCTTGCTTTATGATGAGTGGAAAAACCCACAAAATTAAAGTACTGATATCACCAATCAACACAGGCCTCAACTTTTCCAGCTTGCCAGCCCAAACTGACCATCCGGCCCACTGTGAAGCAGAGTGTGGAATTATGGATATGTTAGGGGCTAGAAGTGGGAGGGCCCTGCTAGCGGCTGGGTGTGGAGGGTCCTCTGCCGTACACGGAGCCTTCCCAAAGTGCTAATGTTCCCTGGATCTTTGTGGGTTCCTCGTCCCTCCTGTCACCCTGGCTTTATAATAGTTCTTGGGCCATCAGCGACGTACTCAGAAGCATGCAAGAACAAGGAGCAGGTCCTGAACACATCTACCTGGTTAAATCACGGAGCTATGTCCCTGGCCCCATTGAAGCCCCCGGGCCATGATAGGCTACCACGGTGAATGTAAAGTGAGGCAGGAAGTGGCTGGGGAGAGGCCACGACAGAAGAGAGTAAATGTTGGCTTCTGGTCACTGATTTTTAAAAAAAAATTTTTTTACATTTATTTATTTTTGAGAGACAGAGTAAGACAGAGCGTGAGCGGGGAAGGGGCAGAGAGAGGAGACACAGAATCTGAAACAAGCTCTAGGCTCTAAGCAAGAATTCAGCACAGAGGCTGACACAGGGCTCGAACCCACAAACTGTGAGATTATGACCTGAGCTGAAGTTGGACGCTCAACCGACTGAGCCACTCAGGCCCCCTGGCCAATGATTTTTTTTAATGTTTATTTATTTTTAAGAGAGGGAGACAGACAGACAGAGTGCGAATGGGGAATAGGCAGAGAGAGGGAGACACAGAATTCAAAGCAGGCTTCAGGCTCTGAGCTGTCAGTACAGAGCCCAACTTGGGGCTCGAACTCATGAAGTGTGAGCTCATGACCTGAGTCGAAGTTGGATGCTTAAACAACTGAGCCACCCAGGCGCCCTTGGCCACTGATTTTTGAAGAGAGCATTGCTCTGTTTATTTTATTCCATGTTATTTTATTTTTAAAAAGATACCTAACATTCATGCAAGAAGAAAAGAATTCTAGGGGCACCTGGGTGGCTCAGTCGGTTAAGCATCCGACTTTAGCTCAAGTCATGATCTCGCGATTCATGAGTTCAAGCTCCACATCGGGCTCTGTGCTGACAACTCGGAGCCTGGAGCCTGCTTCAGATTCTGTGACTCTCTCTCTCTCTCTCTGACCCTCTCCTGCTTGCACTCTTATTTCTCTCTCAAAACTAAATATTTTTAAAAAATTCTTTTTTAAAAACAAGAAAAAAAAGAGTTCGAGAGACTGGTCATCCAACAATGCAAATATACTTAGTACTACTGAGTTTTATACTTAAAAATGGTTAAGATGATAGATTCATGTTGTGTATATGCCACAATTGAACAGAGAACAGGGGGTGGGAGATGCCAAAGATTGAAAGCAGAGCTCTGAAAGTCCACTGTTTCCCACATTCCACCCCATTTTCATTTGCTTTAGCACATTTCTATTTACTGACCCTCGCTTTGAAAATGAGATCTCAGGAATGCATGAGGTGGTCGCCAGCCACCATCTGAGGACACGAGGCACCCTCAGAGCCAGGCTGGGAGGCGCCTGGGTATAGAGGGGATGCTGTGTGTGGTGGGGTAAAAGGGGAAGCATACTCTGGGGGAAGCCAGCGAGTGGCGACAGAAGGCCCACTGCTGCCTCAGATCTTGGAATCATACACATAGACCCTGACCCTTGCCCCCTTAATGGTCCAGGAATGAGTCCAACCTGGCATCTTTCTAGAAACAGAGCCATAAAACCCAGTGAAGTCATCAAAACCAGTGTCAGAAAAGTTGATTTTAGGGAAGGGAACTGAAATAGACATTTTAATCTCTTCCTGCCAAGCTAACAAAGGCCCTAGGATCCCAGCCACTGAAACTTGAAAAGATAATTCTGGGGGCTCCTGGGTGGCTCAGTCAGTTGAGTGTCTGACTTTTGATTTTTGCTCAGGTCATGATCCCAAGGTTGTGGGATTGAGCCTGCATCTGGTTCCATTCTCCCTCCCTCTCCTCCACTCTGGACTTGCCCTCCCCTCTCTCTCCTGAAAGAAAAAGAAAAGACATTTCTGGTTCTGGGTTATATCACTGCTCCCACGAGCTCTCTCCCAGGCTGCTGGGTGTCTGCTGTTCCCTCTCCCCCAGGAGCAGTGAATGCGGGGCTGGAACCCCTCCCCTGTACTGTCCCTAAGTGTCTGTGTGCTGTCCCTTTGCTGTCCCTGAGCTGTCCAGTGGCAGTGCAGAGAGGCCTGCCTGCCGAGACCTTCCACACACATTACCTTGGAGATGGCTGTATCCTAAGCCCAAAGACTCAGACACCTCCGCTTGTGTCCCTGGTAGATCCTATCCATCCTTCAGGTGTGACTTCCTCCTAGGGACCCTCCCTGACCATCCCCGATACGAATGTTGCCCCTTCACCACACTTCCGTAGATATATAGGTATTGTGCTATATCATCTGTTCATGTCTCTCGCCCCCACCATCTGTCCTGCCTGCTCAGTTCTGTGTGACAAGCACCTGGCAGAAGTCATTGTGTGTTGAAGTATCAATGAAAAACCAAAGTCTTGAAAGAGGAAAAGACCTGTCCACTGTCACTCAGCAAATACATGGTGAGACAAGACCTAGTTCCCTTCCAGGCAGCAGCCTAGACATGGGAATGGCAGCTTTTCAGGAACCTGCTGTTCATAAAAACCGCACCAGTTTCAAGGTTGAGTGTATTTGGGGAAAAGCTATTGTGAGCATCGCTGACATGTTGTCAGCTCAGTGGTTCAGCCGTGTCTTCGGGAGCCTTCCCTCCAGCCCTGCCCAGGAAGCACCTGGGCTGACCTCACTCTCCTGTCATCCAGTAGAGGACAGTGCATCCTGTGCTGAGTCCTCCAAAAGCAAACACAGCTTTGCTCCTGGAGAGGCCAGGAGCTGGGGGCCAGCCCTGAGCCAAAGGACACTCTGCATGCTGCAAAGACCCTCCTCTGGCTCCTGATGGCGTAATGGCAACTTTTTCCCCAGAGAGGAGAGTGGCTCTGACTCCACCAGGCACAGGGAGGCGTGCTTGGGTCAACAAAACCCGCCACAGTCCCCACCGTGTGGGTCCAGCTACATCAAGTTGGAGGACGGACACACACTTCCGTGGTGATAGAGATCTGCAGGCGGGGTGGGAGGGACTGACTGGAAAGGCAGAGAAGGAAGCTTCTGAGCACTGGAAATGTCCTTTCTCTTGATGGGAGGTGGATTTCATGAGGGTGTTCACCTGTCCAAGCTCCTCTAATGGGAAACAAGACATGTGCATTTCATTGGATGAAAACTATGCCTTAGTTAAAAACAAAACAAAACAAATCTACTCCACCTCCATTAGGATGGCTCCTATAAAAAAAAAAAAACCAGAAACAAAAATAGCACGTTTTGGCAAGGGTATGGAGAAATTGGAACCTTTGGGCATGGTTGGTGGGAATGTAAAATGGTACAGCTGCTGTGAAAATTTTTTCCTTCCTCAGAAATTAAAAATAGAAATACCATAAGATCCAGCACTCATACTTCTTGGTATAAACCCCAACTAATTGGAAGCAGGATCTCAAAGACATATTTGTACACCCATGTGCATAGCATCATTATTCACAATAGCCAAGAATCGGAAGCAACTCAAATGTCCATCAATGGATGAATGAAGAAGCAACATGTGGGCTTATGATAAGCAAAATATACATATGAAGGCATATTATTCGGCCTTAAGGGGCGCTTGGGTGGCTCAGTCGGTTAACGTCCGACTTCGGCTCAGGTCATGATCTCACTGTTCATGGCTTCAAGCCCCGTGTCGGGCTCTGTGCTGACAGCCAGCTCAGAGCCTGGAGGCTGTTTCTGATTCTGTATCTCACTCTCTCTCTGACCCTCCCCTGCTCATGCTGTCTCTCTCTCAGAAATAAATAAAAAACGTTTAAAAGATTTTTTTAAAAAGGGAAAGAAATTCTGATACATGCTATAAAGTGGATGAACCATGAAGACATTATACTAAGTGAAAGAAGCCAACCACAAAAAGACAAATACTGTGTGATTCTACTTATATGAGGTCCCTAGAGTAGTCAAATCCATCGAACAGTGGTTGCCAGGGGCTGGGGAGAGGGGGAGGAAGAGAGAGCTGGTATTTAATGGGGACAGAGTCTCAGTTTGGGAAGATGAGTTCTGGAGGTGAGTGGAAGCAATGGCTGCACAACAGTGTAAATGTGCTTCATGCCACTGAACTGTGCCCTCAAAACTGGGTATGATGGTAAATTTCATGCTATGTGTATTTTACCACAATAAAAAAAAAGTGGAAAAATACAAACAAAATCCTAAAACTGAAAGAAAACCACAGTGATGGCAAACAGATGTCTATGAACAGTGTAGGCATTTCGTAATGCTGCCAACGAGTGGTCCTGATGAACTATGGTATTTCAGCGTATGAAACATTTGTTAAAAGTTTTCTCCATGGGGCGCCTGGGTGGCTTAGTCGGTTAAGCATCCGACTTTCGCTTGGAGTCATGATCTCGCGGTTCGTGGGTTCGAGCCCCGCGTCGGGCTCTGTGCTGACTGCCAGCTCAGAGCCTGGAGCCTGTTCCAGTCTGTGACTCCCTCTCTCTCTGACCCTCCCCTGCTCACGCTGTCTCTCTCTCTCTCTCCTAGAAATAAATAAAAATATAAAAAAAAAAAGTTTTCTCCTATACATTAGGTTGCCTTTTTCATTTTGTTGACAAAGGGGAGTTTTTTTTTTAAATGTTTATTTATTTGGGGGAGAGAGAGCACATGTGAGAGGGGAAGGGGCAGAGAGAGAGAGAGAGAGAGAGAGAGAGAGAGAGAATCTCCAGCAGGCTCTGCACTGTCTGCGCAGAACCCAACATGGGACTCAAATTCACAAATCTTGAGATCATGACCTGAGTCTAAATCAATAGTCAGATGTTTAACCAACTAAGCTACCCAGGCACCCTCAAGTATAGGAATTTTTTTTAATTAAAAAAAAATTCTTTTATGTTTACTTAGTTTTTGAGAGAGACAGAGCACGAGTGAGGGAGGGGCAGAGAGAGAGGGAGACACCGAATCAGAAGCAGGCTTCAGGCTCTGAGCTGTCAGCACAGAGCCCGACGTGGGGCTCAAACTCATGAGCCGAAGTTGGACATTCAACCCACTGAGCCACCCAGGAGCTCCTAGGAATATTTTTTAAAGAAATAGCATTTTAACAGAATAGTGTTCAGACAGAGGGATGGCAAGGATTGAAAATTTGACTACATTTCTGGATCCTGTTCAAGTGTGCATTTTAATACCTTACTAAGTTAATTTCTAAGTAGACTTTTCTATTGAGGAGATAATTCTACAACCAGCTTGGGCTACCTGTGAAGTAATAAGGTTGTGTCATGATTTTTGGACCTACTTAAGATTCAGACATTCTGGGGTGCCTGGGTGGCTCAGTCGGTTGAGTGTCCAACTTCACTCAGGTCATGATCTCGCAGTCTGTGAGTTCGAGCCCCGCCATCGGGCTTGGATCCCCGCAGTCTGTGAGTTCGAGCCCCGCCATCTGAGCCCCGCTCAGAGCTTGGAGCCTGCTTCAGATTCTATGTCTCCCTCTCTATGTCTCCCTCTCTCTCTCTGACCCTCTCCTGATTGCACTCTTGTCTCTCTCTCTCTCTCAAAAATAAATAAACATTAAAATTTTAAAAATAAAAAAAGATTTCAGACATTCTGAGCTTGAAGCAAGTACACTTCTAGGTCTGAGCAGATGCTGGACTTTTCCCACCAACTTTAATGGTAAGTGTCCAGTAATTACTCTGGGAAATCTGTCTGTCACATAAGAGTTGTTGTTTTGGTACCTCTGATGTCTGACATACTGCCCGGTATATAGTAGGCACTCAATAAACATTTGTCAAAGGGGAAAAATGGTTAAGATGGTAAATTTTATGTGTATGTATTTTATCACTATTTTTTAAAAAGCTGCCCAGTGAGAGGGGGCAAAGGGTCTTTGCAAACCCCACTGTGTCCTCACCATCAGTTTTGCATGAATGCTGAGTGGGTATCGAAATGCCACATGGCTCTGGCCCTTCCACATGAGTCCGGCTTTCAGAAGAGCTACAAGTCACCAAGGGCTACTTCCTCACCAACTAGGCTCAGGGCCTGGCCAGTACCTCGGTGCTTTCTCAGCTCTTGTGCCATTTTGAGAAGTGGCTTCCCAGGGCAAATCTAGAACTGCTCCCTTAGGAGCAGAAAGTGCTGTGAAAGACATGGAGCCATTGTCATATAGGTGGACTGTTGTCACATACACACATGCACACACACACAGATAGGTCAGGACAGGAGATTCTGTTGGGATCATTCTGGAAACACAGGGAAGTCTCCCCAATCAGAGTCCCTTTGAAGAGCATCCCATGAGCTCTGGACACAGACCTGCCTGCCTGCCGGGGCCCTCCAGTGGAGCCCGGTCCTCTCACTTAAATACATATGACTTTAATTGATCTTAGGCCCTGAGCAGTCAGAGGTGGGGACTGTCAGGGCACCCATGAGCCCTGCCCTCTCTGGGAACCCAGAGGTTCACCTTCCCCACAGTTTCCACTTTTTTCCACTCTGATTTATAGCCAGAGATTTGAGCTGACCATGTGAAACGCCACTACCAACCTGAGTTTCTGTCATCACAGGAAAGAGGACTCTGTGCCTGGGGTTGGCAAACTTTGGAAAAGGCCAGAGAGGAAATATTTTTGGCTCTTCGGGCCACACAGTCCCTAATTGTACTGAGAAAGCAGCCACAGACAATCCCTAAACAAATGTGTGATTGTTCCAATAAAGCTTTATCAGACACTGACATTGCAATTCCCTATAATTTTCAGGGGTCGTGAGATCTTCTTTTAAGATTTCCCAACCATTTAACAATGCAATGGCCATTTTGAGCTCCTGAGCCATTGCAGGGTGACTGGGGGGATTGGGTGGGGGGTAGAGCAGGGGGTGGGATTCAGCTGGCTGGTGTCCTGCAGTGGCCCTCATCACCCCTCTCCCCAGGGACCAACCTAGGGCAAAATATGAAGTCACAATGACATCAGCGGCAGAGGAAGCAGAGTGGATAAACACAGAGACATCAGGGCCAGAGGGTCAAAACCCACGCACACCGTGGCCTGGAGCCGTGCCCAGAGCTGACGTTGTCACTCAGTCACTCAGAAAGTCAGCTGCTCCAGCCCCGCCCGAGATCTTCGACATCACTCTTTCCCTTTCCCGAAGCTGCTCACAAAACACACGTACTGATTCATGTCCCTGAAGGCCTGTAGTAGACCTTTGCACTAGAAAATTAACCCAGAAATGACACATCAGTCACTCTCCCCCAGGAGGAAAGCCGTTCTGAGCACACACTCTGGGTTTTGATACAGATGGTAGCCCAGCCCTGACAAATCAGGGGTGACCAAGGCCCAGAGACACACTGGCACTGTCCACAGCTCGAGGCTGGCTCGCTTCTGAACCAGACTTGCCTCTTCTCCCGCCATCCATCCATGCACACCTACGGCAGGGGTAGCGGGACCCGAGGCCACTCCACAGCCGCCGGCCCCCAGCTCACGCAGGAATCACCAAATGTGGAAGAATGCCCACTTCGACCCTTGTCCTGGTCAAGACCCAGAAATGCACCCTTAGATTTAAGTTCTCTGTGCCTGTTTTCTCGGATGCCAAGTGACAGTGAGCTATCTCTGGTCCTTGTGGGTCATTGTGGGGATTGGGACTAAAACAGAATAAAAGAAAACCCCAGCCCGGCCTCGGAGAGCCACTCCCTCTCCTTCACTCCACAGTCGAGGATGTGGATTAATGACACTGGTTTCCTGCTGCATCCATTCTGTAAGGACTAGACCAAAGCCGGTTGGAAGAGAAGAACAGCATGCAGAGGGCTTTAGGACAGTGCGTGGGAACACGGGCGCTCCACGGCTGTCAGCTTTGAGCTCTATAAACTGACATCTGACAGACCCCCTTCCTTAAGATGCGAACAGCTGTCCTCAGCTCCAGCCAGGGCCAGGACAACGGGTGACCAGCCCACACCAGGAGGAATTTGGGGCCAGGACACAAGGCCACCCTGCAGCCCATGCATGGCTGCAGAGACGGTACTTCAGCTGTAGCTCCTGGGTGTCTGGGTGAGAGGGGACCCTCGGGCAGACCCACCAGAGAAGCAGGGAGATCTGGGGGTTCATGTGTAAGGGGGCAGCGTTTCCGCTGAAAAGACGAAAAACTTCTGGAGATGGATGGTGGCAATGGCTGGACAAGAGTGTAAATGTACTTAATGCCACTGAATTGTGCCCTTAGAATGGGGAAAACGGTCAAGTTTATGTTATGTATGTTTTACCACAATTAAAAATAAAACAAGAAGGAAAAATCACCTTGGGGTAAAAAACTTAGAACACTATCTGGGAGCATTTCCAAGGTTATGCTTAGTTTTTTTTTTCCCCTTCCTAAGCCAGGAAACCTGTAACTTGGCGTTTGATTTATCCCGTTCCCATCTTATCAGCACTTCCAAAGAAGTGAAAACGGAATTGGAGCACTCACGGCCTCTGAGCGAAGACAGGCAAAAGATGAAAGTGCCCAGCACCCGCCTGCCAACCCGCTTCCTGTTAGGCCTGCCCTTGCCCAGTCCTGGGACCAGGACACGGCCAGCCCCTAGGTTCCCTGAGCAGAGCGCAGGGGTTACGACTTTCACCCAGGGTCCTCATTGCCTCTCTCCAACTCACATTAGGTCAGATGGCAGCCCCGCTCGAAAGACGCTGTCCACACTGCACCCCTGAGTGGCATGTGACACACATACTTTGCTAAGCCTGCACATCCAGGGGCTCTTGGTAGGAAGCCTCTTCCTGGCTCCCCCAGACCATGATGCTGGGCTCCTCTGGGCCACATCCAGCCCAGGGGCATGACCTGTGCGTGCCCTGCACCGCGGGCCCTGATTAGCATCTGGCTGGCCCTGAGTGACCCCACCCCCAGGCACTTACCCAGGCTCTTCCCAGCAGGAGAGAAGGGCTTCTTGCTTGGGTCCAACGCGGCAGCGTGGTGGCCATGTGCATACAAATCTTCCTCTGTTCCCCACACCAAAATGCAACCAGCAGCAGAATACATGAATGGCCGTCTTGGCCGAGGGCAGAGAAGGCTTGGACAGAGAGGCTGAATGGCCCCAGCAGAGCCCTGGGGGCCTGTTTGGTTGTTGTTGTTCTTGTTGTTTTTAATAAGTGAACTTGCTTTGGAATCTGGGTATAGTAACATCTTTGCCCTAACAACTTGTATGATGGGGATCTGCCCCGTGCATCACTGGGAACCCTGGATTCTGAAACCCCCACGCCCGCAGCCCTGGGAATTTGGTTCTGGGGAGAGGTCCCACCCGAAACAAGCAGCTTGTCTAGGTGGAGTTTCCTCAACCCGATGAACCTGCAAGAAAACCAAGCGATGAATTAAGTATTTAGTTTTCTTTCCACTGCTCTTTGCAACAACCTGCCATTTGTGATAAACATTTCAGAGAACAAGTTAAGCAGTGTTAGAGAAAACAGGAAAAATAAACTCTGAGTCTTTATATAAATATATATTCTACCAAAACCTAAATTTAATCTATGAACTAGCACAAGACAAATGTAAAGGTCACCTGGAGTTCTCTGCTGCTACTCATGCAGAAAATAATATCCCAATGTGTACCAGTCGCTCCTATACAATATGAAACTTTGAACTGTTTATAAAATAATACAACAGACGCCCAATCACTCAAGAACATAGTTACTCTGCCCTTTGAAGCCTGCAGCTCAAGTATTACACAGGCAGGAAGTAGAAATCAGTGCTTTGATTTGTTTAAAATAAATTAAACACAAATGGCAACCATATTTCCTCTTATTCAGAGGAAGTTACAAAAGGTACAGAAGACCAAAAATACCAGGTGACTTTGAAATCAAGAGCCAGTCTCTTCATGTGCAAAAAAAAAAAAAAAAAACCCAAATGCCACCGCCTTTAGCATATATTGGAAGACCTTGCATGCATAAATTTTAAAGGGTTACTGCTGTTCAAAATAATTCGGAAATCACCCTGGGTTTCTTTCAGGTTTAAGAGTAAGTCATTCAGATAAATGTGCTTCAACATTTTAGAATGGTCTTTTTTTTCTTTCCTTTGAAATTTAAACCTGTACTTTGTTTCATTCTGTTGACCCTAGCCACTTCCAAACTTATGCACAGAGGAAACCATGAAAACTTGGTGCTAGAGGCGGAGTACAGGAGGCGGGACACAGTGCCAGGGTCCAGTCTGAAACCTGCCCTCCAGGGACACTGGGGGGCATCTGCTTCTGAGCAGCACGGACGCAGGCAGCCTGGGGCAAGGGCCAGAAACATGAGACCAGGGTTCATTGGCCCATCCCATACGCCACCTGTGCGAGCAAGACAGATCCATCTGTGCTGAGTGTGGGCAGCACAGCAAGGGGGACCCAGACCTGGCCTTGAACCTACCTGTACCAGGTGTGCGACCTTGCAGGGTATCATGAGAAGCAGGCACAAGGTGCAAACCCCCAGGAGCCTCCTGAGTCATTGTTTTCATCATCCCAAGCCAGAGCAGCAAAGCATGGTATGGAAGGGTGTGGGCTCAATGCCTAGCATCACTGTATGGAATGTGGCTTCAGTTTTCTCATCTGTAAAATGGGGATAATTGTACCCACTTCAGAAAGTTGTGAGGGCAAAGTGATTTAATATTTATGAAGCTTTTAGAGTAGCGTTTGGCACTTAGAAAGCCCTCCAGATGGTGGTGGTGGGGGGACCACATGGCAGTTTGGTTCCTTCTGTGCCGAGCAGAAGGTGACAGTAGGCTGATATGTGCAGCTGCTGTTTGTACTTGTACAGGTTCACATTGTTTAGATGGTCCAGGCCTGGCTCACCTGTCTTCCTCTTCTTTATCTCTGGGGCACCTACTTCTGCCTCTACTGTTCTCTGACCCTGCTTGTGCTTATGGGGTCTCCCTCCCCCACATATGTTCAGCATTCAATAAAGGCCTGTGTGTCTCTGCCTTGGATCCCTCATGGTCGGTCACTGTCCCAGTCCAGACTCAGAATGCCATCCCTGGCATTCTCCTCCATCTTCCTGCCAAGTTGGGGTGGTTCTCACCTTTCCCAAACTTCCACTTCCAAGTCTAATTCAATGACTCCCCAGATTGTGTCTCCGTAGCCCAGAAGCCCTCCCTGAGCTTCAGACCATCTATCCTTCTAACTGCCCTTTAGATGTCCTGCAAAAACTTTCAAGCCAAACAATCCATTCTGCACTGCACTGGCTTTATGCTTTGTCAGAAATTAATTGACCACACCCGTGTGGGGCTATTTCCGGACTTTGCATTCTGTTCCATTGATCTGTGCGGCCATCCCCTATGCAATCGCACCCAGTCTCGATGACTGTAGCTTGAAATCAGATGATGTGCGTCCTTGGAAAGCCCCATGCAAATCCACAGAAAGGGTTGTTCTTCTCCTTGGAAGTTGCCTTTCAGTGTGAATTTTAGAATTGGCTAGCCACGGTTTACCCAAAAAAGCCGGCTAAGATTTTGACTGGGACTCAGTTTACTCTCTACATTAATCTGGGAGAACAGACCTCTTAAAATATTGACTCCTTCAACCCATGAACACAATATATCACTCCATTTATTTAAGGAATTCTTTGGCTTCTTTCAGCATTATTTTGTAGTTTTGAGCAAAAAGCTTGTGTACTTATTTTGTAGGACTTATTCCTAAGTATTTCATGTCTTCTGGTGCTATTAGAAATTGAAATGGTTTTTCTTTTTCTTTTTTTTTTTTTATTTCTAGGATAGAGAGAGAGAGACAGCGTGAGCAGGGGAGGGTCAGAGAGAGAGGGAATCACAGACTGAAACAGGCTCCAGGCTCTGAGCTGGCAGTCAGCACCCACGAACCGCGAGATCATGACCTAAGCGAAAGTCGGACGCTTAACCGACTAAGCCACCCAGGCCCCCCGAAATGGTTTTTCTTAAGTTTATTTACTTATTGAGAGAGAGAGGGAGCACACAAGCAGGGAAGGGGCAGAGAGAAGGGGAAAGACGGGGGAGAGAGAGAATCTCAAGCAGACTCCACAGTGCAGAGCCTGATGCAGGGCTTGGACTCAGGAACTGTGAGATCATGAGCTGAAATCAAGAGTCGGACGCCTAATCGACTGAGCCACCCAGGTGTCCCTGTAAATTAAAATATTTTTAATTTCAACCTCTGATGGTTCTTTGCTAGTACACAGCTAAATTCATTTGCTAGGCTTAACTTTTGCTTAGATTCCTCTGGGTTTTGTGCATAACAAATCATGTCACCTGCAGATAGAAATGTTTTATTTCTTCCTTTCCAGTCTGTATGCCTTTGATTTCTTTTTCTTGCCTTTTCCCTTGTTAGGACCTCCACTACAATGGTGAATAGAAGCAGTGAGGTCAGACATCCTTGCCTTGTTCCTGATCTTGAGGAAGAGCATCCAGTCTTTTACCGTTAAGCATGGGGCCAGCTGCAGGCGCTTGCTAGATGCTTTTACCAGATTAAGGAAAATCTCTTTTAATCCTGGCTTGCTGACTTTCTTTCTCTTTCCTTTTTTTAAATTGCAAATGGGTGTTGAATTTTGTTAAAGGCTGTTTCTAGATCTATTAAGATGGTCATAAACTTTTCCTTCTTGAGTCTGTTAATATGAAGAATTCTGTTGATTGACTTTCAAATGTTGAACCAACCTTTTATTCCTGGGATAAACTCTACTGACCATGATGTATAATATATGGCTGAGTTAAGATTCGATAATATCTTATTGAGAATTTCACATCTGTATTCACAACAGACCTTGATCTATAGCTTTCCATTCTTCTGTGTCTCTTTAGGCGGGCATTTAAGTCCCTTGCAAATAATGTCTTTAATTTGTTTATTTTGAGAGAGACAGAGAGAGAGCACAAGGAGGGGAAGGGCAGAGAAAGGGGGACAGAGGATCCAAAGCTGGTTCTGTGCTGACAGCAAAGAACCTGATGCAGGGTTCGAACTCACAAACCCTGAGATCATGACGTGAGCCAAAGTCAATCACTTAACTGACTGAGCCACCCAGGTGCCTCACACCCCTTGCAGATTTTTATCTTGACCCTTTCAAGACTTGTTTTTAAGCTTTGTTGGGGAGGTTCAACAGACACTCATTCTAGGTCTTGTTCACCCCACTCCTAAGGTGGAACCTTTTGGGAGTCTCTACAGCTTGCCTGCGGGTCACTGAGAGCCATCCACTGAGGCTGAGCTCCTGGAGTTGGCCTCCTTACAGCTCCCTGGCATTTGCTCTTGGTGCATGTCTGTGGCATCTCACACTGCACATGCACAGCTCAGTAACTCATGAATACTCAAGGCACCCTGAGAATTTCTGGAGCTCCTTCCCTGCAGAATTCCCTTCTCTCCAGGACTCTGTCCCACAAACCACAGCTGAGTCCCTGCACTCCCATCTCCACTCCTCAAGGCCGCTAAGCTACTGGCTGGATACCACTTGGGTCCTTGTTCCCCAGCTGTGGTCCATGCAGTAGCCCCAGGCAGAAATCCAGGGCGACATTAGCACAGCCCTGTGCTGCCTAGTATTCAATGTCTGAAAATAGCCAATTCATGAATTTTGTCCAGGTTTCCAGTTGCTTAGGGCAGCAGGATACACAAGGTACAGTTACCCCAAACTGTTGACCTGACTTTAGTATGGCCAGTACCAGGACAGTCTAGTCATGGACCTGTGCTTCACCAGCCACATGGTAGGCACCTCCCCAGAGAGCCATGTGTCCAGCCCCAAGAGTGGCCCTCACTAAAGGGGTGTCTTTCCAAAATGCTGCTTCGGTGGCACTCCTTGCTGGTGGCTCTGTCTAGAAATCTGATATAACAAGGATGAAGGAGAATGGCAATACCCGGGCTAAAATTCTGTGCCAGGACCTACTTAGAAAAGTTCCAAAGGATAAATTATGAAAAATGATTTGCATTGTTCAAAATAGATGTCAGTAGAATCATGTCAGTTATTTGAATACAATTAAGTCTGGGGCCCATGTTAATTAGCTTTTTTTTTTTTCACATTTTTTTAATGTTTATTTTTGAGAGACAGAGACAGACAGAGTGTGAGCAGGGGAGGGGCAGAGAGAGAGAGGGAGACACAGAATCCAAAGCAGGCTCCAGGCTTTGAGCTGTCAGCATAGAGTCCGGCGTGGGACTCGAACTTACAAATGGTGAGATCGTGACCTGAGCTGAAGTTGGTTGCTTAACCAACTGAGCCACCCAGGTGCCCCATCATTTGACAGTTTAAGTCTAAACCTATAGTTGTTACACGTTGCATAAAACCAAAGATAGGTAAATACAATAAAATTCATGATCGTGGAAGAGTGGGAAAAATTAAATGTCAGTTAGAGAAGAATTCCTAAATAAATGATGTTAACCCAACAGATTATCACACAGCTATTAAAAACAAGTAAAGTGACATGAAAAAGATATTTATGAGCAGAGCTGGGCAGAAAGAACCTAAATTTCCCACGTACAGTGATTACAACAATGTAAAATATGTGTCAGAGAAAAGACTACAAGAAAGTCCGGAGAAATGAAGGTAGCTATTGTGCTATGATGGTGGAAATATGAGTGACATGTCCTTTTTTTCACTTTTTTTCAAATGCTGAAATGAATTTTAATAATTAAATAGGTTTTAGAAAAATTACCTAACGCCCAGCCAGCAGTCCTATTCAAACTTAGCAAACAATAATAATAGGAAAGAACCAGGAAGTGACCCACCAGATCCCACGAGGGTGAGAGCCGAGCCCTTGTTGGCAGACTTCCTGTGTACCCGGTGGGCAAAGCCCGTGCTGCCCTGTGGCCTCAGCAGGACCCAGAACACACAGCAGATGCATTAGGAATGCAGAACTGCAAAAGTACTGGTCAGACCCCCAAAACACAACACTCATATTTTTGCCTTATAAATGCCAATTTTTAGAAAGTGAAAATTTACACTGCTACGGAGTTGGAAGTTTACCATTTGAGGGCTTTCTATAATATATGAACAGACTACAGATCTTCACTGGAGACAAGCCCACAGGAATAGCAGTGACAATTGGTTGTTGGCACCCAGCAACATAGAGCACTCGTTCTTGTTCAAGAGACCTTGAGAGAATATGCATATACTGTGACCACAGTCACCACATTGCTGAAAACAATCCTGAGGAAAAACCAGGTATGTGAACCCCATGCTCAGGTCATGTTCAGGAACACCTGCAGCATCGTGGGCTTGCTCTCACAATTAAGGTGATTCCATCGGGCTCTTTGCATGCATGGGAAGCAATGTGCCTTGCTGCCTGTTGTGCTTTCTAAAGCACTTGTGGAAAGAGAAGGGCAGGAGCCAGGACCACTCAGCTTCTGTGAGCCTCCCCTTCCTGCTTCATGAAAGGAAGGGATGTGCTGCCACTCCCTTGTGCGATGCCGCCCCTTCCATGAAGTCCACACCTCCCGGTCTGTTCATTGTGCACATCTCCAGGGGTTCGTCTGACTCAACCCCAGGTCTGGCCCCTGGCCCACTGGGCTGCTTTTCTACTACAGTCTCCATGGAGCCCTAGGAGACCCAGGGAAGGGGCATGGATTGCAAAGTTTGCAGATTTCAGCCATACTGATCTTCATTAGTAATGACGACGTTGATGATACCAGCTAGCATTTAATATAGCATTCATGTTTATTGGCCCTAAGTCGTTTACATACATTTGTGGTTTTGTTTTGTTTTTTAATTTTTTAACATTGATTTTATTTTTGTCAGAGAGAGAGAGAGAGAACGAGTAGGGGAGGTGCAGAGAGAGAAGAGAACAGAGGATCCAAAGCAGGCTCTGTGCTGACAGTCCTATGCAGGGCTTGAACTCAAGAAATGTGAGATCATGACCTGGGCCAAAGTTGGACGCTTAACCAACTAAGTCACCCAGGTGCCCCTGCATACATATGCTTATTTAAATTTCTTAACCACACTAGAATGACAATGTTAGCATTTCCTGCATTTTGGAAATTGAAGGAAACAAGATGTAGAGAGCTTAAGTTGCCTGAAATCGTTTTTCACCAGATCAGAGATTTTGGAGAAATTGGAACCTTCCTGCACTGCTGGTGGAAATGTAAAATGGTTCAAACTGCTGTGGAAAACAGTTTGGTGGTTGTTCAAAAAGTCAAACACAGAATTTACCACAGCAACTCCACTCCTAGGTGTACCTACAAAAGAATTAAAAATAAGGCCTTGAAAAAATGCTTGTACCCCAGTGTTCATAGCAGGATTATTCGTAAGTGCCAAAAGGTGGAAATAACCAATTGTCCATCAGTAGATACATGGATTAACAAAATGTGGTCTACCCATACAATGGAATATTATTCAGCCACAAAAAGGAAGTTCTGGCATGGATGAACCTTGAAAACATGCTAAATGAAATAAGTTAGACACAAAAGGACAAATACTATATGATTCGACTCGTATGAGGTCCCTAGAACAGCTGAATTCATTCTGTCTTAAAGATGGAGAATGGATGGCAGGTGCAAAATTAAAGCAAAATGGGCTTCTGCAGTAACACGGGTGAGAAATGAAGAGTTGCTTATACCAGTGGCTGACAAGACCGATATGAGAGATTAGGAGACGAAAACTGACTGACATGGTTCTTGGATTTGGAAAATAGAAGGAGGAAGCAAATATAATCCCTAGGTTTCTGGTTTGGTCAACTGGACAGGTCGCTGCTCTGCTCACTGATTTAATTATCCAGGAAGCTCTCATTCATCGCTTTCCAGGAGTTACTAGCAGGTAATTAGGAAGTAAGTAATGATTTTAAAAAATCATTTGAGGAATACTATACCACTCAGCAACCAAAATGAATGCAACATAGATAAATCTGAAGAATATTGTGTGAAAAAAGGTGCCAGACAAGAAAAAGTATATATTGGATGACTCCATTTATGAAATACTCTTGAAGAAGATAAATCTTATCTGCAGTGTCACAAATTTGATGAGTGTTTGCCTGGGGCTTGAATGTGAAAGTTGAGGGTTTGGGGCCCAGTAAGCTTTCCAGGGTGATAGGAATGTTGTATATTTTGATGGTGATGGTGGTTACATTGACCACTAGCATTACAGTTTACTTAACACAAATGCATTTTATTGTATATAAATTATACTTCAATAAATTTTATCTTAATTATTTTTTTTTAAGAATCAGCACTTCAGGCAAATGTATTCTCTTCCTTTGGAGCAGGAGTTATCCTACTAAGGTCATGGAATTGCACTAGTAACAAATCTTTGCAGTCACATGGATTTCTACTTCTTGAACCTATTAATGAGTTTAAGGTTTAAAAAAACACATATAAGCTCTTCTAAATCTGTGAGCTTTTCTCTACATCCCATTCATTAAAATAAGTTCAACTGTATTCTTGAAGTTACTAAAATTTCATTTCTCAGATAACTGTTGTTTTAGATTATACTGAGTGACCATACACTGGGATTACTGCATTGCAGCAAGCTATGTAAGGGAACAAAAGGAATGCCTTGCTTTGAGAGGCACACAGTCTCTGCTTTTGTGAACACCTTATACTTAATCTTCATTTTCATTTTTTTAATCTACCTTTATTTTATTTTTTTTTCTTTCATAGCTTATTGTCAAGTTGGTTCCCATATAACATCCAGTTATGCTCATGGTTCCCATGAGCATCCAGTGCTCATCCCAACAAGTGCCCTCCTCCGTGCCCATCACCTCGCTTCCCCTCTCCCCATCAGCCCTCAGTTTGTTTTCAGTATTCAAGAGTCTCTCATGGTTTGCCTCCCTCCCTCTCCCCAACTATTTTTTCCCCTTCTCCTCCCCCATGGTCCTCTGTTAAGTTTCTCTTGTTCCACTTATAAGTGAAAACATATGGTTATCTTTCTCTGCCTGACTTATTTCGCTCAGCATAACACCCTCGAGTTCCATCCGCATTGCTACCAATGGCCAGATTTCATTCTTTCTCATTGCCATGTAGTAGTCCATGGTATAGATAAACCACATCTTCTTGATCCACTCATCAGTTGATGGACATTTAGGCTCTTTCCATGATTTGGCTATTGTTGAGAGTGCTGCTATGAACATTGGGGTACATGTGCTCCTATGCATCAGCAGTCCTGTATCCCTTGGGTAAATTCCTAGCAGTGCTATTGCTGGGTCATAGGGGAGTTCTATTGTTAATTTTTTGATTAACCCTCATTTTCAAACGAATTGGATTTTTGCTGTGACTTGGGTGTGTTTAGGAAAGTGTGGACGGGAGTGATATGGGGCTTTCCAGGGCCACACTGCCTGTTGGTGGCAGTGCCAGGACACACACTGCCCCTGGCTCCCAGGCCCATGCACAGGAGGCCACTTCTGGGAAGACTCCCTCTCATTACTCAGACTTGAAGTCTAGGACTGCACTACCCAGCCCTTTGGTTTCCTTAATACTATTTCCAGGTCATTTATTTGGCAGTCCCAGACTGAATGGCACATTTTTTAGTGTCATCAATTGTAAATCAGAAGTTTTGGTTTCTGTTACGAAACAGATGCACATAATGAAAAATTCAAGTGTCTCTCCCTCTCTACCTATCTCCCATCACCAGGGGCAATTGTGGGTTTTACAAGAAGATTGTGTACTGATTGACATGGACAAGCATATGGGTAAATAGATCTTTTAAAAATGGTAGCAATCTTTATGTACCATTCTGGGTCTCCATTCTTTTTTCTGATATAAACTGTAGTTATTTTAGAAAATACAGAGTAGAGGGGCACTTGGGTGGCTCAGTTGGTTAAGCATCCGACTCTTGATTTTGGCTCAGGTCATGATCTCACTGTCTTGAGATCAAGCCCTGCATCAGGCTCTGCACTAGGTGTGGAGCCTGCTTAAGAGTCTCTCTCTCCCTTTTCCTCTTCCCCTCCCTCACTCTCTCTCTCAAGAAAAAAAAAAGACAGAAAGACAGGAAGGAAGGAAGGAAGGAAGGAAGGAAGGAAGGAAGGAAGGAAGAAAATACAGAGTAAGTATACTGTATGTCAGTTTTTTCTTTTTTTCTTTTTTACTTTGATTACATACAGGATTTTTGTGAATCAACTTTATTAAGGTATCATTTATATACAATAGAGGGCACTTAGTTTAAGTGATTTAAAAAAATTTTTTTAAATGTTTTATTTATTTCTAGGAGAGAGAGAGAGACAGCTTGAGCAGGGGAGGGTCAGAGAGAGAGTCACAGACTGAAACAGGCTCCAGGCTCTGAGCTGGCAGTCAGCACAGAGCCCGACGGGGGCTCGAACCCACGAACCGCGAGATCATGACCTAAGCGAAAGTCGGACGCTTAACCGACTAAGCCACCCAGGCGCCCCAGTTTAAGTGATTTTAACAAGTTCTGACAAGTGTGTATAACCATTATCACAATCAAGGCATAAAACACTTCCATGGCCTGAAAACTTCCTTTGTGACTCTTCCGAGTCAGTCCCCTTACCTTCCAAAGCAGGCCCCAAATGATTGACCTGTTTCCTGTCACTCCAGATTAGATTTGTCCTTTCTAAAGTTTTCTATAAATGGAACCATGCCATCTGTGGGTTTTTCTTTTTTACTTCTTTTATTTAACATAATGTCTGTGAGATTTATCCACTTGTGGCATCTTCAGTAGTTTCTCCTTTTGATTGCTGATAGTGTTCTGCTGCACAACTATAGCACAATTGTTCATCACATATTGATGGACATTTAAGTTGTTTTCAGGGTTTCAAAAATATATTTTTTAATGTCTTTATTTTTGAGACGGAGAGAGACAGTGTGAGCAGGGGAGGGGCAGAGAGAGAGAGAGATACAGAATCTGAAGCAGGCTCCAGGCTCTGAGCTGTCAGCACGGAGGGGCCTTGAAGTCACAAACTGCAAGATCATGACCTGAGCCAAAGTTGGACGCTTAACCAACTCAGCCACTCAGGCACCCCAGCTTTTGACTAGTATTAAATAAAGCTGCTGTGTGAGTCTTTTCATAGACAGGTGTTTTTTGTTATGTATTATGTAGCAGGGAATTACTGAGTTGTAAACCAGACATAAATGTTTAAGAGTAAAGAATACTGCCCAACTTTTCCAATTATACCATTTTTATATTTTTAAATGTTTATTGATTGATTGATTGATTGATTGATTGAGAGAGCTCAAACAGCGGAGGAGCAGAGAGAGACTGAGAGAGAAAAACCCCAAGATGGAGCCGAAGTGAGGCTCCATCTCACAAACCCATGAGATCATGACCTGAGCTGAAACCAAGAGTCAGACACTTAACTGATGGAGGCACTCAGTAACCCCACCAACCATATCATTTTAAATTCTCAACAGTAATGTATATCTCCCTGGCAGCACTTGACATGGTTGGTCTTTTAAATTTTAGTCATTAGAATAGTTGTCTAGTGCTAACTCACTATGGGTTCATTGGCCACTGGTATACCTTCTGTAAAACATCTGCTCAAGTCTTTTGCTTAATTCATAATGAAGTTTTGTTTGTCCTCTGATATTTGAATTATACATTCTTCATGGATTCTGCATTAAAGTCCTTTATCAAATGTACAATTTTTGGCTCATCTTTTCCTTTTCTTAAAGGTGTTTTTAAAATAAGTTTTTCATTTTGATAAAGTTCAGTTAATCAATTTTTTGTCTTTTATAGCTTATGGTTTTTCATGTTCTAAGAAATCTCCCAAGGTGGCAAATATTTTCTTCTGTGTTTTCTTCTTCAAGTCTTATGTGAGCTTTTATATTTATTTAGCTTTACAATCCATTTCAGGTTAATATTTATATATTTAATCACATAGGGATCAAGATTCATATCTTCCCAAGTTGATATCCAACAGTCTCAGCATCAATTATTGGAAAAAAAAAACTGTCCTTTCCTCCACTGAATTCCCTTGGCAACTTTGTCAAAATCAACTGACTATGTATCTCTGAGTTTATTTCTGTTTCATTGATCTATATGTCTACCTTAATGCCAGTACCACACTGTCTTGATGATTATAAATTTGTGTGCATTTTGAAATAAGATAGTGTAAATTTCCAGCTTTGTTTTTAATTTTCAAAATTGTTTTGATTAAAGAAAACAACTTGGGTTCAGTCCTTTGCATTTCTACACACTTTTTAGAAAGAATTTACCATTTTTACATAAAAGCTTATGGGATTTTTATTTGGGATTGCACTGAATATGTAGATTAATATGGGTGGAATTTAAAACTTAATATTAAACTTTCTGATTCATGAATTTGCCATATCTTTACATTTATTTAAATATTTTTAAATTTTTCTCAGCATTATTCTGTAATTTTTATTGTACCTCTCTTGCATATATTTCATATATTTCCCCCCTAAGTGTGTTGTGTGTTTTGATGGTATTGTAAATGGTATTTTTAAAAATTTTAACTTCCAATTGCTTATTGCCAGCGTTTGAAGAAACAACTGATTCTTGAATATTAACTTTATATCCTTTGACTAGCTAAATTCACTTATTAATTATAGCAGATTTTTGGTAGAGTCCTTGGAGTTTTCATGGTACATGGTCATGTCCTATTTAAGATGGACATGTTGTCTATGAATAAAGATAGTTTTGCTTCTTTCCAGTTTGTATGCTTTTCTTTTTCTTGCCTTATTCCAGTGGTTAGCATTGCCATTAAAATGTTGAATAAAAACAGCAAGAACATCCTTGCCTTGTTACTGACTGCAAGAGGAAGTGTTCATTTTTGTCCTATGATATTAGCTCTAGATTTTTAGCATTTGCCCTCTACAAGGTTATAGAAACTCTCTTCCCTCCTTAATTTGCTGAGTGTTTTTTGTTGTTGTTTTGTTTTGTTTTGATTTAATCATGAACAGGTGTTGAATTCTGTCAATGCCTTTTTTTGCAACTGTTGAGATGATCATGTTTTTAAAAAAATTATTATTCTCTTAAAATAGTAAATTACATTGATTTTTTTAAAATGTTAAATCAATCTTGGGATGCCTGGGTGGTGCAGTTGGGTAAGTTTGCAACTCTTAATTTTGGCTCAGGTCGTGATCTCATGGTTCGTTAACTGGAGCCCCATACTGGGCTCTGTGTTGACAGCACAGAGCCTGATTGGGATTCACTCTCTCTCTCTCTCTCTCTCTCTCTCTCTCTCTCTCTCTCCCCTTCATCCACTTGTGCTCTTGCTCTTTCTCAAAAATAAAATAAACCAAAAAAAAAAAAATCAATCTTGCATTACTGAGATAAACTCCATTCGTCCATGGTTAATAGTCATTTTTTATGTATTGCTGGATTCAATTGGCAAATAGTTTGAAGGGGTTTTAATGCCTATTTACATACAAGATACTGGCCTGTAGATTTCTCCTAAACCTTTTCCCAGGTTTTGGTATTAGGGTAGTGCTGGCTTCATAGAATGAGTTGGGAAGTATTCTCTCCTCTTTTGTTCTCTCAGAGATATTGTGTAAGATTGGCAGTATTTCTTCCATAAATGTTGGGTAAAGCTCATCCTTGGAGCCACGTGGGCTTGGAGCTTTCCTTGTGGGAAGATTTTCAAATATAAATTTAATATCTTTAGTTCATGTAGAGCTAATCAGATTTTCCCCTTCCTCTGGAGTCCACTTTGGTAATTTGAGTATTTAAGTAGTTTATTTTATCCAAGTTTTTGGATTTACTAGCATAAAGCTGTTTATAATTTTCTCCTATTTCCCTTCTAATGTTTGTGGAATCATTTCCTGAATTATTGTCTACATTGGTAACTTGATGTCTCTCTCTCTCTCTTTTAATCAGTCTCACTAGAGATTTATCACCTGTATTGCTCTTTTAAAGAAGCAGCCATTGGGGTGCCTGGGTGGCTTGGCTGGTTGAATCTTCGACTTCAGCTCAGGTCATAATCTCATAGTTCATGGGTCTGAGCCCTGCATCAGGCTCTGTGCTGACAGCTCAGAGCCTGGAGCCTGCTTTGGATTCTGTGACTCTCTCTCTTTCTGCTCCTCCCCATTCATGCTTTGTCTCTGTCTCTCAAAAACAAACAGTAATTTTTTTAAATTTAAAGAACCAACCATTGATTTTGTTGATTTTTAGCTACTGTTTTTCTGTTTTTATTTTATTGATTTTGGTTTTATAATATTTTCTTCTATTTTGGATTCAATTTTTTTTTTTTTGCTTCTTAAATATCACACTTAGATCATGGTTTCTAAGAACTTTCTTTCTTCCCAATACAAAAATTTAAAGTTATACATCTCCCTCTAAATACTGTCTTAGTATCAGTGTCAGATACTGATATATATCAGTATATAGTGTCAGGCTTGCACTGACATCCCACAAATTTTATTATTTTTTTAAATCATCGTCCAATTTAAAAGATCTTCTAATTTTCTTTGTGACTTCTTTAACTTTTGGGTTATTTGAAAAATGTATTAATTTCCAGATATTTAGGGTTTTTTTGTCAGATGTCCTTCTGTTATTGATTTCTAATTTTTGTTGTGGTCAGAGAATATACTATGTCGATTACGTCAGATTGTTAAGGTTGCTCGTGTTAAGGTTGCTGCATCCTTATACTGACTTTCTGCCTACTTGTTCTATCATTTCCTGAAAGGTACTGCAATCTCTAACCACAAATGTGTGTTTATCTACTCATCATTTTAGTTTGCTCAGTTTGTGCTTCATGGATTTTGAATATATATGTTCAAAAAATATATATATTTATTTTTTTAATATTTTTATTTATTTCTAGGAGAGAGAGAGAGAGACAGCGTGAGCAGGGGAGGGTCAGAGAGAGAGGGAGACACAGACTGAAACAGGATCCAGGCTCTGAGCTGGCAGTCAGCACAGAGCCCGACGCGGGGCTCGAGCCCACGAACCACGAGATCATGACCTGAGCAAAAGTCGGACGCTTGACCGACTAAGCCACCCAGGTGCCCCATATATATTTAGAATAATTATGTCTTCTTGGTGAGTATTGACTCCTTATCAGTATGAAAAATCCCCATCCCCATCCCCCCTGCCCCTGGCAACCACCATTCTACCTTCTGTCTCTATGAATTTGACTGCTCTAGGATCTGCATATAAGAGGAATCATGAAGCATTTATCATTTTGTGTCTGGTTTAGTTCATTTAGTATAATGCATTCAAGTTTCATCTGAGTTATAGCATGTGTCAGAATTTTCTTCCTTTTTTGGCAGAATTCCATTGTATGTATATACCATATTTTGTTGATCCATTCATCTGCTGATGGATATTTGGGTTGTTTCCACCTTTTGGCTATTGTACATCATGCTGCTGTTAACATAGGTGTACAAGTATCTATTTGAGTCCTGCTTTCAATTCTTTTCAGTATATACCGAAGCATGGAATGGCTGAGTCCTAAGGTAATCCTATGTCTAACTTTTCAAGAAACTGCCAAACTTCCAATTTCTCCACATCCTCTGAACACTTGTTATTTTTTTATGTTTATTTATATATTTTTGAGAGAGAGGGAAAGAGCAGGAGAGGGGCAGGGAGAGAGGGAGACAGAGAATCCCAAGCAGGCTCTGCACTGACAGCGCAGAGCCCAACAAGGGGCTCAAACCCAGAAACTGTGAGATCATGACCCAACATGGAATCAAGAGTTGGTTGCCCAACCAACTGAGCCACCTAGACACCCCTTGAGAATAGCCATTCTAAGGGGTGTGAGGCGATGTTTCATCTCAGTTTTGATTTGCATTTCCCTAGTGACTAGTGATGCTGAGCATTTTCCATGTGCTTATTGACCAATTGTATGCCTTCTTTGGAGGAATGCCTATTCAAGTACTCTATTTTTCAATTAGGCTGTTTGGGTTTTTGTTTTTAAGCAACATTCTGGTTTTTAAAAACACATTTTAGGGGCACCTGGGTGGCTCAGTTGATTAAGTGTCTGACTCTTGATTTTGACTTAGGATCATTAGTTCGAGCCCTGCATCTGGTTCTTCACTGACTGCAAGGAAACTGCTTGGGATTCTCTTCCTCCCTCTATCTCTACTCTTCCCTCACTTGTTCTCTCTCTCTGTTTTTCTCTCTCAAATAAATAAACATTTTTTAAAACCTACGTTTTATCTTGATTTGTTCGGCAACTGAGAGATGTCTTATTATGAGGATCAGAAGCTCAAAATAAGGAAAAAATTAATGTCATATCTGAGACCACATTTTTTCTCCCATTCAGCACCATAACTTTTAACAATTACTGACATTCCACTGAAGTGACTCAATGTGTAGAAATATGAGATTTATGTTTGTCTCCATCATTCACGTAAGAATCCACATTTAGCAATGTGTCAGAAAACCTGAAAACATACCTGTTTGTATATAACCTAAAACAAAATCTGTTTTTTCCTGTCCATTTTTTTTAATTTTTTTAATGCTTTATTTCTAGGAGAGAGAGAGAGAGACAGCGTGAGCAGGGGAGGGTCAGAGAGAGAGGGAGTCACAGACTGAAATAGGCTCAGGCTCTGAACTGGCAGTCAGCACAGAGCCCGACGCAGGGCTCGAACCCATGAACCGTGAGATCATGACCTAAGCAAAAGTCGACGCTTAACCAACTAAGCCACCCAGGCGCCCCTGTTTCTTCCTATCCTAATGAAACATTAGCATTCCTCACGTTACTGATACTCATGATTTTGACCACATTTTCTTAGAAGTATGTGGCACCAGCTCTGACAGTAAGTGAATGGTTATCAAATCAAGGTACCACTCTTCCTCTCTGTTTCAAAACCATGACAGGAAATGGAAAAAAGGAAAACCCCTCAGAGTTTTTGAGCTTCTGACGGTGTCCCTGACTAGCACAGGAAGGAAATGACCATGGAGACACCTGTGCAGTGGCTAGAGCCAGGCTTGACGCTTTTAGATGCCATGCAAATAGCGCGCGCGCACACACACACACACACGCACGCGCACACACTCAGGGCGGGTAACATCATATGCTGGGCACCACCTCACTGGGCCAGCAGAACATTGGAATTAGCAGTTCATCTCTCCCTCAGACTTTCTATGTAGAAGCCTCATTTTGGATACAAACTGAAATACTTAAGGATGGCATTATCTGTGGTTAGCTTTTAATGAACCCAGGAGTGGAAACGGGGGACTGGATGAAACAGGATGGGTGTGAATTGGGACCTGTTAGGGCTGGGGCTGGATCATGGGAGGTCACTACGCTATTATTCTGTTTGTGCATATATTTGTATTTTTCTATAACTAAGTTGTTTTTAAAAAGGAAGCTTCCTCCCTTTTTTTATTCTTGGCATTTTCTAAATATCCAAATGTTAATAACGCTCTCTAAACAAAAACTAAAGCGTGATCATCTCAGCAGGAATGACTCAAGCCTAATCTAGCTGAACTCAGCCAGAAGTCTTATAAATGGGGGCACCTGGGTGGCTCAGTTGGTTAAGATCAGCTCAGATCATGATCTCAGTTTGTGGGTTTGAGTGCCGAGTCGGGCTCTGTACTGACAGCTCGGAGGCTGGAGCCTGCTTTAGATCCTGTGTCTCCCTCTCTCTCTGCCCCTCCCTTGCTCATGCTGTCTCTCTCTCTCAAGAATAAATAAACAACAACAACAAAAAGAAGTCTCTATACATTTGTTCATTTGTTCACTCCATGTGTATTTATTGGGCAACTACACTATACCAGGTCCCCCTTCTGTCACCGAGGAGCAGCAGGGAACAGGTATCCTATGGAGGGGCATGAGGGACAAAAAATATGGGCAGAGTGGAGAGCAGAGCCAAGTGAGGGTGGTCCTCAGGGGCTGGGGGTTCTGTAAAGCCACAGTGTGGCCAGGCCAGACCGGACTGGGTCTGCAGTCCTGGAGAGACTGTGGTTTGTATCCAGGAGACGTGGACACCTGCCCTTGCACAGGCGTGACTAATCACTAACCACATCCTCACAATTTCACCAAAGGATAAAGAGGGACTCCACCCAACTGGGAACTTGGAGCCCCAGGTAGAAGACAGGAAGAACCCATCTCTGGCGTTCTCCACAGCCTGGCAGCCACCAGGTGCCAAGCAACGAGCCCAAGGACAGCAGTGACACAGGTCATGCTCAGCGTACAGAGCTGGGTACTGCAGTAGTGGAAGGAGAGCACTCCTATGCAGGCTCCAGACCCCTGCATAGGCTCATACCCTCTGAGAGGCCCCAGGGGCAGAGGCCAATTCTGAAGGCCCCCTTTCTCCTGGACTCCATAATGTCAGAACTGCCAAGTGCATGAAGGAGCCAAAAAGTCCTCTTGATGACAGAAACCCAAGGCCCAGTGGGACCAGGGACTCTTCCATTGTGGCCCCCACTTTCCACATTCACACTAGAGCCGTTTCCTTCCTCTAGCAGGTACTTACTGGGTGCCTACTCATCACTAGGCCCTGTGCTAGGAACTGAGAAAGCAGACTCTGAGCAGGCCTGGGAGAAGCGAGTTGGGGACAGGACCCACTCCAGACAGCAAGGACAGTCCACTGCAGGGGATGCTCTGCAGCTTGTCTCCAGGCTTAAGTGACCAAGAACAGAGTTGCCAAGATGCTTCAGAGGAGAGCAAGCAGGGCCTGGTGACAACAGACACAGGGCACTAGGGGTGACACAGAAGAAGGGGAGTTTCTCAGACTGCTGTTGGGGTGGGTGCATCCTTAGACTTGAGCTGTTAACTTAATATCCATATCATATAAAGAACTGTTACAGCTAAGTAGAAAGAGGAAAGTAATCCCAAAGAGAAATGAGCAAAAGATACAATTTTCTCAGGAAAACTGATGACAGCCAGTGAACATTTTAAAGGATACTTACATTTGCAAGTAATAGATGCAATGTAAATTAAAGCATCGCTAAAATAAGCCTTTTCACCCAACAGACTAGGAAAAAACTCAGAAAGCTAAAATCCAGTAGTGGTTAAAGGGAGATGGGCCTTCTGGGGCAATTGGGCAACATCTGTTAAAACTCTGAAATGTGCAGTCTCCTTGACCCAATGATTGAGCCTGGAAGACTCCAGCCTGCCAAAATACTCACAAATGCACACAAATGAAAACATATCCTCAAGGACACTCACTGCAGCGCCACTTTTTAAGAGCAGGAAATTTAGGTGCCCTGTAACAGAGGAACAATTAAATAAATAACAACGCATCCGAATAATAAGATGCCATACGAGCATGGAAGAAACAGTTGAAGGAATGTCAACAGCAATGTCCTCTGGAAGACAAGATTGTAGGAGGAGACTTTATAATAAAAAAACATCAGGAAGAAAATTTCAAAGCAAACAAGCTGTGGAGTTGGTGACGTGGGTAAATGTTGAGGCAAAATTTAGGTAAAATGGAAAGCCGTGTGTGCATGTACATATGTGCATATTCGGAATGGTACTGGGTCTGTAAGCATGTGCATCTGGATGCCCGTGCCATGGCTTAACATTTTTATGACAGGCATCCTTATGCATAACTTGTTTGATTTAATTTTTTTTAAGTTTACTTACTTTGAGAGAGAGAGAGACAGAGACAGAGAGCAAGCAGGGGAGGGGCAGAGAGAGAGAATCCCAAGCAGGCTCCTCCACACTGTCAGTGCAGAGCCCGATGTGGGGCTTGAACTCACGAACCGTGAGATCATGACCCGAGCCAAAACCAAGATTCTGGTGCTTAACTGACTGAGCCACCCAAAGGCTTCATAACTTTAATTTTAAAAATACCCAAGGTGGGCTGGAGCTGGCCACCATCGTCCTGTCCTAGTTTCTCTCTGAGGGTGCCTCTCTCCAAGCAGCTCTGGCTACCAGCACCATTTGCACAGGAGGAGTCGCCAGCTTCTTCCCTTGGCCCACATCTCAGCCCTGAGCTCCAACCCCACGTGACCAGCTGTCTCAGCCTTATCCCCCTCCACCTCTACCAGACTTCTCCATACCGGGGCCTCCTTTCTGGAGGCCCATCTCAGCTCATGACGGCCCATCACAGTCATGTGACCCTTCCTCTCCCTGACCCACATCCACACAGTCAGCAGCTTAGATTCCAGCTGTTAGACACACCTTCGTCCCCACCTCCCCCACAGACAGCCTCAGTGTTTCACCTGCATGCCAACTCCTGCTCCCCACTCACCGTCCACGTTGTAGCCAAAATGGTGCCTGGGAAGGGGAGGTGGATCCACAGCCACTTCCTGCTTCAGCTGCTTACTAGCTGTCCATTGCTCCCAGGAGAGCAATTCTATAACAAGGCCTGGCAACATGCCCAGCCCACCTCCCAGCCACCATCCCCTCCTTCAGGGCTCCATCACCCTGACCCGCTTCAGGTCCCTGGCACTGCACAAGCCAGTCCCACCTTCTAGAACTCTCTTCTCCCTTTCTCCTTGGCATCCAGTTAGTCATGCTTCAGACTTCAGCTTGGTAAATCCTTCTGTGAAGGAAGACTTCCTCCCCCTAGCAGTTTCCACTATTCAAAGGTTTCCTAATACCTCATCTCTGTGCTTCAAATAATGCCTCTCTGTTTGATACTCAGTATTTGTGTGATGTTAGATTCATGTCTGTCCCCCATCGGCTCTGAGCACTGTGAAAGGAGAGAATTGTCACTGTACCCAAATACCCAGCACATCATTTGCAGCAAAACTGGGGTGCAGTGAGAATTGCACGGACCAAACGTTTACACAAATGTTTAAATACTGCACATATTTTTAAACGTTTCTATTTTGGAATTTTCAAACATACACAAAAGCAGAGAGAAGAGTATGATGAATCCCTGTGTGGCCACCGTCCACTCCTCACTGTCAGCATGCTGCCATTTCTCTCTCCACCCCCCCCCCACACACACACCTTTTTGCTTCTTTGTTCTTTTGTTTGTTCTACTCACAAGAACTTCACTATGCACACAGTGACACTTTTACACGCATACATGCATGGACAGGAGGAGCTCTGTGTATCTGCTCAGAACACACGCAGTGAGCAGCCATCATGCGGTCCACGCGGAGTGCCACGTAAGGCCTTCTGCTTTCCACATACTCGGTTTCTCAAGAAGCCAAGACCGGACCCCTCGGAAGAGTGGCCTCGGACCTCAGGTGGAAAAGTTATTTGGCCGTGAGCCGAATATCTCCCAGTGCGCTGTCACACCCTTCCCGACCCGAACAAACAAAGAGACACGTCCCATCAAGTCACCTACTTGGCTGAACTGTGCACCTGGTCACCCTCTGAGAAGCTTCCTTCGTGGGTATTTTTCTCCCCTACACAAAGCATGCCTACGAAGTAAACGCACATTGACAAAAACAGGAAAGCCCGATCTTGCAGAGACTGAAGAGCCAAGGCCTGCCTGATAACAGGGCCCAAACTCATAACTTGGATCCCAAAGAAAACAAACGATGCCATGGTTTCTGTGTCCACTTCCAAACTAAGAAATACACTGCGGAGAATAAATCACAGTTTTACCGATAGGAACTGCTAGCACTTACCGATGATAAAATGAATAGGGACAAACGTGTTTATCCTTAACGGTCACAAATAATTTCACAGCTGTTAGTTTTGGCAGCCACCACTTTGGAAGCAGTATGGGCTCATGACACACGTCTTCATCACCAGCTCAGGCACAAATCCCATATGCGAAAGGTATGTGATTGTCCGGAGGAAAAAGAGGCTTACACAATAAGATTTTTAGTACTTAAGAGCACCTGGGCAGCTCCGTTGGTCAAGCATCAGACTTCAGCTCATGTCACGACCTCACGGTTTGTGAGTTCAAAACCTGCATTGGGGCTTGCTGCTGTGAGTGCCGAGCCCGCTTTGGAGCCCCTGTCTCCCTCTCTCTCTGCTCCCCCACCCCATGTGCACACTCACTCTTTCTCAAAAATAAATAAATAAACATTAAATTTTTAAAAAAGGTTTTTAATAGTCAATATTTAAAAGCACATGAAAGTGTTTTTTAAGACCAATAGTAAAGATTCATACATTCAGAAATGTATGAGGATCAATGCTTTATCCACCTACTAATCCGGATCACATGGCCGCTTCCTACTGACTGCCAGGACACTACACATGACACTGCAGACAAGCCCAGGCTGATGGAGTCTGTGCTTCTCCTGTGGCTCCCACTGAACCAGCTTACCTCCAGCCCTTCTGATCCAAATGCTGCACTGGACACTGCCCCTCCCACACCCCCCGCCAGCCACCACTGGGCTCCATCTCTACCACCATTATTTATACCTGGCATGTGTATACAGTCACGTGGTCAGAGAGGGTAATAAAGGCAGGTGGCCCTCAGCCTTCCCAGATTAAGCCAGTAGCTGAGAATCTCAGAGGTGGTTGAGTCACTGGATCTTATTTTTCAGGGGGGAAAAAAAGGGAATTTCATAAAATTATCTTCTACACACATGCCAAATCTTTCTGAGTTTTCAAACTAACACCATTCGCACTGATGCCCACCTGGGGACTCTGGCTCCGATGTTCCCTTCCTGAGGGCAGAGACCTGCACTCTTTACTGCCTCAGCTTCGGCAAACCCAAGGCTGCATGATTTGTGTGTGCCCTCCAATCCTCCAGCACATTCTCATTTCAGTTCAGTCGAGGAGAAAAGCTGCCCCTTATTTAACGTGAACAAAGAAGGATAAGAAGGTGTACCAAGATCTTGCAAACAACAAAAACACCACAACCATTTTGGCTACTGAATTATTGCCATTACTAGTTAAGATCTCAAAGACAAATCATATCAAAGGTGATGTGCATTGTGGTCAGAAGCTGAGGTTCTGGGCCTAATATCCTGAGTTTGATAGCTGATTCTGCCTCTCACTGACTAAGTGACTTTGACCAATTCCTCTACCTCGTTCTACCTCACTCTATTACTCTACTCACTCCAACTTTCCTCCACCTCACTCCAGCCTTACTCTACCTCACTCCAACCCTACTCTACATCACTCAAATCTTACTGTAACTTTGCTCCACCTTGTTCCAACCTCACTCTGACCTTACCCCACCTCACTCTAACCTCACTCCATCTCAATCCAAATTTACTTCACTCCAACTTTACTCCACCTCACTCCCACCTCACTCCACCTCATTCCAATCTTATTCCAACTTTACTATCAGTAAGAATAATGATAATGATCACACCTAGCTCGTGAGGTGTTGTGAAGATTAAATGAGAAATTACACACGAAGTACCTATGTACGCATAGCCCCTGAACACCACCAGTTTGAACTGCATACGTCCACTTACACACAGATTTTTCTTGATAAATCTGGAAGTGTAAATGTATTTTCTCTTCCTTATGATTTTTTCTCTAGCTTACTTTCTTGCACGAATACCATCTACAATACATATAATATGCAAAATATATGTTAACTAAGTGTTTATGTTATCAGTAAGGCTTCCGGTCAACAGTAGGCTATTTATAATTAAGTTTCGGGAGAGTCTGAAGTTATATATAGATTTTAGATGATAGGGAGTTTGGTGTCTACCCCGTGTTGCTCAAGGGTCGACTGTACTATGTTTATGAATCACTCAATAAATATTAACCACTATTTTTATTAGTTTTTGAAGATTTTAAATTTGGTTAAAATTTATGAACAACAACTACAACTTTATAAATTAATATACAATAAATCATTATTGCTACTTCATTTTATTTTGTCTTTAAATGTTTATTTACTTTTGAGAGAGAGAGAATCCCAACCAGGCTCTGTGCTAACAACACAGAGCCCGATGTGGGGCTTGATCTTGCGGAATACTGAGATCATGACCTGAGCTAAAATAGAGTTAGATACTTAACATAACTGACTGAGCCACCCAGGCACTGCATGCTACTTCATTTGAAACAAGACATTAATTTGTTATTTACATTGATCTGAGCAGAGCTTTGAAATACTTCCGGGACACAGATCAGATAGTCAAGAAAAAGAAAAAGTCCTTCAGATAACTGTGTCACCTCTGGCGAGGTATCTAATATCTTCATGCCTTAATCTTTTCAACTATAAAGCAGAACTAGTTTGCCTACTCTGAAGAGTGGTGATAGAAGTCAATATGCCCCTCTTTTTTTTTTTCTGAAATAGTTTATTGTCAAGTTGGTTTCCATATAACACACAGTGCTCATCCCCACAAGTGCCCTCCTCCATGCCCATCTCCCCTCCTTCCCCTCCCCCCACCCCATCTGCCCTCAGTTTGTTCTCAGCATTCAAGAGTCTCTCATGGTTTGCCTCCCTCCCTCTCCCCCACTATTTTTCCCCTTCTCCTCCCCCATGGTCCTCCGTTAAGTTCCTCCTAATCCTCCTATACGTGCAAACATATGGTATCTGTCCTTCTCTGCCTGACTTATTTCGCTCAGCATAACACCCTCAAGGTCCATCCATGTTGCTACACATGGCCAGATTTCATTGTTTCTCATTGCCATGTAGTATTCCATGGTATAGATAAACCACATCTTCTTGATCCATTCGTCCATTGATGGACACTTAGGCTCTTTCCATGATTTGGCTATTGAGAGTGCTCCTATGAACATTGGGGTACATGTGCCCCTCTTAATGCACCTAGAAAGTACACGATCTTTGGAAAACAGTATGTTTTAAGAGAAGGCAGTCCCCTGACAGAGCTCCACAGAGCTGAGGTCCTCCCAGTAGACCCCTAGGATCTTGGTTCCATGTGGGTAAACTCTTAGAGTCACCTCCTCCATGCATGAACTGGAGGCACACAGGTGATCACCAGAAGTTATGACACCAAGCAAGAGTTTAGAGATCGCCCAGTCCCAAACCATTCTTTTAAAGATGGCCTTGCCAAGACCATTCAGGCATACACTAGTGCTCAGTGTCTTCTGTGGCCAGCACGCTGTCACCAGACAGCCTCCATCCTCCCTGCAACTGGGGGAATCTTGTTCACTCAGTGCTCATCTGCCTCTTTTCTGGGAAATCAATGTGGATGACAGCCAAATCTGCTTGTGCCCACCTCTAATTGTGCCCCTCTTTGTAGCTTAATCTGTATGTATTTCCTGTGTATTTTACACTGCAGCAGTCCAGCTGTATCCTGGGCATTTAGAACACTGGAAAGCGCTCAGTAAATATTTGTCAAATGAATCACCCCAACATCATGAAGTGAAAACTGCCATCCCCGCTTGGCATGTGAGGAGACAAGCTTACCAAGGTTAAGTGAACCGCCATTCTGCTTAGCCAGTAAACTGCCATTAGGTATCTCTACTCCTCCTCCCCAGGGCCCCATGCACCAGCCCCCTCCAACCTCCAGTTCCCACCCCACTGCCCCCACACCAGTCTTCTCCTGCATGCCCCACTAGAGCCCAGCTTCAGCCTCCACTCTAGTTCACCAACACCTCCTCCCTAGAGAACAAAAGTCAAGCTCTACCTCCCATCTCACACTCCAGCACCTAGTGCCACTAGTTCATCTAGTGTTATATTCCTGCATCTGCGTCTAGTGCTCTAAGCATATCACAAACGGCCTGGCCTTCCCACCCATGTATGCATCTTCTGTGCCTCAGATGCCCACAGTGCTTAGGAACTCCCATTTCCCTGAAGCACAGGCCTCCCTCCTCAAGGAAGCCCTTCTGGCCCTCACCCCCACCTCAGCCTCAGTAGGATACCTGTTATGCTCTACCCCACATGGATAAAGATATCATCTAGTTATGCGTCCATTTTCTCTATTCAACTACAAACACATAGAAGGCAGAGACTAGGTATTTTTTGGTCTTGGATGTTGAATTACCTGGCAAAAGGTCTGCACTCGGTAGAAACTCAAATGTCTTTTTTTTTTTTTAATGCTTTATTTATTTCTAGAGAGAGAGAGAGAGAGAGAGACAGCATGAGCAGGGGAGGGTCAGAGAGAGAGGGAGTCACAGACTGAAACAGGCTCCAGGCTCTGAGCTGGCAGTCAGCACAGAGCCCGACGCGGGGCTCGAACCCACGAACCGCGAGATCATGACCTAAGCGAAAGTCGGACGCTTAACCGACTAAGCCACCCAGGCGCCCCGAAACTCAAACGTCTTAATGACTCATTTCAACCTGGTTTTCCAGACCCTGGATTCATCGTAACGGTAGGCTGTACTGGGGAGACGCTGAAGCCTGTCAATTACTATCTTCAAAATCTCCCTACTTCTGTCTCCATCCCCACTGCGCTCCCAGGCTCAGGCCCTCACTACTCCCAGGACTATGAGATTAACTTCCTTCCTCCAACATCCCCTTTGTATAATTACAATTCCTGTCCGGTTCCTGCCAGAGACACTTTACTGAAATACATATCTGATTTCTGTTCCCTGCCTAAAGACCCTCTGCAGTCCTCCCTCCCCACCCTGCAGGGGCTTTCAAGGCCCTCCGCACTCGGTCCTTATCTTCCCCCTTCAAGCCCACCTATTCCCTCCCCACACGCCCAGCACTGGTCTCGCAGCTATTCCCAGAACTCTCCAGACACATGGATAGCCTGCCTGTAGAGGCTTTCAGGGATCCCTGTGCCAGGCGCACCACACTCTCATCTCATCCTTCAAGGCTCATTTCAGAAGTCATCTCCTGGGCGAAATCTGTGCTGACTCTCCCCCTCCCATGAATAACTCACACCTGGCCTCCACCCTGTCCGCTACTACACTTTCAACATTACTCGTGTCACCACAAGGTCCCGGCTATCTCATCCCTCACGGGATCTCTGCAGGTGAGCCAGGCCAGACAACAGGCTGTGACATCCGATGCAAGCGCACTCATGAGTTAGTCAAATGGCCATCTCATTTCCTTCAATTTAATAACCTGCGGTGTTGAACAGAGGCGCACCCTCCTCCTTTTAACAATGAGAATAAAGAGCTCAGGAATATGACGTGCCTGGCTCAAAGCCACGGTGTCAGCCAGAGCTGGACCCTAGACCATCCAAGTAGAAATCTTATTCCCTAACAGTTAAGCAAAACCTCCGCACTAAAGGCGACGGAGGGTGGTAAGAAATCATCAGCGGCTAAGAGTGGGCCCCAGCTGTTCCGCACGGTGGGGACTTAGGTCCGCCCCTTTGCCGCTCCCTCGCAGATGAGACCCACGTTCCACTTCCACACTAGTCTGCGCTTTCGCAGCCAAGGCCAGAACTTGGGGGAAACTTGATTTATAGTCCCGCGCCCGCAAGGACAAGCCAGCATAGAGCTGACGGCCCAGCACACCTGAGCAGGAGGGCGTGCCTCCTCTCCGGCTGCGCTCCGTACGCATGCGCGGCCCACCGCCGCGCGTCCCTAAACGCGCTGCCACGCATGCGCAGCCCTCGCTCTGGCACGAGCCTTGGGCTTTGCGGCCGCGGTTTGGAGGCGTGTAATGGCTGGCGTGGTCGGGAACTGGCTCGCGGTCCGGGAAATGCCTTGGTCCCGGGAGGCTAGAGAGGCAGGCGCGGTCGCTGCGCATCCCCCACCTCCTCCCCCTGGGCGAAGGTTGTGGACCCACCAGGGGCTCTGAGCGCCCTTAACAGGATGGGCGATGCGCCCCTTGGGTGGGGGTGCTGGGCAGAAGGCGGGAGGCGAGCGGGCTCCTCAGCGGGAAGTGGACCGAATGCGGGTGGGTGGGGGAGGGGCTGTGGAGAGGGGAGAATGACAGAGGAGTGGCCGTCAGGATGCGCGGGGTCTCCCCCTCCCGCACCGTCGGCAAAGCAGAACGACGACGAACCGAGATTTGTACTTTATTGCTCCTAACCATGGACTTCCATGTTCATATTTGACTTAGCCAAATACGCAGCTAAAACTTGAGCTTTGTGGGTACAGTGGTCTTCTGTCTTTTCTACGTGGAAGGCAGCACAGGTGGTTCCTGACATTGTGGACCTGAGCCAAACTCCCAGAGTCACATTGCAGCTCTGTGGTTCATCAGCCCTGAGCCGTTGGCCAGTTTACCTTACCTCTTCTGTGCCTCAGTTTCCTCAGCTGTATAAACAAAGGAGGGGGGAGAGGTTAGGGATCTTACTTCACAGGCCAGGCTGTTGTGAAGATCAAATGAGTTAGTGTAAGAATGAGATTGGTGCCTGGAAGGCACTATATGAGCGTGTGGGTGTTATTATTACTGTTTTTTATTAGAGCTGTAACAGGATGTTTAATGGGTCTTTTCCTGTTACCCTAGAATTTATGAGTCAGGGCACAAAGTTGACCCAGGGGTGTTTAGTATCCCACACAGTAAAGATAATACCGGACATATAAGCAGAGCTTGTTAAAGGGCAGTAGAACCAGACCTGCCAGAAGAGAATATGGGAGAGTTTGAGGAAGGTGATGGGAAAGTTACATATCGTGATTGTTGTGGTAGATTTTGTAGAACTCTAAAGAGTGAGTGTCACTTGTGCAAATTAAACGTCATTAAGCCTGAAGAAAATTAAATTTTTTAAAGACCTGTTAAGACAATGAAAGGCGAGCCACAGACTGGGGGGGGGATCAAAACACATATCTGATAAAGAATACATAAAGAACTTAATCCTGTAATAAAACTACAGATAGAACAGATAGTCTAACAAGTTGTACAGATGGCAAGTAAGCACATGAGGGGTACTCTGTCATCATCATTAGGGAAGCACAAAGCCACAGTGAGACACCACTGAACTACCATACATCTACTCAAATGGCCAAAATTGAAAAGCCTGACAAATCAAGTGTTAATGAGGATGCAGAGCAACTAGAATTCTAATGTGTTGTAGGTAAGAGTGCAAAATGGTACAATCTGGAAACACTTTGGTAGTTTCTTATAAAGTTGCCATACACCTTCCATTCAGCACACCAATCCTATTCCTCATTTACCCTGCAGAGAAGAAACATGTCCACGCTAGACTTGTAGGTACTAAACATTCACAGAAGCAGTATTAATAGTCAAGGCTAGAAACAACCTAAATGTTAATTAGTGAATAGGTTAATTTGTGATAGATCCAAACTATAGGCCACTTCTCAGCAGGAACAGACTACTGCAACATGCAACAACATGGACGAATCTCATTTGTGAGGCTAGATGCAAGAAGCCAGACACCAAAAGGCTACATACTGCAAAATTCCATTGATCATGAAATTTCTAAAGACAAAACTATAGTGACAGAAAGCAGATCAGCAGTTAAGTGTTGTGAATCAAGAGGAGACGATTCTCTGCAAAGGAGCACAAGGTGAACTCTGGGAGTGGTGGGAATATTCTACATCATAATTGTAGTGGTGGTGTTTATTGGACTTCATCAAAACTCATTGAATTACACACCTGAAATTGGTTAACTTTGTTTGTAAACAAAGTATACCTGAATTTTTTAAAAAGCCAGTTAGTGTTGGCCTGAGAGGAAACTACAAGCTGTGGCCTTTAGGTAGAGAGAGCTTTACTCTTTTCTGTAATTCATTCTCCATGACAAGAGAAGCAAGATCCTAAGGCAAGTGGGGGGTAGAGATGGGTAATCAAGAGGCAGCTACATTCCACTCTTCCTCTTAAGGTTCTAAGCCATAAACCCAGCTGACAGAGTGGGCAAAAGTTTACCTTGTATTCAAGATCAAAATAGCTGGACTTTACATAACTGCTAGGCATTGGAAAGTTATACATTCTGCCCAAAATATGATTAAGGGGAAATGTGGGAAATTTAACAGGGATTGATTGAAGGCAACAATTAGAGAAAGCAATTTATATAGTTAGTATAATAAACTACAGAACATATAATGTGTGACTCATCATACATAATAATGTATCGTTAAATAACAAGGTTCAATAGAGTAAATTTTGAAAATCTAATTGGCTTTATTAAGTGATTCAAAATTGAGCACCATCTCAGCTAGCAAGTAGAGGGGGGCTCCAACGGGCCACAGAAAGGGAAAGGTTTTTAAAGGCAGGACAAGGAAGTCATAAACAGAAAAAAGGATTATTTCAAGTGAGATCACCTTCCTTTGGGGAAAAAAAGGGTCTTAGTTGGATTACTTCATCTTCCTCTGGGGGATGGAGAGGGCCAATAGGACTGGTTACCTTACTGGTGCTGCATAAAATTCCTGATGGACCAATGAAGACTACATTTCTGGGAGAGGATGCAACTGCAGTTTGGTTAGGTATGTAAGCCCTGGTTTGGCGATGCGGCCTAGCATAAGTGACTCCATTTTGGGCCTGTGGTTTTCTTTTTAATAGTTTTTTTCAAGTGTATGTAGGCACTGTTGCTGTTAATAAATACAGAATCACTTAAAATATTACTGAACTCATCCTTTTGTCATTATTTTCTTGATCAACAGGTACTCAAAGTATAACTGCTATAAGGAGGAAACCACCTCCCTCAATTTTGTCTGTAAAAAGGAGTCCTTGTCCTTGGGAGCACTGGTACAGGAAAGCCATCCCAGTCCTTTGGGAACAAGAATGAGAATGAGAATGAGAACAAGAATGAGAATGAGAATGAGAATGAGAATGGATCCTGCTGGACACTGGAGATATCAAGCAGGAGAAAAGAACGAGGATAGTGTCATGTTGTGGACATTATAAATGAAGAACTTTTCAAGAAATTGGGAGTTTGGGAGCCTAGCTGTGATTCTGAGCACAGCCTGACCTTCCATCCTACCCATGGGGCCCAACAGGTTGACCAGTCTCTGTGGCCATACAACTGTATCGCCATACCTAGAACACCAGAAAGTGCTTGGTAAATATTTGCAGGTAAATAAACAATGTTATGAGGTGGGCACTGCCATCCCTATCTTGCATGTAAAGAGACATGCTCACCAAGGCAAAGAGAATTGCACATAGCTAATAAATGGTAGACTTGAGGGTGGAGTTGAACCTAGATTGAGAACTTGAGAGCCCAAGTTCATAACTACTGTGCTAGCGGCCTCTGAAACATGCGAGGTACTGAGATGAGAGGCACACAGCAGTGTGGCTGCTGCTCTGTGTTCAATGATACGCTTAATGTAGAAGTGGCAAGGACCCAGGGTGGGAGGGTTCCCTTAGAGCCAGGCTCCTAGCGGGCAGCCATGTGATGATGGCAGGTGTCTGGGGCCAGGATACAGAAAAGGAAGATGACTCGCCATCACCAGGGCCACACACAAGCTTAGAGAGGTTGAGTGGCAAAGGTTTGCAGCTGTCAGTATTCCAAGACCACAGGGCAGCTGCAGACCTGGTTCTACAAGGACTCTAAGGGGAAACCAAGACTGTACATCCATCCACCAAGCACAGGACAAAAGCTGGCTCCTCCGATACAACCCAAAGACCACTTCCCAGCCAGTCTCCACTCTCTCTGCAGGCTGTGTGGCTGGGTTCCCCACTCGGAGCCACTGTGAGGCACACGTGCCACTTTTTAAATGAGATGAAAAGGTCGGCTGTGACTTTGGGCATACTTACCCATAATGGTTTGTAGAATGTTTGCTCTAACTTGCCCCAGGGACACCCTTTAAGAGGGTTATACAGTTTTGAACAACACAGGTTCAAACTGCATGGGTCCACTTATATGCAGACTTTTTACAAAGCAGTGCTGTAAATGTATTTGCTCTTCCTTAGGATTTTCTTAATAACATTTTCTTTCCTCTAGCTTACTTTATTGTAAGAATGCAGTATCTGCTATGTATAACATATACAATATGTGTTGATCAACTGTTCATGTTATCATCAAGGCTTTCAGTCAACAGTAGACTATTAGTAGTTAAGTTTTGGGGGGAGTCAAAAGTTATATGTGGATTTTCGACTGCACAGGGGTCAGTGCCCCAACTCTTGCCTTGTTAAAGGGCCCACTGTATTTGAGAAAGAAAAGTGAGCAATTATAAAAATATCCTTTTACTTCTACTTTCTTTGCTAATTCCCCAGCACATGGTTCACCAAAATGGACTTAACTGAAATTTAAAACTTTTAAAATTAAGACTTGAAAATATGATACAGTGAAGACAAAACCTTGCATCTGAGAGCATCCTACTTTGGCCTTTAATTTTCCAGGACTCCCCCATTCTTCTTTACTATGGATGCTAATCTGCTCCCTCCACCTTCTGAAGGCAACCCCTCAGGCATGTTTCTCTTCGGTATTGCTGAGATACAGCTCCCTTTGTTCTAGTGGAGGCAGTGATGTTGGGAGATGGCAGCCATGCCCTACCTCCACACTTCCAAATCACTACACCACTCGGAATACCCTGCTCTTTCCCATTGTTAGGAAAGACTTATGCCACCTTCGTGCCCAGTGTTGGTTTTCTCTTTTGGGTGGACAGCAACAAGGAAAGAGAGCTCCTACTAGAGATAACTTTTTATCTGAAAGACCAATTTGTTTGGCAGGACACGCATCTAATTACCAAGCGTCTGCTCTTCTTACAGTCCTGCGAATTACTCTCCTCCCTTTTTAAATATATATTTAATATTTAATATATATATAATATATAGTATATGAAAAAATATTCTTTACTTTGAGAGAGAGTGTGTATGAGGAGAGCAGGGGAGAGGTGCACAGGGAGAGAAAGAGAGAATCTTAAGCAGGGTCCATGCTCAGAGCAGAGCCTGACACAAGGTTTGATCCCATGTCTCTGGGATCATGACCTGAACTGAAATCAAGAGTCAGATGTTCAACTGAATGAGCCATCCAGGCGCCCCTACCCTCCTCCCATTTGAAACCAGGCCACTATACCATTCTTTAGCTCAGGATGGCAAATAAGCCTCAATTGTGCTACTTGCCATTGAGTCTTGTGCCTGTGGGGCTCCTGTACGTATGAAATTAAGTTTGTTTTTCTTTTGTTAGTCTGCCTTATACCAACTTAATTACTAGACCACCCAATGAACCTAGAAAGAAAGAAGGGAAAAATTTTCCACCTCTGCAGTGCACACATTGTTTCCAAATATCTCACATTTTTATTCAGATCTCCAATTATGATATGGCAGTTGTAGTTGGTCACATTGACTCAAGCACTTGTTACCATTTGTTTTATTGTGGCTCCTGAGGACACGTTGGTATCTTTCTATTAATTTCACTTGTTTCCCTTGCCATTATAGTAACAGTCTATTTTGTGCACTGGAGGTTTGTGGATACTCATTTCCATTCTTTGGTTAGATCCTGACAGTGCCATTCCCTAGCCCCGTGTCATGTCACTGTGTCCTCCTCTCAGTGGGTGTGCTGATATCTGTGCCCAAGGGTTAGAGAGTCTGTGATATTGTGATTTATAATAAATATTTATTTGGTCTTCACCTTGTTCCCAGCACAGAGCTCCTAAAACTCTTGGAATTTTGTAAATAAGAAGAGTGCCAAAGATGTCTTTTGTTATGTTATGGAGGTGACTTTTGGAAGCACCTAAGGATGGGAGCTGGTTGCCAAGGGAACCAACCCTGTAATTAGAGGGTTGGAACTTTTATCCCCACCCCCCTGACCTCCAGGGAGAGGAGAGGGATTGAAGATTGAGCTCAAGCACCAATAGCCAATGATTTAATCAGTCGTGCCTGTGTAATAAAGCCACCATAAAACCCCAGAAAGACAGGTTTCAAAGAACTTCAAGGTTGGTGAACACAAGGAGATTTGGGGGAAGTGGTGCATATGGAAGGCATGGAAACCCCATACCCTTTCTCCAGACCTTGCTCTGTGCATCTTTTCCCATCTGGCAGTTCCTGATTTATATCCTTTTATAACAAACTGATAATCTAGTAAGTATAATGTTTCTCTGAGTTCAGTGAGCCACTCTAGCAAAATAATCAAACCTCGAAAGGGGGTCATGGGGACCTCTGATTTATAGCCAGTGGGTCAGAAGCATAGGTGACAATGTGGATGTGTGGTTGACATCTAAGATGGGGGCAGTCTTGTAGGACTGAACTCCCAGGCTGAGGAATCCACCTGTCTCCAGGTGGATAACGTCGGAATTGAGTTAAACTGTAGGACACCTAGGAGAATTACTTGGTGGTGGGGGAAACTTCATGTGTCAAAATTGAGAGCAGAACCAGAGAATTGAATATATGCATCACTCGGAACAGTGCCTGGTGCATGGCATATGCCAGGTGAGTATGCTTGTGGCTACTGTCATCATTAAGTCACTGGCCAGTCAGCTCAGATGGGTTTTGGCACTGTGCTGTGCTAATGAAACCTGGGATACACCTATAGGTCCATTTTGCAGGCATATAGAGAAGCAGGAGGTGGAAGATGCCAACTACAACTTCTGAGAATTGAGGAAGAGCCAGAGCTGTTCTCACCATCCTCAAAGCCGGGGGGGGAGAGGAGAAGAACTAACATCAACAAAGACATGAATTCTTTTTAAAAAGCATAGCATTCAACTTCTTACTCAACACATCCCCAAAAGCAAGGGAATCAAGAACAAAAATAAAGGATTGGGACCTCATCAAGATTAAAATCTTCTGTACGGCAAAGGAAACAAAGTTTGCCACAAAACTAATAGGCAACCAATGGAATGGGAAAAGATAGTTGCAAATGACATATCAGATAAAGGGTTGATATCCAGAATCTACAAGGAACTCACCAAACTACACGCCCGAAAAACAAACAACCCAGTGAAGAAATGGGCAGAAGATATGAACAGACACTTCTCCCAAGAGGACATCCAGATGGCCAACAGACACATGAAACGATGCTCAGCATCCCTCCTCATCAGGGAAATACAAATCAAAACCACACTGAAATATCACCTCACACCAGTCAGAGTGGCTAAAATGAGCAAATCAGAGAACTCTAGATGCTGTCGAGGATGTGGAGAAACGGGCACCCTCCTACCCTGTTGGTGGGAATGCAAACTGGTACAGCCCCTCTGGAAAACAGTGTGGAGGTTCCTCAGGAAACTAACAATAGAACTCCCCTATGACCCAGCAATAGCACTGCTAGGAATTGACCCAAGGGATACAGAAATGCTGATGCATAGGAGCACATATACCCCAATGTTCATAGCAGCACTCTCCACAATAGCTAAAACATGGAAAGAGCCTAAGTGTCCATCAACAGATGAATGGATCAAGAAGATGTGGTTTATCTATACCATGGAATACTACATGGCAATGAGAAAGAATGAAATCTGGCCACGTGTAGCAACATGGGTGGACCTTGAGGGTGTTATGCTGAGCGAAATAAGTCAGGCAGAGAAGGACAAATATCATATGTTTGCACTTATAGGAGGATTAGGAGGAACTTAACGGAGGACCATGGGGGAGAAGAAGGGGAGAAATGGTGGGGGAAAGGGAGAGAGGCAAACCATTAGAGACTCTTGAATGCTGAGAACAAACTGAGGACTGATGGGTATGGGGGGGGAGGGGGGAGATGGGCATGGAGGAGGGCACTTGTGGGGATGAGCACTGGGTGTTATATGGAAACCAATTTGACAATAAACTATTTGTAAAAACAAAAACAAAAACAAAAACAAAAAAAGCATAGCTTTTGGGGGCACCTGACTGGCTCAGTTGGTAGAGCTTATGACTCTTGATAGCGTCATGAGTTCAAGCCTCACATTGGGCATGGAGCCTACCTTAAAAAGGGGATGTGGGGTGCCTGCCTGGCTCAGGAGGAAGAGCATGGAACTCTTGATTTCAGGATCCTGTGAGTTCAAGCCCCATGTTGGGTGTAGAGATTACTTAAATAAATAAATAAACTGAAATCTTTTAAGAAATGCTTTAAAAAGAGAAAAAGAGAATTTGCCTTGTGGATTGGGAGCTGGCAGGGGCCTCTAGGAGGAGCCCTATCTGTTGTTGCCTGTGGGGTTCCCCTGGCCTCCCTGAGCTCAATTCAGGAGGCCTGTAGAGCAAGAGTCAAGGTTGGCCTGAATGGCAAGCCACGTCATGTCACTATATACCTTCCTGCCGGTTAAAGTAGAAACATTCCTCTCCCTTCCTGCATCCAGAGCTTGGCTGCCGGGCTCAGTTTATGTGGTGTTTCTTCTGAGAAGCCTCTCTGCTCCAGTGACCCTGCCCGACTTCTCATGGCACTATGGGAAACCTCCAACACTAACTCCTCAAATCTGTTGCTTAGCTCATCAGAGCACAGCGTCACCCTGGCTGGGAGTACCGGAAGGCTCTGGTCTTAGTCTCACCTCCCATTGATCCCTCCCTCCCCATCCCCGCTCCTGAGTGGACTGTAGGCTCCATCAAAAAGAGCTTTTGACTTTTCTGTTTGGAGGTACTTCCCACGCTAGCACAGGATGTTTGGGAAGGGAGAAACACCTCCACCATGGAAAGGACAACGAGTCTCTGGCATTTGCTTTGGACCGGAGGGCTTTGGGCTGGATAGTCTAGATAACCTTCACCCTGAAAACAACTCTGCAGAGCAGGGGTGCTGAGGGAGCCACATCCCTCCGCTGTGCAGGGGCACAGCTGTCATCGCCCATCCCTTCCCCAGAAGCAGCCATCCCCCTTGGCTCCCCAGTGTATCCTGTCAGGTGGCCCCCTGCCCAGGCCTCTGAAACAGTTGGCTGGTGAATTCATGGTGTAAGCTAAGCCAACTGCCCACGGCAGCTTCCAAGCAAAGTTTGTTTTTGATTTTATGCTTATGTTTTTAAGCTCAGAGGCGACTGGTTCTGGGAAGGACTGGGTCACAATGTGACTTTGGGAAGGTCATTTGTAGCCTCTGTGACTCTAGGTTGTAACTCTTGGCTTCCTTGAATCATGGGGTTCTCATCTTGTTGGCACTCACTTGCCAGCACCGTTTTCTCTGAAGCGAAGTGGTGAGGGCATGGCCCGTGCTAAAAGAGAGGAACCCTACTTCATGGCACTCTGCCTATGGTGCCAGGGCAGATGGTGCAGCTGCAGCCCCTGGCCGAGGGATCATGGGCAAGACTGGGCTGGTCAAGGCACCAAGAAGGCAAGGCAGAGTTGTTGGCCAGTAAGTAGCCCCCTTCTACTGACTTCCCTGTCACTTTTGTTTGTATCTGTTTTATTATAAAGAATAACAGCTGCATTTGAAAAAGGAAGATCAGGGGCACCTCGGTGCACTTATTCATTCGGTAAGTGTCAACTTCAGCTCAGGGCATGATCTCACGGTCTGTGAGTTTGAGCCCCGCATTGGGCTCTCTGCTGTCAGCACAGGGTCTGCTTCAGATCCTCTGTTCCCCTCTTCTTTGCCCCTATCCTGCTTGAGTGTTCTCTGTCTCTCAAAAATAAATAAACATTTTTAAAAAGTTCAAACTGTAAGGGAAAAAGTCAAAGTTGTCCTGTTTCACTCCAGCCCCCTCCCTGAAAACCGCCTCCCTTCACCATTTCTGTTTCCAGTTCTTACTATGGTTACCTCCGAAACTCTAACAGTACACCCATATCTTGATTTCTCAACTTTAGATCCTTTCTCTTGGCTGTGATCTATGAAAACTATGAAATGAACACATTTACATGACCCCTCTTCCTCTTTATCTTCCAACTTGTTTGTTATTACTTTTCATTCTTTGAATCCAGTGCTTCCCAAGGACCCATTGAACGCCTGCCTAAAATGCAAACTCCGAAGCCTGGGGCAAAATTATCTCAATGTGTGATGGAACCTGAGAATACACATTTATAATCACCACCTCTAGTTAATTCTTATGTACGTTACAGTTTGAGAGCCATCATCCTAATGCCTACCTCTATTACTAAATACATCTCTTATCAGTTGGGATGCTTTTGTCTACTCTCTCAGAAACCCAACTAAGAAGTGACATCAGCAAAAATGGAGAAGTAGGAAACTCCACATTCCATCATGCCATAAAACAATGATAACATAGGCAGAATTTCAGGATCAACTTTTTTGGAATTCTGAAGATTAACCAAAGGCTTGCAGAAACCTTGGAAAAACTTATTCCAGAAGAATAGCTGATGGAATGAATAAGTCACAAGGATGAAAGGAACAGCATACGAAATATAGTCAATGGTACTATAATAGCATGGTTTGGTGCAGATGGTAGCTACACTTGTAGTGAGCACAGCATAATATATAGAGTAGTTGAATCTCTATGTTGTACACCTGACACTAATGCAACATTGCATGTTAACTATACTTCGATGAAAAAAATCAAGGCTGAACTCTTCCCAAATTTGATGAATTTTAGTTAGTAATCAAAAATGTCTAACCACAAAAAAAGTCCAGAGCCAAATGATTCTAGTAGTGAATTCTACCAAATGGCAGTACTTACCAAATTGATCTTTAGATTCAGTGCACTCCTATCCAAACTCAACCTTAAAAAAAAAAAAAAAAACAGACTGATTCTAAAATTCTTTTGGAATTGTAAGGGATACAAAAGAGTCAAAACAGTCTTGAACAATGTTAGAAGAGTCATACTTTCTGATTCCAAAAGTTAATACAAAACTACAGTAATCAAAACTGTGTGGTACTGGCATTTAGACATATAGACTAAGGAACAGAATTGAAAGTGTAAAAATAAATCCATACATATCTGGTCAGTTGATTTTTAACAAGGCTTTTAATGGGGAAAAAAAGAGTCTTTCTAACTAACAGTGCTGGAACAATTGGATATCCACATACCAAAGGATGAACCTGGACCCCTACCTCATACCATATATGAAAATTAACTCAAAATGGACTACATACCTAAATGTAAAAGCTAAATGATAAAACTCTTGTAAGAAAACAGGTGAAAATCTGCATGGCCTTTGATTAGACAGCAGCTCCTTAGACATGACATCAAGAAACATAAAGCAATCAAAGAAAAAATAGATGAATTGCACTTCGCCAAAATTAAAAACTTTCTGTGCACCAAAGGACATTATCCAAAAAAAGTGAAAAAACAATTCACAGAATGGGAAAAATATTTATAAATCACGTATCTGGTGTCAAGTGTACAGAATATAAAAAGGTACACTTCCGGGGCACCTGAGTGGCTCAGTCGGTTAAGCGTCTGACTTCGGCTCAGGTCATGATCTCACGGTTCATGGGTTCGAGCCCCGCACTGGGCTCTCTGCTGACAGCTAGATCAGAGCTTGGAGCCTGTTTCGGATTCTGTGTCTCCCTCTCTCTCTGACCCTCCCCTGCTCAAGCTGTCTCTCTCTCAGAAATAAATAAAAAAAATTTTTTTTAACTTAAAAAAAAGGTACACTTCCAACCAGTAGAAAAAGACTAGTCAATTAAAAATGGGCAAGGAGCTTGAATTGACAGTTCTCCAAAGAAGAAATGCAAATGGCCAATAAACACATGTAAAGATGCTCAACATCATTGATCATCAGGGAAAGGGAAATCAAAGCCATGAGACACCGCTTTACACCCACTTGACCAGGTAAAATAAAAAAGTAATGACAATAACAAGTGTCAATGAGGATGTGGAGAAATTGGAACCTTTATACATAGCTAGTGGGACTGCAAAATGGTGCAGCTGCTTTGGAAAAGTTTAGCAGGTCCACAAAAAGTTAAACATAGAATTACCATATGACCAAGCAATTTCTCATCTAGTTATTTGAGAGAAATGAAAACATATATCCACACAAAGACTTGTACACAAATGTTTATAGCAACTTTATTCATAATAGCCAAAGTGTAAACAAACCAAATTTTCATCAACTGATGAATGGATAACAAAACATGGTATAGAAGTCCCCCATTATCTGTGGTTTTGCTTTCTGTGGTTTCAGTTACCACAGTAATTTGCATCTAGAAGCAGTAGTGTCAGAGGGGCAGTAGTTACGTAATGCTACGTCACAATGCCTACATCATTCACTTCACTTCATCTGGTCACACAAGCATTTTATCAGCTTATATCATCACAAGAAGAAAAGAGGTGAACATAGTACAATAAGATATTTGGAGAGAAACCACATTCATGTAATTTTTATTATAGTATATTGTTATGATTGTTATATTTAATTATTAGTTACTGTTATTAATCTCTTACAGCATCTAATTTATAAATTAAACTCTATCATAGGTATGTATGTATAGGAAAAACCATAGTATTTATAGGGTTTGGTATCTTCCACAGTTTCAAGCATCCACAGGGGGTCTTGGAACATTTCCCCTATGGATAAGGGAAAACTACTGTATTTCCAGAGGGTAGAACATTTTTCAGCCATAAAAAGAAATAGATTATGGACACAGGCTACACGGTGGATGAACCTGGAAAACATGATGCTAAGTGAAAGAAGCCACACACAAAAGGCCACAGAGTATATGATACCACTCATATGAAATGTCCAGAACAGGGAAATTCATAAGAGACAGAAAGTAGATTAGTGGCTGCCAGGGCTTTACTAGTATTTCATGTTGTCAAGCTTTCTAGTGTTTGCCTTTGTTCTCTCATCCGGCTTCCATCTGAGACTTCCAGATTGGCTGTACAGTCATTGCGGTGGCTGGCATGGGTTTCCCTCATGGTTTTGCTGGTCTACCACTCTCAGCGGCTTGGGCCCTGTGTGGGAGGGTGGCCGTGCGATGTGGGGATCCTGGGTAGGGCCAGGCTGCTCTGTAGGATGCATGGTGGGGCTCTGCCCTACATCATCTAAGCCCAGAGAATCTTACTTTCTTTTATCCTTTTTTTCTGAATGTTTATTTTTGAGAGAGAGAGAGAAAGAGAGAGAGAGATAGAGCATGAATGGGGGAGGGGCAGAGAGAGGGGAGATAGAGAATCCCAAGCAGGCTCTATACTGTCTTGCAGAGCCTGACAAGGGGCTCAAACTCAGAAACCATGAGATCATGATCTGAGCCGAAATCAGATGCTTAATTGACTGAGCCACCTAGGCGCCCCTTGCCTTTCTTTAAAAAAAAAATGCTCTTTTATTCTGAAAGATAACATTTAACATAAACAAACAGCTTCACAATTTATTATAAAACAGACATTCATGTAGTCACTCCCCAGGTATCACCTCAGGGTCTCCAATGTCCTTCCACTCACCTTTCCCCAGAGGTAAAGGTTATTCTCACTTTCATGGTAATCATTTCTTTGTTCCTTATAGTTTCACCATGTGTATATGCATTCCTAAACAATATGGTTTAATTTTGCCTGCTTTTAAACTTTAGAAATAAAATCTGGTTATCTATCCCTGTGGAGCAAGTATCTCAAATCTCAGGGGCCTGAAACAGGGATAATTCTATTATTCTCTCTCAAGAGCTAGAGTTGATTGAGCTCAGGGTGGATGATTCCTACTCAAGGCCTCGCATATGGTCATGGGGGCTTGGGGCACCTTTGGAATGAGAGTTCTCCAAAGAAGAAATGCAAACGGCCAATATCCCTTCCTCTATCCCTGGTAGTTCATGCTGGCTGTTGGCTGGGTCATTCACACATGGCCTCTATGTCTGGTCTGAGTTTGTGAAACACACAGCACCTGGGTTCCAAGAAGGAGCTGCTGAAGGGGACTGGAAGGAAGCTGTGTCACTCTTTAAGACCTAGCTTGGAAGTCACACAGCATCATTCCTGGTGTAGCCTTCCCAGATCCTAGGGGAAGAAACATAGACGCCCCATCATTTAATGTCAGGGGGTGGGGGTGGGAAGTCAACACCCTGTACAGGAGCATGTGTGTGTACACACATGTGCATACTGGCATATTTCAATAGCCTAACGATGGAGGCAGCCCAAGTGTCCATTGATGGATGAATGGGTGGACATAACATGATCCATCTATACACTGGAATATTATTCAGCCTTAAAGAGGAAGGAAATTCTGACACGTGCTACAACGTGGATGAACCTGAGGGTATTATGATCAGTGAACTAAGCCAGTCACAAAAGGTCAAATACTGTCTGATTCCATGCATATGAGGGACCTGGAGTCAAATTCATAGAGACAGAAAGCAAATGGTGGTTGCCAGGGGCTGGAGGAGGAAGGAATGGGGAGTTATTGTTTAATAGGTATAGAGTTTCTGTTTGAGAGGATGAAAAAGTTCTGGAGATGGGTGGTGGTGATGGATGCACAATGTGAATGTACTTAACTTTGCTGAAATGCACACCCCAAAATTTAAGATGGTATGTTCTATGCGGATTTTACCACAATTTTTTAAAAACTAAGTTAAATTTCAGGGTGCCCGAGTGGTTCAGTTGGTTAAGCATCTGACCTCAGCTCAGGTCATGATCTCATGGTTCATGAGTTCGAGGCCCACATTGGGCTCTGTGCTGACAGCTCAGAGCCTGGAGCCTGCTTCATATTCTGTGTCTCCCTCTCTCTCTCTGCCCCTTCCCTATTTGTACTCTGTTTCTCTCTCTCAAAAAATAATTGCATTAAAAATGTTATTAAAAAATTAAGTTAAAGTTGAAAAAGGAGAGAAGTGTGATAAACTATATCTTTGGATATCCCTGCATTTATGGCATCTTTGGAAAATATAGTCTGGCACAGAACATATAACTTACAGTTTGGGGTCTTGTATCTCTTACCCAACATTGAGTCTATAAAATTCCCATGATTGTGTGTTGCTAAGTTTTTGAGGCTGCATACTATTCCCTCATGTGGATATGCCACAATATTTATCTCATCTCCTGTGGATGGACATTTGGGGACACTCTAGCTTGGGGCTAATAAAAACAGTGCTGCTACAGATATTCCTGCATGTGGGCACTTGTTTCTCTGGCTCATGGGATAGGTGCTCATTTAACTTTTTGAAATAGTAGCAAACTATTTGCTGAGGTGGTTGTACCAACTCACACCTCCACCAGCTATGCAAGAGGGTCTATTTCTTCATCTCCTCCCTGACACCCTAGGGTGCCAGGAGACATTTAATTGACCCCACTTGGTTTCTTTCTTGGCAGCGCTGCTTTTCTCACCCCAGATGCTCAGGGTGCATGCACCTTACAGAGGTGCATGTCTGCATCCTTCCCAGCCACAGCCCACCCTGGGGGGGTGTGCTCCCAGGACAAATTGGGATACACCTGAGTACCGCAGGCCTCTTTCCTGGCTCATGGCTCCTGACTGCACATGGGGTTGGCATTTACTTCCATTGTAGTTTTATCCCTCCATCTGATCCCATCTCCTTCCTCTCTTCCAAAATTTTTTCAAAGTTCCTCAAAATTTCTGGTTCACTGATGGAATTTTAAATTATTTTGCATATTGCCGTTTGTTTATTAGCTCTCAATATCATGACTGTTGTACACAATGGGACACTATATCATGGGAGGGAGGGGAGTACGTGGGTGGGTTCTGTCTGCTGTTTTGACCCCCATCCTCAGCCTAGGCCCTCTGATTCACCCCTGCCTCTTGGGCTCTGAGCTTGGGAGCCCTCAGAGCCCAGCATTCAATGGGGATGGTCGCTGCCCCCTGGGAATAGGAGGTCTACTGAGTTTGCATCTACTCTGCTGAAAGACTACATCTCACCTTTTCTGGCAGCTAGATGTGACCATGTGACTATCGTGGAGCGGAAGCTTCTGAGACCCTAGGTCCTTGGCTTTATTCCCTTGAGTTCTCTTCCAGGCACCACCCAAGCCAAGTCCAGCCACGCAGGTTCTTCCATTATTCTACTGCTGTTTCTCCTAGCCCACCTCAGTGGTGCTTGTTACTTCCCTGTCCTAGGGTCTCCCCTTGCCCAGAAAGCTTATTCCCATCTTCAACCTAGCAATCTCCTACTCATTCCTCTAAACCCATGTAAAGGGTAGCTCCAGCTTCCCAGGTAGGTGCTGCGTCTCTTCTGCCCAGCACTTCTCCACCCACTGTCGCTCAGTTTATGGGGTCTGGGGCAGTGTCCTTGACTTGCAGATGTTTGCTAGGCCAGCATGTGCTGTAGGGATCAGGCCCAGCTAAGGCCATTCACAAGACAGAGAATCCCCAGCTCTGCTTCTTGGGTGAGAGTATGCAGAGAAATGGGTTGGCAGGGGGCAAACAAGGGCAAATGAGGGGTTAATTTGCATGCTCCAGGCCCTATCAGACTCCCTGGGCATGCTGGGTAGCAGGCAGGCCGGGAGGCACCACATCCTCCCAATCCTGGGAAGGCAGCAGGCTGGGAGAGTGTCCCCATGTCCTTGGCATGGTCAGCATGGCCCTGGATGTCCAGCTCTGACTCACTCCTTGTTTGGGCAAAACGCTGGCTTGGGTGCCAAGTCCTGAGAGCTTGACAAAGGCAAAGGGAGTAACAAGATAGGATCTGAGGGCCAGCTCCTGGGAACAGTGTGGGTACCCAGCCTGTGTTTACAGCTGCTTCCTGCTCTGGCTCTCTGTCTGGTGAGCTGGGTGCGGCCACTGTCTGAGGAGGTGGGGGACCCTCTTCCAGCCCTCCGGGTGGACCCTGCATGCCAGCCCTGAGTGTATGAAACAGTCACAGGGCAGCGAGGACAATAGCATGAGAGCTGGTGGCAGTAACAGGGTTAAAACATTCTAAGGTTTTGGTGTTTGTTGGTGGGAGGAGAGCAAAGATAGCAAAGATACTAAGTTTATTCCCTTCAGAAGGTGATTGCTGAAATAGGCAAAGAAGGTATCATTTGCAAACAAGTAAAGAAAAAAGTATGAAAAAGACAAAAACAATTACCTCAAAAGAAGACAGAAAGGAGGAGTAGAGAGGGGGATCTGGACATAAGCTGTTAGAAATAAATCCAAATATACCTGTAATCACAAAAAATGTAAAGGGACCAAATGCTCCAGATACAGAAAAAGATTGTCACATTATATGAAAAACAATCCAGCTTTCGGCAACTATAGGAGAGCCTCCTGAAGCACAAAGAAATACAATATTGAAGGTCAAGGGAGAGAAAGATACACCTTGCAAAAACTAACCAAGAGTGGACCTGTGAGCTATGTCAATATCAGATGAAATATAATTTAAGGCAGCAAAGCCCAAAGTTGCTTTGTTGGAAATAAATACATAAGGCTAAACTTCTGGTAATATTAACAACAAAAAGAGAAGGCACTGATTAAAATAATAATAATAATAATAATAATAATAATAATAATACTAGTAGCAAAGAAAAGGAGACAACCATAGATGCTCCAGCAAGTAACAAAAATAATAAGGGGCTACTTGTCAACTATATGGCAACACATTTGAAAACAGATGAACTGAATAATTTCTTGGAAAACACCATTTTCCAGAATGGAATCCAAAAGAAATAAAAAACTTGAATTGTCTTAAAATTAAAGAAATGTAATAAGTAATTTAAAAGCTACCCCTTTGCCCTAAATATTTCAATAGCTTTATAAGCAAATTCTAACTTTCAAGAAATGGATCATTTCAATCTTGTACAAACTACTTCAGAGAATAGAAAAATAGGAAATGCTCTCACCTCGTTTTTACAAGGAGAATATAAGCTTGTTATACAAAATTAATAAGATTAGGATGAGAAAAAATTACTAATGATTTACAGTAATCACTCATGAATACTAATACAAACTTAATCTAATGATGTATCAAAAAGATAAATCATTGGGCACCTGGATGGCTTAATCAGTTGAGCATCCTTCTTCAGCACAGGTCATGATCTCACGGTTTGTGAGTTTGAGCCCTGCTTTGGGCTTGCTACTGTCAGCTTGTCGGGGCAGAGACTGCTCCTGGCCTCTATTGTGGTTCATTCCCATATGGTGTGGGCCACTCCAACTATGGGTCCCACAAGCCCTCCTCAAGGCCCAGGCAACCTTCACCCTAAATTCTCTCAAGTCTAATCATTGAGTGATGAGACTCTGGCCAATGGGATAAGACTTTCTTTGGCTTGATGTTGCTTCAAGTAACCGAATTCAAAATAAAATATTTTCTCCACTTTACTACTATAAGACATACTCCCTTGTCCTCAAAGATGTTTCCTGGGCCAGGCTGCTTGTCGTGGTGAAGTCCTCCCTGCCAATGGCCCCCAGCTACCTGCTATCTTTCGGCAGAGAAAGAGAGCTCTCCTCCTCCTGTGAGAAGAACCAACTAATCTCCTTTGATGGTGTTATGAATGTGCCAGGTGTTATCAGAAGACCTCCCATTAGCTCCAGTGAATGAGCTCACCTTAGTTGTCTTCTGTTGCTATGTTGGGGGCTGGGAAACACCAGATGTGTGTCACCTACTTCTGGTGGGCGGGGGACATACAATTCCTGCCATTATGCTGCTCTTTCATTTCTGGATCCCCAAACCACTTTCCTCTTACTACCTTTTGGAGTTCTCCTTTGGGTGTCTCTTGAATTATTTCCAGAGTTTATCATTGTACTTGGTGGAGAGGAATAGGGAGAGATGAATCTATGCCATCTTGTCCAGATCAGAAGCATCTTTTTACTTTGACCTATTTGCATTTTCTATTAAAAATTTTTTTAACCTCAAAAATAAATAATTGAGAAGGGATAGGGCAGAAAGAGAGGGAAACACAGAATCTGAAGCAGACTCCAGGCTCTGACTGTCAGCACAGAACCTGATGTGGGGCTTAAACTCACAAACCTTGAGATCATGAACTGAGCTGAAGTCAGATGCTCAACTGACTGAGCCATCCAGGTGCCCCATGGATTTTCTACCTAGAATTAGTTTCTTGTAAAATGTTCTTTTAAAAACATTTTATTTTTGAACTAATTATATCTTCTTAAGAACTTACAAATAAAATATAATAGAAAGGTCCTGTGTACCCTTCACTTAGTTATCCCCTGTGATTACATATTCCATAATTATAGTGCAGTAGCAAAATCAGAAATTTGACAGTGGTACAATGTGTGTGTATGATCCTATATCACTATGTATACCCAATGTGTATATATAATTTTATACATGTAATTTATCAGATGTGTAGATTCATGTAACCACGGCTGAAATCAAGATATAGACTACTGCAGGGGTGCCTGGATGGCTCATCCAGTTAAGCATCTGACTTCAGCTCAGGTCATAATCTCACCGTTCATGAGTTCCAGCCCCACTCTGGGCTCTGCACTCTCTCTCCCTCTCTCTCTGTACCTCATGGGATTCTCTCTTCTCCCTCTCTCTCTGCCCTTCACTCACTCATGTGCCCTCTCTCTCAAAAAAAAAAAAAAACACATACACACACACACAAAACAGAGAGAGAGAATACTCCATCACCACAAAGATCTGCCTTGTACTATCCCTTTATAGCCATATCTACCCTCTCTCTCTGCCACAATCCTAACCCCTAGGAAACACTAATCTGTTTCCAGATCCATAATTTTGTCTTCTTATAGAAGTGGAATCAGAGTATGTAGCAAATTGGGGTTGGCCTTTTTTCACTTAATACCCTTGAGATCAAAGTTGTGTGTATCAGTGGTTTGTTGGTCTCTTATTGCTGAGTACTATTCCATACCATGGTTGTGCCATAGTTTTTTAGCTACTAACCTATTAAGGGACTTCTGTGTTGTTTCCAGTTTGGGGCTATTACAAATAAAGCTGCTATTAACAATTCTGTACGGGTTTTTATGCATTCATAAATTTTTGTTTCTTTGGAATAAATGCCCAGAAGTGCAATTGCTGGACTATATGGTACACATTACCATATAGTCCATGTTCAGTTTTTTAGGAAACTGCCAAACTGTTTGCCAGGGTGACTGTACCATTTTATGTTCCCACCAGCAACATGTGAGAGATTCAGATTATCTCCATCTTCACTAGCATTTGGTGTTGTCATTATTTTTTTTTAATTTTGGCTGTTTTAATAATTGTAATGATATCCTTAATAAGTAATGATCATGCCATACTTAAAATTTTAATTTTAATTTAATTTAATTTTAATTTCCCTAATAGTGACTTGAACATCTTTTCATTTGTTCACTTGTCATCCTTTTTGGCAAAGGTTTCTCTGTGTCTTTTGACCTATTTTTTTAGTGGTGAGAGAGAGCACACCAGTAGGAGAAGGGCAGAGGGAGAGGGAGAGAGAGAATCCCAAGCGAGCTCTGCGCTGTTAGCACAGAGCCTGATGCGGGGGTTGATCCCACAAACTGTGAGCTCATGACCTGAACTGAAATCAAGAATCAGAGGCATAACTGACCGAGCCACCCAGGTGCCTCTGCCCCATTTCTAATTTTATTGCTTGGGTTTTTTTTTTTTTTTAATTAAGTGTTTTCATTTTAAGAGAGAGAAAGGGCACAAGTAAGCAAAGGGCAGAGACAGAGGGAGAGGTGAAAGAATCCCAAGAGGGGCAGGGAGAGAGAGAGAGAGAGAGAGAGAGAGAGAGAGAGAGAGAAAGTGGGACTCACCTGAATGTGGGGCTCAAGCTCACTCTTTGTGGGACTTGAGCTCATGAATGGTGAAATCATGACCTGAGCTGAAGTCAGATGCTTAAAGACTAAACTACCCAGATGTCCTTTTTAAAATTTATTTTAGAGCAAGAGAGATAGACCATGCACGAGTGGGGGAGAGTGGCAAAGAGAGAGAGAATCTTCAGCAGGCTCCATACTCAGCACAGAGCCCAAGATGGGGCTCAGTCCCACAATGTTGGGATCATGACCTGAGCTGAAATCCAGTCCAGTGTTCAACCGACTGAGCCACCCAGGCACCCCTGGATTGCTTGGCTTTTTAAATGATGAATTTTCAGTTCTTGACACATTGTAGATATTAGCCCTTTGCTGAATATGTGGAATGCAAATATTTTCTCCCACTGTGTAGCTTGTTTTTCATCCTTTTAAACATATCTCCAGGTGCCTGGGTGGTTCAGTCAGTTAAGCATCTGACTCTTGATTTTGGATCAGGTCATGACAGCAGAGAGCCAGCTTGGTATTCTCTCTCTCTCTCTCTCACTCTCTCTCACCCCCTCCCATATGTGTGCATATGTTCTCTCTCTCTCAAAATAAATAATTTTAAAAAAGTCTCAGAAAGAAAAAGTTAATGTTGATAAAGTTAATTGATCATTTTCTCCATTTAGGAGCATACTTTTGGTATCATGTCTCAAAGATTTTTTCCTGAGTTACTTTCTTTTTTCCCCCCGAGTTACCTTCTAAAATTCTTTAGTTTTACATTTTACACTTAAATCGGGATTCATTTTGAGATTTTCCTTTTTATGGTTTGAGGTTTAGGTTGACGTTGGATCCCTGCCCCCTATTGATATCTAATTGCTTTGGCATATTGTTGAAAAGATTCCTCCATTGAGTTCCTTTTTATTTTATGGTGGTAAAATTTACAGTCACATAAAATTCATAATTTTAACAATTTTTACAGTTCAGTGGCATTAAGTACATTCATATTGCTGTGTAACTATCTCCACAATCCATCTCCAGAACTTTTTCAACTTCTCAAACTGAAACTCTGTCCCCATTAAATAACTCCCCATTCCTCCCTCCCCCTGCCCCTGGCAACCACCATTCAGCTCTCTGTCTCTGTGAATCTGGCTATACTAGATACTTCCTGTTAGTGGAATCATAGAATATTCTCCTCTTGTGTCTGGCTTAGTTAACTTAATGTAATGTCCTCAGCCATGCTGCAGCATGTTTCAGAATTTCCACATTTTGGCTGTTTGGAATAATGCTGCTATGAATATTTGTGTACAAATATTTGTTCAAGCCCCTGCTTTCAATTATTTTGGGCCATTGAATTGCTTTTGCATGCTTGTCAAAAATCAGCTAACTGTACTTGTGTGAGGCTGTTTCTGGGTTTTCTGTTCTCTTCCAATAAGCAATGTCTCTGTCCCCTAATAAACAATATATTAACATCTATACCTTAAGTCTTGAAATCAAGTAGAGTGATTCTTCCTGCTTTATTCTTATTTTTCAGAATTGCTTTAGCTCTTTTAATTTCCTTTCAACTTTTAGAACAATCTTGTCTATATCTATAAGGAATTTTTCTGGGATTCTGAAAAGAATTGCATTATAACCATCTTTATCGTATTGAGCCTTCCAATCAATGAACACAGAATGTCTTTCCGTGTATTTAGATCTTTGATTCTTTTCACCAGTGTTTTGCTGTTTCCAGCGTACAACTTTTGTACATATTTTGTTAGATTTACATCTCTGTGTTTTGGTTTTGGAGTGATTGTAAATGATGTTGTATTTTTAATTTTGGTTTTCATGTGCTCATTGCTAGTGCATAGAAGTGGTAATTGATTTTTATACTTTGATCTTGAATCTTTGTATTTTTCCGAGTTCATTTATTAGTTCTAAGGCCTTTTTTTAAAAGTTTGTTTATTTTGAGAGAGAGAGAGAGAGAGCACATGCAAGAGCAGGGAAGAGGCAGACAAAGAAGGGGAGAGAGCCATGAGCACAGAGCCTGATGGGGGGCTCAAGACCACAACCATGAGGTCATGACCTGAGCCAAAACTGAGACTCAGATGCTTAACTGACTGAGTCATTCAGGCACCCCTAGGTCTTTTTCTTTTTTTAAGTTTATTTATCTTGAGAGAGAGTGCATGCATAGCAAATGCAAGCTAGGGAGGAAGAGAGAGAATTTCAAGCGGGCTCTGTGCTGTCAGTGCAGAGCGTGAGGTGGGGCTCGATCCCACGATCATGACTGGAGCTGAAATCAAGAGTGGGAGGCCCAACCAACAAAGCCACTCAGGCATCCTTATCTAGGACTTCCCTAGCTAGAGAGGAGGTTGTTGCATTTTTTTTTTTAATGACTCAGAATATGGTCTGTCCTGATATAGGTTCTCTGGGCACTTAAAAAGAATGTATATTCTGCTTTGTTGGGTAGTGCTATATCAATGTTGATAAGATCCTATTGTTTAATAGAGCCGTTGAGTTCTTCTATCTTCTTTCTGATTTTCTGTCCATTTGTTCCATCAATTGTTGAGAGAGGAGTTTTGAGGCTTCAACTATAATTATCAATTTGTCTATTCCTCCACTCAGTTTTATCAATTTCACATTATTTTCCAGCTCTTTTATTTGGTGCAAATGCATTTGTGGTTGCTATGTCTTCTTGACACATTGGCCTTTTCATAAGTAGGTAATATTTTTCTCGGTTTCTGGTAATTTTCTTAATGAAGTCTACTTTATCTGATATTAATACGGCCACTCTGCATTTATTGGATTGATGTTTGCTTAGTATACCCTTTTCTATCCTTTGCTTTCAACCCACACATGGGATTGTACTTGAAATGAGTTAATTTTAAATAGCATATATTTAGGTCATATATTTTTGTCTGCTCTACCAATCTCTGTTGTTTGATTGTATTTAGACCATATACATTTAAAGTAATGTAATTAGAGGGGCGCCTGGGTGGCTCAGTCAGTTAAGCCTGTGATTTCAGCTCAGGTTAAGATCTTGTGGTTCGTGGGTTTGAGCCCCGCATCAGGCTCTGTGCTGATGGCTTGGAGCCTGGAGCCTGCTTCAGACTCTGTGTCTCCCTCTCTCTTTGTCCCTTCCCTGCTCGGACTCTGTCTCTCTCTCTCTCTCAAAAATAAATAAACATTAAAAAATTTTTAAATAAAGTAATGTAATTATTGATATGATAAAAGTTAAGTCTGCCACTTGATATTTGTTTCTGTTTCTACTCTCTTTTTGTTTCTGTTTACTTTTCCTGCCTTCCTGTGCTTTACTTAAATATCTTTTAGAATTCTATTTTTAATTATCTATAGTGGGTTTTTTTTTTTTTTTGAGAGAGAGACAGAGACAGAGAATGCACGTGGGGAAGAGGGGTAGAGGGAGAAGGAGAGGGAGAGAGAAAATCTTAAGCAGGCTCCACGTCCAATGCAGAGCTTGACACGGAGCTCAGCCTCATGACCCATGAGATCATGACCTGAGCCAAAATCAAGAGTTGGACACAACCAACTGAGCCACCCAGGGGCCCCTGTAGTATTTTTGCCTGTATCTCTCTGTATAGTTTTTTAATGGTTGATCTAGGATTACATATTATACACATAACTCATCTAGACACCAGTCTATTGGTGTCAATATTTACCAGTTGGAATGAAGTATAGAAACCTACCTCCCTTTACATCCCTTTATCCTCCCCTAATTATAGTATAAATATCTAGATATCTCTTTCTACATAGACCGAAAACCACTTTAGGCAGTGCAAAAATTTTTGCTTCAAGCGTCAAACACAGCTTAGGAAATTCAAGAGGAGAAGGAATCTATTACATTTTTCAGGATTTTGCTGATCATCTTCTTCTTTCCTGATATTTCAAGATTCCTCCCTTTATAATTTCCTTTCTGTTTAAAGAACACCCTTTAGCCATTCTTTTAGGGTACATCTGCTGGTGATACATTTCTTAGTTTTCTGCATCTGAGAATATACTCATTTCCCTTGCATTCCTGATGAATATATTCTGATATCGAATTCTGGGTTGACATTGTTTTTCTTCCAGCATTCAAAAAAAAAAAAAAAAGTACTACTTATCCTGTTCTCCATGGTTTCTAATGAAAAATCTTTGGTCATTTGATTTGTTTTCACCTTATAGGTGAAGGTGTCCTTTTTCTCTGATTCCTCTTAATATTTTTCTTTGTCTTAATTTTCAGAAATTTAATTATGATGTGTCTTGGTGTTAATTTCTTTGCGTTTAAATCCTGTTTGGAATTCGGGCAACATCTTGGATCTGTAGGATTTTTGGTTTTGTTTGTTACATTTAGGAAGTTTTAGCTATTATTTCTTTGAGTACTTTTTTTTTTTTTAAAGCCCTACCCTCTTTCTCTACCCCTTTTGGAACTACAATGGCATGGATGTTAAATCTTCAGTTATCGTCATACATTTCCCTAAGGCCTTTTTAAAAATTTTTTTCCAGGGGCGCCTGGGTGGTTCAGACGGTTAAGCATCCAACTTCAGCTCAGGTCATGATCTCACGGTTTGTGGGTTCGAGCATCAGGCTCTGTGCTGACAGCTCAGTGTCTGGAGCCTGCTTCAGATTCTGTACTCCCTCTCTCTCTGACCCTCCCCTGCTCATGCTGTCTCTCTCTCTCTCTCAGAAATAAATAAAACATTAAAAAAAATTTTTTCCATTCTACATTCTCTCTCTCTTGTTCAGATGAAATAATCCTATTGTTCAAATTTACTTATTCTTTCCTCTATCCCCTCCATTTTGCTGTTGAGCAAAACTCTAATCTCCCCTCCAAAGTTGCAACCTCTATTGTGAGGGCTTTGTTACCAATGCGGAAAGTAAGACGAGGAGAGGCCAATTCACTAGTCTGGATTGTGAATTCACTAGCTGTTTGTCAAAGGGTGCTCTGCACATCATCACAGGCCCCTCTGCCCCTTGTAGGCCCCCAGAGCAGGGCCGGATGACGTAGACATTCATGCTACTTCTGGAAGCACCCAGAAAGGGCACCAGGAGGTGTTCTGCGATCCGACACTCTACAAACATCTGCTGCACTGGAGGAAAACATCCTTAACTATTTCAAAGCCAAAAGATAGAAGGAAGGTTGTTTTTCACTTCCTCTGCAGTTAAATTGGCTACTAGGAGCTTCCCAAACCCCAGTCCCCAGGAATCGGGAGCCTAAATTTAGACTGTCCTTGGAAGGTCACCAGATCACCCCTGGCGCTGGGTCAGTCGGCAGCTGCTCAAGATAAACTTTGCTTTCTGCTGACTCAGGCCTTTCCCTCATACAATTAATGAGATCCTGCCTCACTTCCCCTGGGAAAGCAGAACAATAGCTGTAGATGAGCAGGTGGCCTTGGCTGATGCGCTGGCCTGGGAGCCCCTCTCCAGAGATCTGGGATTCATGGCCCTGCCTAGGCCTGGACCCCTCTGACCTCAGCCTTCAGGCCCTGGCTCACTGTCTTGCCCCAGCCTCACTGTGCTCCATCTGTCCCCCAGTTACTGTGTCCCTTCCCACCTCTAGACTATTGCATGGAACTTCTTTCCTGGATCTTAGCTGAACTGTCACCTCCTCAGAGAGGTCTTTATCACTCTGCATCACACTGCCATCTCTTTATCCCATGGCTATGGGCACACCTGAAATGGCCCTACCCAGTTACTGGTTGAGGGCAGGACCTTGCTGGGTATGTTCTCCACCCAGAGACAGTGCTCAGGTTGCAGCAGGTGGTCAGAAGATGACCATGAGTGGAAGGAAGGGCAAGGTGCATCCTCATGCCCCTTCTAGGTCTGGGCTGGGTCTCTCTCTGGTGGCTCTGGTTTCACTGAAGGCCTAGGCCACAACCAACACAATGGTGTTGGGATAGAAATCAGACTGCAATAGGCAGAGACTGAAGCTTTTCCAGCAAGTGGAAGCTATCCTCAGAGAAACAAGGGTTTGCTGGGGCCGCCCTGGGATGCCAGGCCGGAGGTGGACCCTGGGATAGCCCCATGGTGAGGGAGGCAGGTTGGCAGGCAAAGAGAGGGGAGATCCTCATGCCGGCTGCAGCTCCAAGCTGGCTGGAGGGGGCGGCCATGGCCAGAGGTTAGCCACAGATCACAGGAAGCACCTTGCCATGGACAGATGCATGAAGATGGCCACTGTGTGCAGGCTCAGTCCTGGATTCTGATGGGAATACCAATAAGCAGATGGACAGTTCCAACTTGGGCCTCTGAGAGTAAGGCTAGGGGACAAGGGTAGAAAGGCATCCAAGACCAAGTGATCTCAGAAGCACAACTTAGAAGATGAGCAGCCCTTACCTGAGGGACAGACATTGCAGACAGAAGAGGCCACGAGTGAGAGCAAGACCAGCCTGAGAGCCCAGAGAAAGGCAAGTGTGGATGGAACATGGAGTATGTGCAGCTGGACTGGCCAGGCCCAAGGGAGGCAGGCAGGCACCCATCATCCAGGAGTCAGCACTTAGTCTGTGGGTAGTGTGAGCCGTGATGCAGGTTTCAGGCAGAATGTGACCCAGGAGAGGGGCCTGCAAGCATGGTCTGCCCTGAGGAGAACAAACTGAGTGGGCAAGATTGGGGCCCAGAGGGCCTGAGGAGGCCACAGCAGTCACCCTGGAAGAAAAGCATGCCATGTTGGGGGACCTTGGGCAAAGTCCCTGGACTCAGGCCCAGAAGGAGTGGGATTGGGAGGGTGGGATGGGTGGTGCAGCTGGGCCCCCTGGAGTGGACAAAAGGAGAGGATGTCCAGGAAGGTCTGCAGGGAGAGACGGGAATGGCCAGGGAGTCTGCAGGGGGAGGAAGCAGTGAGGTGATGGCTGGGAAGAGGCAGTGGTCCTCAGAGCCGCATCCTGTGCAGAGATAAGGAGGTTGGGGGTTGTGGAAGGGGGTAAAACTCCTCCCCTCCCCGCACCTTCATACACAGAGCCCAGGAAACTTGCTTTGGGTGTCTCTCCATGCTGGCGGAACAGGGTATTGGCCTTATCTCAGAGCCATATGAGGAGGGAGAAGGAACCAGGTCCCAGGAAGGACAGATTTATCAAAACTCCTAGGCTGTAGCTGACCTCAATGTCAGGCCTTCTCTGTGGAGGGCCCTGCCCAGCAGAGCCAAGCACCTTGGACCAAAGGAAAGAACCCAGGTCCCAGCCACCTCAGTCCAAGACATAGATTTTGCTGGAAATAAAAGAGCTGATGGGATGGGGAGGGAGCTGCCAGAAAAGGGCCCCATGGGGTTCTGGGCCGCAGGGTCTGGTGCCCCCACCTGAGTCTCAGGGGGGCCCAGAGTCCATCCCAGAGGGCCTTTCGAGAAACGGCTGGGCCATTGTGCAGAAGAATGCCCGGAAATCCCGAGCCTCCCGCCTCCAGCGAGGATGGGGGCTCTTCCTCCTGGCCAGGAAACTCCAAGTTAGCTTCCGGAGGGTGGCCTGGGGCCTGGGGTGCCAGGGGTACCACTGCCACTGGTGAGAGGGCAGAGCGCAGCACTTCTATGTCTCTTGTGTTTCTCCTCTCTGAGGGCTAGAGGACGCCCCCAAGCCTGGGGCTATAGGCTGCTCCGAGGAGGACAGTATGTTTGTTGAGTCACTGGAGAATACTGGGGACTTCCTGAAAATGGTGTCGCCTGAGCTGGGCCTCAAAGGATGGGGGATGGGAAACATCTCAGGAAGAGCAGCAGCCAGCACAAAGGTTGGGAGGTCCGGGAATCCCCGGCGGTAGGGGCAGAGTGGGGGTCTCCGGAGGCGGTGGAAAGGCCCCCGTTCCACCTGCTTCATACTGGGGGAGGTGAGAGGGTGGGCAGTGGCGCTGGGCAGGACCTTGGGCTGGCGACCCACACACGCCTGCCTGGACTCTTGGCTTCTGGGAGACAGTGCCAGGACGGAGAGAGGAACTGCACAGTAAAGGTGCGGAGAAGGGGCTGGGGATGCGACTGAACTCCAGGGCGAGCTTCCTGGAGTAAGAGAGCGAGCTGTCGGTGGACAAGAGTCCCCCACACAAGCCTCTGCAAGGCGGTGATGGTGAAGGGTAGAGTGGAGCTGGCTTGGGTGGTAGAGACCTTCAGGCTCATTCCTGGATGTAGCGGGAGAAGTTGGTGCAGTCACGCAGCTCCCTGAAATGGAGAGGCTGGGACACAGGGAGTGGGTGCCCGCAGAGAGCGAGCCCAGCTACTTCAGGTCAGTCCGGAACAAGCTCTGGACAAGAGCGGGTAAAAGGCTCGGGGGCGGCGGCCTGGAGAGGAGTGTTCCCGCGCCCTCAGCTACCCCCGGGGGCTGTTGTTTCCCTAACTCCGGCTGCCGGGGGCGCCTGTGATTGGCTGAGGGTCGATGACCGGCGCACGGATTGGCTACTCGAGGACGAGGGGCCGGGCCCGCGGGGTAGAGTCCGCCCCCGAACCTTCAAATGGGAAGCCCCCACAGAGGCGCCCGCAGTTCTGAGGCGGTGCTGTAGACTTGCTGGGGTTGTGGACTGGAGGTGGAGAGCCGGCAGTGAGCCGGGCGTAGAGGCACCAGGGCCCTCTCAGGGCACAAAGCCGCTCCACCAAGGCATCGCCGCGCCCTCCTGGAGGCCCGGGTGCCGTCGGGCGTCCATCTCGCCTCTAGCCATGGGGTCGGCTGCGCTGGAGATCCTCGGCCTGGTGCTGTGCCTGGTGGGCTGGGTGGGCCTGATCCTGGCGTGCGGGCTGCCCATGTGGCAGGTGACTGCCTTCCTGGACCACAACATCGTGACGGCGCAGACCACCTGGAAGGGGCTGTGGATGTCGTGCGTGGTGCAGAGCACCGGGCACATGCAATGCAAGGTGTACGATTCGGTGCTGGCGCTGAGCACCGAGGTGCAAGCGGCGAGGGCGCTCACCGTGGGCGCAGTGCTGCTGGCACTCGTCGCGCTCTTCGTGACCCTGGCGGGCGCGCAGTGCACTACCTGCGTGGCCCCCGGTCCGGCCAAGGCGCGCGTGGCCCTCACCGGCGGCGCGCTCTACGCGCTCTGCGGGCTGCTGGCGCTCGTTCCGCTCTGTTGGTTCGCCAACATCGTGGTCCGTGAGTTCTACGATCCGACCGTGCCCATGTCGCAGAAGTACGAGTTGGGCGCGGCGCTGTACATCGGCTGGGCGGCTTCCGCGCTGCTCATGTGCGGCGGCGGCCTCGTGTGCTGCGGCGCCTGGGTCTGTGCTGGCCGCCCCGACTTCAGCTTCCCGGTCAAGTACTCCGCTCCGCGGCGGCCCACGGCCAGCGGCGACTATGACAAGAAGAACTACGTCTGAAGGCGCCAGACTCGGCGGGACCCCTTACGCCGGCCACTCCTGCAAGCGGGACGAGTGCCCAGGGGAGCCCCGCATGGGCGGCAGCCTATGCTAGGTGGCGCGGCGCACAGTCTCTGCGGAATGGTCGGCTCAGTGCCTGGACACCGCGCACCGACCGACTGAGACTTCACGCGCCCGCAGCCCGTTCTCTTCTACAGCCACTAGCCGGGCCCTGGGCCGCGCCCTGCCCTGAACAGGAGCCACGCACTTGGGGAGGACTTGCTCAGTTTCTTTTTCGTTGCGCAGAAATTGCTCCGATGTGAGTTGGGCGTGGGTTCCTTAGGCTGAATGGACAATGGACTGAAATGCCACTTTCCTCCCTGACCCTCAGGGTCTTGGATGCCGCCGTCCTCCCCAGCGGCTCCTGCTGATTCCAGCCGGGCAGATGGAAAGCCCAGGGACCCCAGCCTGGACTGCCGGAGGGATGTATACAACCTGCCTTTACCCTAACAGCGGGGCCTGAGCCCAGGGGGGGGGTGCTCGAAAGACTTGGCCTGGACTTCCCTGTCTCACCCCAGCAGTTCCCCAGGAGAGGCTAATGGGCACCAGGTCCTGCGCGGGGAGCTAGGGCCCTGCCCTCCTTTAAGCTTGTGGGGAGGGTAAGAATTTGCTTAGTAAATGGTTTGAATACCCTCCCACCTGTGTCCTGTCCTCTGTCCAGTCACTGCCAGTGCCCAGCAGCACCCCTCATCCACCCACCCACCAACTCCTCCCTGAAAGGCTTTTTTGGAAGACCTCCAGGGCTGTCCCTAGGACCCAGAAGATGGATGGCCTTATCCCTCCTCCTCCCTGCCACTCAATCACCTTCCCACTGGGTGGGAAACACTCAGCTACAGCTCACCCAACCCAGGAAGGTGAGATCTGTAGTCAGAAGAGCCTGGGGCAGGAGGCTGATGCAGACCCCAGAAGAGGATGCAGGTTGGAAATCACTCCCCCACCCCAGGTCCCCCAGCCACTAGCCAGAGAGTGGCATTTTCAGATGCAGGAAGTGCTGAGGGTGGGCTGCCAGGCTACTGGCTTTGAGAAGAGGCCGGGCTCCATGCACCACCACAGGTTGGGTGTTTTCCACCTGCCTTCTCAGGGCTCACCTGTGGATCACAGCAAATGACCAGACATCTGTAAAATACAAACTGGGACCTTTGCAGCCAACAGAGTAGCAGGAACTGGAGAATTCAGGATGTGTGCTGGGCTCCAGCAGAGCTAGCTGTAGGTCCACAAGCACGTTGCTATGGGGAGGAGGCACTTTTGCAGGTTGCCCAGAGAGTGCCCGGGCCAGGCTCCAGCCCCTTGTCTTGGCTCTTCTGCCAATCTGTGCAGGGTCCATGCTCATGTAGCTGGCCTGGCGGCCAGCCCAGACTTGTGCTGACCATTAGCACAAGTGCCAGCCCCTGCTGGGAGCACCCTGTGTAACCTTCCTCCTGTGAGTGGGACCCCTTGGAAGCCAGCGCTGGCCTGGCCCAGGAAGCCAGGGATTGGGGGTCACAGGAGAACAGAGCACACCAGAGTTATGTTACAGTCACTGAGAGCTCCTTGTTTCCAGCCCCACTCTAGGTGCTTTGAATGAATGCAGTTTTACTTCTGCCAAAGGCCAGGGCAAAAGAGAGCCGTGGATGGGGGTGGGGACTGTAGGGAGGAGCTCCAAGCCTAGCAGCAGGAAGGCTTGGCATCTGCCCCCAACCCTGGCCTTGGAGACCCTGTCCAGAAATGCTTGGGCCAAATCCAGTGGCAAGGCGTCTCTCGGGCCTGGCCAGACTCCCCACTGTGGGGAAGGGGAAGAACCCAAGGATATGGGCTCAAGATAGCTGTGATGGAACACCGCCCTGAAACCCAGGGTTTGCAGCAGAGCCAGCGAGTTGAGATTCCAGGGAGAATGAACTACTAGGTGGCCTAAGCTCCTTGCAGTGGGATGAGCTGCAGTGGAATGGGTCCCATGGCATAGAGGTCCTCAGCAGCCCCCCTGGGCCTGGGCAGCCAGAACCACAAACAACCCCCAAATGCAAGTGTGTGTGATCCTGGGGTCTTGGCTATTGGTGGGGCTGCTGGAACAAAGGTCCTTAAGTCCTAGAGCCAGCCAGGCTGGTGTTTAGCCAGGAGTACAGGCCCAAGGCTACATCCCACACAAGCCCAGAGCTTTCTGACTCCTTTGGGCCCCAGGCATCAGCACAGTCCCAATGAGGTGAATGGCCAAGGTGGGCAGCTTGAGGGCCCTGGGGAGTCAGGCTGCTGCAGCCGGCCTCCAAAGCAGCTAACCCCAATGTGCCCACTACCCCTTCCCAAGGTTCACCCTTAGACCTAGCCCTACCCATGTCCTCAGTTCCAGGCCACTAGGACTTTCTACCAGCTTGAAGCCTACCCAAACCACTCTGCTTCCTCCTGCCCAGGGCCCCAGGCACCGCACCCAGGTGGCTGTGTCGCTCCAGCCAGGTGCTTTCCTGGCACCCTCGCTCCAGGTAGAGCAGCCAGATGGCCTCAGCCACTTATATCAACAGCTCTCTCCCCTCCCAAGGGTAGGAATGGCATCCTTGCCTCCAAATTCCTTCAACCCTCACCAGGGCTCTGGGGACATCTGGGAGACTGGGACCCCAGCTGATCCCACAGCTCTCCGGACTGAAAATTCTCGGTGTTCTGAAGACTCTAAAAGTTGCCAATGTCCTGTCCAGCTCAAACCTTCTGTGACCTGGATGCCAGTGAAGCCATCTCCATCTAGGGCCCCTCAGCCAGCACCACCCTTCCCAGTAGGGACTGTGCCCCTGGTATCTGCTTGACTTTCAGCAGCCTAGGGGTGCTGTGTGCCTGTGGGGGTAGGGGGGGTGCCGGGACAGGAGGTGCTGGAGGGTGAGATGATGGCTGTGGGAGGGTGGGTCTGGGAGGGGGACACAGTCAAGAGATGCTGCCAAGGCCAGTAGACAGGAAGAAGCGGTGGGAGAGCAGAGTGAGGTCCTTGCTGGCATTGCTGGGCAGTGGTCAGCGCAGGAAGTGTGTAGAGGCCAGGAAGTGTGTAGAGGCCCAGGTGCCAAGGCACCGACATCCACCGCCCTGCTGTCCAGGAAGTCTGTAGGCCACCCCCCATGCTGATTTACTTCTGGGCCTTGAGGTTGCCCAGGGCACAGGAAAAGGCGCCTCTGAATCCAAAGAAGGTTCAGGATAAAAACAAGTGCTAGCCCTGTTACCAGAGCCAAGATTGAGGCACCAAAGCTAAAACAAACATTTTATTCCATTAAAAACCAATTGTGGGCATCTAAAACCATGGCCATAATTTACAGTCTAGTAAAACCCAGTTAATATAAATAAGGAGAAGGAGGTCACATCGGAAGAAATCAAACTCTAGAAAAGAAAAAAAAAAAAGTAAATTTCAAACAATTCTGATCTCTCTCCAAATTAAGCGAACAAAGTGCTCAGGCTTTGCCTCCGACATGCTGGTCTTGCTTCTGAGTCGCCTCTACCACTCACACAGGTGAGGAGTGGTGACCATGGGTGGAGGGCCACCCTGGAATGACCGAGGTGCCCACTGGCTGGTCCAGGCTGTCATTTGCTTGAGCACCTCCATGGCCTCAAGGCCCTCCACCACCGTATCGCTGTGGGCATCTAACAACCCTGCCAGTGCCCTGTCCAGCCTCAGCCCTGTGGTGCCTTCACAAGGGTTCTCCCCTGGCCTGGAATGCCGCCTCATACTGTCCCCCCACCCACCTTCCCTTCCTGGCTGGCTCACCACACACACCGTCATGGTGGCAGGGCAAACAGCAGCACTGGTGTCATCACTGAGCAGGCTACAGGGGAGGGGTATGTCTCAAACACCAGCCCCCGCCCGAGAGTCCCCACGTGTAGCCTTTGATTTGTGTCATAAACATATACCCTGCCCCTATTTGAAGGCTCAGTGCTCACTATCCAAGGGGTGTTAGGCCCGTTTCCGATGAGGAAACCACCATAGCCTGGTGAGGTACCCAACAGACCTTGCTGAAGACCCAAAGGGTCTGAGCCCAAAGCTCTTCCCCAACACGAGCCCCTTTATGCCCTAGCCTACCCTGAAAGAGGGGCTGTGGGGCCCCTGAGACCCCCTATATCATTCTTAGCGGAGCCCACTGGATCCCTGACACAGGAAGGACACCTGCCTTCCACAGCTTCCAGCTCACTATGGATGGTGGGGGAGTAGGAAGACTCTGGGCCAGAACAAGGGGACCCCCTACCTCAGAGCCTTGACAAGGCCTGTCTACCCCAGCAGTGGCTCCAGCCCAGGGCTCAAGGAGATGCGGGACTGGGTGTGGGCAACTACTGTGCAGGTGGCCCTTCAAGAGAGATGGCATGAGTGGCAGTGGGGAGAGTCCCGGCTGGTGAGCATCACTGTGAACTTCCAGTGACAGCCTCACATGGGTGCAGGCCCACACAGACGACATTTTATAGTTACCGATGAGTGGCTGCCAACAGCTTTGTTTTCTCCTAAGTCAAGCACACAAGAGACTGGATAGAAGCCTCCGTGGGCTCTTGCCTAGGGCCTGATACAAAGCTGCAAAGGCAGCAAGGCTCCAGGTGCCCCCCACCAAGCGGTCACCCTCTTTTCTGGCAGTGCCAGGAGGCCTGCGTTTTGCTCACTGATGTCCAGCCCACTGTGTGATCAGGAGAGGGTAAACGCCAGCTCCTGCTGAAAGAGTCCCAGGAGCTTAATGAAATTAGCTCCTTCAAAAATCCCCCATTGTGGTACTGCCGCCAGCCAGGGACAGACATCCTCGGGAAAAATGTGTTGGTCCCAAATCTCGGGAACACTGGTTGGGTCTGAAACCCAAGCAGAAAAGCCTGGCTTAAGGGAAAGAGCAGACAACTCAAAGCAGGGAATGAGGGGCCCTCTTTACACTTCAACAGGGCCGGCTTTGTGGCAGGGCCACCCCCCCAGCCTCCTCCTCCGAGCCCCCCTGAACTCTCCAGCACCCCACTCCACCCCCACATCTCACCATCAGGACAGGAGGGAAACAAGTGCATCCAGAAACTTGCTCCGATCCTCTGCTTTCAGTTCAATTACTGAAGTAATGAAAGAAAAACACCTTGTGAGGTGGAGGAGTAGGGCTGAGGGTGAGGGAGCAGTAGGAAAAACAAGTCAGGGTGTTGACCTCCCTCTTCCCAGTCACCCAAGATGGGACCCGCCCTCCAGCACGTTTCAAAATGTCCTCGGCTCCTTGGTGGCCTGGAAAATTTTGAACTCAGAGGTTGTACTTCTGTGTATTTAATCCTCAGAAACTGCTGGCTGCCCTGTTAGTGAGGCTGAGATTATAGTCTATGGGGATGACTCTGGGCAGCTAGGGGATCGGCAGTGACCGCTAATAAAGGGGACATGGGATGTGACGGTTTAGAACAGATCTAGGCAGAAACAGGCCTTCCCATCCTGCTGGACACAGAGCCCTGCCCCATCATGGGTTGCAGGAGGCCCTGCCCACCTGCAGTCTTGTTCTGACCAGTCTCTCTGCTTCAGGAACAGTGTTCTCTTCTGTACAAGGGGGACATGATGTGAACTGCCTCCATTTCTCGGGGGCTATCAGACACAGACAAACAGGTGGACCCTCATCAAACAGGGCAAAACTTGGCCAGCCTGGTCCTATGAGCCATCTGGAACCGCCGGCCCAGAGTACCCAGGGGGGTGATGGCCTGGCTCCCTCTGCCGTGCCCCTCCCCTCTGCTTTCCACCCACGGGGGAAGCCGAGCAACTCCCAGTCCACAAATCTGTGTGAGAAGTTGGGACATCCTGCAGGCCAGCCAGCACCAACCTCTCCCACACCGTGGGTGCTGCTCCTGGCGGTGAACCCCACCCCACACTGAGCTGCGGCCCGAGTGGGCCCAGCATGAAAGAGCTGGGGTGACTGCTGGGTCTCTGATGGCAGGGACTCGTTGTAACAAATCAGCTGACGGTGATGAATGACACTGTTCTTTCTAACAGATGGGGGTTATGAAATATATTCTCCCCCAAGTTCTTACATGGAAGGTCTAGCCACCAGCGCCTCAGACAGCATGCGCTATATTTGAAGAGGAGGCTCTTGAAGGTGTTTAGGTTCAGTGAGGTCATGTGGGGGAGCCCTAATGAGTCTAACTGGGGCCCTTGTAAGGAGACTAGGACACAGATGCAGAGGGACGACCATGTGAGGGCACAGCCAGAAGAGAGCCATCTGCAAACCAAGGAGAAAGGCCTCAAAAGAAACCGACCCTGTGTACACTTTGATCTAGGACTCCAGCCTCTAGAACGGTGAGAAATACATTTCTGTTGTTTAAACTCCCTAGTCTACGTATGTTGTTGCAGCAGCCTGAGCACACTAATACAGAGCGTGAGGGGTCGCTTTGTGTTTTACTTAAAAATCTGTCAGTGAGAATAAAAAGCAAATATGGCCAGATGTGACCCATGTTCCATGCTGGCCTGTGGAGAAACCGTGCGGTGTTGTGGGGAGCACTGGCCAGGCTGCAAAGCCACCACCTGGACTGCGCTCTTCCATTCTCTGGGTTCATGCAACCTAAGGGTGGAGCCAGTACCTGGGTTGTCACAGGACAACGTGGTCCACGTGGCAACCGCAGGCAGGACCCTTCACAATAACACAGACAAGAGCTGCTGGCCGGCAGTAGTGGCCGGCACAGTCTTGCAGGCAGTACACTTGGGTTGCCATAGGCCCTGCTGTTTCCATACCCACAGAAGGGGCAGGTGACCCTGATGGGTAAGGCTGGCCCAGGAGACTCTAGAGGCCAGTCCTCAGGACTCCTTGGTGAAGTGGTCTCAAGGGCTGGACTGTAAGGCCAAAGCCTGGCCTATGGCTCTGTGAGCAATACCTGTTCCCTCTCCACCCTGGGAGCCCACCAGGGGCATCCCAGAGCTCCCTGGGCCATCTCGTCCGGGGATAGCTCCAGGACAATGAGAGGGCTGCCGGCAAGGTATTTCTAGCAATGCCAGCTTCCCTAGTTCAAGGCCAGCACTGACCTTGAAAGGGCCTAGTGCAGCAAACTCTTACCTGAAAGGTCAAAATGGTTGTGAAGCGTCCGAGAGTTGGTGCCCTCTGCCGCCTTCTCGAACGCCCGCCCAAAAAAGCTGCAGACATATAAGAGGCCTGTTGGGCACCCATCCACTGTAATGGACCTTCCTAAGTCCCCGGGGACAGACATTAGTGTTGACCCAGACTCTTCCCTGGCTGTGGGTTCTGCCTGTTGGCACTCATACTCCTTCCTGAGCCACTGTCTTCTGAGGTCTCACCCACACTCACTAGACAGTCACCTTTTCTCACTGCTATTCAGCACCCAGCTGAACTCTGCTCAGCCCTCAGGGCACAAGTGTCCCTGGGCACCTCCCAGGGTATGCCCTGACTGTAGCCTTTCTCGTACCTGCCACCATGCTGGCAGCTAGGACAGGAGAAGCAGAGGCTGAATGGGAGCTGTGCTGGGATGGGAGTCTCAGGCGGAGACTGGGTCACACACAGCAGGGTGGGGATGGAAGGAGCCTGTAGGGCCAGGCTGCAGTGTGCAGCTGCAACTCAGGGGGCAGGAGCATCCCAGGGTGTGGCCTAGCTGGGCTGCCAAGGGCACAGGTGTGGGGCAGGGAGGCACACCCACTCCCTGGGGGCTCAGGGCTGCTGCAGGTAGTAAGGGCTGGCAATGGAGGGAGAGCACCATAGGGAAGGGACTCTTGGGCTGGTCTCAGTCACGGAGAACAGGCAGAGGGGTGTGTGCTTCAAACCTCTATGGAGACTCTCACCCAAGACTGCATACCAGCCAGAGTGAACCACTGACCACAGCCACATACAGCAATAAATGGATGGCTAGAGTGAGGACGCAGGCAGCTGTGGTGGCCCGTGGGAGAAGTGCTTGCTGGCTGCCTTGGGAACATGGGCCAGGAGCCCCTCGCCAGCTCCACCCCATATGACTGAATCTAAGACCCACGGCATAGCTTTGGAAAGCAGCCCAGCAACATGGAAGCGCTTGTCTTTAAAAAGTCTGTTGTCTCTCCCAACTTGCTACCTAAATGACCTTTGCAGACACAGAAGGAGGTCAAAGCTCACAAACCAGAACTAAGCGATCAAAATCCAAGACCAGTGTCTTCACTAGCAGAGGCCAGTAAGAGCTAACTGGGAAAACTGAGGGGCACAGACACTAAGTGGTCCTTGGCCTCCAAGGTGCTACACTGGGAAGCTAGGTGTCTTGCTGCCAGCTGTAACTCAGTGTCTGACTAAGGTCACCTCTTGGGATGTGTTGGGGAACACAGAGACTCTGCCAGGGAGGCAAAGGATGGTGACACACTGCCTTGGAAATAGTCACAGAGCTCTCTGGCCATGCAAAGCATGAAGGGGGCAGCAGGGAGAACCGGGGAGCCCCTAAAGGTCCTGCCTGCTGGCCGACACAGGTGTAGATGGGGTGGGCAGGAGAAAACCTGCCCTTGCTGCAGGAGAAGGGTGAGAACCCAGTCCAACAGACGCAGGGAAGACATTTAGAAGATGGTGGGAAAAGTTTCTCAAAAGTGCAGGTTGAGCCTATGCATTCACAAACCCACTGGTACATTGTCCATAATAACAAAAAGTTAAAAACAGCCTGAATGTCCAATAGGAGATGACAGGTAACCTGTCACCTTCATTTAACAGGTTTCCTACTGCTAGAAGTCACTTTCAAAAAAAAGGGCATAAAGGACTGATACTCAGAAAACAAAATGCAGAAGTACACCACTGACGAAAGTCTAAAACGTTTCCTAGACGATAAAGGAAGAAAAGGTTGAGGGAGGACAAGGAGCCACCATCCCACAGTCTGGGTAACTACAGCAGTTCTGCAGGCTTCTGCCAGGGAAGGGGTGGGTGCTGGATTCTCCACCTGCTGCCCAAACCACGGGGGTGTAAGTGAGCTCAGCTTTGGAACGGCAACCCACTAGGCAGTCTGGGTGTGCACGCCCCTGCACACACACTCTAGTCAATGGTCTTTGGTATTTCAGCTCTTATAACTAAACCTTTAAATGTATTTGGCAAATGCCTGAATTTGGGATTTAGTGAGCAGTCAATCTGACTCACTGGGGTGGGAGTAGGGATGGGAAACACTGCCTGGCTCTCCTCAAAGTTTAGTGAGAAGCCCAAACAAGATGGTGATCATTCATGAGGGCTTCGAAGGCACTGCACAGAGCTGGTCTAAAGGAACCTTATAGGTGAAGCCTAATTTCTGGGAGGGCTAACCTGAAACCCCTCAGATTTTCAGTATAAACTGCTTGCACCTCAGAAGAGGGTTCAGGCCCAGAGAGGGCTGGGGATCCCCCCCAAGGCCACACAGAGCCAGGATACCTTATCACACCTCACTGTGGGTGTGGAGCCCATTCTGGCTCCTGGAGAAGCCAGACACCCTTGCTTGGGAGGCCTTGAACAAACTAAAAGAATTCAAAAGTCCAGTCAAGGGGTAAGGCAGAGAATCAGCGGCTAACCTGTAGCCCACATATTTAAACCCTCATAGTCCTACCAGATGGTGGAAAAGGCTGTCCTTGGTGTAGTGTTGAGGGCAAAGATGACCCAACTCAGCAGAGCCCATGGGCCAATGACACCCCTTGGACTCCCAACTACCATAACATGCAGAACCCGGCTCACTTCTTTCTGTCTGAGCTGTCGGTCTCTGGGGGGATGCCCACCACAGTCACTGTGCCCTGCTCCACACTCAGGGGTGCAGCCATCACCAAGGGCAGCAGCTTGCAGCGCCGGTTCTTTGTCTGTGGAGGTAAAATGCACCCTTAGTCATGGCCCCATAGGGTGAGCACACCACTCGGTGCCTAAAAGTCCTAACAGGGCCAGCCACCCAACTTCCCAAAAACCTCCAGGGGCTTTCTCTCACCACAGATACTCAAATCCCCATGCAACTGCCCCCCAGGCTGTGATACCCTATTCCCAGCCTCCTTCTGTGTGAGCGTCCCTTGGCTGTTCCCTCCATTACTTCCTTTAGGAAGTAAACTTCCCCCAACCAACCCCTCTCCATCATCCTGCTTCAGCTTCTCCATGGCTGTGTCACCATCTGACATCACACATAAACTTTCCTCATCTGTGCCCTTGCCAGCATGCATTCGCCTTCAACATGGACTCAAGTGTTTACTTCACTGCTGTACTCATTGCACCCACACCCTATGACAAAGGTGACCAAATGTCCTGATTTGTCCAGGACTGAAGGGCATCCGAGGACACAAACTAGGGCTGTCGGTCATCCTATAATATCAGAGCCTGGTTGGTGGTGGTTGCTTAAGGAATGTCTGATAAATGACAGATCCTGCAAAGTGGATATTCATTCACCCATTTTAAGATGACGAAACTGAGACCAGAGGTCAAATAACTGACCTCACATCACACAACTGGTAAACAAGAAGGCTGAGATTTAAAAGAAGCCTAGACAGGGGTGTCTGAGCAGCTCAGTGGGTTAAGCGTCCGACTTTGGCTCAGGTCATGATCTCGTGCGTTTGTGGGTTCAAACCCTGAGCTGGGCTCTGGGCTGACACCTCAGAGCCTGGAGTCTGCTTCAGATTCTGTGTCTCCCTCTCTCTCTCTCTGCCCCTCTGCCACTCATGCTCTGCCTCTCTCTCTCTCAAAAATAAATAAACATCAAAAAAAAAATAAAATAAAAGAAGCTTAGAAGACTTTAGAGGTCATGTTTTATCCCTAGCCCAACTTTTGTCATTATTTGACTGTCTTCAGATAATATTCAGATAATCATTTTATAGTTCAGTTCAGTGTTATGAGATAATGTTAACCTCCTATAAACGTTTTGTTTAAAGTAGCCCCCAGTGGCACCCTCCTACACTGTTGGTGGGAATGTAAACTGGTACAGCCCCTCTGGAAAACAGTGTGGAGGTTCCTCAGGAAACTAACAATAGAACTCCCCTAGGACCCAGCAATAGCACTGCTAGGAATTTACCCAAAGGATCCAGAAATGCTGAGGCATAGGAGCACATGTACCCCAATGTTCATAGCAGCACTCTCCACAATAGCCAAAACATGGAAAGAGCCTAAGTGTCCATCAACAGATAAATGGATCAAGAAGATGTGGTTTATCTATACCATGGAATACTACATGGCAATGAGAAACAATGAAATCTGGCCATGTGTAGCAACATGGATGGACCTTGAGGGTGTTATGCTGAGCGAAATAAGTCAGGCAGAGAAGGACAAATATCATATGTGTGCACGTATAGGAGGATTAGGAGGAACTTGACGGAGGAACAAGGGGGAGAAGGAGGGCGGAAATGGTGGGGGAAAGGGAGAGAGGCAAACCATGAGAGACTCTTGAATGCTGACAAAAACTGAGGACTGATGGATGTGGGTGGGAGGGATGGGCATGGAGGAGGGCACTTGTGGGGATGAGCACTGAGTGTTTGTGGAAACTAATTTGACAATAAATTATTTGTAAAAAATAAAAAAATACAAAAATAAAGTAGCCCCCGGTGTAAACTGTCATCCAGGAAGCAGAGTAAGGCTTTGATTGTGGATATGTGTGGGATCACCCCTTTTGTGATCATATCCAGGGGATATGTTAGCCTGATGTTAGCTGGGTAGGGGTGGGTGTCCCAGGCCAGAGCAAAGAAGGATGTTAGGACATACAAAAGATGGAACCACACATGGAAAAGGGAAAGCCAGCCCAGAAAACAAACTTTTACTGGGAAGCAACTCTGTGTTACAACCAACTTCATCTCTCCCTGATCTGCCACAGCTGAACATAAGCCCTAGCCTCACATTCTCCATGAGGTCCCTTCCTGCTTGTCCAAGTGACCAGGATGGCCAAGTAACAAAATCAAAGCTTGTAGGAACTGGAAGATCCTAAGGGTCAGCTGAGGAAAACACAGATCAGTAAAAGTGAGAATTTTTCCCAGACCCCACAGCTGGTGCATGGCCACCAGCACCTTAAGGCCAGCCTCAAAGGCCTAGTCTAAGCTCTGCTCTGGGCATCTACCTTCTGGCACCCAGCCACCCAGCTCCTCACCGAACACACAAAGGACTTGAGCAGGTGTCTGCTGAGCAGGCTCAGGGATGCTGGCTTGGAAAACAGCACAATATCCGGAGTGCCCTGCAGGAGGAGGACACAGAGACGGTCAGACAGGGCTGCTGGCAGGCATGGCCTGGTGCCCAGCCGTCCACAGGAAGCCTGACCTCCATGAGGGAGCAGTAGAGGAAGGGCCCCTGGGAGATGATAAGGTTGGTGCAGAGGCAGCTGGCAATAATCTGCTGTGTGGCTCGCAGCTGCTTCTTGGCGAGTTCCAGGCCATGGTAGAGCTTATCCAGGTTACTCCTGTAACACGGCAGACACACAGCTTCAGCACAGAGTCACAAACAGAACACTTGGTTCCTGGGAGGGTCTATGGGGATGAGAGTTTCTTTCTTTCCCTCCTGAGTCCCCTTTCATATGAAAGGAAGGAATTAAACATTTATAAACCCACAGTAACAAACACAAGATGTGGGAGGGGTTGCTGGCATCAGAAGACAGGAAACTGAAAGCCAACAGAGGGAAGACACTGCACAGAAGGCCCTTAAAGGTGCCTAGAGGGCTCTGCCAGAGCGGCCATGGCAAGGGCCACCTGACCCCCCCAACCTGACAGATGGACTTTTACCCTTCCCTTCCAGAAAGGAGGGTTTTCCTCTAAATATATTAAAATGAACTCTCTGTGGAGAAGTGTACCCAGAAGTTAAAGGTCCCAAAGTGTTATATTGGCTCTCCACCTGCCAAGATGAAGCAATGCCTTCTAGCCTATAGGCTACGCCCAAAGACCCACAGCCTCACCAGGCTTCCACACAGGCCCCCTCTTGATCATGAGGACCACCAGATATTTAAGAAATGCCCGTGCCTTGAAAAAATGACCCTAGATGAAACACAGATAATTTGAAAAACAAAAGAAAACTTAAATTCTAATTACAATCTTCAAAGAAATCTGGGTAACTAAGATATTTATAAACCAGGAACAGGGTGCCATGAAAAAGGAACAGTCAGAAACTCAAAATGTTTATGGAAAGTAAAGTGATTGCAAAAAAATTAAAAATTCATTCAGAAGCTAGAGGATAAAGTCAAGAAGCTTCCTTAACACCAAGAACAAGACAAACATGGAAAACATAGGGCAAAAATCAGAGACAGAGCACTATTTCAGGAAATAAAGAATTAAAAGACACTTATGTATGTATGGGAGGAGTAATAAAGAAAGAGTACAAAAGCATTCCCAAGCTGAAAAGCTCTGGATCGAAAGGGCTCTCCTAAGAACACAGTAAAATTCATGAAGCAAGATCTACCCTAGACACATCACTATGAAATCATAGAACACTGAAAATAAAAGAAAAAATCCTGCCAGCTTCTTTAGGTGGGGCAGGGGTACACTGATAAAGAAACAAGAACTAAGATGGCTCAGACCTCAATTAGCACCACTGGCTGCTGGAAGACAGGGGAGCAATAGAATCTACATTTTACAGGAAATTACCTTCAACCTTGAATTGTATATAAGCTATACCAGGGACCAGATGAGGGTAAAATAAAGATACTGTCAGACGTGCAAGAACTCAGAACATTTACCTCACATGTGCTCTTTCTTTAAAGAAAGAGGGGCGCCTGGGTGGCTTAGTCGGTTAAGCCTCTGACTTTCGCTTAGGTCATGATCTCGCGGTTCGTGGGTTCGTGCCCCGCGTCGGGCTGTGTGCTGACTGCCAGCTCAGAGCCTGGAGCCTATTTCAGAGTCTGTGTCTCCCTCTCTCTCTGACCCTCCCCTGCTCACGTTCTCGCTCTCTCTCCTAGAAATAAATAAAAATATTAAAAAATAATAATAAAAATAAAGAAAGAGAATTGTGCTCTAGCAAATGAAAGAGTGAAAAAACTAAAGACCAGGATCCTAAGAAACACTGGCTCTACCCCAGGGCACAGTCAGTGCCTGTGATTGGCATAGTCAGTGCCAAACATCAATGGTGGCAGCAAATAGGCCTAGAGAGCTGCAGAGCCAGACTGGTGTCAGAAGACAGAACCTCAGTCTCTCTTAGACAAAAGGAACTCAAGGAATACCTCCTGGAAGTAGAGCTGGAAAAAACTGGATATGATAAAGCAATAAGAGCTCCAGGAAAAACAAAGAGCAGTATCAGAAAGTAATATAATCACTGTACATGAGTGCTTCTGGAACATTGATTTTCATCTTTTAGAATCAATCTATAGTCAAGGATGAGATGACTTGCAGTCTATTCTCTAACCAAGATTGTTATTAACCCTAAAAACGTAAAAGCATAGATTTCACAAAGTAGAAATATGGGAGAAGAGTAAAGTAAAAATGCTAATAAAACTTTTTCTTACAAAATAGGGAGATAAGTGACAATGGTGATAGAACAAGATGTAAGTATGTTATAGTTACAAAGGAGCTAAAAATAGTGGCACAGGAGAGGAAAAGAACACAAAAGAGGAATAAATGTTCTGTCATAGCAGGAAGTCAGTAAACAATGTCTAAAATGGCTCCATCAACTCTGGGATGAGGGCATCAACAGTTGATACTATAGTTTTGGGATTTCCTCATATTTCTAGATAAAAATAGATAGAGCAACCACATTGTAAAACCAAAAGTCTAGGACTCTTCACTTACACCAAGAGAATGAGGGAACACTATAGACCTCAAAATATAAGAAGGGGGAACAGACCATAAGACTGGGTATCATTGAGAGTCAGTGAGGGAGGAAGCAGAGAAACAGCGAGAGCTAAGAATGATTAAAAACTCCAGGCAACTGGGGAACAGTGGTTCAAAGTGAGAGTTTTGCCCTGTTCAAGAACAGGTGAGTGCAAGGAGCTGCGATAAAGTGCTAGGGGCCATCGTAAAGAATAGGGGGCCAGAGCAGTCTAGCTCTGACCGGCCAGAGCTCCTTTCCACACTGGGTCCCTCACTGAGGAAAAACTGCCAAGAATGGAATAAAAATTGAGTAAGACAGAGACAATATGAAAAAGATAAAAGAAGGTAGAGATAAAAACACACCTGGGTTTGAGTGGAGGTTCTAGCAATTAGGTTGAAAAGGAAGAAGTAAAACCATCTCTATTTGCAGATAACATAATCTTGGATATAAGAAATCCTAAGGAATACACTAAAATCTATTACATCTAAAAAGAAAAAAAAACCTTTAGAGCTAATAAACAAGTTCAATACTGCTGCAAGACACAAGATCAATACACAAAAAAAACAACTGTATCTCCATGCAATAGAAATCAGTAAACAAATCCCCGAAAGCAAGGGAATCAAGAGCAAAAATAAAGGATTGGGACCTCATCAAGATTAAAAGCTTCTGCACAGCCAAGGAAACAACCCAGAAAATTAATAGGCAAATAACGGAATGGGAAAAGATAGTTGCAAATGACATATCAGATAAAGGGTTAATATCCAGAATATATAAGGAACTCACCAAACTACATGCCCGAAACAGAAACAACCCAGTGAAGAATGGGCAGAAGATATGAACAGACACTTCTCCCAAGAGGACATCCAGATGGCCAACAGACACATGAAACGATCCTCAGCATCCCTCCTCATCAGGGAAATACAAATCAAAACCACACTGAGATACCACCTCATGCCAGTCAGAGTGGCTAAAATGAGCAATCAGAGAACTCTAGATGCTGGCGAGGATGTGGAGAAACGGGCACCCTCCTACACTGTTGGTGGGAATGTAAACTGGTACAGCCCCTCTGAAAACAGTGTGGAGGTTCCTAAGGAAACTAACAATAGAACTCCCCTATGACCCAGCAATAGCACTGCTAGGAATTTACCCAAGGGATCCAGAAATGCTGAGGCATAGGAGCACATGTACCCCAATGTTCATAGCAGCACTCTCCACAATAGCTAAAACATTAAAGAGCCTAAGTGTCCATCAACAGATGAATGGATCAAGAAGATGTGGTTTATCTATACCATGGAATACTACATGGCAATGAGAAACAATGAAATCTGGCCATGTGTAGCAACATGGATGGACCTTGAGGCTGTTATGCTGAGCGAAATAAGTCAGGCAGAGAAAGACAAATATCATATGTGTGCACGTATAGGAGGATTAGGAGGAACTTAACAGAGGACCAAGGGGGAGAAGAAGGGTGGAAATGGTGGGGGGAAAGGAGAGAGGCAAACCATGAGAGACTCTTGAATGCTGACAAAAACTGAGGACTGATGGATGTGGGGGGGGTGGGATGGGCATAGAGGAGGACATTTATGGGGATGAGCACTGAGTGTTATGTGGAAACTAATTTGACAATAAACTATTTGTAAAAAAAAAAAAAAAGAAAAAGAAAACCCAGTTTTCTCAAAAAAAAAAAGAAATCAGTAAACAAAAATAAAATTAAGAAAACAAGTTCATTTACAATACTGTCAAAAATAATAAAATATTTAAGAATAAATTTAACAGGGGCACCTCGGTGGCTCAGTCGGTTAAGTACCTGACACTTGATCTCAGCTCAGGTGATGATCTCAAAGTTCATGAGATTGAGCCCCACATCAGGCTGATGGTGTGGAGTCTGCTTGGGATTCTCTCTCTCCCCCTTTCTGTTCCTCCCTTGCTTGTGCATGCATCTCTTAAAATAAACAAACATTTTTTAATAAAGAATAAATTTAACAAAAGAAACACAAGAAGAATTTATTCTCTGAAAAATACAAAAAATTCTTGAAAAAAATTAAAGAGGATCTGGGTTAATGGGAAAACATCCCATGTTCATGGACTGGAAGACTTCATATTGTTGAGACAACAATACTCTCCCAAATTATCTATAGGTTCAAAGCAATCTGACTTCTTTGCAGTATCTGACAAGCTTATTCTAAAATTCATATGGAGCTTCAAGGAACACAGAAAAGCTAAAACTTGCTATAAAGCTACAGTATTCAAAACCATGTGGTACTGTCACAAGGACAGACATAGCAATTGATGGAACAGAACTGACAGTCTAGAAATAAATTTCCATATTTATTGTCCACTGATATTCAACATGGGTGCCAAAATGATTCAGTGTGGGAAAGGAGTCTTTTCCACAAATGGTAATAAGAACAATTTAGATGTCCACATGCAAAAGAATTAAGTTGGAGCTGTTCCTTGCACCAGACACTAAAATTAACCTCAAATGAATCATACACCCAATGTAAAGGCAAAAACTATAAAACTCTGAAGTGGTTTCTGAGATATGACATAGAAAACATAAGAAACAAAAGAAAAAAGATAACCTGGATATGACTGAAATTAAAACCTTGTGCTTCAATGTGGTTTATCTATACCATGGAATACTACATGGCAATGAGAAACAATGAAATCTGGCCATGTGTAGCAACATGGATGGACCTTGAGGGTGTTATGCTGAGTGAAATAAGTCAGGCAGAGAAGGACAAATATCATATGTGTGCAGGTATAGGAGGATTAGGAGGAACTTGACGGAGGAACAAGGGAGAGAAGAAGGGGGAAAATGGTGGGGGAAAGGGAGAGAGGCAAACCATGAGAGACTCTTGAATGTTGACAAAAACTGAGGACTGGTGGATGTGGGGGAGAGGAGGGGTGGGCATGGAGGAGGACACTTGTGGGGATGAGCACTGAGTGTTATGTGGAAACTAATTTGACAATAAACTATTTAAAAAAAAACAAAACATTGTGCTTCAAAGAACTGTGTCAAGAAAGTGAAAAGATACCCCACAGGATGGGAGAAAATATTTGCAAACCATGTATTTGGTAAGGGATTTATATTTAGAACATATAAAACAATTCTTACAGCTCCATAATAAAAAAGACAATTTAAAAATGGACAAAGGACTTAAATAGACAGCTCTCCAAATGAGATCTACGAATAGCCAGCAAGCACATGAAAAGCTGCTCAATATCATTAGCCATGAGGGAAATACAAAGCAAAAACCTCAATGAGATCCCACGTCACACCACTTCACACTAGGATGGCTGTCAATGAAAAAAGATTGACAACAAGTTTTGTTGAGGGTGTGGAGAAATTCAAACTCATACACTCTGATGGGATATAAAATGATATAATCGCTTTGGAAAACAATTTAGCCATTATTCAAAAGATAAAACAGACTTACCATATGTCCCAGAAATTCCATTCCTAGGCATATATGAAAGAGCAATGAAAACATGTCCACAGACTTATGTATGTGTATTTATGGCAGCATTATTCATAACAGTCAAAAGGTAGAAACTACCACTGATCAATCGATGAATAAAAAAGTGGTATGTCCATACGACAGAGTCTTATTTGCAATAAAAAGGAAGGAAATTCCTTCATGTTGCAACATGGATGAACCTTGAGAAGATCAGTCTAAGTGAAAGGAGCCAGTCATAAAAGGACCATGTACTGTCTGATTCAGTTTATATGAAATGTCCAAAATAGCAAAACTATGAAGACAGAAAGTAGATTAGTGGTTGCCTAGGGCTTGGAGAGATGGGAGATTTGGGAGGTGATGGCTAAGGGGAACAGGGCTTCTTTCTGAGGCAACAAATATGTTCTAAAATTAGGTAGTGGTGATATTTGCAACAACCTTGTAAATATACTAAAAGCCACTGAACTGCACATTTTAAATGGGTGAATTATATGGTGTACAAATTATAGCTCAGTAAAGCTGTTTAGAAAAAGGATGCCAGAGAACAGGGCAGGAAACCCCAGAAGGCAGACCCCTAAGTTTTTTAACACTGCATAGCAACAGAAGGGACAGTTCTCTGAAGTTAGAAAGCTGTCTGAATCATGCCTCCTCTGAAAAAGTCAAGGAAGCTAAATTTACACACACATACACAAATGAGCAACAGACAAGGCCCAAGGTCAAATCCTCTCAGAGTTACTATCAGAACAAAGGGAATAGGGGGCAGAATAGCATCCCTACTGACAATGAAAGTACTCTAGAAAGATGTGCCGCCAGAAGGTCAACACTGCAATGTTCTGTTTCAAAGCAAGCTTAGAGACATTAAAAACAAAAAATGGAATGCGATATCTCAGGAAATAAGAAAAGACTAGAAATAAAAGGCAAATAACTGATAAATGAAGATTAAACTAGGAAAAAACACACAAGAATGAATAAACACCACAAATAATGCCTGAAGAGGTAAAGGTGAAAAATGATGATTAAAAATCAAAAAGAAAAGAGAAGGAAAGGGTTTGGGAGGAAGTGACACAAACTGAAGATGGACAGGAAATGTGTCACATGCTCCACAGGCTCTGGCAGACTGTGATTACTTTCTGCAGGACACAGTCACCCCCATGCCCCTGGGGTCTCTCTGACTTGCCTCCTTGAAGAGTGTTAGGATGAGGGACAGTGATTCACAGTCACACCCACTACCTGGAGAGACTGTCCAAAGCCTGGATGAAGTTATCTGTCCCTGAGCCATCCTTCTCAGGGCTCTCCATCAGTGACATGGTGGCAAAGACCACATCGCTGGCCAGGAACTTATGCTTGAACCCGAAGTGAATGCTGAAAGTCTGCACGCGCATGTCCTTCATCCTGCATCGGAAGGAAGCAACATTGCTGACATCCCTGTGTGCATGTGGGAGTGCTTTCAAGTTGTGAGTAAGTCCTCACTGCCTGGTCTGGCTAGGCCAGCAGATGTACTGCTGTCCCTCCCTGCCCCTGCTAATGCTCATGGCAAGACCACTGTGGTTCAAGAATGGAGGGGGGAAGAAGACCTGACATACTAGCCCTGTAACCTGGGGCACTGAGCACCTTGTCCAAAGTTGTTCCAATTGTTGGGGGGGAAGAGCAGGGATGTGTGCACGGCCCCTCCGGCACCCCAGGATGCTGGAAGGAGCCATGGGATCCTCTAGGCTGAGTGTGCCTGAACCTGGACTCAGTGGGCCCTTCCCATGGCTGTTTCCTGTGTCCAGTCAGGGATTGACCAGGTCGACCTAGAGGTCTGCACCTCAGCCCCAGGATGTAAGGACCTGGACCTACTTTTAACCCAAAGGAAACTCAAGACTTTGGGAAAGGCTAGACAGGTCACATTTGTTTCTTCATTCTTCTTTTTGCATTATTTTAGGTTAAAGCTGAAGACTGAATGAAGCTTAACCCCGAAAAAACACGCGTTTACCCAAATTTATTTGCAGACTCTTCGATCATCTCCCGCAAATTCTCCTTCAAGGAGACGTCCATGGACTGGAACTTCTGCTTCACCTGTTTCAAGGGAAGGCTGGAAAGATGACAAGCACCAGTCACATGAGTGACCTGGCTTCAGATGACCTGGCCAAGCACCAGTGGGATGGAGAGCACCCTACAATGGGTCCCAGTGTGCACAAGAAAGGGGCCTTCAGATGTGGGCCTTTGGACAATATTCTGGGGTCTCCAAGTGAGACACTTCAGGTAGACACAGGCAGCCTCTGGATGTTGGTCACAACAAAGGGGAGGGAACTTTCCCCTGCTGGGAGGAGGAGTAGGGGCCTCTGGGCCAAAGTGGTCACTCACCCCACATCTGCGAGGAACTCCTGGAGCCGCTTCTGCCCGTGTACAGACCAGAGCTTGAACCTGGCTGCGGTGTAGCATGTGTTGCACAGGCTGTCGTGGAGGGACCAATGCTGGTAGAGTGCCAGGCGGAGGCTGGGTGTAGTCAAGGAGGCCATGGCTGGGCAGTGACCCGTGGCTGGGCAGTGCACGGCCCCACCCATCCCCAGACAGCCTGCGTACATAACCGGTTATCCTATGAGCAACCTGGGGTTCTTTGACCTCCTTAGCTTCATTTGACCCATATAAAGAGTTTATAAGGGGGTGTGCGCACACCATTATCACCGTTGGACACACAGGGAAACTGAGGCGCAGGGGTTCTGAAAGTCTAGGTACTGTGGTGACAGGGAGTCCTCATGGCAACACAGGGCAGTCCAAGCTGTCACAGCATCTCTCCCTGTGTGCTACACCTAGTTTGGCCCTCCCCCGCACCCGTAACTCTGCTGGGCCCCCCTGAACAAAATCCCTTCTTCTTAAACACACTCTACCACTGGTAGGGCTATAAGGACAGCCGTGTGTGAGGGCAATCCTGTCCCCAGCCCCTGCATGCTTCTTCTTCCCCATCCCAAGAGTCTAAGCAGGATGCCAGGCTGGTTCTGCCCGCCTCCCAGTGTCATGCTGGTGCCCTGACACCACTTCTGCCAGCACACCTGCCCCTGAGGCTCGGCTTCTGGGCACATGATGGGCTCTGTCCTCAGTGCTGCCCTGCCTGATGGGTGAGCCCTGATCCCTGGACGTCCTGTGTCAGGTCCTGGAGGGCTCCCCAATCCTGGGAGCTCAGATGCCTCACATTTAGCATCCCTTCCTAGATGTGACCTCCTACTCACTTGTCCAAACCCATGTTTTTTGGTCCCTATCCATCCCAGCAGGCACAGGACAGCATCATTCCTGCTATCACTACCTACCACTGAAGCAGCAGGTCCCAGCCACACCTTGTGCCTACGGTTGCCCGTCTGTCTCCCTGCAATCAGCAGCCAAGGAACCTTTTAAGCATAAAGAACTGAACTCCCCAACCTCCTCAACCTCCCACTGCCCTGGGCTCCCTGACCTTCAGACCCCACTTATCTCTCCAGCTCCTTCCTCAGGGTCTTTGCACAGCCACAGCCTTGGTCTAGGCTGTCCTCCCTCCCATTCAGTGTGTTTGAGTCTCAACCTGCGATGTGGCCTCCCAAAGGTCTTTCCTGAGTCCTGCCACCCAACAACCCCCTGGTTACTCCATCAATGCCCCACCTTCTTCTCATGAAACATTTGTGCTCTGTCATCACATGCTGGCTTAGTGCTTCCTGAATGGCTTGGCAAGAGTCTGCACTCATCATTAAATTGCCCGCACTGCACAGGTAGGCCCTGCAGTGCACTTGCCCACATGCACCAGGCCTACAGTGAGCCATAAATAAACAGATAATGCTTCTAAACACAGAACTGGCATTTAAGAGCCAAAGCCACACAGAAGAGCCAGGACAGAGCCTGCTCCCCAGTACTTGGTGCTTTGCCCAGCCTGGAGAGCATACCAGGGCCCCTTTCTCAAAACCTCTTGTTTCCTCTACTGCCTGCCTGGAGACACAGTAGCCACAGCAGTAAGATCCAGGCCTGCAGCGCCTCAGCCACAACCACACCACCCCCAGGGGGATGTGGGCTGGGCCTGCAGAGGTGGTAAAATGGTGTGTGGCTGAGCAAAACTGAGGGCAGGCGTGCTGTCTGCGCCTGGCAGGCCTGAACCACAAGGATACTCATACTCAAAGGAGATCCGTGTACAGTCCACGGAGAGGGAGTTCTCCTCGTCCTCATTTCGGTGGTTGTGCCGGGACACGTGGCGTTGCAGGATGCCGACGTCGGTCACGTACTTCATCCTGGAATAAAAGCACTGCCAGCTGCCTGGGTGGGTGCCTTCCTCCCTCACGTGCAGCCAGGCCACGTCCCTCCTTCCCTCGGGGGTCCCCCCTCACAGGCTAAGGGGCTAGTCCACCAGACAGGCTGCTTCTGTCAGGACTAAGGAAGGTACACCACCTCTGCAAAAGTGGGCCGGTCAGGGGCATGTGAGTAGACAGAGCTGGGAGGGGTGGACTCTGGCCATAGCCCCTGCCACCTTGCACTCTCCTCTGGGTGGCAGCTGTCCTCCCTTTACTTATTTGAGGCCTCCTTAGGGCAGGCACCGCGGGAGGCCACAGCCCTGTCCAGCAGTCATGGCCAAGTGGACAGACTATGTAGTGACAGTAATCCACAGCAGAGGGTGTGGATCCTCTCAAGCACACCAGGAGAGGGCAGAGCCCAGTACAGGTCCACCTGCAAGTGGCCACTGAGCAGGACAGTGACAGTGGAGCCTCATGTGAGGGGCTGCTACAGGCCAGGGACAGTGCCCGGCACTGCACATAACCCATGCCATCTTTGATAGAGAAGGGGGAACAAGGGCCAGCAAGGCATCCATGCCTGTGACACTCAGAACCTGCTTGGTCCCTAGGCTGTACCACAGGACTCAGGTGGGCACAGTGGGGTAGAAAGGCAGGAAACGGGGGTACAGGGGCCTCTGTAAACTGCACAAGGAGTCCAGTGACACATAGAAGCTTTGCCAGGTGACAGGCTAAGATGTCCTCGGACAGAGTTAGGGTAGGGGTTCCTGTCAATTCTTAGAGTCCCCACCTGATGGCCACCAGAATGGGGATGAGAGGGGGTGCCAGCACCCCATGCCTCCCAGGTATCTGTATTCTGGGAGAGCCCTTCAGCTCTCCATCAGGAGTGATGGGGAGCACTATAGCCCATTCACCAAGGGGCAAAAGAGAATTCGGCTCCATGGCAGCCCTCCTGACAGTCCTTGCCAGCCTTCCCATTGCCTTTGAGGTCACATCTACTCTCCCTGGCAGGACTCCTAGGGTCCTCACCTCCTCCTCCCAGAGACCCCATGTCTACTGTGCAATGACCACATGGAGAGCCAGGAGACTGAGCTCCCTCCTCTCACCTCTGGCTCCACCTGCTGGGCTCCCTGAGGGTGGACAAAGCATCCACACAAGACCTAGTTCTAAGCCCTTCCTGGGTGACAAGGATCCAGGCCCAAGGCCAGCACCCTCCTCAACAGGGCTCTGCCACCCATCTTCCCCAGCAAAACTGGGCTGTGGCCAGGCTATGCATATGGCCATAGCACAGGTCAACCTTCGACGGCCTGAGAAAGTGCATCCTTACTGGGTGATCTTGTCTTGTACCCACTGGTCCGTCAGTCCAACGATGGCCCACCTGAAAGACAAGAGGGCAACAAAGCTCACGAGACCATCCTGCCAGGTGTGGCCTGGCCCAGGCCCACCACCCAACAGTCAGTCTCTCCTCTGCAGGGTAGAAGGTTACAGGCCAACTCAGGGCTCCCAGCATAGCATCACTGTAGTGGGAGCTTTCGGTCCACAGGAGGGAGATCTCCCAGGGCAAGGATGAGAGGCCTGCCGTGGTCTCTGTGAAGTGGCCGACCCCAACACTCTCCACCCTCATCTTTTGGGAGTAGAGCTGCAGCTGACTCCATGCTCAGGTGCTGGTGGATCCTGGCGTGTCACTCCACTTCTGAGGCCCTCATGTCACCTGCCCCTCTGCATTACGCCTTGTAGTACAAAAGGCCCTCATCATGTCTGTGTCTGTTGTTCTGGTATAAAATGGCAGGACAAAGAGTCACAGAATTTAGGCTTCTTAAGAGCCTTCCGAGGTCCTGTCTCTAAGCTCATCTTTTGTGGATGAAATGATGGAGGCCCAGGCTGGCCTGACCTCCCAAGGACCACAGCCAGCTCATGGCAAGAGGAACCAGGACATCAGACAAGTATCCTGTCAGTCCCCAGGCAGTGTCCTTTAAGAATCCCCTCTGGGGTCAGAGCCAAGAATAGCCAGAGATTCTGGGAACAGTGAGTTGGAGGAGGCCCTGGAAGGTTCATGTGGGGGAAGGGCATTCAAGCATACCACCATTTCTGTCAGTGCAGTGAGCCCCTCATCAGAGGGTCCTCTTCAAAAAATGCCACCCTGAGGCATCTTCCCCAGCCTACCGTTTCCTCCTTCCAACCTTCCCGTACATATATTTTGTATCAGATTCTTTTGTATTTGTTCTTGTGCCATTTCTGGAGTTTTCTGGAGGCATTTCAAGGGGGCATATTCTGACATCAATGATAAACTGGAGGTGCTTGTGAGTGGGCCATCAAGGGTGCCCCCAAGCACACAGCAGGTGCACACCAAAGGCTCCCTGATGCTGACGTGGCAGTCACATGCTGTGGCTACAGGGCACAGTACAGGGTTCCCACCTGGCCTCCCACGATCTCTTGATGCATAGCTGGCCCCTGTGCTGGGGAATGGGAATGTCAGTCCACACCACACAGGGGGACCTGAGGCTAAGAGAGCTAAGCCAATTGCCTGAGGGTGGCAGGTGGGCATCTGCTTGGGATGACAGAGCACCCTGGGGCCTAGGTATGGCCAGGGCTGTGGTACTGCTCCAGCCCGTGGCTGTCATAAAACCCTGATTCAGCAAAGACCATTATAATCCTCACCACGGGCTCAGGGTTTGAAAGAACATCCCCTCCTCATCTCATAGAGGAGAACCCAGAACAGAGCAGAGGATCAGGGGGGTGGTAGAGGTCAGACCTATACTTTCTTTCCTCAGAAACTGGATTTAGGTTTTAAACCAACCTGCATACAGCACCCTAGTATGTTGAGTGCTCCCACTTGCAGCCAGTACAGTAAACTCAGAGGTGGGCTAACAGTTACTCTTGTACCAGATTTCATGGTACACCAGGGAGGTCAAGCTGCCTGGTGAGAGCTGCCTTATTCAAATCTCACGCTCCTACTGTTACCTGAATTCACCAGGCAGCAAGCTGAGTGGCAGGGTGGGAAGGGTAGAGCTGCAGTCAGCCCCCATCCTCTGACCCTCTGCACCCAACAATGCTCCCTACATTTCCCCTAGGAGTTTGTATGCAGACAAAAGCCTCATAGGAAGAAAATCAGGGCTATGCCCATTCCCAGAAAGGGGTTATGTCCAATGTTCCTGGCGGGGACCACACAGTGATGTCTTCTTCCAGACCCTGTTCTCACTGTGGCAGGACAGAGCTACTTGGAGAAGGAAGCCCCACACAGCACAGGTCTTGACTAGGACATACATACCAGAGCATGTCGTTCAAGTCCTTGGACATCATCCATGCCAGGTCGAACATCACCATGGCTGACTGAAAGAAAGAAAGAAAGAAAGAAAGCCTGAGGTCCAAGGCAACTGTGCTCCTAGGAAGGGTGCACACCGAGGCTGGGCTGCCCAGCCCAGGATCCCAGCCAAGCCCCTGAAGAATGAAGGTTTTCCCAGCTAGGGAAGGAAACATGGGTGGATTCCAGGCCAAACCAAGGGAGGAAGACAGAGTAACTCAAGTGATCTTCACTGTCTGCTCTGCTAACTAGTCATTTCTACGTGTGTACTTCATTATGCAAGGGAGAACATCTTGTGCTAAGGTCTCTACACATCTCACTGGGTCCCTTGGTGATACTAGGGAGGCACTAAGCCAGAAGGTTAGGGACCTACATCCACACACTCCTCCTGGCTGGCTGGCAGGCTTACACACTCTCAGGAAGGCTGGATGAGGTAGGGCCTTGGATCCTGTTACCTGGACATTAAAAAGGAAGGGTGCCTCAGGACCTCTGTGAGAAAGATTTTTCTAATAGGGCTGTCTGTTTTCCCTTGGGCAGAGAGTCTGGGTTTTGGTAGGAGACAACAAGGGGTATTAGCGTCTGACCAGAAGGCTCTAACGTCCCATTGGCTGTGCAATGCTGGGCTGCCCACCAGAGATTGCCAAGAGAATGGTTCACAAATCTGGAGGGAGCTGGGCATCCGCTGCCCCACCCACCTCCCACTGCTTAGAATTTCCCATGTGCTGGGGCAGAGCAGAGATGGCAAAAAATGATCCTTCAAAGGGCAATGAGACCTTGAGAGTAAAAGGGATGCTGGCAATATGGCACTCAGAGTTCAAGGCCCCAGGGCCAAATGCTAATACTGAACACATGATATATAACTGGAAATTTATTTTCTAGGAATCCTTAAAGCCTTGAGCTCTGCTCAACACTATCAGAGTCAGGGGCAGCTGGGTGGCACAGTTGTTAAGCATCTGACTCTTGATCTCAGCTCAGGTCATAATGTCACAGTTCATAAGTTCTGGCCCCACATCAAGCTCTGCACTGATGGTGCAGAGCCTGCTGAGGATTCTCTCTCCCCTCTGCCCCTTCCCTGCTTGTGCATACTCTCTCAAAATAAATAAACCTAAAAATTTTTTCTTTACGTTTTCTTTAATTTTTCTTTAAAACCCTACCAGAGTCAACACAGTAGGTTTTCCATGTAAAATCCTGTTCTGTAACACATGCAGTGATGGGTCTCTGTAATTATAAGTACAGATTTGTTCTGTATTTTTGATGGTGAACAAAAATAATAGCTTCTGTCCTTTGGACATCTACTGGGTGTGCAGGACCATCCTAACAACTGCCTATGAAGTGAGGGTTGTTCTCTTCCTTTTATGGAGGAGTAGAAGTTTAACTTTCAGAGAGGCTGCCCCACCTGCCCTAGGTCACACAGCAGAAGTTGAGAGGTTCCGATTCAAACCAGGCTTTTGTGGTTCTAAAACCTACATTCATTCCTCCTCACATTTTAGGACACTGACTCCTAGATTCAGAACTTTATGGTGAAGTACACCTTCCCATACATACCGATGTCCCATGATATTCATACTGTTCATAGTCAAAGAGGATGTCTCTTCTGTAACGACATAAAATGCAGTTCTTCATCAGGAAGCAGTGCAGGGAACACAAACGTTTGGAAAATGCTAAAACTTTCTCAAAGAAACACTTTAAGTGCCAGTACTCCTTGTATTCGCTTATAGGGTGTTTCAGAGTGCACATGTGCAATGCAGGAAAGGGAATATTGACATAAAAGGCCGTAGCAATGGAAGATGTAAAATGACATAGAACAGTCTTAGAATCCCACTTCTATCCTAAGACAACAATTCAAAGGGATAAGCAAGAAAACACTATGTGCACAAACAAGGTTGTTCATTGCAGCCTTATTTGTGATGGCAAAATACTAGAAGTAACCTCCAGTTCAAAAAAAAGGAGATTGACCATGTAAGTATAATGCAGGTCATAAAAGTGGTTTGGAACTATAAAAAATTGGTTAGATTTGGGGCACCTGGGTGGCTCAGTTGGTTGAGCATCCAACTTCGGCTCAGGTCATGATCTCACGGTTCATGGGTTTGAGCCCTGCGTCAGGTTCTGTGCTGACAGCTCAGAGCCTGGAGCCTGTTTCAGATTCTGTGTCTTCCTCTATCTCTGCCCCTCCCCTGCTCATGCTATCTCTCTCTCAGAAATAAATAAGACATTCAAAACAATGGTTAGATTAAGAAAAAACAATGCAAAATTAGGTGCGTGTTATGATCACATAAAATACGCACAAGTACAGATACCCCAGGAAGATTGATTCAAAGCCAGAATGTCTTCCAATCAGTGAATATGGATTATATTCACCTTCCTTTTCCTTACACTTCCTGAAATGGTTTTTCATTGTCCTTCCATGAGGGGGTGGCCAAGTACAACACCCTCAGCTGGAACAGGAGAGATTTTCAGGGACTGGATGGAATAAGGAATATTCAGCTCAATGGCACTGCTACACGGTCACCTCAAGGTACAATAATCTTTCCATTTTTTTATTTCAGAGTGCTTCGATTTTTTTTTTTAATATTTTAATTTATTTCTAGGAGAGAGAGAGAGAGAGAGACAGTGTGAGCAGGGGAGGGTCAGAGACACAGGGAGATACAGACTCTGAAATAGGCTCCAGGCTCTGAGCTGGCAGTCAGCACAGAGCCCGACGCGGGGCTTGAACCCACGAACCGCAAGATCATGACCTAAGCGAAAGTCGGACACTTAACTGACTAAGCCACCCAGGCGCCCCTGCTTCGATTTTTTTAATGTTTATTCATTTTTAAGAGAGAGAGAGGGAGTCAGAGCGTGAGCGAGGGAGGGGCAGAGAGAGAGACATAGAATCTGAAGGAAGCTCCAGGCTCTGAGCTCTCAGCACAGAGCCCAATGCAGAGCTCAAACCCACAAATGGTGAGATCATGACCTGAGCTGAAGTTGGACACTTACCAGCTGAGTCACCCAGGTGCCCCTAGAGCACTTCAATTTTTTAATTTGCAATATGAAGAGGAATTTTGGATAATTCAGTTTCCTTCTCATACACATTCTTTTCTATGAAAACTTTTATACAATTAGCATCTATCTTATTTAGAAAGAATTTACAAATAAAACTATATTTGGAAAAACAACAAAAATAAAAGACACACGGCTGTCATCCCTAACAGAGAATATGTATTTAGAAGACCTCTGGGCCCAGTCCTGCCACTTATGAGACCACAGCATGATACAGAGGGGATCCAGAGGTCTTCTCTGATACAGGGAACACACGCTCACTCCTGGAGCCACCAGCCCAGAGACTCTAAACTAAATGAACTGGGGTGCTTGGGTGGCTCAGTCGGTTAAGCCTCCGACTCTTGATTTTGGCTCAGGTCACAATCTCACAACTCGTGAGGCTGAGCCCCGTGCTGGCTCTGCACTAACAGCAAGAAACCTGCTTGGAATTCTCCCTCTCTTTCTGCCCCTCCCCTGCTCGAACTCGTTCTCAATCTCTCTCTCTCAAAATAAACGTTTTAAAAAACCAAACTAAATGTATTATCTTCAAATGGGAAAAAAAAAAAAAAGTACCCAGTCATCGCGGAAAACATAGGTAACCCAGAGGGATTACAGGCTCTGTGGCACAGGGTGCTGCCTGAAGTACACACTCACCTCCGGGCCTCCCACTCTCTCCGCTGCCTCCTCTTCACAGTTTGTGCCACTATCTCCTGATGTAGGGACAAAAAGAACAAAAGGTTGAGCAAGTAGGGGCGCCTTGGTGGCTCAGTTGGTTAAGCATCTGACTTCGGCTCAGGTCACGATCTCTGAGTTTGTGAGTTCAAGCCCTGAGTTGGGCTTTGTGCTGACAGCTCAGAGCCTGGAACCTGTTTCGGATTCTGCATCTCCTTTGTTCTCTGCCCCTCCCCCTCTCATGCACTGTCTCTCTGTCTCTCTCCTTCAAAAATAAACATTAAAAAAAAAAAAAAAAAAGAGGTTGAGCAAATAAGCCAAGAATGTACCCCTGTAGCCTGAGAAGTTTCGAATCGGGCAGAAGCCACTGGGCATGGACCCCTGAGGGAAAACATCAGTTATTCATACCCATGTCCTAAGCTCAGTCTGGTCCTAGAAGAGAAGAAGTGAGATGGGGGATGGTCAGGACCCTATACAGACACGATATCACGGACAGGAGCAGATGTTTCCCCAGTGCCTGCTCAGGGTACACTCTGTCCATCTGTTCCATCTGTCCACTTCAGCCTTCCATCGTCCCCACCACTGTGTGATCCAGAAGTGCACAGCCACTTCATACTGGCTTCCCCACCAGATCAATAGCACTAATGTTACCTATGTCCTTCCCTGTGCCAGCTGCTATTCTAATTTTACAGGCACGATCTGTTTAGTTCTCACAGCAAAGGTATGAGGTAGTGTGGCGGTTTTAAAAATCCATGGTCTCAAGGATTTTTGCTTCCAGAAAAATGGAAATTTCCCATCTAGTTTTCCGTATGTGTCCACTAAATACACTTAAACACACTGTCTATATGTAACGCAAACAAAATAAAACTCTGAAAGGTGGAAATAAAGGCCAACCAGCTGGGGACCTTGGGATCTAAGAAGCAACAGGGTGATGAGTTCCCTGGGGTTTTTTTTGGCTTTTTTGGGTTATTTTGACTTATAGATCCCAGATGTGAAGATGAAGAAGCCAGCAACCTGGAAACACCCACAGGCACAGAGAAAAAAGTCCTCAACAAAAGCCAGAGGTCCCTAAGGAGCAGCCCTGAAAGAAGAAAACTTTTAGACAATAATTGGTTTAATCCAGGCACCACCACCACCAAAAACAGTGGCCCCACTCCTATCAACCCAGCAAAGATGAAGCAGAAGCCTAGATTCCCACCCTGGTGAACACCTCCCACCTGTAACACTTCACCTTTCACCTGTAATGTCTCCCAACATGCTCACTGGGGTGGTATCAGAGGGGCCAAGCAGTGAGCCTGGACCTTCCTTGCCCAGTGGTAACAAGGAGCCACTTCTCTTGGTGGTTAATGGAGGTCTAATATCTTTAACTTCTATCTCCACCTGGCTATAAAGAGACATGCTGCCCACTCTCTCTCCTTTGTCAGAGTGATGTCAGAGAAAGCAGATTAACACAGAAGGCTTAAATAAGACCCAGAGTCTCAAAACATAATATAAAAATGTCCAAGTTTCATTTGAAAAGCACTCATCATACCAAGAGCCAGGAAGATCTCAAACTGAACACTAAAATAGGAAATCTATAAGTGCTAACACCAAAATGACAAAGATGTGAAAATTACCCAACAAAGATTTTTAAAGCCGCCATCACAAAAATGCTTCAATGAGCAATTAAAAACACAGTTGAAACAAATGAAAAAAAAATAGGAAGTTTTAGCAAATAAATAGAAAAATGAAGAAGAAACAAAATGAAATTTAAAACTGAAAATGACAACTGAAATAGAAACTCAGTAGAGGGGCTCAAGAGCAGAATGGAGGGACAGAGGAAAGAACCAGCAGACAGAATGATAGAAATTATCCAGTCTGATTAACAGAGGGGTAAATGGACTGGAAAAACAAACAAACAAACAAACAAACAAGCAGTAGCATGTGAGCCTACAACAAAAGACCTAACCTTTGTGTGATTAGTGCCTTGGAAGGAGGGGGGGAAAGGGTAAAAACACCCTGGAAGAAATACGGCTCAAATTCTGGCAAGAGACAGAAACTTACAGATTCAAGAAGCTGACTGAATCCCAATAGGTTAAACCCAAAGATATCCACACCAAGACACATTGTAATTAAATTTATGAACAGTAGAGCTCCCATTTTTTTTTAAATCTCAAAAAAAGCAAAAGAAAAATGACATCTTATGTACACGATAAAACAGTATGAATGGCAGATTTCTCACTAGAAACTACAAAGGCCAGAAGAAGTAGCATAACATTTTCAAGCACTGACAGAAAAAAGCTGTTAACTCCAAATCCCACACCCTGTGAAAATATCTTTCAGGAATGAGGGGAAAAGTCAAAAAATTCTCAGGAAAAGGAATACTAAGAAAATTTACTGCCAGCAGATTGTCTCTAAAAAAAAAAAAGTTAAAGGACTTCAGGAAACAAAAAGAAAATGACAAAAGAAAAAACCTTGGAACGTCAGGATGGAAGGAAGAATGTGCTGAGTAAAAATTGGGTAAATACAATAGGCTTTCCTTAAGCTCTTGAGTTTTAGAATAGAATCATGTTTGATTGTTGAAGCCAAATTTATACCATTGTATGACGTAGATCTAAATGTACACAGAGAATATAATTAAGAAACTCGCATAAACAGAGGAGAGTAAGGGAAGTAAAGTAAGGTAATGTTTCCACATTTATAGCCTATTGTCTCTAAATCTCTTTGAGTGTACACTCTTATTAATAAAAATGTTTCTGAGACTATACCTTGAATCCACATAGATTTACAAATCATGAAGATATAATTACCACTGAAGTATTCTCAAAGGGCTAACTCTTACCAAAATCAAGTATGTAGTCCTAAACCTGGATTACATAAAATGCAAGGATAGAGGTGCAAGTAAAAGTACTCCACGAACAAGTGATAAATACTAGAGAACTGGACTGGCCTCCAATGTCTTTCCAAACAAAACAGAAAAAAAAAGAAAAAACAAAAAGAGGTAGGGTCCTGGTCTAGGTTAAAAGACAATTAAGAGCGGGGCGCCTGGGTGGCTTAGTCGGTTAAGCGTCCGACTTTCGCTTAGGTCATGATCTCGCGGTTTGTGGGTTCCAGCCCCACGTCGGGCTCTGTGCTGACTGCCAGCTCAGAGCCTGGAGCCTATTTCAGAGTCTGTATCTCCCTGTGTCTCTGACCCTCCCCTGCTCACGCTGTCTCTCTCTCTCCTAGAAACAAATAAAAATATTAAAAAAAAAAAAAAAAGACAATTAAGAGGGATGCCTGGCTGGCTCAATCAGAGAAGCATGCGACTCTTGATCTCGGAGTCATGAGTTCTAGCCCCATATCAGGTGCAGAGATCACCTAAATAAATAAATATTAAAAAAAGAGAGACAAGAGAAATAGCTAAACACAAATGTGCCAGCCCTGGTTGGATGACATTTCAGAAACAAAAGCAGATACAAAATCTATTTTGGGGGACAACTGAAATTTGAATATGGGTTGAATATTAGATGATGCTCTTAACTGCTTATGTACGATAATAGTATTGCATTTACATAGGAGAATGCTCTTAGAAGATGCATTTTAAAGTTTATTTATTTAGGGGCATCTGGGTGACTCAGTCAGTTAAGCGTCCAACTCTTGATTTCATCTAAGGTCATGATCTCACAGTTTGTGGGATCAAGCCCCACATCAGGGTCTGTGCTGACAGTGTGTGGCCTGCTTCGGGTTCTCTCTCTCTCTCCTTCTGACCCTCCTCTGCTTGCATGCATGCATGTTTGCTCACGCTCTCTCTCTCAAAATAAAAACATTTTAAAAAGTAAAGCATATTTATTTACTTTGAGAGAGAGAGAGAGTATGTGTGCATGGGAGGGAGGGGCAGAGAGAAAGGAAGAGAGAGAGAATTCCAAGCAGGCTCCACACTGTCAGCACAGAGCCCAATAAATAAAGGTTTGAACCCATGAACTGTGAGATCATGACCTGGGCTGAAATCAAGAGTCAGATGTTTAAACGACTGAGCAACCTAGGTGCCCCTGCAACTTCGTCTCAAATGATTTAGCATAAAACAAACAAACAACAACAAAAACATATAGAAAGAAGGCAAATGTGCAAAATTGCTGAATACAAGGTATATGGGTATTAATTGTACAATCCTTTCAATTGTTGTATACGTCAACATTTTTTTCAAAATAAAATGGTGGGAAATTATGCATGTTACATATACATAATTATGCATGTGAATACTACAGAAAGCATTCACAAACAGACTCTAAATAGATGCATTAAGCATATCACTGGAGGCTCTGACATGTTCTGACACCTTGTCAAGACCAATGACATTCTCTTTACTGCCAAACCCTCCCATTAGTTCTAGCCTGATTCCACCTCCCTAAGAGCTCTCGTGTCTGTGGGCACTGCGCTGGATGTATCTCCTGGGGATCCTTCTGCCTCTTTGCTTCCTTATCAGGTCAAGTGTCCATGGCCATCTTCATAAAAGCAGCCCATTCCCTGTCCAGCCTGTTACCTTGCTTTATTTTTGATAGGACATAGCTCTCCATCTGAAACCATCCTTGACCTGCTCATATTCCTTATGTCTCCCCCACTGGAAAGGAAGCTTTGTGAAGGCAGGGCTTTGTTCTCCCCCAGGGACCCCAGGCCCTAACTGATACCTGGCACAGAGTAGGTGCTGAAATATATTTATTAGTCAGGATGGAGAATTCCAAGACTCTTATCTGCAGAACATGAATGTTTCCAGGGAAAATCCCACCAAATACCGATATATGGAGCCTGATGGAAAGCAGTTCATCAATAGTTAAAAGAATGCTACAAAAATAGGAGCATCAGATAACAAAATGAGAGCTCTTAGAAATCAAAGATTAGAAGATAAAGACCAGAAGTTGGCCAGAGGGTGGAACAGATAAAGAGCTGGACAAGAGGAAAGGGAATCTATGAATGTGTCTGAGGTCCCTGATCAGACTACCCAAAACTCTAGAGAAATAATTGCCCAAAGGCAGGGACGGTAAGGAGAAAACACTCCTACCTTAACAGGACACATTCCCAGATGGACAGTGTCCTGAATGTCTGGAAAATGGCTCAAAAGAGCTCTGCTAAAGCACCTTATTGGGAAATGTCAGGCCAAGGATGAAACATTCCAGAAGCAAATTTCAGCATGTTCACCCAGCACTGGGAATCAAAGGGCATCAACTTCTTTCACACCACTGAACACTAGAATAAAACTTGGCCCTCCTATTAGAGGAACAACCACCTCCCACATTTAATTTTTCATGTAGTAGGAGCCACCAGCGTTGGGCCCCAAATCGGGTAACCATCTCAGACCCAAGACTCACCAGGCTTAAACAACTCTAATCTCTGCACACAAGATGCTTCCCCTGGAGTGACCACTGAGGACTGAGCCTGCCTGAGGGCTATAGACCTATGTTGTTCCTTCACAGTGACTGCAGAGAGTGAGTCTGGAGGGGAGTGGGGCAGGGAGGGGATGTTTATGCTATTTATTGTTTCTCTGTATTGCTTTTTTTTTTTTTAATGTTTATTTACTTTGAGAGAGAGAGCACATGAGCAGAGAAAGGGCAGAGAGAGGGAGAGAGAATCCTAGGCAGGCTCTGTGCCATGAGCGCAGAGCCCAACATGGGGCTTGAACCCACAAACTGTGACATCATGACCTGAGCCGAAATCAAGAGTTGGATGCTTAACCAACTGAGCCACCCACGTGCCCCTTTCTGTACTGCTTTTTAAAAATGCCTGCTGTCTAAGCGAAGAACTGAGCTATCCTAAGTTTCAGTTCATCTGATGAAATTCTACTGTATAGACAAGGATGTCAAAGCTCAGAGAAGTTCAGTAACCTGCCTGAGGCCATGCAGTCAAGGGATACCAGAGTCCAGAATCAATGCCCATGCCTGCTGAATCCCAGCTACCCCTGGGCCCCGAAGGCTCCAGTCTAAGCTCGGACTTCTGGGAATGACGTTACTCAAGACTGAGGTGAGGCCGAAACCCACCTCTTCTAACCGTGTGCGCTTTGCAGAAGGCTCTGACGCATTGTCACTTTCATCCTCCAAATGCTCTTCATCCTCTTCTTCATCCCTGAAGATATCATCATAGGCAGGAACTTCGAGGTCATCATCTTGTTTAATGAGGAGTTTGATCTAAGATTAAAACAAAAAGCAATCAAGGCTCTTCTTTCTCATTGACAGAAAGCTCTCCATTACATGTTTTCTCTTGCAGAATCTTAGTTCCCAAAGAGCTAACTCATTAAGGTTTCTGTACAAAGAGCCACCTGTTTGAGAATTTTTCAGACTTTTTCTCAAACATTTTCTTGTTTTCATCTCCTCTCACTGAGGCATTGGAGTTGTACCATGTGATATGCGAAAATTCTGAAAATTAAAAACCTTCCACAGTCCTTTAAGTCTGGGAAAAAAGATTTCCTCTCATGCCACACTCCAAGCAAACAAAATGAACACCCTGCAACTTGGACTCTGACAGAAGACAGGGAGGTGTGTGACCCCTACGGAAGTTAAACTGCTGTCTCTAAAAGCAATTCCAGGCTGACTTCACTTAGAGCCGTCCTTCACATGAGAACTTTGAGGCCTACACTTTGATAATATGAGTGGGATCAACTCAGAGAATGCTTAGGTGGCTGCCCTGTGCCAGGCTCCATGCTTGCTGCCGGGGGTTCAAAGAGGAAGCACAGCATAGCCATTTTTGGCTAACAGTGGTCTCTTACACTGTACATTGTCTTACAGGTCCTCACACTACCCTTTGGATGGGCAGGGAAGGCCCTTGGCCCACTTATAGGACTAAGGCCTCTAGATCTCCTGATATACAATGACACCAGGCTGCGCCTGAGCTCTAAGGGCAGGCTCAGTACAGGGTTCTGGTCCCTATACTTTTAGGTTAAGTGAATTCCAAAATGCATTCTGAGCACCTTCAAGACTTAGGTGCTGCATTTCTCACCACAGATAAGCAAGACCAGATTCTTGCCCTCAGGCTGGTCCAACTCCTATAGGAGAGGTAGATATATGCCTTGCTTAGAACATCAGGTGCGATGTTGCCCATGGCATAAAAGATACAGACAAATTGATAGGAGAACTCGGAGGAAACACGGGCCCCAAAGGCCAGGTTACCTGGGTGTCGTTATAGACATTCACGACGTTAACTGGCCTGTGGGTGTCACATACAAAAAATATGGCATCTTCATCGGGCTGAAGGATATCCAATAGGTCTACATTAGCTCCACAGTTTATGAGGATAAAATAATGGAACTGAAACAAAGAGAGAGACGTTGGGAAGTAAATGCCTTGAGTAGGTCCTTCACCTTCAGCACACTAGGCCTCTGAGTCCTTCTGCTGAGACACTTCAAGCCCCTGACATCAGTGAGGCCCTGATGGCAAGGGGTTTTACATAGCCGGCCTGGGTAAAGTACTTTGATGTACTCCATATGCTATTTCATTTCCATTGATGACACCTTGAGATAGGGCCCATGGTTGGCCCTGTGGCTGTCTCTGCTTCACCAAGGAGCACATGAAGACTCAGCATGGCTCGGGGTCATGACGCACAAGGTCAAGAAGCTGATGGGGAGCAGAATAAGACTTCAAATGCATAAATGGGCCTTGGCAGGGGCACGTGGGTGGCTCAGTTGGTTAAGTGTTCAACTTCTATGTCTGTCTGTCTGTCTCTCTCTCTCTGCCCCTCCCCAACTCTTGCTGTCTCTCTCAAAAATAAACATTAAAAAATTATAATAATATGGGGCATCTAGGTCGCTCAGTTGGTGAAGTGTCTGACTTCAGCTCAGGTCATGATCTCACTGTTCATGAGTTCGAGCCCCGCGTCAGGCTCTGTGCTGACAGTTCAGAGCCTGGAGCCTACTTCAGATTCTTTTTTTTTTTTTTTTACAAATAGTTTATTGTCAAATAAGTTTCCACATAACACTCAGTGCTCATCCCCACAAGTGCCCTCCTCCATGCCCATCCCTCCTCCCCCCACATCCATCAGTCCTCAGTTTTTGTCAGCATTCAAGAGTCTCTCATGGTTTGCCTCTCTCCCTTTCCCCCACCATTTCCCCCTTCTTCTCCCCCTTGTTCCTCCGTCAAGTTCCTCCTAATCCTCCTATACGTGCAAACATATGATATTTGTCCTTCTCTGCCTACTTCAGAATCTAGGTCTCCCTATCTGTCTGCCTTCCGCTGCTCATGCTCTGTCTCTCTCAAAAATAAACATTAAAAAAAATTTTTTTAAATAACAATAAATAAATAAATAAATAAATAGGCCTCTGCAGATCTCAGTCACTCTACTGTGTTGTGCTGCTTCTCTGTACTAACAGGTCGTACAGGTTTAAATTTGTAACAAGTCTTGGGCACCCCATACTTAATGAGCACCTAAATATTAATTTAAGCCTTACTATATCCTATCACTATAGAAAACCTTTTCCTTATAAATATCGAGGTGGCACAAGTAGTCCCTTCCATGATGACAGGAGCTCCAGGTAAGGATTTCTCTCTGATGTACAGTCCTAAATGTTGCCACAGACTCGAGACCCTCTTCCCTACTCCAGTCCCACCCAGTGGGATCTAAAATGTCCCATCCATCAGCATAGCCCCATACAGAGGGGGTAAGAGTCCTGGCCTCTACTGTTTAAGGAAGATATGTTCCTGGATTACCAGTTGGAACCGGGATGCTTTTTCTTGGAGAGATAATGTAAAATAGCCACCTTGTCTAACATAATTTTAACTAGGCCATATCAAAATTGAACTGCTAAGACACATGAAACGATGCTCAGCATCCCTCCTCATCAGGGAAATACAAATCAAAACCACACTGAGATATCACCTCATGCCAGTCAGAGTGGCTAAAATGAGCAAATCAGAGAACTCTAGATGCTGGCGAGGATGTGGAGAAACGGGCATCATCCTACACTGTTGGTGGGAATGTAAACCGGTACAGCCCCTCTGGAAAACAGTGTGGAGGTTCCTCAGGAAACTAACAATAGAACTCCCCTATGACCCAGCAATAGCACTGCTAGGAATTTACCCAAGGGATACAGAAATGCTGATGCATAGGAGCACATGTACCCCAATGTTCATAGCAGCACTCTCCACAACAGCTAAAACATGGAAAGAGCCTAAGTGTCCATCAACAGATGAATGGATCAAGAAGATGTGGTTTATCTATACCATGGAATACTATATGGCAATGAGAAACAATGAAATCTGGCCATGTGTAGCAACATGGATGGACCTTGAGGGTGTTATGCTGAGCGAAATAAGTCAGGCAGAAAAGGACAAATATCATATGTGTGCACGTATAGGAGGATTAGGAGGAACTTAACAGAGGACCAAGGGGGAGAAGAAGGGCGGAAATGGTGGGGGAAGGGAGAGAGGCAAACCATGAGAGACTCTTGAATGCTGACAAAAACTGAGGACTGATGGATGTCGGGGGGAGGGGGATGGGCATGGAGGAGGACACTTGTGGGGATGAGCACTGGGTGTTATGTGGAAACTAATTTGACAATAAACTATTTCTAAAAAAAAAAAATTGAACTGCTGAACTCTAAGCATCTTACATTGAAATATCTGTAACACAAATTCAAAGTTAGAGAGTATCCACATTCACTACCATTTTTGGTTATCAATTTTGTCTCTACAACTTGAGGACAAGCCACTCTGTGTATATCTCATTTTTTCTCTATCATATTGGCTAATACAGTTGATACTTACACATACATGCGACCTACTGAGGACCTAGAAAGAATGTAAGTGTTAAGAAATTGCACCTGAATAAAAAGACTAATTACTTTAAAATGTTTCTTTCATACCTGTTCTTTATGCTCAAGAAATGCAGTTTCAAGTTCTTGCCACCCAGAAACTGGAATCAGCGTATACTGCACGTGATCACACTGGAACAGAGCCTGAGAGAGTATTTTCAAAAACCATCATATTTAGGCCATCATTATATCATTCTGTGAACTTTAATGAATTTTTGAAAATCACCAAAAGAAAACATTGTGGGGGGAGGGAGCTTATCTTATTTCTAGGTCTTCTGAGAAGTAGTTCCTGATCCAACAGCCTAACCAAAGGTCATGTAAAAATTGCACCATATTCAAAACCAAGCCAATGATCTTCCCTAATAGAGAAAAGAATTCTGTATTTTTTATATTGCTTATGACACTACTGTGCCCTCAGTTGCCACAGACTCCTCTGTCTGAAACCCCACATTTGAGAATCCACTCCAGGTCTAAGGGTCTCTCCAATGCAACCATTTTTTTGGCCTAAGTTATTGCAACTGCCTTTTGTCGAATCGTTCTCTAAACCACCCAATACTATTGCCAGACAAGCGACCTCTCAGAGTCCCTCTCCCCAGATTTCAGTTGCTCCAGCCCCTATCCTAGCCTGCGCTCTCACCAGGGGGGTGGGGAGAGGGGCGGTTCCCGACAGAGCTCCTGCCCGACTCCCAGCCCATCTTGCACTCCCAAACTCCTCCCGAGGCCCCACCAGCACCCTTTGGCCCCGGCCCTTCCCTCCCAAACTACGCAAGGCTTACCTGAAGGATCTTGCAAGCGCACAGAGCGTCCACGTCCGAGGCCACAAAGAGAAGGACCCTCTGTCAGGAAAAGAGAGGGCCAGTTGAACGCAGGGAAACGAACACTAGCCACTCATGCCCTCCCAGGGCCGCTCCCCCTCATCCCTCCCCCTCACCCCTGACAAGGCCACGAGATCTTAAAAAAAGGGTCACCTGGTTCTGAACCACCTCGTAGAACTCCTTGCGGAATTCGGATACAAACATGGCCCCGGCGGCCGGACACCCAGAGCTAGCGCTGAAGATCCAAGAGCTTTGGCGGCGGTCAAGACTCCCGCCAAACCAGGACTCTTCCGATTGGCCCAGGAGCCAACCAATACCTACTTAGTTCTCAGCCTTTCTACCTTTCCGATTGGGCCATATTGGAGGCGGGCATAGCGCTCCGCCATCCGGGTTGGAAAAGTTAGGCCCGCTCCTAAAGGAGCGTCATCCACAGGTAAGACGCAAACACTGTTGCTTGCTTCAATGCTGACTCCCATTTACCCACAAATCCAACGTTTGGTGGACATCTTTACTTTGGGAAGAGAAGCCTATTGCCTCCCACTGGGCCCTCCAGGAAAAGAAAATCTTAACGTAAATTCAGTTCCCTTATACATCGCACGAAGTTGTCAGTTTACGATTTCAATAAACTCTCCGCGCAGTTCGAAGAAGAATGTGTAGCTTACTTCCGCCAGCATCCTCGATGGCTGACGCAAAGGCCGGAAGGTCTACATGCATTCTGGGTAGTGTAGTCGATAAAGAGAGTGGGCCTCCACTGAATTGGTCTGGGGGGGTACCATAAAAATGTAATTTAAAGCAATTACCCAAATTACTCTAGAGTGAACAAAACTTAGTAAAGAGTATTTTAGTAAATACCACAGGGAAATTTTAGGCCCTAGATACATTGCTTGGCCTTTTCTCCTTTGCAGCCAACCCTTATCCTCCGCACCTACCCCCGGGTCTCTGGTCCGGCACTTCCGGTGAGCCTCCCGGGGCGTCGGAGCGGAAGCGGCTGCGGCGGCTGCGGCGGCTGCGGCGACTGTGAGCTGAGCGGGTCGCCGGGCACCCGTCCTAACGTTATCTGGGCGAAGCGGCATCTGCCAGGCAGAGGTGTCCACCATGGTGAGTGTGGCCTGTCAGGGGCTGGGTTCTGGGGCTAGGGGCTGGAGCCAGGGGCCGAGGCTGGGCCCGGCTGGGCGGACGGGACGGCCACGGAGATGCCGAGTCACCCCGGCCAGGCGAGTGCCGGACCCTTGACCACGAACGGCCTCGGCTTATCTCTGGTGGTCCTGGGCGTGGTTCGAATTTCCTCTCAGTTGGACTTGAACTCTTTGAGGGTGAAAAGGAGTCCTCTATGTTTGTGTCCACTCACGGTCTCACAAGTGCCATACAGGTGACAAATTTCCATACCACTAAATTACTTGAAAGGTTGTTTGGGAGTGAAGAGCAGAGTCAGCCCCCCCGGGAGAATGCTTGGGGGTCATTCCCGTGGGCGGGAACACTTAGCCCTTGCCCCACTTTCCAGCGGAGTACTTCTTGGTCTTGGCTGGGTTCTAATGATGCCTTTGGCTTGTTTAAGCGATTCCGTGAAGATGACAGTAGTAGCTAGTTTTTTTCTGGCGCTTTTTCTCTTACACTTCTTTTGACACCCACAGTCCTTTATTACACTTTATCCCAGTTAATCCCCACAATGCTCTTGGAAGCAAGGACGATTACTATCATTTTAACCCTGAAAAAAACAAGGTTTAGAGAAGTAGTTTACTTCTGATCACAGAAGTGGGTAGTGGAAATTTAAAGCCAAGTCTGTCTGGCTGCAAAGCTTAGTCTCATTACTGTTGCACAGCATGGCCTCGGTGTCACTTCTTTATTTTGGCAAAAAGAATTAATGACTATTGGGTTTTGTCCTCAGTATTTCATTGTTGAATCATATTTCCATTCTCAAGTGCATCATCCACTTAAAGACCTTGAATACCTGATAGGTCTAGGCAGTATACTAGACATCGGGATTGTAAAGGAAAGTAGGAGTTGGGGGTAGGAAGCAGCAGAGAGGGGCAGAAGACCAGGCTCATGGGTGGATTGAAGGCAGATTATTAAGGGTATTAAATACTTTGTGAGGATTTTCCGATTTAATAAGGAACGAAAGCAAAGAGAAAAAATGGCTTGGATGGGGTGGTGTAGTGAAAGCCTCAGGGAATCCCCACTACTCTGCCACCACATATGTTATGCTTCTGGCCAAGACTTCGTTGAACAGAGTTCTGCTTGAAGGAGAGAGAAAGGTTTGAAAACGACTATGATAAAGCCCCAGGGATTGAAGAGCCATTTGGGAATTTAAGCAGTAACATGCGGTGTTTGCATTTTAAGAAGACTGCAGATTCATCTTGCTAATTTTGGAATTGTTAGTAGACTATCTAATCGGGCTTTGCCTCTACTTAATGTATATTTGGAATCAAGTCAAGAAATATTTGTCTATTGTAAAATATTTGTTAAAACTTGAAGTGTTAAGTATAGTCACATTGTCACATATTGGATCTCCAGAAGTTTTTCATCTTGTAAAACTGAAACTCTACCTGTTAAACAATTCCCCCCATTTCCCCTCACTTACATGCTGGCAACCAACATTTTAATTCTTGTTTCTATGAATTTGATGACTCTAGGGACCTTCTTGGATTGTTTCTACCTCTTAGCTATTATGAGTAGTGCCACTATGAGTATGCTAACTTCATACAAATACCTTTTCAAGACCCTGCCTTTGATTCTTTTGGGTTTATGCCCTATTGTGCAATTTTATATTTGGTTGGGGGGACCTCATGGTAATTGCAGTACTTTGAGAAGACTCCAAATTGCTGTGTAACATGTTTTCTAAGCCTCACAATAGTCTACAAGATAAGAGCTAGGATATTACCTTTTTGGTGGCATCATGTCTTGGTTCTACTTATTAACAGGAGGGAGTACCATGGCGTGACATCATGAGAACACATTGGAGGGACACCATTCCAAACCCTGGCAAAGCAGGGAAGGTTCCTAGAACCAGGAAAGGATTGTCATGGAAGCCAGGGGAAGGGGTTGGAGTGCAAACACTGGTGCCTGCTCTTGTTGTTTGGAATGCCATTCCCTGATTTTTGCCTGGCTCCTTCCTGGCACTCAAGTGTCTGCAGAGTCCCTTCCTGACCACCCATTTAAAATAACATTCTCAGGAGCTTTCTGTCCCTTACCCTGTCTTGTCCTCAGAACATCTATCAACATTGGACATGGAAACATTTTCTCTTACTTGATTCCCTTGTCTCTTTTTTTTTTTTTTATGTTTATTTTTGAGAGACAGAGCATGAGTGGAGGAAGTGTAGAGAGAGAGAGAGGGAGACACAGAATCCAAAGCAGGCTCCAAGCTCTGACCTGTTAGCACAGAGCCCGACGTGGGGCTTAAACCCACAGACTGTGAGATCATGAGCTGAGCTGAAGTCAGACGCTTAACCGACTGAGCTACCTGGGCGCCCCGGATTCCCTTGTCTTGAATGTCGGCTCCTCCAGGGCAGATGTACCTGCTTTGTTAGTGAGCAGACATCATTAGAGTGATGTTTTGCTAGTGCCTGACAGAGCCTGGCAGATAGTGAGCACTCAATAAATAGATATTTTGGGGGGCATCTGGGTGACTCAGTCTGTTCAGCATCTGACTTCAGCTCAAGTCATGCATAATCTGACGGTTTGTGAGTTCGAGCCCTCATAGGGTGAGCTCACGCCCCACTCCGAGATTTGCACTCTCTTCCTCTCTCTGTACCTTGTGGGATTCTCTCTCTTTCTCTGTCTGCCCCTTCCTCATTCTCTCATAAATAAAGAAACAAACAAACATATTTCTTTAAATTAACGAGAAGAGGATAAGTGTTCCAGTTGGGGAAACGAGGTATGCCTGGTATAGGAGACTGTAGGGCTGTCAGTAGCCAGTCCCTGAGGTATATGTGAGGTCTGGCCTGGATCCTTGGGGAGCAGAGGCCTGGGAGACTGAAAGAAGGTAATGACAGGCTTGATCTGGCCAATCATATATTTTAGTAAGATTGCATTTACTAAGAAAGCAGTGGACTGTAGACTGGAGAGATGATCCTGGCCATGGCAGAATGCTTAGAAAGAGATTTGAAATTCACTGTGCCCCCAGAGAGTGCTTCAGGCAGACGACTCTGGGCCATCAGAATTGCAGTGTGTCTTGCCCTTTACAGACATGCCGCAGCATCAACTACCCTGGCCTGTTTGGGCTTTGGATGTGAAGAAATGTACTTTTCTTAGAATGTACCTAGTTAGAAATGTTCTGTTCTAACTCCAGCATCTCTTTTCTTCCTTGTAGTTCTCCTTCAACATGTTTGACCACCCGATTCCCCGGGTCTTCCAGAACCGCTTCTCCACGCAGTACCGCTGCTTCTCTGTGTCCATGCTCGCAGGGCCTAATGACAGGTCAGATGTGGAGAAAGGAGGGAAGAGTATGTGCTCGTTTTTATTTTGAATAGTAACCTTTCCTGCCCTCAGCATACAGTGCTTGCAGTCTTTAGTGGCCCTTGTTTTGCATGTGTAACCAGAAGCTAGTTACAGTGAGAATTTTGCTTGCCCCAGACTTGCCAAGGGGGGGCCCTGGGGATGGGAGGGAGAGTTCTAATTATGATTAGATTTATGGCTAATAGCCATCTGGTGCCCCACAATGAATTACAGCAAGTAAAATCCCTTAAGAAAGATCATTATGAAATTCTGGCTACTTTACAAGTTTTGTGTAGTACATTTTAAAGATATGACAGCAACCAAATTTTGGCTTTTGTGCTGCCTTTTTAATTTTTACTTTCTTAATGTTTCTTAAATGTTCTTTCCACAGTAATTATGCCGCCCTCAGCCCTCGATCAACTCAGTAAGTATTTTCTCTGTGACTTAGGAACTGAGGTCATTTAAATATGGACATCAGAAACTTGGGTACATGTTCTTTAGTATGTCCAGACAGAGGCAGCCTTTATTGTGTCTCGTTGGGAATTGTCCCTGGAAGGTACACACTGGCTGGAGTGCTGGGCCTGCGCATGCTCTGGTGAGGTGGTGGCTGATGGCGGCCAGCTGTCCAGGTTGGGGGACAGTCTAGGTTCCTCTCCTGTGAAGGAGGGTCTAATCTCCTAATGGCAACTCCCCACTGTCACACATACACTTTATCCAGATCCCATCAGGACTGAAGGAAGTTTGAGCCCCAGTGCTTTTTTCCCTGCTGAGGCAGCTGATGCTGTTGGCTGGGTTCACTAGGTTTTTTTCCTAAAGCAGACTGTCAGCTCCTAAGAGGATGCTGTGCGGCAGGCTTCTCATCTTCTCCCCAAACATGTTTCCTCAGCTCCAGGCCCAAATTTCTAGCCTCGTCTGCCCCATTGCATCTACAGCACATTATCTTCTGCCCCAGAACCTGCTCCTCTCATCAGGTTCTGTCTCTTACAGCCAGAGCCAGAAAGTCCCATGGGTTGTGAGAATGGACACACTTCCTCTTTCCTCATTCCCTAAGAACAGCCCATGGAGACCTCATGCCCCTGACCACAAGTACAGTCACTGCCTTTTGAGATTCGGTAGTGTTTCTGGTGTGAATTCCTCCCATCTGAGGGAGGACGGTGGAGGCCACCAGAGGGCAGACCCACACTTGGTGTCTGCTGCAAGTGGGACAGCCCTGTAGAGAAGGGGTGCAGCCTGGCCTCGCTTGGCTGACCTCGCATGGCCCCTGAACTTCAGTGTTCTCATCTTTAAACAGAGGCAAACGGCACCTATCCATCAGAGCTGCTATGTGGCAAGAGTGCCACCTCCTAGCTGGTGCCCTGTGGTGCGAGTGCATAAACAGTCCAAGCCCATGTGATGCCAGTCAGAAAGCAGGAGGTGGCCTTTAGCCAGCATGGCTTAACCAATGCCAACAGTGGCAATGGCCACACCCATTGGAGGCCTTTAATTCTGGCATTTGCTTGGCCAGCGTGTAGATAGAACCCTCTGGGGTTCATAGCCCTCAGGCTGTCATTATAGAGGAGGGAACAGGGCCCCCGAGAGCCTGCCCTTCTATTTGAGCTGACCCAGGAGCTGACTGCCAGGAGTGACATTTGGTACAAATGTCTAAGAAGTAACTTGGATTGGAACAGTAGGATTTAGTTCAGTGTATAGATCTTTTAAGTCATGGAAGAAATTTTGTCCAATGAAATCTTAAAGGGAATCTTAATTTATAAAAGGGTCACTGCTCAATTTGGAGGAGGTGAGGGGGGGCAGAGGGCTCAGAGCCTCAAGGTACTTCTCTAAATCAGGAAATGCAGTTTGAAAACTGCTAGACTGAGGAGCACAGAGGTTTCCTCCAACCACAAGAATCTTGGATTCTTGGCTAGAGCCTGATCCACTTCACCCAGACTGACCACGGTTCTGCTTCATGACTCCACAGCTGAGAGGTGCCCTGGGGACAGAGAGCCTGGCCTCTGGGCTCTTAGCCATTATACTCCAGCATCCAAGTCACCCTTGGTGATGGGGAGGGGAGGGACACCTACACCCACTGCTGCCACCTCTAGCCACTTCTAAAGGTTCTTCTCCCCCATCTGTGGCTTCCTCCCCAAGCTTCTTACTTGATCTGCATCACCAGAATTTTCAGGAAGATCCTAGGCAGAGTCTACCACACCTCCTGCTGCTGAATGGAACTTCTGTTGCCATGTTTGCTCAAACCGACAGGCCAAAGTGGGCTTTCGTGGTTAAGCCCCAGACCCGGGCCAGCAGCCTGGGTTGAATCCCAGCATGGTCACCCCTGCTGTGTGATCCCTGGCTTGTTGCTGACTGGGCACATTATTTCCCCACAGATGAAGGGAGTAATGATTGTCCCTACCTCACTGCTCTGGGAAAAGTAAGCGAGAGCCTGGCACGTGGCAAACAGTGTTGCTTGTCACTGCATCAGTCTGTCCCAGAGCCCTCCCCCAGGTCCCCAGCTCCTGGGTTCTCCTGCTTCACATTGCCTGCACATCCTGCATTCCCGGGTCAGCCTGCCAGGTCCTGCCAGCCTGCCAGGTCTGCCTCTGGCCGTCCACGTGGCCTCATTTCGGGACCACTAGAATGAGGGGACAGATGGACTGTGGCAGGGCCTTACGGAGAGCCACATTGCTGAATGCTCCCACCCTGCATACTGTCTGGCCCAGCCTCCCTCTCCCCCTGACCGCACTCACGCCCTGTTCTCGTGCCCCAGCCTCACCCGATTGCTAGTCACTCGCAAACTGGCTGGGCTCTATCCCTTTGCTCAGGCTGCTGCCTCTCTGGCATCCGCTCCCTGGCCCACCTGCCCATGACCCTCATGGAGCACTGAAACATTGGGTGTGCGTGTTTTTTTCTTTTCTACCCTTCTAACTAGAAACCTTTGCAGGCAGGGATTTTTGTCAGCACATGGGTGGCACTTAAATATTTATGAATGCATTAGTTAACATCGCTTTTTAAAATTGTATACCTGTGTCACCAAACATTCCTGAGCTCTGGGCCGAGTGATATGTGTCAGGGGAGTGTGGGGTTTGCTGGGTGTGTAGGCACCCAGAGGCCTAAGTACCATGTGGGTTCAAGTTCCTGCTCTGGGGAGCACCCAGGGAGGCTGATTTTCAGAGGAGCGCGTTTGGGGAATAGAACTCCCTCACAAAAGCTTGGCCTTGGCCTCTTTCTCCTTTTCAGGCCGACTCAACATTACCTACCCCATGCTGTTCAAACTGACCAACAAGAACTCAGACCGCATGACACACTGTGGTGTGCTGGAGTTTGTGGCCGATGAGGGCATCTGCTACCTCCCTCACTGGGTGAGTGGGACTATGCCAGTCTCTGAGAGTCTCAGGGTTGGGGCTTCGAAGTAGGGCAGCCCCCAGCATGCGGGAGAGCCTTGCCCCTGGAACAGTGACACGGCTGTAGGGGAGAGTTTTGGAACAAGGTTCTGCATGCTGAGGGGTGGCCTTTCTTTGACAGTAGACCAAATGGTAGCCTAGAAACCACAGCCATGCTGCTTACCTGCTGTTTCCTCGGCAAGGCTTTTGTAAAACAATGAAGTAGGAGTATTTTTGTTTTGTTTTTTAAATGTTTTATTTATTTCTAGGAGAGAGAGAGAGAGAGACAGCGTGAGCAGGGAAGGGTCAGAGAGAGGGGGAGTCACAGACTGAAACAGGCTCCAGGCTCTGAGTTGGCAGTCAGCACAGAGCCCGACGCAGGGCTCGAACCCACGAACTGCGAGATCATGACCTAAGCGAAAGTCAGACGCTTAACCAACTAAGCCACCCAGGCGCCCCAAAACAGGAGTATTTTTGAAGTGGTCTGCATACAGAGTTTTAGGTTTTTATTTTTATTTATTTTTTCAAAGTTCATTTATTTAGAAAAAGAGAGAGCACAAGTGGGGGAGGTACAGAGAAGGAAGAAGAAAGAGAATCCCAAACAGGCTCTGCACTGTAAGCACAAAACCCGATGAAGGGCTCAAACTCACAAACCATGCATGACCTGAGCTGAAATTAAGAGTTGGATGCTTAACTGACTGAGCCACTAGGGCACCCCTGGAATTTTAGTTTAGTTTTTTTTTTTTTTTAATGTTTTATTTATTTCTGAGAGAGAGAGGCAGTGTGAGCAGGGGAGGGTCAGAGAGAGAGGGAGATACAGAATCCGAAGCAGGCTCCAGGCTCTGAGCTAGCTGTCAGCAAAGAGCCAGACGCAGGACTCGAACCCACGAACCATGAGATCATGACCTGAGCTGAAGTCGGACGCTTAACTGACTGGGCCACCTAGGCGCCCTGAATTTTAGGTTTTTAAAGGTTTGTTCCCCAAGTCTAATTTCTCCCCCAGTTTGTCACATCATCGTGTGTCTATACGTCTTTCCAAAGTCTCTCTTTTTTGCATTCAGACTTTCTCTTGAGTCTGGGTCCTTCCTTAATGCTAGGCCCGGCTAGCCTCTTCCCCACAGGAGCCTTGCACTCCCATCACGGCTGCTGCCTGGCCCCTCTTGTGTTGTTTCTCAGCCTTAGTCCCAAAGGAGCTCTTACTCATGCCTCAAAGCCCATACTCAACTTGCTTCCTTGCTCAGTTGCCCTTCCCAACACTTGCCACTTGATTCCTTATTGTCCTGTGGGTCTGCGGGTACCCCTCCTGGGCAGGAGGCCTTGTCTCACTCATCAGATAGAGTGATGTGGGTGGCTGAAATGTTGGGCACTGACAACTTCCCGGGGCCACTCTGTACTCACAGGCCTTTGTTCATATCTCTCTGCCTTGTTCCTCACCCAGCATCCACCACCCTGTGTGGATAGAGGTGTAGGGTTGTTTTATCAGTTGTATGTGACCCCCTGTAGCAGACACCTCTGGGGACTTGTCACCACCCTGCGCCTGCCTCAGCCATAGAGCCATTCCACATGAGGTAAGCCCACCTAGTGCCCTCATTACCCTTCCCGCGTTGCAGCCCTGTTGGCCCCGAGGCCTTGTAAGTTGGGTGTGGGATAACTCAAAGGTATGGAACATAAGCTTCCCTGGGGAAACACTTTGTCCCTAGGAGACCTGGAGCTGGTGGCCATTCCTTTCAGGGGACCCTTGCAGTGGACCATCTTTTCTCAGAGGCTGACAGAGACACATTGCCAGCTGCAGCCACCTAGGTAGCACCCCAAGGCCTTCCTTTCATGCCTTTGACTCGCTTGCTGGCTTGCTTTTTTTCTCTTTCCTGACATCAAATCACAATTAAATTAGTGTCCCCAAGTCCTCATCTCAGGCTCCTCTTCCCGGAACCCAAGGAAGAGGCCATCAGAGTGCCAGACTTTGGCCTGCTGAGTGTGGTTAGATGGTGCTCATGCTGGTGGCCACTTGATTCCTAGGGGCTTCATGTTCCCTTCTTCTCCCTTTAGATGATGCAGAATTTGCTGTTGGAAGAAGGGGGCTTGGTCCAGGTGGAGAGTGTCAACCTTCAAGTAGCCACGTACTCCAAATTCCAGCCTCAGAGCCCTGACTTCCTGGACATCACCAACCCCAAAGCAGTGTATCCTTTTGAGATAACGGTTCTTCTGGACAAGGGAGGGGTGTGCTGGCAGTCTGTAAACAGCGAGCTCCTTGTTGAGCATGTGCCTACTTTGGGGACCACACATACTTGTTTGTGATTGGAGTTGTGATTGAGAATAATCGTGTTTAGCATGTCCTCCCTGGCCTGGACCTGGACAAGCACAGTGGGCACTCTGTGGGGCTCTTCTGGACGCTCTCCAGACACTTCCTCATGAGGAAAGTGGAACCCTTCTTCCAGGTAGACTGGGGCACCTGGCACAAAGCTCAGGGTATTTGTTGGAAGGAGGCTGGCTTGTCTGCCTCTGAGCCCTAACCCCTCGTGGGCCTCTGGTGCCCCAGCTCAGCCATGAACGCTACTCAACCTCACCTTTTACCCAGGGTTAAAGGTTTCACTCCAAACCAGTGGGGAACACTGACACAGTCCATAGCAAGAGGAAAGAAAAGGTTTTAGGTTTTAATAGTTTTGACATATTCTCTGAATGTAAGCCAGACATGAGTGTTGATAATTTAGAGAGCAACTGGTGTGGTCAAGGAGCATGCTGTGTGTGCTCTGTGGCCTAGACCTCTAGCTTGGAGGCCCTGGCTAGGCTTGTTGATATCTTGTTATAGGGCAGCCACTCCACTGCTTTCAAAAGGCTTAAAAAAACACAGTTGAACAATACAGACAGGTAGATAGTTTAAAAAAAAAAAAAAAGAAAAGCTGCTCTACCCTCCCTACTTGCACACTGTCCCCAAGCCCAGAGCAGGTTGATGCTGGCCATGTCCTGGACACGTGGGCTGTGTTAAGTCTCCTGCTGACTGTGTCTGTGGACCAGTGTATTGAATCCCCTGTGACTTGGTCCTGGACACGGTGGGGGCTTGGGGAGCACCGTCCTCATTGTTGGAGGCTTCCTGTCTTGCAGGCAGGGTGACATTCCGTGACCAGGTCTGCTCATCTCGTGGCTCAGAGCGCTGCCTTGGAGGTGCTTGTCTGGTGGTCAGTGCCCAGGCGTGTCTGCCTTGGTGATACACCCCCTTTCGATCTAGAATTTTCATGTGTTGCTGTGCAGACTTTCCAGATTGTTTTCAGAGACTGTTCTGTTGGCATGGTTAACTTGTTAGTTCGTGGAGAAAGTGTCAGTTTCGTCAGCGGAGAGGCAGCCTGGTGCTCCCAGGTCTGGCTGACAGGCACGATAAAGACATTCTTAGTAAAGGCAGACTCAGCATAGGGCCGAGAATTGTGGTCACGCGGAGCTGTGATGCAGAAGCCAGCTTTACCCCCAGAGGCCGAGTGGGCTGGTTCTGACAGCTGGGTTGGCACTAAGGGAAGGGCATCCCAATAGCATGGCATGTCATGCAAGGAGGTGGAGACAGTGTGCACACAACGCCCTTTTCACAAAGCTGTTCTCACCTTGGAAGGCTGTCTGGCCGAGACAGGGATCCTAGACAGAGTCTTCTCCCCTCAGACTCTTGAGAGCCTCACCTGTGTGCCATGTTCACAGTGCTGGGTTCTGGAGTTACATCATTTGTGTGATCATTCTATTTAAAATAATTCTCTGAGTTGACAAGGACGATGTGGTTAAAATATTTCCTGTGATTAGGCATAGCTCCCTTGCCTGGGCATTTGGGTTATTCAGTGTTAAAGAAACTATTATTATTTATAATTAGAAAAAGGGTTTACAGATTACTTTTTCCTCTTTAATTTTAATTTTTTTAGTTTTTATTTGGGAATATGCTGCCCTAAAGTTGGGTTACCGGGTTACCACCCAAAAGATGGCAAGAACGAAAGTATCAGTGAGAATGTCTTTGATTTTTGAGGAACTTTTGAGGGGACCTATTTATAATTTTTTCAGTCTTTTTTTCTTCCATGCTCCCATAGGATTTTTAAGATCAACTTGTTGAGGTGTAACTTACATACAATAAAATGCACTGTTTGATGAGTTGACAAACGTGAATGCCCATGTAACTAGAACATTTCCATCTTCCCAAAAGGTCCTCTGTGCCCTTGCCTGCCCATCCTTACCTGACATCCAGCCCCAGGAACCTCCCTGCTGCTTCCCACCCCTCGGGGAGCTGCATTTCTTGAGGGAACACTCAGTGTCAGGGTCTTTCCCTTGGCAGTGTTGGCAAAATTTGTCCATCTAACAAGTTCACCCTCTCTTATTGCTGAGTAATATCTCACTGTCAAAGCCATGTGTTTTAGCACCAGCCCAGTATATGCCTGTCTGCTCTATTTTATGACAGTGATCATCTAAACCCTTATGGAACTTGTTTCAGATTTAAGGTATCCATCTTGCCATGTTGCCTTAACAGTGTGTGTCTGCAGATTAGAAAACGCATTAAGAAACTTTGCCTGCCTGACCACAGGGGATGTGATTGCTATCAACTACAATGAGAAGGTGAGTGTCTCGACCATGGGGCCAGTAGGGCTGGGAGCCCAGGACAATGTAGGTCATATCTAACAAGGACTTGAAATGTCCATTCTGGGATTTGAAGGGGCAGGGGGGTGTCTTTATTTATTATTATTATTTTTTAAATATTTTTATTTATTTTTGAGAGAGAGAGACAGCAGGGAAGGAGCAGAGAGAGAGATACAGAATCCCCCAATCATGAGATCATGACCTGAGCTGAAGTCGGTTGCTTAACTGACTGAGCCACCCAGGGGCCCCCATTTTTTTAAAGTTTACTAATTTATTTTGGGAGAGAGAGAGCTTGTGGAGCATATGCACATGAGTGGGGAAGGGGCTGAGAGGGGGGAGAGAGAATCCCAAGCAGGCTCCCTGCTGTGAGGCTGTCAGCACAAAATGAATGGAGGTTCTTTTTAGGCAGGGTATGCATGGCTTTTATTGTGATTGCTGCCTACCATTTGCTTTTTAAAATCCACCGAAACAAAGCAGCCTGGGTCCTTGTGATTCCCTCCCTTGGATGGGCCCTCCAGGAGCTGGTCGTGCATGGTGCTCCAAGAGCAATGGGACACAGGGGAAGCAGAGCCTGTCTTTGTCTGGGGACAGTGTTGCCAGACACCCAAGCAGAGTCAGAAAGGCAAATATAGACCCTTAAGGAAATCAGTATTGGCATTTTCAGATGCAAACATAAAGTACTTACGTATAAAATGTTCAAAGAAATTTTTTAAAATGGAATCACAAAATTTAGCAAACAAAAGACTACCAAAAATAACCAGTAAGTTTTGATAAATAGTAAAAAGAGTTAAATAACCGCTGACAAAGAATTAATGAAATGAAAGCTAAATCTGGAGAAATGCCTTAGAATTCTACACAGAGGGGCATCTGGATTGCTCAGTCGTCCGATTCTTGGTTTCAGCTCCAGTCATGATCTGGACACTGACAGTATGGGGCCGCTTGGGATTCTCTCTCCCTCTTTCTGGGATTCTCTCTCCCTCTTTCTGCCCCTCCCCTGCTCACTCTCTTTGTTTCTCTCTCTCAAATATAAATAAGTTAAAAAAAAAAGTCTACACAGAGAATCAAGACACTGAGCATAGGGGGAACTGAATTATTGGGGATACTGAGAAAGTCACACACGCTCAGTGAAAATTCCAGCAGGAGAGAATGAAGGAGCGACAATATTGTGAAGAGATAGTGAATGAAATTGTTTTAGAGCTGGCTTTCAGCCCACAGTAACAGGGAGTATAGTGTATATCAAACAGGGTGAGTTGCAAATACCAAATAAGCAGAGAGAAGGTACTTAAAAAGAACGGTAAATAGCAAGCCTTTAAACAGCAACTGTTACAGCCCAAAATAGCAGAATACAGTTGGCCTTTGAAGAATATGGGGTTAGGGTCACCGAACCCACGTATAACTTTTCACTCCCTGAAACTTAACTACTGATAGCCTACTCTTGGCTGGAAGCCTTACCAAGAACATAAAGAGTCTATTAACATAAGTAGCATATGTTATATGTATCATATAATGTACTGTTGCAGTATAAAGTAAGCTAGAGAAAAGGAAATGTTGTTAAGAGAGTCCAGAGAAGGGGCGCCTGCATTGCTCAGTCGGTTGAGCATCTGACTTGGCTCAGGTCATGATCTCATGGTCCATGATTTCAAGTGCCTCATCAGGCTCTGTGTTGGAGCCTAGAGCCTGCTTTAGGTTCTGTGTCTCCCTCTCTCTCTGCCCCTTCCCCGCTCACAGTGTGTGTGTGTGTGTGTGTGTGTGTGTGTGTGTGTGTGTGTGTGTGTGTGTGTGTGTGTGTGTCAAAAATAATAAACATGAATAAAAAAGTCACAAGGAAGAGAACATACATTTAAAGTATTGTACTGTAAAAAATCTGCATGTAAGCAGGCCATCAGCAGTTCAAACCTGTGTTGTTCAAGGAGCTACTGTATCTTCAAAGGCTAGCAGAAAATAACTGTCATCAAAATCTTTAAAGAATGCAGGTGAAATCAAAATATTTTCAGATAAACCAAATCCCAGAGAGATTATTTATTAATTGAACTTCGAAAGCATGTGCTTTAGGAGTAAGCATTCACCTAGAAGGAAAGATCAGCATGCCAGAAGAAATGATGAACAAATAAACTAGCAAATACGAAGTAAAGTTTTGGTAAACATCACCATATAAAGCTGTAATAATATTTAATATGAGAGCTTTGAGCAAGGACATATAAAATACTGGAAAAGAATAATTCTGAACAGTTGTTCAGAGTGAAAGTATTCTCTTGTCTGTAATCCAAGAAGAAGTTTAGTCAATAAAACTAACTGGAAACTCCACATACATGTTGAATGTTTTAAGAATAGTGAAAAATTAATTGTTTTAGATATAGCATGACAATACGAAACAGTAGAAAATGTCACAGAAGTATTTAACCTTACCACACACAACATATTCTAGTATTTCTATGGGGCTCCTTCCAAGATTTTTCTATCCCAGCTCTGGTGGCAACACAGTTGGTTTTTTAGTCTACTAATCTGATGTGACCTGCAGTCTGAAAGAGCTACTGTAGCAAAATGAGAACATATTCCCCCAGAGACAGGGGCACATATACAGATTTCATAATAGTTTTGGTGATAGTACAGTGATACCAAAACCATTGGAGTCAGCCCAGATCTTGACTGGAGAAATCGGGTTACAGCCATACAGTAGCTTGTATTCATTTCTGTTTATCTTCTATAAAATAATGAGGAAACTTTAAAAATGGACTGGGTGGGCACACGAAACCTTCTCACTTTACTTTGGGGATCCTCCCCATAATTTTGAGACTTTTGTTTAATAGTGGGTTTCTCCAGACTGTTCCAGGACATCTCCAGGTAAACAGAAAACCAAAAATAATGCAGGAAAAAGCAGATTCTGTCACTTTCCATCCTTCCCCTTCTGGATGTCCTTATGTACGTTTTGGACACACACTTGAGATCATCTTGGACACACAGCAATATGATTTTTTTTAACTTCTACTGGCTGCATAGTATTCCGCTGGTGTCTATAATTTCTATATATGTGAACAAATATTAATCCTTTAACCAATCTATTGATAGGTGTTTTGAGAATGCACTATTATTAGCAATGTTGGGGTGAACATCCTCAGAATTTTCTCTTTGGGTATTTAGCTAGTGATTTACTTAGAATAAATTCCTAGAAGTGAATTTCTTGGGAAAAAGGTCGTGTCTTTTGCAATTTGAAACATAACTACCCTGTCTGATTTGAAACATTAATGGGCATGGGCATCAAAGCTGCCTACCCCTACAAAGGCAGCCCACTTGTCATAGCAAGAAGTGCAGCTGGGGAAGAGTGTCATGGAGGTGAACGATGGGTCTGTGAGCCTGGTAGGGAGCTGCAGTAACAAGAATAGTGACAGCTCCCAATGCTGCCATGAAACTGAAACTGATTTTTGTGTTTTTCCCCACAGATTTACGAACTGCGGGTGATGGAGACCAAGCCTGATAAAGCCGTGTCCATCATCGAGTGTGACATGAACGTTAGTACCTTTGCTGCTTATGGTGCGCTTGGGGTGGGGGAAGATGGGCAGTTGATGGCCCCTGTAGGCCAGGTCCCCTCGAGGGTGTCATGCAGCCCCTGGGACTGTTTGAGTGAAAGAGGAAGAAGATGATGCCAGAAGTTTGTAAGGAGGCTGCTGACCTCATGGATCCTTCTCAGGCCAAGGGAAGTGGCAGAGTTGTAGCCAGTTCTGAGATGGCTGCACCTACCAGCATCTGAGACATGCTAAAGGGTGAATATTCTTTTTCTCTAATGTTTGTTTCTTTTTGAGAGAGTGTGTGAATAGGGGAGGGGCAGAGAGAGAGGGAGACAGAAGATCTGAAGTGGGCTCTGTGCTGATGGCAGAGAACCGAATACACAGCTTGAACTCATGAATGGTGAGATCATGACCCTGAGCCCAAGTCAGATGCTTAACCAATTGAGCCACCCCAGCGCCCTTAAAGAATGAATATTCGTAAAAGCTAAGGAAACTTGGGGCACCTGGGTGGCTCAGTCTGTTAAGCATCTGACTCTTGATTTCAGCTCAGGTTGTGATCCCACAGCTTCATGGGTTCAGGCCGTATGTTGGGCTCCGTGCTGGCAGTGGCATGGAGCCTGCTTGGGACTCTCTCTCTATCCCCCACCTCCCACTTGCACTGTCTCTGTCTCTCAAAATAAATAAATAAATAAACTTTTAAAAAAAATACTAAGGGGGCGCCTGGGTGACTCAGTCAGTTAATTGTCCAACTTTGACTTGGATCTCATGGTTTGTGGATTTGAACCCTGCATTGGGCTCTGTGCTGACAGCTCAGAGCCTGGAGCCTGCTTTGGATTCTGTGTCACCTTCTCTCTCTGCCCCTCCCCAAATTGTGCTCTATCTTTGTCTCTCAAAAATAAATAAATGTAAAGTAACAACAACAAAGCTAAAGAAACGTAGCTCCTGTGTAGGAAGCAACTCCTGGTACACACAGCAGCCTGGTGGGTCTCCAGGGAATGCTGCCAAGCAAGAGGGGCCAATCCCAAAAGTTTATATTCTGTCTGGTTCCATGTGTATTACATTCTTGAAACCAGCAAGACTTTAGACGTGGGAGGCAGAGTAATGGTTGCTGGGAGTTAGGAGAGGAGAAGGCCAGGAGGGGGCCGTGTATGGTTGTAACAGGACAACCCGAGGGGTCCCTGTGATGTTGGAACAGTCCAGTATCTCATCTGTGGAGGTGGAGACATTGCCCTACCCTGTCATAAAATTGTGAGGCCTTAACATACAAACCAGTCAGCCAGTGTAAAACTGGGAAATCTGAACAGGAGAGCGGGATCATGTCACCGTTGCTATAACGATGGTGACACTATATGTAATTTTTCTAAAATGTTACCATTGGGAAAACTGGGCAAAGTATACAGGGTGCATTTCTGTAGCATTTTTACAGCCACGTATGAACCTACAGTGGTCTCAATTAAAACCAGAAAAGCTAAGGAAGTGAAGCCTAAGTGCTGCCACGTCTCAAAACCCTGCTTTTCATCTTGGCACCACAGGTAGACTTCGATGCCCCACTGGGCTACAAGGAGCCCGAAAGACAAGTCCAGCATGAGGAGTCTGCTGTAAGTTGTTTTTCCAGCATCCCTCTCCAGCCCCAGTACCATTGGGTAACGGGTTACCCTCTTCAGTAACGGGGCTTCTGTGGGAGGGCGTTTGTCCTGACAGCTGACTCGCATTTGGCCTCTGTCAGTGCTGATATGGCCACGTGCCCTGCTTCCATGGAACAATGTGTCCCAGCTGTTGGGGTGCAGGGTTGGCAGTAGCAATGAGAGGCCCAAGAGAAAAGCTGGGGTATCCATGTTGAGAGGCTCATCGCCTGTTTCTCTGTCCCTGTCAGGAAGGCGAAGCTGACCACGGTGGCTACGCCGGAGAGCTGGGCTTCCGTGTGAGTACCAGGCCACACATTTTATTTTCTGTGCTCCCACCATGCCATCTAGGGACCTCCGCAGGGACCGGGCCTCGGGTATCCATGCATACACATATCTGGCACTTTATACCCACTTTTTCCTGGAATCCTCCTAACAGTTCTATAAGGCAGACCCGTTTTTCTTCTTTTTGAAAATGTCTAACCTACCAAAAAGTTAAAATAGGACACACATACTCTTCTCTTAGATTCACCAGATGTGACCACATTTGCTCTATCCCTAAGAACATGACCTCTGTGAAAGGAAGTTGCAGCGTGACCTCCCTGCTTTGATGCCAGCCAGCCTCCCTTGGGAAGCAGGAGGAGATGGCCAGTGTGTTGGCACCAGGGTTCTGGGAGCAGCAGAGGAGACAGGACTAGAAAGTAGAGCTGTGGAGCATTGCAACAGAGGCCTTAGCCCACCCCAGCCCTGGGGCCCTGGGCTGGGTGGCCCTGCAGAGGCTGGGGCCACACCTTTCAACCTGTCATTAGCTACTGGCTGCCCCCATAGGGTGGCTGTGTTTGGGCCAGGAGGTTCCTTTCATCTCACTGTAGTCCCTTGAGGGCCCAGGTGGAAAGTTCTTGGCTGTCTGTACTCTAGCAGCTAGGGAGTGAGGGCCTCAGTCCTTAAGGGGTCTGGGCAGCCCACCCCCAGCATATCCCTGCAGTGATCTCTGGGCAAAGGGCATGTGTGTGCTCATTAACTCTTGCGCACTTTCCTGCTCACTTGTCTAGGCCTTCTCCGGCTCTGGAAATAGACTGGATGGGAAGAAGAAAGGTGTAGAGCCCAGTCCCTCCCCAATCAAGCCTGGAGACATTAAAAGGTGGGTCTGCCCTGGCTCTGCTCCTGCCAATGCTTTGTCATCCTCTGGGGATACTCTGCGCCAGATTCCTGGGGTGGGGCCCCTTCACTGGAGCTCTAGAGACAGCCCTGGACCAAGAAGCCTGGGGTATGGATGGATGGCCCCTGCCTGCGCTCCTCAGTGGGCCAGAGCATCACCAGAGCCAGTGTTTCTGGGGGATGGGGATCAGGGAGGGTGGGTATTGGTGCCCTTCCTCAACTGCCCATCCTCTCCCACAGCCTCCACTGGTGCCTCCGGTTCAGCCTCCACCTGTTCCCAAGTGGTTCCTGATCAGCTTGCTTTCCTGTTTCAGATCATTGTGCTACCTGTTTAGTAATCTCCCTGTTTTCCTGTTTTGTGACTTCAAATAATTGATCAAGTCACATTAGGTAAACTTCCCTCAAACAGGAGGCAGGAGGTACCTTACTTTCTGTGTTTCTGTTGTTTGGCCCAGGGACTCTCAGAGCAGTTTCCCTGCTCTGGTGGCCATTATGGAGGTGGCAGGGATATGCCACTTGTCTACTCTGTGTGTTAGAGCAGGAGGAGAATGCTGGCGGTGTTTTTACCTGATCTCTTAAGAGAGCTTAAAGAGTGTAGTGTGAATGTAGCCCTTGCAGGGTCTGTGAGGCTAGAGGACAGAGATGATGAGGCCCCCAAGCCTCTAGGTGACCCCTCCCTGCAGGCCAGGCCCCAAGTCTACAGGTTGCTTCCCCGGTTGCCTTCTGGTTACTTCAGGAAGGATGCTGGGGAGCACCAGAGGGCTGGCCCAAGGCCAGAGTGGGTACAGTGGAGTACCCTAGAATGAGAGCCGCTGGGAGGACACTTGTCTCTTCTGCTTGCCTTTCTCTTGATTGTCAAAAATGAATTTTAGGGGTGCCTGGGTGTCTCAGTCGGTTGAGCGTCTGGCTCTTGATTTTGGCTCAGGTCATGATCTCGCAGTTTTGAGATGAAGCCCCATGTGGGGCTTAGCTTGAAGCCTGCTTCGGATTCATTCTCGCTCTCAATCTCTCTCTCTCTCTCTTTCTCTCTCTCTCTTCCTGCCCCACTAGTGCACATGCTTTCTCTCTCTCAAAATAAAAAAATAAACATTAAAAAAAAAGAATGGGGGCACCTAGGTGGCTCAATCAGTTAAGTGTCTGACTCTGGATTTTGGCTTAGGTCATGATTCTCATGGTTTGTGAGATTGAGCCACACGCTGGGCTGTGCACTAACAGTGCAGGGTCTGCTTGGGATTCTCTCTCTCCCCTCTCTGCCTCTTCCCTGCTTGTGCGTGCACACACAATCTCTCTCTCTCAAAATAAATAAACTTAAAAAGAATGTATTTTAATGCAGGGCACCTGGGTGGCTCAGTCAGTTAAGTGACTGAGTGTTAAGTGTTAAATCGGTTAAGTGACTGAGTGACTAACAGTTAAGTGACTCTTGGTTTTGGCTCAGGTCATGATCTCACAGTTTGTGAGTTTGAGCCCCACTTTGGACTCTGTATGGACAGCCTGGAGCCTGCTTGAGATTCTCTCTCCTTCTCTGCCCCTGCCTCACTTGTGTGTGTGCGTGCTCACTCACTCTCTCTCTCTGTCAAAAAATAAATACATAAACAAACATTTAAAAAAAAAGAATGAATTTTAATGCTTTTTTCTTTCGGAACTAACACTTCTCCTTGCTTTCCTTCACAGGGGAATTCCCAATTATGAATTTAAACTCGGTAAGATCACTTTCATCAGAAATTCACGTCCACTGGTCAAAAAGGTTGAAGAGGTGAGTTTATTTCACTGGTAATGAAAAGTTTTGTTTGTTAATGATGACTAGAGAGTTCTTTCCATTCTGAATAAGGATGTTTCTGTCATATTTTCCCCCACGCCTGGGGCCCTCCTCTCCCTGGCAGCCTGATTGTCCCGATGAGACTGTCTGGGGTGTGTGTAGGCGACACCTCTGTTGTCACCTGGCACCAGATCGGTGCAATACCAGCTCACAGAGCCTTGACCAAGTGCCAGGCCCCATGTTGGGTGCTTTATACTTAACTATTTAATTCCCAGCCCTATCCCTTGAGGTGGTTGCCATGATTATCTGCATTTTTACGGATGTGAGCGTGAAGATATGTGGAGGTGAGGGCACCCAGGGGCAATTTGTGTTAATTCTAGAACACCAGCACTTCAGACTCACCACTCTCCTTGTTCCTTTTCCAAAAGGCTCAGTGTCTTGGGGATCTAGAGTAGGCAAGAGGCAGATATTCTGTGAGCCCACTTTGGATCCTGGCTACAGGGCTATCACCAGCCCCTTGGCCACTGAACTCTTCCCCTCTTCCTGTGGGGTGGTTGGAGATAGAGACCACTACACCATTTACACATTTCCTACCCCTTTACATCACACCCTGGTCTTAATGTTCCTTGAATTAACACAGTGTTGGGAAACTTCCAGGCTCAGAGAAACAAGTGTGGTTGGCTCCCAATGAGACCTCACCCTCTGACTCCTCCTTGAGTGCCTTTCCAGGCCTTTGCCTGCTATACTCTGGGGCTTGCTGCCTCTAGCCTGGAGGCCTCTGCAGGGGCCATCCTCAGGCTGACTTGTGACTTGATTGCTGAGAATACAGGAAAGGGAGGGTGAGCTGTTTAATTCATAAGTATTTGAGAAGTATATGGCTGACGATGGGCTTGAAGGCACATGCTTAGCTCTACCCCATCCTGAACCCTCATGAAAGCTGTGGCACAAGGTAATAAGGTGATAAAGACATTGAGAAGAGGATGCAGCTGCTACAGAACTTTGAAAGCCTCAGAACAGAAGAGGGAATGGTAACTAACCTCACAGGCCATGGGAAGCTACATTGTGAGCCAGCTGTGGGGAAAGCCGAGAGACAGATTGGTTTGGATAATAGAGCTCTGAAAGGCATCTCTGGAAATGGGGGGCCTAAGATGGAATGTACGTCACAAAGAACTGAACCACAGCACTTCCCCTCCCCACCCCCCCGCCCCACCATGTCCCCTCATCCTGCTGGGGACACGCCTGCCTGAGCCCAGGAGAAAGCTGGAGGTTCATCTTCTGGAAAGGGCATGATGGCAGGTCCCTAGACTGGGGCCATCAGCATAGTGGATCCTAGGACTGAACTAAAAGAACAAGTGACAGTTTGCATCCTGAATGTTGTCACCCTTGATATCCTTCCCTTGCTTGGCTCACACACTGGCTGCCAGGTTTGCTCATTGCAGTTGGAGGAGGTTTCTCTGTACAGTCTGATGAGCCCTGAGGAATGTGCCAGCCAGCTCACCCCAGGGTGGAGACTGCAGTCAGAAAGCTTCTACTGCCAACCTCTAAATCAGAAGAGTTCTGAAAAGAGATTAGAGAAATGAAAGGGGCAGGAACCATCAGGGAAGTAATGTCCCTAGATGGAAGGGCACAGAGTTTACAGATTGGAGAGCCTTCTGAGTGTCCAACAATGTGAATGAAAATAGCTCCCTATCGAGGCAAAGAAGAGATCCTAAAGCTTTTGGAAGGAGGAAAGTGGCTGTACCACAGATCAAAAATGGTATCATCTTAGCAGGCACAGGAAGCTAGGAGATCACGGAACAGTGTCTTCAAAATCCTGAGGGAAATTTTCTAAAAAATTCTGTACCCACATCTTACGGGCTTAATTGTGTTCCCCCAAATCCTGTGTTGAAGCTTTAACCCCCAGCACCTCAGAATATGACTGTATTTGGAGATAAAGGTTTTTACAGAAGCAGTTAAGTTAAAATGAGGCCATTAGGGTAGCTCCCAACCCAATCTGACTGTTGCCCTTATAAATTTTTTTTTATAGTTTATTTATTTTTGAGACAGAGACAGAGCATGAGGGGGGGAGGGGCAGAGGGAGAGGGAAACACAGAATCCAAAACAGGCTCTAGGCTCTGAGCTGCCCGCACAGAACCCGATGCGGAGCTCGAACCCACGAATCGTGAGATTGTGACCTGAGCCGAAGTTGGACCCTTAACCAACTGAGCCACCCAGGCACCCCTGGTGCCCTTATAAAAAGAGGAAAGTTAGATGTACAAAGGAAAGACCATGTGAGGACATTGCAAGAAGGCAGACATCTGTAAGCCAAGGAGTGTAGCCTCAGAAGAAACCAAACCTGTCAGCACTTTGATCTTGGACTTCCAGTCTCCAGAACCATGAGAAAATAACTGTCTATTGTTTAAGCCACCCAGGCTGTGGTATTCTGTTATGGCAGCCCTACTAATCTAACACCAATCAAACCTATCAAGGAAATGTGAGAGCAGAAAAAGCTAATTTCAGACATGTAAGATCTCACAAAAAGTTATTCCTCAAGCACCCTTTCTCAGGAAGCATTTGGAGGATGTACCCTACCAAAATGAAGGAATAAAGTAGAAATAAGAAAGCCTTAGATCCAGAAAATAGGGAGCCCTGAAGCCATTCGCAGCATCAAGAAGATAGCCAGTCCAGGTAGGGCAGCTTAAAGGCCCTATGAGAGGCACCTTCAAACAGACAAAAGCTGCGGGATGCCTGATGTGATTGAATGTATGCAGAAGAGAGAAGCCAGACACAGGGACAGCAGGACAGACAGAAGGCTCTGTGGGAAAGGAAGGCTGAATGGTTCAGCTATGACTCAAATTGACATGGTCGTCACCACACAAGCCGTGTACAGGCCCCGCCAGGGATACACTCCTGAATGGAGGTCAGGAGGGGCTGGGCCACATGCTGTGGCGTGTGAAGTCCTCTTGCACAGATTATGCCTCCAAGTGACTAGCAATACAAGCTGATGAGAAGATCCCTGCTGTTTTCAGGAGTTCAGAAAAAAACAAGCACTCTTTTTTTTGGTGGGAAAATAGCTTGACTGAGTGTTTCTGAGGGCTGGTTAGTAACCATAATATTAAAAGCCTTAAAAATACATGCAGTCCTTTTATGGAAAAACAATACTTATAAAAAAAAAATCAAGAGTGTGTGCAGACACTAAGTTGCTCACCACAGGGGTTTACAATACCACAAACCTGGTAGTAACAGCTAATGGTGGAAGACTGCCTCTCCCACAGGATGGAATTCCTCTGTAGCCCGTACTAGAAAATAAATTCATTGACTTGAGACTCAGGAAGTATGAGAATAGGTCACATAGGCATATATAATAAAGTGGCTGGAAATATTTTTGGGTGGTGGTATTACAGATGACTTTTGGGAGGTGTATTTTTTTACATTTTTACGTTTTGAAAATGTGATGCTTCTGCAAAAGGATGTACATTCAACCTGAGAATAAAGGCTGTGGTAGAGGCATAGCAGTGATTCTGTGGCTTTGTTTCTCGGTGCAGTCGATTATGATTTGTATTTCCATTTCAAAGACATTTCTTATTGCGTATCAGGTGGAAGTGAGGAAAATGGGGGTGGCTGGCACATGAATAAAGCATTTATTCTAAGCCTCCAAGGAGTTTCTGAAAATAGTATTTTATCTTCACACTCAGGATGAAGCTGGAGGCAGATTCGTCGCTTTCTCTGGAGAAGGACAGTCGTTGCGTAAAAAGGGAAGAAAGCCATAAGTCGGGACTGTTGGCTGATTGGAAAATAAAATAATTGCAAAATGGTGGCTTTTAGTTAATGGCTCTGATGGGATGAGACTGTTGCAGAGATGCTCTGTCACTTTGTGTTTTGTTTAGAGTTACCTAAGAATTACTGAGTCTGACCTGGAAGTGGAACAGTCAGACTTGGTGGTTGATTTTGGGAAGGAGAAAGCTCACTCTGAGGCCCCATAGGCAGCCTCCTCCTTGCCCCTTCTTGCTTTCAGCCCTTGGGGGGAGGTGCTCCCACTGCCTTAGCCAAAGCAGAGTTCCCCAATTCCTGATAAAAACCAATGGAGGGGATTGGGTTGCTCTAACTTGAGTTGTCGTTTCTCTATTTTCACTTATCCTCTCTTTTTCCAGGTGGATAGCTTAGAACATTGCCTTTGGCCTAGAAAAAAATGGCTAGATATGTGCTCTATAGATAGTGGTTATCCCAATACTCTGGCTGCAGTTTAAGTATATGAGGAAAGGTGTTTCTATTTTTATTTTACTTATTGACTCTTTGTTTCAAAAGAACCATCCTTCAGAAGGTGGATTCCTGATCTGATTACGTTTCCACTTATTTTGATTTCATATGAAAATAACTAGCTCCTAAATGAATCTGTTCTACAGTAAAACAACTTCATGATGAAGCACAAATACAAATATTAGAATAAATACGTGCTAAAGGTACATTCCTCTTTCTCCTTTCCTACCTCCCACTCCCAGTTTTAATATATTAAGTTATCCAAGGTTCTGCGGGCCTTTTATTAGTGTTAATTTGGTATCAGATCACTTTATATAATGTGAGATCTTTTGACATGTTAACCTAGTTTAATCTCTTTTGTTCTTGAAAATAATTTTACATCAAGAATTTCAAATAAAAACGGGCAATGACTAAAACCTGGATTGCCTCCAAATGTTTGATTAGGTACCAACATGGGCTGGTTGGGCTCCAGAAGTTGGAGGAAGACTTGCTTGCAGGTGTCCCTTGTTCCATCCTGCCATTAGAAAAGAGGTTCTCTGTGGGGCTCCTGGAGAATGTAGGGAGAAGTGAAGCTCTCTGACCCCTGTGTTAGGGTGGCCAGCCCAAGAAGGGTCTCCTCTTGTACCAGGACTCCTGCTTGAAAACAGAAGGGTCCATCTCTGGACAGAGCTCCTTCAACACTAAGGAGAGGATCCCCCTTCAGGATGGTCACCCCAGGGTCCACCCACATGTCATCAGATCAATAAAAAAAGATGATTGTCATGAAGACCAGGACTGGGCTATTGCCCAGACTGTTAACACTGATGATGGACAAGATATTAAGAGGCAGGAAGCACTGCTGTAACTTCCCTGACCCTCCACTTAACGAGGTCTCTCACTAGCTGAAGTAGAAGCCCTCCTTGGTGGGTAGGCAGCCTCCATTTGCAGGATCACATTGGCTGTGTCATTTGATGCATAATGAATGTTACAGTAAGGCTCTGGCCTGGGGATTTTGTCTTTCCTAAGCAACAACTATGGTGTATGCATTGAAACCACTCCTGGTCCTTTGCTGGAGCCACGCTTCTTCGCCTGGGCCAGGGGTGGACTCTGTTGGTGGATCTTCTGGTGATACAGAGGGGAGGGGTCACCAGGGGTCACCTTGCCATTACTGCTGCACCTTGGCCTGCAGGCTTCTCTGTCTTCAAGCTTGGTTTATGAGCCATTTTGGCAGGACCCCTGGTAAAATTGCAGTGTTCTGGCCCATCGCCAGAGTCTGACCCAGTCTCATTCCTGGGGTGGGCCCAGCAACCGCGTTGTAAGGGGCTCTCCGGCAGATGATTAAGTTTTTCTAAAGTTGGAGAACCACTGTATAGGTATTGCAGGGCTTCTCCTCTGATTCACTAGCCTCTTTGCTTTTATTGCTTCTTGTGCACCTCTTGTTTATAAACATTCCATGTGTTCCCATGTCTCAGAGTAAAACCTTTGTTCCTAATCAGACATACAAGCTGCCCCACACTTGGAAGGCTTCTCTGCCCCTTGTCACACACAGACAGCCTCCATGGCTTCGACCAGCCTGCCACTATGCTGGAAACATCCTCCACTTGTCTCCACTACCAGCCTGGGTTTCCTCGGGAGATCATCTGACTCCCCAGACCCCCGTCCAATCAATCCAGGTTATTTTGTGAGTTCACCCTCACCCTCAAGTTGGACACTCAGGCGACACTACTGTAGCCTCAGTCTTGGCAGCTTTGCCACGTGGAGTTGATGCTCAGTATGTGGTTATGAAAATGAGCCCTATCTTTTGAGATTTATGAAAATAATAAAACTGCTAAAACCTGGCCTGGAACCCGTGGTTTCAGAAATAGGTAACTTAAGGTGGCTGTGCAGCCTGGGTTGCCGGCCAGGCCCCAGACATCTGTCATCCGATTGGCCCCCGAGGCTGGACTCCAGACTTTCTTACCCGCGGGACACGCCCCCTGCCGCGCCGCCCCCTTGGCCCTCATGGGCCTCTCCTTTCCACGTGCCACCGCTTCTGGGTGTTATTGACTGTTCAGCCAGGATGTTTATTGGCTCGTGTCAAGGAGGTGGGGGAGGAGTTATCGGCATATCTCAGTTCATTGATTCGTCAACCCGTCAATCACACGGTACCGGCTTTCTTCAATCTTCATTGGCCTGCGAGTTCAGAGGCGGGATTCGGCAGTCGCCAGGAAATGGCGGACGGTGGCAGCTGGCGGGTAAGTGCTGGGGACGCCCGGGGAGTGGGGAAACCTCCTCGGACCTTGTGACCGGATTATCCGAGCTTTCTTCCAGGGAGGAGGCGGGATGGGACTCTGGTCCGGCCTCCCACTCAGGCGAGCTTCTCGCTCTAGCCGCCGCGCCCTTGTGAGGCCTACCGCGCTGAGTGGAAGCTCTGCCGCAGCGCCCGGCACTTCCTGCACCACTACTACGTCCACGGCGAACGGCCAGCCTGCGAGCAGTGGCGGCGCGACCTGGCCAGCTGCCGCGAGTGGGAGGAGCGCCGGAGCGCGGAGGCCCAGGTGTGTCAGGGAGCCAGGGGTGGCGCTGGGCCGCGAGGGTGCATTGCCGGGGCGTCTGAGTGCACAGATCACCACCCTTCCACTTTCCAGGCTCTGGGACGCTGGAGAGGAGTACTGACTGGGTTCTCCTCTTTTTGTGCTTCCTTTCTTTTGAGAAATATCAAAAATCAGTATGCCCTCGGGGCTTTCATACATTGAAGAGAAAGAAGGAGAGTTTAGAATCTGGAGGGCGAGGAGTGGTCCCCTAACAGCAGGCTTGCAGAAAAAGGGATATTGGTGAGGCCTGAAAAACCAGAAACCAGCCTTAAGACCCTTCACCCAGGCCCAGGCGGGTCACGTCTGAGGAACCGAAAGAAGGTACAGGTGCTTGGAGCAGAAGGAAAGTGGGCTGTAGAGAGGTAGGGGATGAGGCTGGAGAGGTACTGGGAACCTGGTGGGCCTTAAAAAAGGGTTTGGATTCTAGCGTAAACGTGTGGCTTGATTTATATCTTTAAAAGATGAGTCTGACTGCCGGGCCGGGAGAATGTATTATGGAGGGGCAAAATGACCAGTGAGGAGGTAGTTCTAGTTTTCCATTCATTCAGCAGATATTTACCATGGTGGGAGATCTTAGAGATACAAGAGGGCTGAAAATCTGCCCCTGCCCTTCTGGCACCTTTCCCGCGTTGGAGCTGTTGGTTAGGGAGATGGAGAGAAGCTTGAAAGTACAGTGCTCATGGGGAAGGGGGAGGAGGCCCAGCAGGAAGGGGGACTGCTTCAGCAATGTTAAGTGTATGTGATTATTGAAACAGATAAATAGATGTGGAAACTAAGCTCCTGTATAAAAGAAAATGATGATAAATCCATAAGTGGAAATAAAAAAATTGAGAACAATAGCTTATAGCCTATATAGGAAGAGATTAATGACTTTTTTTTTTTCCCCGTAGAGAGAGTTAATGTATCAGAAAAAGGGGGAGTGCCTGGGTGGCTCAGTTAAGTGGCCGACTCTTGGTTTAGACTCAGGTCATGATCTCACGGTGTGGGTTTGAGCCCCAGGTTGGACTCTGTGCTGACAGTGTGGAGCCTGCTTCAGATTCTCTCTCCTACCCCATCTCTGCCCCTCCCCTGCTCACTCTCCATCTCTGTCTCTGTCTCTCTCTCAAATTAAAGAAAGAAAGAAAGAAAAATAGGGGTTAGTTCAGAATACAAAAGTTTGGCAAAGGGCAGGAAGAAGGAATTCATTCAAAAAGAAAATAAAATGGCCTGGTATACAAGGTCAGATGACCAGTGGTTTCTGTCCAGTAAAAAATCAGAAGTGTCTGTAAGGATTTGGAGAATCAGGGGTACTTGTGCAAGTGTTTGTGGAGTGTTATGTGTTCTGATTATCCAACTGTCAGATGAATACCTTTTGACCCCCTAGTTTTACTTCTGAAAGTTCATCCTAGGGAAGTAATTGGGTAACAATGCACAGTTAAAAGTTTAAAATATCCATTGCATTACTGTTTGTGATCGCACAAAAACCAAAAGCATCCTAAATGCCTCTAATAGACATTTAACCAAATAACTTCCTCCAAACAGTGGGGTATTACATAGCCATTAAAAAGAATAGATAGCGAATCTGTCTGGGCAGGGAAAGGAACCTGTAGTATATTGTTTAGTAAAGAAACCAAGGAAGTACACTAGCCCGTAGATTATGCCATCATCAGGGAAATGTGTAGCACTAAAATTTAGGTCTAAAATTGTGTTAGGGAAGCTGTTAATTTCACCTTAGGGACAGAAGTCTGGGAGATTTTCCGTGTTCTTTGCATTTCTGATTTCTTATTAAACAAGAACAAAAACATTGAGACAGCTGAGCTCAAGCAAAGACAGACAATTAGAGAAAGTGAAATTATATGTGTAGAAAAAGCCAGTAGAACACCTGGTGCCTACCAAGTGCACCTTTCTTGGTGGTACGGTACTGCCTTGTGTTTATTTGAGGGAGAGAGGGAGAGTGGCAGAGAAAAACCCGCTGGTTGAGTGGCACCTATTGTCTTTCATCTGGATTCCTCCTTGCCTGTCCAGGGCTCCCTGCTCATGTGGCTCTTACCTTACCCTCCTCACTCTAGCCACTCTTTTGAACTCTTATCTCTGCTCTAAGCTCAGCCTCATCATGGTCTCAGCAGGTAAACCTGATTAGGTCGACCAAAAGCATCAAGTCCTGAGGCTCAGAAGACATTTTAAAATTTACTCAAACTATGGTGAACTGCACAATAGTTTTTCACAGTAGCTTGGGAGAAAGAATGATCTATATCTTTGTGTTCTAATACGGAACAATCACCAGGGTTTATTAGGTGGAAGCAGTCAAATTTTGGAGTAGTAGGTGTCATATGCTTCATTTGTCTGACTTGTGTTTGGGAGGGTGCTGAGGAGGAGGGCGGTTCAAGGGCCATATGAGCCAGAAGTGACTGGGGTCTCCTTTGCACAGCGGTCCCTCTGTGAGAGTGAGCGTGCGAGAGTCCAGGCTGCACGGAAACACGCGCTGGTGTGGGCCCTGAGGCAGAGCCCTCCTGCAGACTGGCACCTCCCTCTGCCACAGGAGAAAGACCAGTGATGAACACTCCTGAATGGCTTTCCCTGATCTGTTTCAAGTGGGGCTGTTGCAGGACCCTAAGGACAGTGACTGGCCCAAAGAGTCTAGTGGGTCCCTGAGAGCTTCCATCACTTAGAACACAGAGCCTGAGGTCTCCAGCCCTATTTGTGCACCCTCTCCAGCATTCAGAGTGCCCTGCCGCTGCCGTGCTCTGAAGGACAGTGTCACCCACTGCACAGTTTCCAGGATGCCAGACCCCACTGCCGATCCCAGTGAGCAGCCAGGTCAGGCTGGTTCATGTGCCCCTCTGGGGACAGGAGCATTCTCAGGTAAACTCTTGAGTGGTAGCCCTGACCCAAGTGGTCATGTAGGGGGATCAGAATGAGGCAGATAAATGGTTGTGCTGTGGTGAATGCCTTTCCTGGTCCTGGCCTGGTGAAACTGCATTGCCAGCCCCTGGTGCTTACAGAGAGCTGCAGCCCACTCACTTAGTTCCTCTGTAGACCCAGGGAGGGTGTTTCTCCTCCTAGGAGATAAGCCTCTTGAAGACTCTAGGTTTTAAGAAATGCACACAGGTACAAAATACACAAGCTTGCACTAAAAGGGTTCATAGACTCTTGGCTAAGAAACCCAAGCCCAAGACACATGGAATTTTGGTCTCTTTCCTTCAAAATATCCCTTGGTTGTTTTTAGAAAATGTAGATTATATATCAAAAGCCATTTCATACATTTGATTCCAAACAAAAGCTGAACATTAAATCCACAATTTAATAGTTGAGATTGTTAGATTTAGCACCTGACGTTGTACTGGGAGAGTTTTGGAATTTTGTGTGCTTATACTCTTGTAAATGTTTTTAAAATACATGCATATGAACCAACAAGAACTCTAGTTCTTGAAGAGGTCTTTTTATTACTAATGATGACAATTTCCCATCTTGTGGCTGCATAGCAGGCCTGATTGTATGGTGCTGAGGGGGAGGCTGGCTGTGTGCCCAGCACTCTCCCTCCTCCTTCCTGGCCAGTACGGCCCACTGCATTTTACTACCTCCCTCACAACTGGGCCCCAACTCAAGACATCTTTTAACACATTCTTTGGGGCAAAATAATCCCATCGCTTCAGAAGGGCATACATTAAAGAATAAACTTTGCCTTTTCATGTGCATTTTCTCCTATGCTATGCCAAGAGTCCCTGTGACTGCATGTACGTGTAAATGTTGGGGGATCAGCACATAGGTCCCCAATAGCCTTTCCCTGTGTGTGTATGTAACTGAGTGGTGGTGGGGAGGTGCACACAGGTCCCCAGCGGTCCTTTCTTGTGACTGTGTGCCTGGGAGTGCCTGTGTGAGGGGAGTGCACATAGGTCCCAGTAGCCTCTCCCTGTATGTTTACACCTGTGAGGTAATGTGGGGGTGGGTGGTGTGCACATAGGGTCCCAATAGCCCCTTCTATGTGTGTATGTACCTGTTGAGCGGTGGGGACGTGTGTGCACAGGTTCCCTATGGACCCTCCCTGTGTGTATGTCCCTGTGAGTGGTGTAGGTATGCACATAGGAGCCTAGGAGTAGAGGTAAGTATAAAGAGCCCATCCCAGGATGGGGTGCCTTCATATCTGAGTCAACCAGAGTATCTTTTTTGTGGCTGTGGCTACTTTCTGGAGCATTTCAGGCCAAGGAGGGAAGGCTTCTGGGGATCTACAGGCATTCTCTTCACTCTGAAACACAAGACGGGACATTTGAATTTTGCAATCTGCCTGTGATCCCTTGGGGTTCCTGGGGCAGAGCTGCAGTAGCAGCCAGCAGTCCTGAGGGGCTCACCTCAAGGAATCCATGCTCTATGTGGTTCTTTAGGGTTAGGGGCTGCCTGCCACAGACTGCTCTGTTAGGATGTCTTATTCTTTCTCTGTTACTCAATGAGTCCCACATTGACAGAAATCATCATTGCACAGAATGTTCCTACATCTGGTCCTGTGTTCACCCTTCACAACATCTGAGCACCTGCTACATGCCAGGGCCAGGAGGGCTCTGAGGCTCTAGGACTGCAGTCTTGAAATGGGCAAGTTACTTCAAAGAGTTACAGTTACATTTAGGAGATAGACATAAACATTTAAACATCATTAAGTCTAAAGTGCTGTGAAGACAATAGAGCAGTATCTCTTAAATTTCTTGCATGAAATCTGTAATAACAAGGGTTTTATGATCTATACATACTTTATATATGCTGCATATATGGTTGAAACGTTTCACAGAACAGTCCTTGTATAGTGTATGGTACAGTGACATTTTCAGTTCTGTGCCACTGAAAATAAACTGCTGCACATGCAGCAACTTGGGTGGGTGAAACTTAGGGAAGCTATGTGCAGAGTTAAATGGATACATATGATAGTTCTATTTATGTAACATTGGTGACATGATGTAATTATAGATGGAGAGTGGTGACTACTGCCAAGGGTGAGGGATGGGAGGAGGACGTGGATGTGGCTATTAAGGGACACACAAGGACATCCTGTGGTAATGGAACCTTGACTTATACAGAGCTGAATGTGTGATGACATTTTGTAGTGCTAGACATACACACAGATGAGGGCAGACATAGTGGGAAACCTAAATACACTCAAGGCTGTACCTGTTAGTCTCTGGGTACACACTACTTGGTGTGTAAGATGTTAACACTTGTGGAGGCTGGGAGAACCACACACAGCCCCTCCCTGCAGCTTTATTTCCAACCTCCTGTGAATCTGTAACTACTTCAAAATAAAAAGTTAAAACTGCTGGCTGTGACCCTATGAATTGACTATACAACCTAATGGACGAAAACTACTGTTTGAAAAGCACTGCTACAAAGCACCTGCAGTGGGCAAGGAGGTGGGGAAGGCCTCGGCATCAGAGCCCAGACTTGGATGAAGAGGCCTGAACCTTGTAGAGAAAGGGGCACACAGGCCACAAGGAACAAGTAAGTGCCATGTGCAAACGGGGAGGTTGGTTGGGGGGTGCTGTAAGGTGTGATCATGAGTGGTCAGGAGCCAAATACCTGACTCAGCTTGTGCTTCACAGAGCCCTCTGGTTGCCCTGTATACGAGCTTGGCAGGGGCAGGGGGAGTGCCCACATGGAGGGATGAGCTGGCTGCCCCAAAAGGCAGCAATGGCGTGGACCTCAGTGGTAGCAGTGAAGTGAAAAGTGGCTGGATTCTGTGTTGGCTCATAAGTAGAGCCAAAGAACTTAGAATTGTTAGTGTTCTTATCCAGTGAAAACATTTATCTAAGTAAACCAAAAGTGAACCACACACTAGGAAAACAACCTGAAGTCTTTCTCAAATGTTTCCCTGGTTTATCTGCACTAAGATGGTGAAGAACTCAAAGCCTTTCTGAGGTAGCAGTGTAAGTCACTAATAGGCTCTCTTTGTTTACTTGACCTTCACTATGGGCTGAATTGTGCCTGCTACCCCCCGTCCCCATTCCTATGTTGAAGCTTTAACTCCAAGTAGCTCGGAATGGGACTTTACAGACAGGGTGCTAAAAGAGGTAATTAAAAGTGAGGTCGTTATAAGTGAGCCCTAATCCAGTCTGACTGGTATCATTAAGAGAGGCACAGGGATGATGACCCTATGAGGACATGGAGGCGGGAGCTCTGCGAGCAAAGGAGAGGTTTCAGAAGAAACCAATGCTGCCGACCCCTTTGATCTTGGAGTTCTAGCCTCCAGAACAACTCTGTTCAAGTCCCGCAGTCTCTGGTACTTTGTTCTCGCAGCCCCAGCACATTAATAGGTTTACTGTTCCAGACAAAGAGCACTTCAATAGGAGAGGTCCACGCGCTCCTAGGGGACACAGCAACTTTAGTGTGTCCCAGGCTTGCTCCACTCTCTTCAGCCTCCCTCCCCAGCCTCAAACCCAAAGCTGACCCTGCCAAAGATAGGAAACTCAAGCACTCCATCTGCCCCAATGAGAAGGCCCTGCCTCTCCTGTCTCCACAGACATCCCTTACAGAGTACACAGCCTGCACATCTTTCACTTCTCCTTGAGGTACTTTGTGCCTCTTGCTGGTGGCGTCTGCCCCACAGGATTGGAATCTTTCTTTTTACTGGGGAGCAGTGGTCGAAGTCTTGGCCATTCATTCCCCAATACCAGACAAGGAAGGGCAGCATCTCTCACCCCCATCCATTCTCAGGTGAATTAATTTGGACTCTAACATAAAACAGAGACACTGATTAAACACATTTATTCACAACATGCTTGAGCCCTGTTCTGGCTCTAAAGGCAGAGTGTGTTCTGTGGACAGCTGCCTGCAGCTCTACCTCTTAAACTCCACCTGTGTATATACCTTGGTGATGTCATGGTACCTGCCTTCAGGGGGCTGGTAGTTAGAAACTGGTGGTGTGTAATCTGGCCCTTCTTTTTCAAAGGGGAACAAACTGGGGTCCCGCTTGGTGGCCTCCGCATGTAACTCTGGGGACAGGAGTTGCAGCTCCTGCAGAGCTTCCTGTTGAGCCTCAAGCAGGGACCTAATGGCATCTCTTTCCATCTCATGCTCTCGATGCTTGTACAAGGACCATTTTTTCAGAAGTAGAGCTCTCCGCTCGCTCTCCTCAAAGGGTAGGTCCATGTGAGGCCGCTGTCTGGGAACACACAAATCCAAAGGTGTGAATCTGGGGAGCACCAGCCTCACTGGCCAAGTAGTCTGGGTGACTGCATATGACCCAGTCCCCTCCCACTGCCAGACACAGATGAGACTCAGAAAAAAGCAGAAGTCAGGGACAAATTAAAGAATGGAATGTTGATGTAACCGCTGCAACTGAAAGCCATTGCTATTTTCTTTACGTGGATGCAAGAAACAGTGATGCTCTAAGAAACCTGGTTGCACTTCCTCTGCCCCAGGCTGAGTCTACCTTTGGTGAGAGGTGATTTTTCAGTGAAGTTGTGTTATGAAAAGACAACCAAATCCCAAGGAGTCAAGAGCCCAGATCAGCCCCCAGCATACCAAAAAAGCACCTGCCATGTCCCACTTGTACAGCAAAGTGTGACTTTATAAATGGTATACACTTTTTACAAGGCAGCACACAACACGTGCCAACTATGAGCATTTGTATCAAAAAGCTAGAAGCTAAGGGTTTTCTATCATCGAGATGGGGCAAGGACTGCAGACCCAAGACACAAGTCATCAGTCACAGCTAAAACTCCACTTGCAAGAAAAGGCAACAACATGAACTGGCCTACCAAAGCCAGTTATTCTGAGTTTCTTTCCCATTTCAGCCATTCAAGAGCACCACCCAAGAATGCTTTTGCCAACTGAGGCACCTGCGTGGCTCATTTGGCGGGGCATCCAACTTCAGCACAGATCATGATCTCGCGGTTCGCCAGTTCAAGCCCTGCATTGGGCTCTCTTCTGTCACCACGGAGCTGCTTGGATCCTCTGTGCCCTTCTTTCTCTGCCCCACTTATGCATGTGCTCCCTCGTGCTCTCTCTCTCTCTCTCTCTCAGAAATATTTTAAAAAATAGAGAATGCTTTTGCCAACTCCCACAAGACAGTCAAGGAGAAAAGGACTCAGACTAGGACCTAGTTTCCCACACCGACTCACCCTTCCTGTCACAGGCATGAAATGCAGACAAAACTAGCCAAAGGTGATGGAACTCTTTTGTCCTGAGAACCGCAACCCTAGAGAACCCTTACCTTGCTTTATCCAAGAGCTTCACAGGTGTTATAAAATCCTCAATGGGGATTAGCTCCTGGCTAGCTTTCTCCAGTCGTCTGATCCTCTTTTTCAAACGGTCCTTTGCTGCTTGGTCTTTTTTAGGATCTACTCTTTTCTTCTTTCTCAGAGGTTCTGCTCTAATGGATAAAGCAAACATTAGACGTTTTCCTCTTCGGTCTCACAAACATGCTGAGAGGCATGACACTAGGTAAGGTGCCCTGAACTTGCACTGAGCTCTCCACTGGAGAAGGAACTATGCATGGGTCTAAACTCACCAGTGGAACGTGAAAGGGACACATGGCCTCCAATCCAGTATCCTTGTGAGAACTATGGGCACTGTCAACCCAGGAAGGGCTAGAAAAACTTCATAGGACATCAGGATATAAATTAAAAGTACTCATCTTTAGTGTTGGATTCAGATGTGCCTTGGGGTTGTCCCTATTTACTTTTCAGGATTTCTTAACAAATTTCCCTATCCTAGAGCATTAACAGAAGTCTGATGTACTCCTGAGAACACATATCCTATGGTGAGACTATACTATTAGAAACAATTAAATTCTCTAGCATCAAGACCGAGCTTTGTGAACCAAGTCCCTAGAAAGCATCCCGACTCCTAGGTGGAAAATCTAATCCTCATGCCTCTCCCGACCTCTCCAGAGAACCAGAAATGGAAAGCCCATGGAGAAACAAGTCTGTGCTGTGTCCTTTAAAACATACAAGAATCCCTCTAAAACTAATTTCTATTTAAACCATTTTTAAGTTAAACCTTAGTATTCTGATTACAGACAGCAGTACCCCACATATAGAATGCTGAAAGAAAAGCATTTGCCTATGTTTTACTGAGAAATTTTGCAGGCAATTAATTTTGCAAACAAAATGTCCAGTGGTCTTGCTTTCTTCTGTTCATATACACAACAATCTCTCGCTAACACCCTCAGAGAGGTCAGGCCCACGGTAGTTTACCTCATGGGAATGAGGTCCCAGAAGGACAATAATGAAGCTCGCTGGTGGGTGTCTCTAATCTGTGTCTGCCAGGTTCCCAGAAGCCTGAAAGAGATATGAAGATAAATAAATGTCTGATTCTCCCCACTGAACAGGAAAAGAGGAAAAAATATGATACTCTCAAAATCTGGGGCTCTTGTGACTGTTGGGTGTGACGACAAGGTCAATGTGGAAGACATTAAATCCCCCATTCACACTAGAAAGCACTTGGGCAGGGTCCCTGCTCGCCAAGGTCCTTGGTTTTCCATCCGCAGGAAGAGGCGCCATCATCTAGCTCCTCCCGAAGATAAAGTGGTCAAGAGCGGTCACGGAGGGAGCGCGGACGAGGCACCCCGAGACTGCTGAGGTCCGCACTCACCAGCTCTGCGAGCGCAGAGCGCGGGCGGAAGCTCCCAGCGCCGCGACAGCCATGACCCCTCTGGCAGACGACCGGTAGCTTCCGGGCGCACGCCGCTTGGCTGTCCGGCCAGCAGTGCCCCAAGCAAAGGTCCGACCTTCCCGGCGCTCCGCGTTCCCGCGTTCCGGCTGAGGAGGGCTGGGCTGAACCGGGCCCGCCCCCAACGTGGCCCCGCCCCGAACGTCCCGGCGACGCGTGGGCAACCCCCGAGCGCCTAGCACCTCAAGTGACGTCTTCCCTTCCTTCTTTGCTTGCCGCTGAGAGCCCTCCCCCGTAGAGGGCATGACCCCGCCACGGGTTCCCCTAGTTAGTCGGCCTGCGCCTGTGCGAGGGCCAAGACCCCGCGGTGCAGCCGGAGTGGCCGAGAGGGTGTTCTTCTGGGTCCAAGTGCCCACTGTGAAAACGGCCCCGATCTTCCATATACGCGATCGTCTCGGCATCCCCTGTGACCCTCCCCCCACATTCGTCCGGGGCCGCGGCCCCTGTCTGCAACAGCATCCCGGCTCTGGCACGTGGCCTGGCGCTCTCGAGATGCCCAATAAACGCGTGTTGATGAATGACGGAAGCTAGCTAATTAGTCGGACTCGGAACCAGCGAGGTAGATAGCTGGAGAGAGGCCATTCACGTCATCCCGACCCCGCCTGACTCCGCTAGCCTGGTTTGCAACTCGAGGCCCCGTTCGTCCGCCTGATTCCCAGCCGACCCCCTCGGTGGCAGCCGCGCCAGGGCGGAGCCACCCTGCCTTGCCCCTGCCCAAGAAGGAGCCTGGTGGCCCCGTCCGCGCGGGGAGCGGTTTCCCGCCGGGGCGATTTGGCAGGTGCGCGCCGTGACTTCCGGCGTTGCCCGGGAGCCGCCAGAGGAGGAGCGGCGCAGGGGATGCGGCTGTGGCGGCGGCGGCGGCGGCCGAGCGCGGGGGGCGGCTGTGGCGGCGGAGGGGGGCGCGGGCCGGCAATGGCGCGGCGGCGCTGAGGGCGCGGGGCGGGCGGCGGCCGGAGGGCGGCGCGGGAGGAAGCAGCAGCGGTGGCTCCATGGCCCGGGCGCGCTGAGGGACACGGCTCTCGCCTCAGCCCGGCGGCGGCGGCGGCGGCGGCGGCCGAACAATGAAGCTCCTGAAGCCGACCTGGGTCAACCACAATGGTGAGTGCACGCAGTGGTCGCGGAAGGCCGAGCCCGGAGTTGGGTCGGGGTCTAGAGTAAGGTCAGCGCCGCGCGCAGGCCGTGCCCCCCTCGCCTCCGACGCGCCCTGTGTCCGGTACCCAAACCGCGGGGTCGGCGAGAGCGGACTTTGTCCTCGGCACGGGGAAGCCGGCGAGCACGGGCACGTGCTCCGCTTGTCCTCGGCAAATCCGCCTTCACCCCTGGCACTTGCACTGAGCCCTCGGTCGCCCACCCGTGGTCCGTGAAGGAGCCGCGGCCTGCCTCCGGGGAGCGGCCCTGGGCGCTAGCCAGCTCCTGCCACTCGTCTGCATCAGCCAGGATGTGCTCGGATGGTCCAGCGTGTGAAACTGTGGCCCAGTCCCCCTTGTGGCCTTTCAGTGGCAGGGTGAACATCTGAAATATGCACGTCTCTGCCCTGGTGAAGGGGCTGTTCTGCCCGAATCTGGTGACAGTGCCCCCTTTTGCGGGACTGTGTCTCGGGCCCCATGGTCCCACAACTGAACGAACCACGTTTATCCTGTACTGGGACATCAGGGTGACTTGAGTCGGAGTTCATAGGGCAAGGGGTGATCCAGGAGAGGGCTTTCCTTAGCCTTGTGGCAGAGTGGCTCCAGAGCACACCCTGGGGGAACAGACTCCTCCAGTCCTCTGGTTGAGTACAGATAAGCTCCCAAAACCGGTAACACAGTTTGTCATAGTTGTACTTTGTTGGCACAGCTGCTCCAGGAATTGGTCTTTACTCCACAGGGAAGTGAGAAGAAAGACACCCCCCCCCACCCCCCCAATCTCCCTGCTGACAGCACTGAAGCCCAGGGAGCACTTCTCCAGCCTGAGGCCTGAAGCCCTGATTCCAGCCTATCTCTACTGACAGGGAAAGGGTCACCCTAATTCTGTCCTGTTCCTCATTTCTACTTTGCGATGCGACTAGAGGGAGCTAGTGTTTTCTTTGAGAGCAAGTAGAGGCCCCTTTTTAATACATGAGTAGCTCTTTAGTTTTGAACTTAATCCCAGGATGTTTTCTACTATGGCAGCTGAACTGAACTGATTCTGTGTTCTTACAGTCAGAAGTGCTCTCTCCTTCCATCTTCTTATGTGACATCTTTCAGTGTCCACAAGAGGTCACCTTTTTTGTTGTTGTTGCCATTCCTCCTGTTTTATTCCACTAGTGCCCTGCCCCTGTGGGTGTACTTTTCGTATTACCCCCACCAGACCCCCACCCCCGCTCAGGACCTCATTCCCTTCTGTATTCCCTGCTACACTCAGCAGTACCTCCAACACAAAGGGTATATGGTAAATTGGCTACACGAGGTATGCTGAGGTTTCCATAATTTACAAAGACACAATTAGGTTTACTGTGCATGAAAGCAAAAGTGGTGAACTTTAGTTTCATTTCTCCTGTGCTGATCTCCAAGAGCATTTCCAGGTGTGTAGTGTGTAGATCTTTACCTGGAGAATTGGACAAATATTCAGCAATTATAAAGTATGGTGCTTGTGAGTCAGGAAAGGAAAAATTTTGTTATGACCTAGTTTGCTGTGTAAGTGAAGATCTGAAGGAATTTTTATTTTAAAACCTTTTATCTAGATCAATTTTTGTGTACAGTCTACCCTTGAGTCTCTTCTTCTGCCTCTTGCCATATAATTTCTAACTTTGTGATAAGCTCCTTTGTAGGACACAAGTTTTATGCTATGTAAGCATAAGTATGTCAAGATGTTTAAGCGATTAGGTACAAATGAGTGAGAGTCTGCAACCAGGCCAGCAGCCAAACATCCCAGCCTGGCAGAGTGGGCAGAGCAGTGGGCTCTGGCCTCTTTTGTTATATAGTCTCTCTCTCCATGGTCCTAGAATGGAACAGGATGATAATCTACTCAGCTTTCTTCACAGTACAAATGTGATCTTTGGTTGCAAGGGTAGACACAAAGGTAGACTATAAAATGCTTTAGAAATCTAAGAGATAAAAGAAATTGAGACCAGCAGGATAGGATATAACTTTCTTTTAAAATACCCTGAACTCAACCTCTGTCTTTTCAACTGTTCAGGACTGTCAGGGTAGATTACCACTATATGAAGGACATGATAGTGATCCAGATCACTAGTGAGCAGTCTTTTAAAGACTAGTGAATAGTAGTTGCTGCTGGGAACAGGGGCTGCTTAGCCAGAAGCCAAAGTTGTGGGTGTTGCCAGTTAAATCACGCTTACTTTGGATTAACAAACCCAAAAGACCATCGTGCTTTGGAGAGTGCATCATTGCACTTTCTGCTTCCTGACACTGCATTCATGTCTCCTGACTCATTATGTGGCTTGAACATACTTTTTCTGGTGTCTGAGAGTCCAAAGAGGGAAGGAGCAGAGAGCCCAGCATATTCCCTGTAGTGGCAGAGTCCGTTCAGACATGGTGGAGAGGACAGCTAGAATAGAGCAGGTTAAAGGCAAAGGAAGAAATATCTGTTGGAATGTAAGCATACTTTCGGTCTCCGTTTTCTGCCTAATAATACTAGTAAGACCTTTCCTCTAAGCTAGGTTTCTCAGCCTCAACACTATTGACATTTCGGGCCACATCATTGTTGTGAGGACCATACTGTGTGTTGTAGGATGTTAACATCCTTGGCCTCAATCCGTCAGATACCAGTACCACCACTACCCCCAAACACACACACTTCACTTGTGACAACCAAAAATGTCTCCAGACATTGCCAGTATCACTCGGTGGCCAGAATCACCCCCAGTTGAAAATCACTGCTCTGAAGTGATTAATTGATAACTAATAAATCTTGAAGTTTGTCATATCACAGTGAAATGAGCCTTGAACATGGAATCAAACTGGATTCAAGATGCCATCGTTTATTACCAGTAAATTTTTAGGCTTGTGACTCCACTTCTAGGCCTTGAGAAAATGTAGAGATTTGTTCTTGTTATTTCATCCTGTACTCAAATACGAAAGACTGTCTTAATTTAAGATATATAATAAAAGCTAATAGTATTTATCACTTATATCAGCCACTCTTTACACACATACCTGTTTTACTCTTTGTTCTTGGATATAGTTTTCCATATATATTTAATTTTATTTTAGGCTTGGCCAAAATAAGATTCATTTCTAAGTTAGGTTAGTTTATGTTTTAGAAAATTTCACTGAAATTCATGGTTCTTGGGGCGACTGGGGGCACTCAGTCAGTTAAGCATCCAGCTTTTGATCTTGCCTGAGATCATCATCTCATGGTTCATGGGATTGGGCCCTGGATCTGGCTCTGCGCTGACAGCACAGAGTCTGCTTGGGCTTCTTTCTCTCCCTCTCTGTCTGCCCCTCCCCCCACTTGTGCACACTCTCTCTCTCTCTCTCTCTCTCTCTCTCTCTCTCTCTCTCAAAATAAATAAACTGGAAAAGAAAAAACGAAATTCATGGTTCTTCCCCATCCCTGGGCCTTTGTTCCTGAGAGTTTGTGGAATTTTTCATTCCTGAGCAGACATCGTTCATTCTTAGCTCTCCAGGGAAGCCCATTCTAACCAGACGGGCCAGAACTGAAAGAACTCTTGTCCTCCCTTGGCCTCTGCCGCACACTTCGATGGCATTGTTGTAAAAAGACATTTGGCAAATTTTCAATACTGGGATAATTTGTCAGTTAATCACATTGCTTTATGGTGTGTGTTTTTCCTCCTGCCCTTTAATTGGATTATCTTTCCCCCTATCTTTTGTCCTTTCAGAAAGGATTTCAAAACATCTTCCTGAGACATATACTGCATCTGGGTGAAAATAAATAAGTCAACTTGAAGGAGAAATGCAGGCAGGATAGTATAGTAATGCAATCAGCAGTGGGTGTGGAAAGACCCAGCACAGCTGCTAGAGGAGCACTGCTGACTTATCTCTAAGAACAGCCTGGGAGGGATCCTAATGGTGATATTATATGATTGCAGTGGTCATTAAGATAAGTTTTGCAGTTTGTTTACATCAGGGGTCCTCAAATGGGCCAATGTCTGGAAACACTTTTGGTTTTTACAGCTGAAGTGGGGGTGCTACTGGCATCTAGTAGGTAGAGTACAGGACTGCTGCTGAACACCGTACAGCATGCAGGACATTCCCCATAGTAAAGAATCATCTGGCCCAGAATGTTAGTGGTGCTGAGGTTGAGAAACCCTACTCTAGATAAGAACTTTTTTTTTTTAGTATGAGAGAGAGCATGCAAGTGGGAGAGAAAGGCAGAAGGGAGGGGAGAGAGAGAGAATCTTAAGCAGGCTCCATGCTCAGCATTTAGCCTGATGCAGTGCTTGATCCCATGACCCTGGGGTCATGACCTAAGCCAAAATCAAGAGTTAGTCACTCAACCAACTGAGCTACCCAGGCACCCCTAGGTAGAACATCTTTATTGTTATTTGCCTTTTCATGTATTTGTCTCATGGTTCCAACTGGATTGTAAGCTTCATGAAGACAAGAATTTTACCATTTATTTTGGAGTCAGATAGTCTTGTTCTTGAATCTCTGTGCTCTGCTGCTCACCAAATATGTGTTACAGAAGGTTCTTTTATCTCATTTCCTGATTTATTAAATGAAGCCAGTAACACTTGCCTCATCTGCTACCTGTGAAGGCTCGGGAAACCCAAGCTCTCTCCATGCTGGCTCTCACTGCGTTATTCCTTAAGATAGTAGGTTGATTCTAAAAAAAAGAACTAGAATACATTTGAAGAAGATTCAGAAGAAAACAGTGAGAGTTTGCCTTAGATAATAACACATGGATCTTTCACTTATTTATGGATGAAACTTTGAACCATTCATGGAAAGAAGGTCCATGGTGATCAGACGTTAATAAAGCTACCCCTGTATATGGAATGCTGTGTAGCAGATGGGAGAGAAAGACGTACGGACCACATTCTAGAATACAGGTGGAAACCAGAACTACACGAATAAACCACAGTAGTGCTAGGGACGAGGGCCTTGTTTGTGGGTAAGCCTTGATGGGATTGGATTGTGGTGGTGGAAAAGGCATTACTGCTGTGGAAATGTCAGAAAGAAAGGCCTGGGGAAAGTTAAGGCATTTAGGAAAGGGAGTGGTTGAAACGAACAGATAGCAAGTGGTTCAGAACACCTCTGGTGAAAAGAAAACCCATTTAGGTCAAACCTTGCTGCTTTTCTTTTCTTTTCTTTTCTTTTTTTTTTCAACCCTTGCTGCTTTTGAAAGCAATACATGCTTTGATGCATTAACTAACCTAGGACAGACCAAGTCACAGGAAGCTGCCCTGGCCAGAGCTACTGTAATGAAGGACAAACAAGAGAGAGTGAGCCCCATTTGAAGGTCAGGAACAGACCTTCATAGGAGCAGTCTCCAGGTCTGCTGCATCATCCATCAGAAGGTCCTGCACATAGGGGTACCTGGGTGGCTTAGCTGATTAAGCGTCTGACTTTGGCTCAGGTCATGATCTCATAGTTTGTGAGTTCTAGCCCTGCATTGGGCCCTGTGCTAACAGCTCAGAGCCTGGAGACTGTTTCAGATTCTGTGTCTCCCTCTCTCTCCTCCCCTCCCCTGCTTACTCTCTGTCTCTCAAAAATAAATAAATATTAAGGGGGAAAAAGGATCCTACAGAGAGGCACTCAATGAATTCACCCATTCAGCAAATAATGAGTACAGATTGTGTGCCAGGGGCTACGTGCTGGAAACGTAGCAGTGAACCAAGCAGCATAGCAGGATCTTTTGAGGAGCAGAATGTGATGCATTTTAGCCAGAGAGACCAGGAGAGCTATCTGCTGGGGGCGTCCTGTCTAAGCATATAGGGAGAGGGAGGAGAGGAGCGCACAGGGGAGACAGCAGACATCATAAACAAGAGCAGTTGCAGAGAACATTAGATGGGTGAGTGTGTGGAGAAGCAAGCTGACAGATGAGGAGCGCTGTGATGGGGTGGAGGGTGAGAGATTTTTTTTTTAACGTTTTTATTCATTTTTGAGAGACAGAGAGACAGAACCCTAGCAAGGTAAGGGCAGAGAGAGAGGGAAACACAGAATCTGAAGTAGGCTTCAGGCCCTGAGCTGGTAGCACAGAGCCTGACGTGGGGCTCAAACCTAAGAACTGCGAGATCATGACCTGAGCCAAAGTCAAACACTTAACCAACTGAGCCACCCAAGCGCCCCGATAATTTTTTTTTTAAGTTCCTTTATTTATTTTGAGAGAGCAAGCACCAGCCGACAAGAGGCAGGGGTGGGTGGTGGGGGGAGAGAGAGAATTCCAAGCAGACTCCGTGCTGACAGCACAGAACTCAGGGCCCAAACTCATGAGGTGTGAAATCATGACCTGAGCCAAAGTCAAGAATGGGATGCTTAACTGACTGAGCGCCTAATTAGCGCCCTAATGGTGGGAGAATTTTAAGTAGGGTGCTTTGGGAAAGCCTTAGTGCAAAGGTAATGTGAGCAGACTGTCGCAGGAAACAGACTCTGAGGGGAAAAGGCTTGTATGCAAAATTATTAAGGAAGGGCATAAGCACTTAAGCATCTGGCTTTGCTTCAGGTTGCGATCTCGCAGTTCATGGGTTCAGGCCCCACATCGGGCTCTGTGCTAACAACTCAAAGCCTGGAGCCTGCTTCGGATTCTGTGTCTCCCTCTCTCTCTGCCCCTCCCCTGCTCACAGTGTCTCTCAGAAATGAATAAACATTTAAAACAGTTTAAAAAAAAGAATTTTGGGGGAGTGCTGGAAGCAGGACTGGACAGGGAGAAGGTGAGCTGAGATGCAAGTGCCCTAAAAGCTGCAGCTGATCCTTGTCAGCTCTGCAGCTAGTCCTTGTGAATTGTCCTGAATTGAGGCAAAGTGCCATGTCTATTGCCACATCCACAGTCATTGGGCACAGGCTCTCTTGAGGAGGGGACCTGACCTTGGTCAAAGCAGTTCTTCCACTGAGGTCAGGTACCCCTTGGAGAAGGTCTCAGCTGGGAGCTTTCACAGGCTGCCAACACTCCCACAGCTGGGGGCAGGTGCTTCAATCCTGGAGGGAGGGGGCCTAGCCAGGAACCACTGCATCTGTGACAGGCCTGCTGGAGGTGAGGAAGGCAGCTATCTGAGGGAGGAATATTCCAGACAGACAGTACTTGCCTGGCAGGTTTGCGGAATAGTATGGATGTCTTATGATTGGAGCTGCACATGGGCAAGAGCACCAAGGAATGAGGCCAGAGAGAGCAGTGGGCTGACTGGGAGGGCCTGTTGGCTGCCGGGTCTCAGTTCACAGTGCCTTGTAAGCAGAGAAGTAACATGGTCTGACTTGGGTCTTAGAGATCCTCCCTATTGCTGCAAGGGGACTAGGAGGGATATGGGGGCAAGGGAGGGAGCTAAGAGACCCATTAAAAGGCAGTTGCAGTGATCCAGGTGAGGGATGACTGGTTTGGACCAGGGTGATGATTGAGCGGTGAGGATGGAGGTAATAGTGCTGATGAGAAACGGTTGGATTTTATATGAGTGTACATGTATGTTTTTTGGTATAATTTATATACATTGTTTTATAAAATTATAGTGAAGTGTACAGACAATTGGATGAATTTCAGCAAATAAATACTCTCTCTAACTCATTCCCAGCTCAAGATATGGAACACTTGCACCTTCCTAGAAAGTTTGAGTTACAGATATATTGTGAAGGTAGTCACCAGGGCACAATGTGGGATGTGAGATGGGGTGACTCCCAGGCGAAGGGCAGGGCTGTTGTCCACTGAGATCAGTAAGGCTGTGAACAAGGCAGAGAGGAAGAGCCAGGATTCAGTTAGACGAGGTGGGCCAAATGAGGCCACCACACAGGGCCTTCTCCAAGCACCCGTTTAAGTAGCTTCTTTATCTTCTCCCCCCCCCCTTTTTTTTTAATGTTTTATATATTTCTGAGAGAGAGAGCACGAGCAGGGGAGGGTCAGAGAGAGAGGGAGACATAGAATATGAAACAGGCTTCAGGCTCTGAGCTAGCTGTCAGTACAGAGCCCGACGCGGGGCTCGAACCCACGAACCATGGAATCATGACCTGAGCCAAAGCCAGACGCTCAATGACTGAGCCACCCAAGCGCCCCTATCTTCTCCCTTTTGAAAACACTGGAGTTCCATTCTAGAGCTATTATTAAGGAATAGGACAAACACCTATATCTTTGGCTAGTTGCCATATATAATTATACTAGGATACATCTTATGGTATATTAGTGTTTCTAGATAATGAAGCATTTTGTGATTGGGTACTTTTAATTTGTAAAATTACTTTTTATCACAGGTTCAATTTAGGAAAAATTAGAAAATGCTTTTACATTGCTGCAACTTTTTAAATGGTCTTTGAGACCATTTAGAAAAAAATAACTGGGTGGCTTGGTGCTTTTTAAAAAAACACACATTTTATTTAGTATACATACCACATTGTAAAAGTGTCTGCATTCTTTAGGACCTTAGCCAAATCCCTTATACCACAGCAAATTCAGTATTTTTATTGTGTAGCCTCCATTCAGACCTTGCATTGCACATATAACTGGAATAGTTAAAATGTTGCTGTGCATTTTCTACTTAAATAATTTGTAGGTTTTTTATTGTTATTTTTATTTTCCTTTTTAAAATGGAGGTATAATTAACATATGGTGTTAATGTTTCAGGTATACAATGTAATGATTCCATATTTGTATATATCACAAAATTATAGCCATAATAAGTCAACATCCATCACCATACATAATTACACAATTTTTTTCTTGCAAAGAAAACTTTTAAGATTTACTCTCTTAGCACTGGGTGTTATATGGAAACCAATTTGACAATAAACTATTTGTAAAAAAGAAAAAGAAAAAATACTGCTACATAAAAAAAAAAAAAGAAATAGACATCTTACTATCTATGTGGGCAAAAAAAAGGGAGAAGCCAAGATCATTACTGTTCATATTCTTGGAATAATTAAACTTTTATTTAAAAAAAAAAGATTTACTCTCTTAGCAACTTTCAACTATGGGATACAGTAGTAACTGTAGTGTTATTTTCTTTTTTTGTTTTTTTTTTAGTATTTATTCATTTTTGAGAGACAGGGTGCAAGTGGGGGAGGAGCAGAGAGCAAGGGAGAGACAGAATCTGAAGCAGGCTCCAGGTTCTGAGCCGTCAGCACAGAGCCCGACGCGGAGCTCAAACCCACGAAGTGTGAGATCATGACCTGAGCCGAAGTCAGACGCTTAACCGACTGAGCCACCCAGGTGCCCCTGTAGTGTTACTTTACTGTTAAAGCTAATGTTTTCCACCCTATGGGAACATTGTTTTTAATTGCTTTTAATTTTCTGATGGAACTGTGTAGAAGAGATGATTATGTTTATAGAAATCCATTTTGCAGATAACTTTTAAGGAATTTATCTGTTCTGCATAAGTAGAATATGAAGAAATAGATAATGACTGTTACGAAAACTTCCTTGACTGTGCATTGGCAAATGGTACAGAAGTGAATGAAATACCTGTCACACTTTTCTTTAGTTTGTGGCAAACACAGGGGCGGGCGCGCGCGCGCGCACACACACACACACACACACACACACACACACCAGTTACACGATTGCTACAGCTTCCTTCCTGTGCTGTGTTTTGAATCTCTCAGCCACCTGATACCTATGAGATGTCATTATGGTAGTGCTTGCTTAAGGAGACTGGTGAAGTTTTTGTGGTCAAAAACGGTAGAGATAACAGCAGTAGATGGCTTTGTGAGCCAGCCAAAACTGTACTTCCACTTGCAGGTGCTTGTTGACATCTGAGTCCCCACTTCAGAAGATGAAGAGCCTGCCTTTCAAAGATTGGGATTCTAGTGATACTGAACGTGTTTTTGAATTTTGGGCCTCTGCTGTAGGCTCTCTCCGGCCATTAACAAGTACTCATTGAGTGCCTACTGTGTGCCAAGCTATAGCTCTAGGTACCACGGTGACTCTGACACAGATAAAAATCGCTGAGCTCTTGGAGTTTACATTCTGGTGGTTGGGGTGAACAAACATGCAATAAAGGAAATTATACACTATATTTAAAATTGCTAAGAAAAAGATGAGAATTGGGATTGGTTGTGCCAAGTTGAGGAGTAATACTTTCAAGTAGGGTGTTTGGGGTAGGCCTCAGTGAGAGGGCACCATTGAGCAAAGACTAAAAAAAAAAGGTGAGAAAGGACTGTGTGTGTGTCTGGGAGAAGAGATTCCAGCTGAGGAAGGAACCAGTGCAGGGTGCTGAGTGGAAGCACGCACCTTCACAGTCTAGGAACAGAAGGGAGGCCATGGCACTGGGCCAGCGACTGGGGGAGGAGGCAAAAGATGAGGCCAGAAAAGTCGCGGGGGTGATGGGACCATTGTGTTGGGCCTCTTGGTTCCCCTGTCCCAGGCATGGTCTTAGCCGATGGGCAGATGACAGAGCGGGTTTGAGCCAGAAGATCAGGAGTTCCCTTGTGGAGAAGGTGAAGATGTGATGTCTGTAGACAGCTGGATAGAGGAGCTAGCTGCATATTATGATTGCTTAGGGGCAGAGACATGGCTGGTTGCCGATGTAAATGTGAACATTATCACCTGCACAAGGAGTCAGTTTTATTGACAACCACTGATGTTTCGATATTTTACTTTTATTACTTTTATATTGCTACACACACATATACACACACACTTTTAAAAATATACCATATATATGTTTATTTATTTATTGTTGAGATAGTTGTAGATTCCCACACACTCAAATAATACTAAGAGATTCTTTGTACACTTTGCCCCGTTTCTCCCGCTTTTGTAAAACAACAGTATAATATCACATTGACATTGATATTGACACAGTCCACCCCTTAATCAGACTTTTCTACTTGTATTTGTATTCATTTGGAGTGGGGAAGGGGGGGTTAGTTCTATACAGTTTTCCACCTGTATGGGTTCATGTATCCACTGCCATAGTAGTGTTCATAGTAGACACTGAGCAGCTATAATTAATACCTATTTTAACCCTCTCATGCCCCTGTGCCTTACAGATAGGTACATAGGTAGGCAGGCAGGTAGAGTTATACAGATATATAGATACATAGGTTGATTTGATTTGGTTTGGTTTTAGTTAGCATTTTTTTAAGTTGTGGTAAAATACACATAGCCAAATTTACCATCTTAACCATCTTTCAAGTGTATAATTCAGTAGTGTTATGTATGTTCACGCCATTGAGTAATAATCTCCAGAACTATTTCATCTTGCCAAACTAAAACTATATACCCATGAAGCAACAACCCCATTTTCCCTTCTCCAACCCCTGACAACCGTCTTTCTGTCTTTATAAATTTGACTGCTTTAGAGACCTCATATAATTGACATCGTACATTATTTGTGTTTTTGTGACTAGCATATGTTAATTAGCATAATATTGTCAGGGTTCATCCACCTTGTACAGTCCATCAGAATCTCTTTCCTTAAGGCTGAATAATATTCCATTATATATGTACACCACAGTTTCCTTATCCATTTACCCATCACTGGACACTTATATTGCTTCTTAGCTATTGTGAATATTGCTGCTATGAACATGGGTGTACAATATCTCTTCAAGATCATGCTTTTAGTTCTTTTGGATAAATACCCAGAAGTAGAATTGCTAGATCGTGGGTAGTTCTAGTTTTAATTTTATTTTTTAAGGAAAATGTCCATACTGTCTTGAAAGTGGCTGTACCATTTTACATTCCCACCATCAATGCACAGGATTACAATTTCTATGAGCACTTGTTGTTTTCTCTCTCTCTTTTTTAATAGTAGTCAGCCTAATAGATGTAAGGTGTTAATCTCGTTCTGGTTTTGATATGCATTTTTGGAGTAGCTAATGATGTTGAGCATCTTTTTATATGCTTATTGGCCATTTGTATATCATCTTTGGAGAAATGTCTCTTCAAGTCTTTTGCCCATTTTTCAATGGGTTTTTCTGTTTTCTGTCTTTGAGCTTTCTCTATATTTCTGGACATTTAATCCCTCATCAGCTATGTGGTTTACAAATATTTTCTCCCATTGTGTGGGTTGCCTTTTTATTCTGTTGATGGTATCCTTTGGTGGGCAGAAAGGTCTTAATTTTCAAGAAGTCCAGTTTGTCTATTTTTTTCCTCTTTAATTCCTGTGTCTTTGGTATCATGTCTAAGAAAACATTGCCATATCCAGTGTCATGAAGCTTTCCCCCATGTTTTATTCTAAGAGTCTTATAGCGTTAGGTTTTACATTTGAGTCCTTGATCCATTTTGAGTTAATTTCTGTATATGGTGTAAGGTTCCAGCTTCATTCTTTTGCATACAGATGTTCATTTTTCCCAGCACCATTTGTTGATAAAACTGTCCCTTTCCCATTGACTGGTCTTGGTGCCCGTGTTGAAAATCACTTGACCACAAATGCAAGTGTTTATTTCTAGGCTCTCTATTCTGCCGCACTGGTCTATATATGTCTTCATGCCAGTAACACACTGTTCTGCTTACTGTAGCTTTGTAGTTGGTTTTGAGATGAGGAAGCATTAAGACTCCAACTTTGTTCTTTTCCAAGATTCCTTTGGCTATTTGGCATCCCATGATATTCCATAAGAATTGTAGGATGGGTTTTTCTATTTCTGCAAAAATGTCATTGCAATTTTTTGTTTTGTGTTGTTGTTGTTGTTGTGTTGTTGTGTTTTTTTTTTCCAAGTAAACTACCCCCAGTGCAGGGCTGAAACTCAAAACCTCAAGATCAAAAGTTGCACACTCGACCAACTGAGCCAGCCAGGCACCCCTGTCATCGCAGTTTTGATAGGGACTGAATTAAGTCTGTAGAACTTTGGGTATTGTTGACATCTTAATGGAATTAAGTCTTTCAGTTTATGAACACAGTATGTCTTTACATTTATTTCTGTCTTTAATTTCTTTCAGCACTGTTTTCTAGTTTTCATTGTACAGGTCTTGTCTCCTCCTTGGTTATGTTTATTTCTAAGTACTTTTTTATTCTATTTTAAATGGAATTGTTTCTTGGTTTCTATTTTGTATTTTTCACTGTTAATGTATAGAAATGCAACTAAGTTTGTTGATTTTATGTCATTCAATTTTACTAAATTCATTTATTCTGTGGAATCTGCAAGGTTTTCTATATAGATGATCATGACTTTTGCACCTACCTTATATTTTAATATTGTTTTGTAACTTTTTTCACTTAATAAATGTTTCAAACATTTCCCCATGTTTTGTTTTTAGTTACAAATTTACCAAAATTTGTTAAAACCAGGTATTAATGGGTATGCAGGAAAGAAGTGCTTCCAGGAACAATGTGCATTGGGCAAAAGCCTGAACTTCCCCCAAGCTTCCATTCCAGCAGGACATGCTCACCGATGTTACATTGGATCTGCCCAGTGAGCTGTCAGAGCATAAAGGCCCAAAGACAGGAGCCTAAACCAAAAGTCTGAAGGCCACCCAAGAGGGCCAGCTATTCTCGTTTGAGCCCTCCCTGCTTCTCTCTGACCATTGCTTTTTGTTTGGACTTTAAGTTGCACATGTGGGCTCCTCCAAGAATCCTTTCCTCTGATACGAGGGAGGAAGATTCTACCTGACCACACCCGGTCAAAATCCAGCTTCTGAAATTAACTCTCTATTCCTGCCAGATGGAGAGTATTTGTGCTGTAGTCTTCAGATCAGCAACCCCCAGGCAGGGAACAGTGCCCAACTGCCGTGGCTCTGTGAAGAGAGTAACAGCAAGGTGCTGTGTGTTGTCTGAGAAGGTATGCAAGGTGTCCAGGAGGGGTGACCTGGAAGCAGAGTCCCAAGGAAAATGGACTTTGGTGGGTGTGCAGGAATAGGATGCTGGCCGTTGTCGTTCAGAGCATGTGAGACTGCTTGGCAGCTCTAGGAACCAGGGAATGGATTAATTTCTGTTTTGTCTCTGTCTCAGTACAAAGAAAAATCGAATGCAGGAGGCAGTTGGGAATTCATCTTTATCATTGTGCTGTGCCACAAGGTTTTCTAACTAGTCAAGCCATAGGTCCTTTTCCTCGGCTGTACCTCAAAGAGGCTTATAGAAAAAAGGAGGTCTGTTTCTACTGAGGGAATGTGAACCACTGTTTTCCTTGGAGTGAAGAACCTAGTGCTAAAAGGAGGTAGGGAGCCAGCACTATGCTGGTGGCTTTATGTAGGTGCACTACTGTATTTCATCTGCTTTGTGGCAGATCTCTACAAAAGGAAACATGGTGCCCATTACCCCAGTCACACCTTTCACCAAAGCACATCGTGATCTCAGAAATGTTCACATATGAAATCTGTGTGTCTTCGAAGCAATGTGACATAGCATCTTAATCTCTCTTTGAAGATGCTTCTAAGGGTGACTGTGTCTTCCCCATTGTTCAGATTAAATAATTGATGAGTGACAGGGCTGAGAATTCCACCCAGGTGCATTCATTGTTCTAAGCCAGGCCTATTCCCAGCCCTTAGTTGTTGTCTTCCCCTGGAGACTTAAGGCTCTTCCAGCTTACCAGTTCCCTTCCAGTCTTAAAAGCCCATGTTCCACACAGTTTTGTATGGCTGAAATGTGAATCTGGTCGTGGCATTCCTTTGCTTCAGAGATAGCTATAGAGGAAGGTCTGCTTTCCACAGTGGTGCCTTGCTGGGCCCTGCCCATCTCCCGAGCCTCCTCTCTCCCCACACCCTGCAGCAGCTTGTCAGGCTTATTCTGCATTCCATGTCATGTCCCGTCTACCTTACATTCCCTTCCTTTCTCTTCTGGCTAAAGACTTGTCAACCTTTAGGACTCAGTTGAATTGTGGTTTCTGTAATTGCACTTAAGTGATTTTGATGTATTTCTTGAGGGGACATACAATGTCTCACAGACTTAAGGAACTGAAAAGCACTCCTATAGTCCGATGGATACTCCTTCCTGATGGCCTTCTCAAGACTGATGCTGAATCAGCTAGAACTTTTTTGGTGAAAATGACAACTATGCAGATCCAGTTACCTTAGGCATAAAAGTGAATGAAGTGGCATTTTGAGTGCTCTCTCGTATAAAAAACTATACAAAAACCTGCTGGCTTAAAACAATAACTTTTATTATTTATTTTTGATTGTGAAACCTGGCCAGGCTCAGCAGGGACAGCTCATCTTAATTCTGCACAGAATCTGCTAGGATGGCTAGAGTAGCTTGGGACCAGTACATTTCACCCTGGGTCCTGTGTCAAGGCCCTGATTCTCATTGTTGTCTGGGTTCTTTGACCCTTTTCATGTGGCCAGCTTGGGGGTCTCAACATGTGGTCTTAGGGAACTTTAACTTCTCACATGGCAATAAGCTTTCTCCAGAGGGCAAAAGTTGAACTGCTTGGACCTGTTTGAGGCTTAAGCTCAGAACTAGAGCAGCATCACTTCAGTTGCATTCTTTTAAAACATCAGAGAGCCAACCCAAATTCAAGGAGAGGAAAACACACAGGGGCAGGAGTCCTGGGAAATGTGATTCACTGGAACCTTACCAGATAGCTGTCTCCCCCATCCTGTGGGTCTGAGGTGTCCAGGGCAATCAGTGCTCAGTATAGCAAGTCCAAGGCTAAGCTCAGGTCATCAGGACTAGTTGCACACATGTGCATAGCTCTCACTCTGGCTTCCTACTTCACCTTTCACTTGTAGGCTTTGAATCAGTTCTCTCCAGGCAGCGTCATCCCAGCATCTCCAGAAGTATTCCCCGTGGAGGGGAAGTACATTTCCATACTTCAAGCTCAGGCTCTGGAGAAGGCAGCTGTGTGGCCTTGGGCAACTTTCCTAACTTTTGTGCCTCAGTTTCCCCCTCTGTCAAATAAGGATGTTAGAACTATCTACTTCAGAGGGCAGTGTGAGAGTTAGAGAATACCCTGGGCTGTGCTGCCTGCAGGGTTTGAGCAGCACATCAGATGCTCATTAGAGCATGTCATGGACTGGGAAGAAGAGCTCCACAGGGCTTACCTCAGTGTGACTCTGCCTCTCCTGGAAGGAGTAGCTGGCTGGCACTTCCAAGGACTGGCCCATTGCAGCTTCTTGGGAGGTTCTGAATAGAGAATGTTGCTAATGGGGTTGACACTTCTCGCTGCTGTCCTCCCCATACTGGGAGACATCTGCCCTTCTGAATTTCACAAGGCTCTTAGTGGTGCTAATCGGTCACCTTCCTCTGGTGTCTGTCAGGACACTGAACCTCAGTCTCAGCACTAGGTACCATGGTCTGTGCAGTTCAGGCCTGGGCCCAGAGCCCCAACAGTCCTTTCTTGTGTCTTGAGGCTTCCCTGTTAGGCACTTGTCAGGCCCAGATGGGCAAGAAACCCACCTTCTTGCTACTCCTTCCCTCCCAGGTCCTCAGACTATGGGAAAGTGTGGCACATTCTCAGCACCAGCACGTCAGGCTCTCTGGCTTAGCACACATGGCAGCCACCTCACCCAGGAAGGGTGTGGTGTGCCATTGTAGGTGTGAGTGCACAGGCACAGGGGCACCAGTTTGAGCACCCCCAGTTCTTCTCACCAGTGTTCTCAGCACCTGAAGATGAAGATGGGGGTAATTAATTAGGGTCTGCCCTAATTAATGGAAGAATAACTTGCAATAGCCCTCTCTCCTCATGCCCCCCTGAGTGTGCTCCACTGCTGGTTCTAGTTCCTTCAGAGCTATAAGAGTGCCGAGCTGTGTTGGGGCTTTTCTTGAGAACCCTTGAAGTCAAGGCTCAGAGCAGACCAGGACTGAATTTCCTGTATGTTTGGGACAGCTTTGAGTATCCATGTGCTCTATCTAGGAAGGTGATCAGTTGCCACTTGGCTAAATTTCACCTTTCACTGTAGAGCTCTGGCTCTAGCGTGTGTACCTGGAGGTGACCGAGGGTCTCAGGGACCAGGCTGGAGCTGCCAATATGATGTCAGAGGCTTGTTGTAGCAGCCTGTGTTGTTTTGAATTTCAGTAAGTAGTAGAGATGAACTAATATGTGATTTCCAACTTTCCTAGGTTTCTCCTTGTTCTCTGATACAAAATAGGGCCCTTGCACTTGGGACACCTGCTTGCTACTGGCCTTGCACAGCTGTTTCCCCCACTACCACATAATGACAAGTAAGAAGGAGAGCACATTTCCCTTTGTTTTGTAGAAGCTCAGGCTCAATTTGCCTGTAGGGGTATGGCTCTCCAGAAGAAGGTAAGGTGAGCTGGCTGTTGCTTGGGGCTCATGCTGGCCATTGCCTTTTTGAGTACCAATATTTGATTTCCCATACTTGGACACTAGCCCTAGCAGGACTTTCAGCTCTTAGGCAGCCATCACCTGCCCCTGCCCCACCCCACCCTGCCTGCACTTGCCACCATGTGATTCTAGAGCTGGTAACCCTCGTTCTGGTGTCCATGCCAACTCCTCTTGGGTTAGAGAGACAACGCATCCTCAACTAAGAGACTCCTCAGCAATAGCACCTTGAGTGTATCAGTAATTGCTGATATTCATTATGCATCTAATTTGTCACTAAACAAATGTTACTGACCTATGCTAGAAGCTGAGGATGTGGTGATGAACACAACAACAATGACATGCCACTCTTAGCATGGAAGCAGATGAGGGAGATAGACAAATGCCTACAGGGCCCAGACCCCGGGAATACTTCTAGTCTGCTGGGTTTAAAGCGGTCATGACACCTTTGCCAGTCTGGTCCACCAAGCTATAGCTAGCTATCTAGCTTCATGAGCTCCTGGTGTGGGTGTGCACCCTATACTCTAGGAGCTAGTAGCTACAATCTTTGCCCCTAGAAAGACTGAACATCCGGTTAAAAGGGCACATCCTGTGGAGGAAGTTCAGCCAGAGGAGATGCTGAGAATGCTGACTCTCCACGGACTTCGATGTAGCACAAATATAGAGGAGGGCTTTTGGAAACAGAAGCATGATGAGGGAAGTGATGCCTGTGATTACAGTCAGCTACTAGTCCTACCCAGCTGTCAGCCAGGCAGAAAGGCCAGGGTGCTTATGTGTCCAAGGCTGCCAGCCAAGTGCAGATCCATGGGATGGGGAGATGGCTGGAGGTATAGCCGCTGTGACTCAGCTGTTGTCATGACCTGCTCATAGCCTTTACAACTGTGTTCTCAGAAGGTGGCCAGCTCTTATCCGCTGGACATCCGTACAAGTGCCCAGGCAATCTGTGGACTCAGTTGTTCTAGTGACAGAATGCTTTGTGCCACTTTTAGACTAAGCTATTTAATGTCACTTGGAGAGCCTTCCAGCAGTTTATACTTTAACTGAAACTGTTAGATCACTCTGCTCTTACAGTTAATTTATCAGCAGCCTATTATTTTTCCTAGGAGAGTGATTAAAGATTACTCAAATAACCACTATTTCAAAATTTTTTACTTTGTTACTTTTGTCCAATGAATATAAGCCAAGGTAGATGTTGTGTGTGTGTGTTTTTTTCCCCCTTTATTTCCAGGCAAGCCAATTTTTTCTGTTGATATTCACCCTGACGGGACCAAGTTCGCAACTGGAGGACAAGGTACGTTCACAGAGTAACAGGGGGAGCATTCACAGCCCTGCCACCTTATTCTGCTTCTGATTGCCCACTGAGCTGAAGATAAAATACTTCTGTTTTTCAGTATGGATAAGTTTCCATTTAAAATGTATAATTATAATCTGTTTTCTGAACAAGTTAAGTGAAAATTCTTTTTTGGCCCTAGTGCGCTTGCTCTGTATAAATAGTTTGGTAGTGGGTGTATCTTTTTAATTCCAATTCATTGGGCTAATAATTAAAATCAGTTTGCATCCCCAAGCCCCAGCTTATTGAACATGGAGAGTGACAGGCAGGTGGTCCCATGGAAAGAGCCCCAGCCCCAAAGGCTAAGGTTGGTTCCTCATCTTTGTTCTGGCAGCACTTGCTCATCTGAAAAGGGGAAGGAGGTGAACTGAACTATAGAAGTAGTTGTGTAGTTATTAGGCCCGTTTTCTGGGTTCAGAGAAATTTGGCTGAGAGAACACTGGGCAAGTAAAATGCCCATGCCATTTGAAAATACAGTCCGTAACATTGTCAGTATATTTCACCCAGTATTGCAGTGCCACAATAATAGCCCTGCTTAGAAAGACAGTCCTTTATCAGGCCAGTACACCAAGATGTATATGTGATGCCATAAAATAGCATTCTCGTAACCCAGTCCCTGATAACTTCACCAGGACACTGTTTTTGTCTGGCAGGTGACTCCCTGCATAAGAGTGTTCTCTGAATTCCAGGTTCTCAGGCCAGGTGCTGCAGGGTGGGTTTCTGCTGCAGGGGTATGCAGGGAGGTCTTGATCTCCTTCCTGCATGCTGTGGGCTACACCCAGGAGGTGCCCACTGATGTCACTTACAGGCGCTGGACTAAGCTGAGGGGCTGGGTTTTTTCCTCATCCATAAGGGCATACCTTCCTCCCCTTCTCAATGTAGTAAGGTCAAGAAGAGCTGTTTAGAAAATATTTTTACATACTGGCCAATAGGCAGTTTTAGGTATGCCTTATGTAATTCTGATCTGTCCATTTGTAGGTGCTTAATGGTTTTTTGATTCTCTAAAATAGTTAAATGAGGGACTAGACTTTCGTTAGTTATCAGCAATGGAAAGCTTAGAAAAATCTTTGCCAAAATGCATATATAAATTTTTTAGCAGAATACTGTATCACCTTATAACCCCAGGAACAGTAAATGCCCTCTTTTCAGTTGATCTCCCCATCTGTAGGTGATGGCAAAGGGCAGATAAGGTAATGAACCTTTTTTCTTATGTTCAGGGCACATTTCATTCAGCCACGGACTCAGGCAGCACCTAGAAATGGACTGAAGTACCGGCAGGGATGTGCTGTTACCCTTGGTTGCTAGGATTCTTGTGTACAAACCTGAAAGTATCCTGGGACATCAGCTTTTCTAGCTTTTCATCTTACAGATGAGGAATCTGAGTCTTGGACAGGGATGAGGACCTTCTGTGGGTCTGGAGAGATCTGTGTTAGAGGCCATACCAGAGCTCGGTGCCCTCCTGTTTTTTAGTGCAGAGTTCTTTTCTTTTTTCTTTTTTCTTTTTTTTTAATTAAAAAAAATTTTTTTAATGTTTATTTTTGAGAGACAGAACATGAGTTGGGGAAAGGCAGAGAGAGGGGGAGACACAGAATCCAAAGAAGGCTTCAGGCTCTGAGCTGTCAGCACAGAGCCCAATGTAGGGCTCAAATACATGAACTGCGAGATCATGACCTGAGCTGAAGTTGGACACTTAACCTACTGAGCCACTCAGGCACCCCCAGAGTTCTTTTCAAAGTCAGGTTGGCCTCAGCCTACTACTAAATTCACATGGGTTTTGATCCCCCATAAACACTTATTTTCTTCATCTTTTCTGTAATTTATATTAGTAATGCAAATTTAGTCTCCTCACATCTAGTCCATTATGGTTTATGAAAGCTAAATCAGAACTGTGTCTCAGAGTTAATATCAAATTTCTACTTCTTGAGCATTGAATTATTTTTGCTCCTTCATTCCAGGACAGGATTCTGGGAAGGTTGTGATCTGGAATATGTCTCCAGTCCTCCAGGAGGATGACGAGAAGGATGAAAATATTCCCAAGATGCTTTGCCAGATGGACAATCACTTAGGTATTACAGAGTGGCCCTTTGCAGGCTTTGCGTGTTGGCACAGTGCCCAAGGTTAGCACATGTGTTTGTAATTAGAAAGATAAGGCCCCGTGCGGCGGTAACTCCCCTCGGCCTGCTGTCTGAAGGCACAGATGTTGGCTGCACACCTGGGTGAGTTATTCGGCAGAAGACTCGGCCCGCCCACAGAACCATCTTTGGACAGTCTGCAGGTACCTCTGGTGATTTCCTGCTCATGAGTCGTTAACTGCCTGATTCCATGGGGCTTTGGGGCCAGCAACCTGGAAGCAGTAGGGTTCTGGGGAAGGGTGTATTAGTATTAAAGACAACTCACCAAAATGTCTCAGATTGCCACTGTGTCACTCTGAGGCCCCCTGCCACGACCCTTTTGTTGGTCGGACAGTGTTGTGGTTTCGTTACCTACGTTTAGTGCCTTAGTTTCCTGCCTCTGAGCATCAGGATTGTACGTGGCTCTGGTTTCCAACCTAGTTGCCTCCCCTGAGATGCTCCATTAACAGCTATGTCCCCTTCCTTAGCTCTCTTGTGTTCTTGCTCTCCCACCATGTCTCTCCCTGCCCTCCGACCTTGAGCACAAGTCACAGGCAAGCCATTTGTGGGCTAAACTTGGATAGTGTCCCTGGTATTGCAGGGCTTCCAAAGGTCCAGCTGTGAGTTGTTCCCAGAGGCTCTAACCCATCAGGGACCAAGGAGGCATTTCTGCTGGTCTTAATTTATAAGTGCAGAACCAGTCAACCTGCAGTGCTGACAAGTTTGGAAAATCCAAATTTAAAAGGGCTACAGATGGAATGAAGTGAGAGTTTTATGCTTTAACAAGCTGCCCCCCTGAAAGTTTTGGGAAGGGCATCTCAGCCTTTCTAGTACTTGCCCTCATTTTAAAAATTCTCCCCGCTCAAAAACATTATCTCATCATGAGACAGCCCTTTTGAAATAATGAGATTTAGTTATAGTTTTCATGGAAATTTACCTCTTCCTATTGACCATTTGATCCAGCACTAACACTTCTCAGATTGTGTACAGTGTCCCCCACCAAACTATCCTGGTCATTTGTTACTATAACATAAGTAGGATAGTATTTGAACTGTATTGTTCTTCTGGGGCTCACCCACAGTGGATGCCTTGAATAGTTGAGAGAGAGTAGGTTTTATAAACCCTTTGCATCTTGCCAGACTCTGCATAAAGCAAATGGGCATGACTATTGGATTTTCATCAGCCTATTTTTTTTTCTTCCCAGCATGTGTGAACTGTGTGCGGTGGTCAAACAGTGGGATGTATTTAGCTTCTGGGGGAGATGACAAACTGATTATGGTGTGGAAACGGGCTACGTAAGCATCATTTTCCTTTCTTCACGTTTTATTTTTAGAAGCTTCTTTGCTGGTCTTAATCATAGTCACCTTTTCCTACTTTGGCACTGAAGTCCCTAGAGCTCCAACTTCCTGAGTAGCAGGAAGCACATGTAGGCCAGGAGCAGCTGGGGCCTGACCAGGGAGGGCATCAGGAGGCCACCTACCCGCTTGGAGACCTACTCAGTTGACCCCCTTACAGAGCTGCAGAGTTTCTACCTGAGAAGCTAATCCTTTCTGTTGCTGACATTGGTGGCTTTGTTTGTTTTGTTTTCCAAATGAAATTTTCCAACATACAACATAGGTAAATGTCAAGGTGCTCTGATGGAATTTGGGGGAGGAGACCCAGAGCCCACCCTCCTTGCCATTCACCTCATTCTCTGTCAGCCTCACCCTAGGACCCTAAGGAGCACCCCTTCAAAGTCCTGCTCTGTACCCATAATGAACTAACCATCACCTAGAAAACTTTTTCTTTAAACCTAGGCTGTCTCTCAGGGTGGGTCCTGGGACTCTGCTTCATAACCAGCCCCACAGATAACTCTGAGGGCTAGTTAGACTAGGGAACCAGACCCTAGTCCGCTGCTTAGCCAGAGGGATCCCACGGACATGGCCATGGCCATGAGAGCAAAGGCATGCTGTCTCCTTTTTCTATGTGTCTGTAAGAATTCTGTGGGAGCAAAGGATGTTGACAGAGGCTCTGTGCATCAGTGGTGTTAATACCACCTCCATGGGGACCCACCCAAGTGCTCACGTGATAGGAGCTAGTACCCCTGCTTTAAGCCTTTTGCAGAACGGCTTTAAAAAGACTGTTGGTTTTGCTGCTTTAGTCAACATAAACAACATACAAAATTTGGAAATCTGAAAAAAACATATAAAAGAAAATCACCATCCCACCACCCGAAGAAAGCCATGGTTAATATTTTGGTTTTGTGTGTGTCTTATCCATTTTCCATGCACAGATGATATCCATGTTACATGTATTTTTTTTCTTTACATGGTGGTATCTATCATTGTATAAGTTCTGCTTCTTTCACTTAATTATATATGGTGAACATTTCCCCATGGAGCAGATAAGTCTTTTACCACAAGATTTGTGATGGCTATTTAGTATTTCATAAAGTGCATGGAACATAACTTACCTAATCAGCCCCTGCTATTCAACAATTCAGTGCTTTCCAGCCATTGTCTGGTTTTGCTTTGTTCTGTCTGCCATGATAAGCTGTGCTGCAGTGAGCATCTCTGTGCAGTGCCTAGAGCATGCCTGGAGTGCCTTTCTGACTCCTCTTTCACACAGGTACATCGGCCCCAGCACCGTGTTCGGCTCCAGTGGTAAGCTTGCCAACGTGGAGCAGTGGCGATGTGTCTCTATCCTCCGGAGTCACTCAGGCGGTGAGTGGGGCTGCCTGTTGGGGTGGGCAGCCCTGGCAGCTGTCTGAGGTCAGCAGCAGCACCTCCATGGCCCCTGTGAACTGTTTGGTCCTTAAAGCAGCCTTGCATCTGGGCCGTCCTTCCCCGTAACCATCAGTCACACCCTGCCTGTCCCTCAAGGTCTGTGTAGTCACCGTCCCCACTGCCTGCCTCCAGCTGCATTCAGTGCCCCCACTCCTGCCCTCATGGGGTATATGTTTATATCTTCAATGTAGAATCCCCACGTTCTGCTGTTTATCCTGGTGAACTGAATCACTACCTTCATCAGTGGATCACTAAGTCCGTAAGCACACTTTATTTATTCCACAGAAACCAGCACACATGAAAGGGGGCTCAAGGAAAAGTTTTTTATTTGACCTTGAGTAATTTCGCAAAGTGTTTAATAGTTTTCTAATGAAAAGGGACACGTTTTACAGATTTGGACTGAAGAGGAAGAAGGACGGTCAATAGCTGTCAAAAGCCATGTGCTGTATACACTCAGATGCCAGGGATACTAGAGTGACCATACCTCAGAAAACCTGTGGTCTTGCCCAAGAATGGCCTGAAGTGGGGGAACAGCAGAAGCCAGAAACACGTGGCATGCATGGTGGGGGCGACAGCTGGATCTTTACATACAAGGCAAGGGAGCACCGTGGGGTGGGACTGGCTGAGTGTCAGGGACCAGGACACGGGAGGTTCATGCTCCCTGTTGACGAAGGTGCCCTTTATCATGGAAGAGACAGGAGCCATTAAAAGCTTTGAGGCGTAAGAGAGGAATCATTCTGACAGGTATAGAGAAGAACCTGTTTTAGGGGTTCATATGAAAACTGCAAGGGCCTGACCCAGGCCTGGGATAATTGAGAGAGAGGGGGAGAATAACTTAGGAAATTCTTAGGACAAAGCAAGTGAGGAATAAAGGAGATTCCTAGCTGGTGCCTACATTGCCAGTGGTGTCTTCTCTAAGACCATAATGATAGTGGGCTTACAGGGATGGATACCGGTTCAATGTAGGATATGCTCTTTGGGATACAGGGATGGAGAAGAATGTCACAAGGCTCATTGGAATTGAGCCTGGAACTCTGGGAGAAGATGGGACAAGAGTGAGAGGTTTGGAAGGCATCAGCTATCTACTAACAGTATATGTTCTGCAAATACTCAACAGACATGTTAAAGGTGAACAAAGGTGAACACCTACCTCTAGGTCACCATAGATTAATTCTGCATTTTTGAAAGCTGACAGAGTAGCATTGTGTAATTGTTGATAGCCATAAAAACGCGTAACTTAACCTCACTTATTCACTTGCTCACAGCAAGGTCTGTCTAGTTGGACTCCTCTGGAACTTGGAGAAAGTGTCCATGTGAGTGTTCAAGTGTGGGATAAGGCCTAAAGCCTTTGATGGCTTTCCTAACCTGAGACTTGGGTTGAGCCATAATCTCGACTTCTCTCCAGGCCCACCACCCCAGAGCTCTCCTTTACCAGGCAAGTAGAGTTGCCCACTTTCAGCAGGGTACCCACTGCTTATTCAGTGGTCCTGATAGCAGCTGTGGACAGAACTATTAAAGAAGAAAAATCAGTGAAAAAGCAGAAGTAAATAGAAAGCACTGGATTTTAACATAGAAAGCATGAAAAACATACACTTGGCATATTTAATAGGGGGATAGGAAGAAAAAAACTAGAGGAAGTTAGAAGTAAAGGGTCTAGAGGGGCACCTGGGTGGCTTAGTCGGTTAAGCGTCCGACTTTCGCTTAGGTCATGATCTCGCGGTTTGTGGGTTCGAGCCCGCATCGGGCTCTGTGCTGACTGCCAGCTCGGAGCCTGGAGCCTGTTTCAGAGTCTGTATCTCCCTCTCTCTCTGACCCTCCCCTGCTCACGCTGTCTCTCTCTCTCTCCTAGAAATAAATAAAAATATTAAAAAAAAAAAAAAGTAAAGGGTCTAGAAAAACATTTAACCTAGAAGGGAAAAAAATCATCAGAGTACAACATAATGTTTTTTAAACTAAAAAAAAAAATAGAAAATATAAGTTTTCAGAATTGGTACCATAAGGTTAGGAAAACTTACTAAAGTAATAACCAGTGAAGAAGTTGGAGTCTTCGGAAATGATGTCTAATCCTAAATTACTTGTTGACTTGTTAATGCATTGTTTCAAACTTTTAAGAAAAATTATTCCAGAATGTAGAAATATTTATTCTTCAAAGGAGTCTGTAACTCTGGGTTTCTAAAATTTAAAAGTACACACAAACTCACAAAGCATAGCTGAATATGATAAAAGAAAAATCAGAAACATAATGCAGGTGAATTTGGTAACTTTTGAAAACAGTAGTTCATTTTGACTAAGTATGATTTATATTGGAAGAATTCTATGTAAAGGGAATCTAATAATCTAACATACTAGGAGATTAAGAAAAGATAGTCAGGGAACCCGGCTAGTTCAGTCTGTAGAGCATGTGACTCTTAATCTCAGACTTGTGAGTTCAAGCCTCACATTGAGCATGGAGCCTACTTTTAAAAAGACAGTCATCTTAGGAGATGTTCTGAAAGGAGCATCAGTTTCTAAAAACTTTTTTAAATGATGATAGGAAATTATTTCCTTAACCTGAAAATATCCTACTTATGTCTTTCTCAAACCAGTGGCAAATATAGCTCACAGTTATTAGAACTTAAAAAACATTTAAAAGCACTTAGAACTAATAAAAATTAGTCATTGAATTGGTCTCATGTAAGAAAATTTTTAATTATTCATCTTTCATTAGTAATGGCCAATTAGAATATCTAATCATGAAAAGAGAACTCTTATATAGCAGAAACAAAAATTGTAAATACCCAGGAATAATCTTACCAAGAAATATATGAGGTCTGTAAGACTTAAACTACAAACCTTTTTTGAGAGAGATAAAATGACTACTTGATAAATGGAAAGACTGAATAAAATAAAGACGCTGTTTTTCCCCAAATTCATTTAACAGATATTTATTGAGCACTCAGTACATTCTGGGTACTATTCTATCCTCAGAGAGTTTACGTTCTTTTAAATGAGTCAAGACAATAAACTAGTCATGTCAGAAACTAGAAGATAAGTGCTGGGGAGAAAAATAAGGGTTCCCCAGTAGGCCTTGCTGAGAAAGTGACATGCAAAGAGAGGGAAGGGTAAGGGACAATTGTATGTACATCCAAAGAGCTTTCCAAGCTAAAAGAATAGCCAGGGCAACAGCCTTGCAGTATGGATGTATGTGCTTGGTGTATTCAGAGAACCACCTGAAGCTAGGACACAAAGAGTGAACAGGGCAGGAAGGCAGGGGCAGGCCTTCTAGGCCATTGGGAGGGGCCCTTCTCTGAGTGAGAAGGGAAAGGTCAGTAGAGTTTTGAGCAGAGAAGCGAGGCATGTGGCAGCTGCATGGACTATGGGTGGCACTGAAGAGACCACTGAGGAGGCTGCTCACATAATCTTGGTGAGAGACAGTGGACCTGGGTTGTAGCAGTAGAAGTCAGGAGGAGGAGGAGGAGGCAGAGTCCCTGGTGGATGGGATGTAGGGTGTGTGAGATAAGCAAAGGAATCAGGACGGCTTCCTCCAACTGTGGCCTGGAGGGTGGTGAGGATGCAGTTGCCATCACTCTATAGAAAGTGTGTAGGTGGGACCGGAAATGTTTGCTAGGGGGAATGTTTAGAAGTTGGCTTTGGGGCATGTTTGGTTTCCATTGCCTAGCAGAGGTGTAAGTGAACTGTGAGCTTTGATATGTGAGAGTTGAGTACACAGGAGAAGTATAGGTGGGACTGGAGACCAAGGGAAGAGGTTGGGCTTCTGGGTATTGAGGAACCAGTGAAACAGGCTGAGTCGGAGAGGAAGCCAGTTTGACAGTGGAGAGAGCATTCAAAGGAAAAGCGATCAAGCAGTGCATCACATGTTGCCTGGGGTCGGGTGAGGATTGAGGATATTGACCATTGGACTTGATGGCATGGAGGCCCCCCATGGCCTTGGCTAGTGCTGTTTGTTTTGGTGTTGTTGGATGGAAGACTCATTGGAAGATGCTCAAGAAAGACTGAGGTGAGGAGGGGAGAAAAGAGCTAGATTGAACCAGGCTGGGTTTTGTCAGGCACCTGTGAAAACCCAGAAGAGCAAAGGGTTATGGTGAACTCTAAGCTGAGTAAGGAGACAGCAGAAGGCCTGTAGCACCTGGAAGCCCTGTTGGAGTTGAGAGGGAGCTGGAAGCACTGGGTTGGTGGTACGAGTGTGCGAGGAATGGAATTAGACCAGGGAAGAGTTGCAGTGATCTGTCAGGAAGGGTCTCTAGGCATGACTGGGAATGAGTGCCTGAGGTGGTAGAAGCCAAGGTCACTGGAGGAGTCTGTGAAGTTTAAGGATCCAAGAGCCTTGTGTTAAAAAACAAAACAAAACAAAAAACAGATTATTCCTCCTAGAATCAGCAAGAATGATGATGAGAGTTTCCAGAATGACAGTGACCAGAAACTTAACTCTTCAAGTGCAAGAGGGTGTCAGATATGTGTAGATGTGCAATGAGAAGGAGAGGGAGTGGTATAGTCTGAAAACTGAAGCTCCAAAACTGGAAACCCAGGAGAAAATTATATCACGTATGTGGATTTACGGCATAACTCAGCAATGACTCCAAAGGGCATTTGGAAGAATAAGGAAGGTTGTTGAAGAAAACAAAGCTGCAGTGACTTAAAGCGTCATGGGTTTGAGGACAAAACTTGCCAACATTGAAGTCAGGTACATGTAACTAAGAACTTGGTGTGTTGTGGGGCACCTGGGTGGCTTAGTCGGTTAAGTGTCTGACTTTGGCTCAGGTCATGATCTTGCGGTTCATGGGTTCGAGCCCCGCATCGGGCTCTGTGCTGACAGCCAGCTCAGAGCCTGGAGCCTGTTTCAGATTCTGTGTCTCCTCTCTCCAACCCTCCCCTGCTCACGCTGTCTCTCTTTCTCTCTCAGAAATAAATGAAACATTTTTTAGAAAAAGAACTTGGTGTATTGTGAAGGAGGCACCAGTTATCACTGTGATAGAATAACCATTATACAGTTTGTAGATGAGGAGAGAGTAATATAGAGCTTCACTAAATACAGCATGCACTGAAATAAATTCCAGATATTAAAGAGAGAAACATTCTAAATAATTAAAGCAGAATAAAACAGAATAGAGTATTTATCAATCCTCTAGCAGGGGGAATATTTTTTAAGGTTAATAGGCAATAAAAGACATCACTTAGGAGAATAACAGACTTTACTTCATAAATCGCCTGCAGTATTAAACTGACGGAGTTTGCAACTAATGCCTGTATTATCAATAGTCTATGGAAATTGCTAAGAAAATGACATCTCCTTTCTGGAATTCTCAGCTGACTACTTCTCTGCTCTAAGACTTAGGTACAACAGTGAAATGTGCCTAAAGGTCTGCCCCTCCTGGCCTCTCAGTTCCTAGAGGAGGTTTTTATTCCTCATTTTTATAGGCACTACATTTGTGTTTATTAGACCCGCTGCACAAAAAAACTCCCAACAGACAAGATAGGAGGAAAATTGTCTCAGAAGACAACTTTAGACAAACGTGAAAAGTCTTCACTTTCATTATTAATCAAAGTGAAGTTAAAATATAAAAATGGACTTTATAAGTTAGAAGAGAACAAAATCATAACCCTCAAGCTAATAAGAGAATTTGCAATGGACATTCTGCTTATAAAAGTGTAAAGTTCTAGAGGTCTTTGGAAAGCAGTCCACAGAGTCAAGAAAGTCCAGACTTGGGGAAACCTTTAGGCATTCTGCCCAGAGTCCCACTTTGTGGTATCAGTCGCAAGAAACCAGGGCGTAGAGAGTGGTATACACCTGTGTGTTCATTAACATGAAAGTCTGTTTATGGTAGTGAACGCTCTCAAAGACCAAGGATGCAGAGCAAAACAAGAGAAGCCCTCAGGATCCCAAGGGTATTAGAATACTAAATGCATGGGGCGCCTGGGTGGCTCAGTCAGGTAAGCATCTGACTTGATTTCGGCTCAGGTCATGATTCAGGAGATTGAGCCCCTCATTGAGCTCTGCTGTGACAACGTAGAGCCTCCTTGGGATTCTCTCTCTCTCTCTCTCTCTCTCTCTCTCTCTCTCTCTCTCTCTCTCTCTCTCTCTCTGCCTCTGTCCCTCTCGCCTATGCGCACTCTATCTCTTTCAAAATAAATAAACATTTTTTTAATTAAGAAAAGAGAATACTAAATGCAGCACACTAATGTGTATGCTATGTGAAATACAAAGTACAATACCATGTGGAAAAAAATTCATTAAGCTATCCCTAAAGATTTTTTAAAAATAGAAAAAAACAAAATAGAACTTTGAATATTTTACTTACACATTTTAAAAAGCCCTGTGAGCACTGGGTGTTATATGGAAACCAACGTGATAATAAACTATTTGTAAAAAAAAAAAAAAGTGCTGTGAGGAGACTAGAAAGCTGTTAACTTGCTGCCATGTTTCTTTTTCTTCACCTCTCACCAGCCATTCTCTGTACACCTAGCACTGCACCAGGCACAAAGGTTAGGAAAAAATTACAACTGCACAGCAAGATGGGCCTGGTCATTGTCACTGTCACAGCTGATCTTTACCGATGCCTTGGTGTGTGCCTGGCACTGTGCTATAGCAGTTTCTTACATTTGATCCTCGTAATAACCCTCTGAGTCTAGTTTGTGGGTTTTTTTTAATCTGCATTTTACAGATGAGAAAGCTGAGTCACAAAGAAATGAATATGAGTCGTTGTGTTTGGGGGCTCTGGAGGGGAGGGATACTCTTGTGGGGTCTCAGAGATGAGGTCCAATTGGTGAGAAGGGCCTAAAGATGGCCTCCCACTTATTTGGCAGCTATTGAGCTGTTGAGCTCTGTGTGCCAGGCATTCTGCCAGGTGCTGTACCTGTAGTGCTCAAAGGACTCTCAGGCCCATTTGGGGTCAGAAAAGCAACCTTGGTGAGCCTGAGGCCACAGACCTAGCAGGTGTAAGAACCAGGATTCTTATACTTAGTCCCAAGCTTTCAGCTATGATCCTCAGTTGCCTCATCTGTCAGAGGGGTTGAACAAGGTCACATAGATACTTCAAATGTCATGACCAGTTCAAAAACATTAGCAGGGGAGTTTTGCAGATTGGTTTTTAAGAAATAGTCTAGTTATGATCTCAAGTTTCCTCTGACATGAGATGCTAGGGGCTACTGGCCCACCTGGCACACAGGTGTTGCTGAGTGCCCCCCTAGCCAAGTCTGTACACCAGGTAAGAGACTTAACTACAAGCCCTCTGTCTTCCAGATGTAATGGATGTAGCATGGTCTCCCCATGATGCCTGGCTGGCCTCGTGCAGCGTGGATAACACTGTCGTCATCTGGAACGCTGTGAAGTTCCCAGGTCTGGGCCTCTGACTGGGTGGTGGCAGAAATGGGCCGCTCATCTGGAGCTGGTGGGCTCTTGGTCTCCTTAGGCTGGTGGCAACAGTGTCTCATAGTAGATGAGGATCCATGTGTCTTGTCTGAGACTCCGTTCTTTTTTTCTTCATCATTGACATTTGTTTAAGGTTTTAAAAGAGGTTTGTGTTACAGAAAATAGTAAATGAGTGCTAGCATGGATGTGCCACAGATCATGAAGCTGATAGGGTGGCATTGTATGCACTTGGGCACCTGACACTCCCACATACACATATGCCCCTGAGGGTACACCTTCTCGCCACTGGGTTCTAGCCTTCGCTCAGTTGCCATCCACTCTCTGAAGCCCTTGAACACAGGCTAACAAATCCAGTTTTGCAAAAGATTGTTTTTCTTTATTAACATGTTTAAAGTCACAACAGATGGCATAACCTGGCGTATCACTACAGTTCATAACTGGTAAGATACTTCTTCTCTTCCTGCTGGTATCTGGAATATGTTTTCTTCATGGGCTAAAAAGCATCCTCCATGAACTTGATCCAAGTCATTTTCTCTCTTTATAAGCCTCCAGGATGTGTAGGTCCATTTTCATCCTGGTCACAGAGGGCTGGGGTTGTATTTAGATTACAGATCCCTAGGTCGTGCTATCGCACACACCTTTGTCTCAGTGATGACTTACAAAGGACTTCAGCACAGTGCCCTCTACCCCGAGCTGTCAGACCTGCTCTTTATTGGGGAGCTGCCAGGGAGGTTCACATCAGAAATGCTCATGTTCCAGCCCAGGTGCGCATGGCCTTCTGTTCAGAAAGGGAAACCACTGGCAGAGATACCAACTGCAGACAAGTTGAAGGGACAGAATTTGGCTCTTCCCCAAGCCTTTGTCCCAGCTTGCCTGCCCTTTAGGGGGCTCATGCATAGTGCCTGCCTCCTGGATACAGTCCTTCCTTCAAGTTGTTTTGCCTTGAAGCAAAGACATCAGATTAGGGGGCTCTTCTGCTTGTGCCCAGGGGTGGGAACTGATGAAGGTAGACTCCTGAGGTCCCCTCTCTTGGCTAGCCATTCCATAGCCCATGGATTGCAGCTCATGTTTTAGATAGACTCATCATTTTCCCGTAGCTAATGCCTTTCTAATCTCTTCTTTTCCTCCACAGAAATTCTAGCTACTCTGAGAGGCCATTCTGGCTTGGTAAAGGGGTTGACCTGGGACCCTGTTGGGAAATACATTGCCTCTCAAGCTGATGACCGCAGCCTGAAGGTGTGGAGAACGCTGGACTGGCAGTTGGAGACCAGCATCACCAAACCTTTTGATGAGGTAAGGAGACAGTCCAGAGAGCTTGGTCTGTCAGCCCCCCTGACCTCAGTGTACAGAGGAGGAACTGGCTGGGGTCCAGACCTCATGGTGAATGCAGAGTTCCAGGGGCCTGAGCAGACTGGTTAGGGTTCTCTGGGGCAGGCCCTCTGCCCCAAAGAGTCAAATGTTGAAAATCTTTCATTTCTCAGATGGTATTAAATGTCCAACTTTGAAGTGAGAAAAAGTGAAGAAAACCTTAACGATGCTCCCGCACTGTTGTGCCACACAGGTGGAGGAGGCCCTCTCTTTCATTTTTCCTGACTGTGCTGTGGCTTTACTCATTGACTTGCACTCTGCAGGCCAGCCAACGTCTTTCTAGGGTAATGTTACCAGTACAGTGTGCAGAATGTCTGGAGGTCGAACTGCAGTGACTTGAGGATTTTACTGTCTCTTCCTTCATTTGGGTTCTCATTTCATAGGGAATCAGAGCCCAAGGTCTCCATTATTCATTAGATATTTCTTAAGTGTCTACTATGAGAAGGGCAGCACTAAGTAAAGGAAATGAAAGTGGACTGAGATGGAGTCTCTCCCTTGAAGTTTAGAGTCTGGTGGGAAAGATAGACTTTCACATTAGTTTGAACATGGTGATGAAGTTGTCCGGAATGTGCAGAAATAGCTCAGGAGTGATGATTGCATCAGGAAAGGCTTTTCAGAGGAAGGGCTGTGAGCCGAGTTTTACAGGAGGAATACACGTTCACCCACACCTCAGGCCTGGCTGCAGAAGGAAGGTGGAAATCATGTATTCCATTTTCTCCAAACCAACAGCACCACATTAGTACTGTTATTCACCCTACTTAATCTTGCCCTCCTTGGCTATAGCCCGGAAAAGGGGACATGGGCCTTCATGCCTTGTGGAGCTCCTCCTCAGGGTTCCAGTGACTAGTCAGTGGAGTCCCAGTAACAGGGCTCCTGGGGGCAGTTGTGGGAGATGTGGAGGGGTATTTGGAATCCCAGTGGGAGCTGGCGGGACTCCTCAGCCTCTGGGGTCGACCTGTCCTGTCTAAGTATATGGAAGTTGAGGCAAGTGTGTCACTACCCTCAGGCCCCACCTTGTCTTGCCTCCTCTGGGGCCATGAGGCCAAGATCCTGACTCTTAAGTCTTTAAAACTGCCCAGGGTCAACCTTGAGCTTTAGGGGGTTGGTTTTCTGGCCCATTTCATCTTACTTTGCAGGAATAATAATGTGGAGACATGCCTTGCTTCAGCCCTAGACCAGGTCAGGGGAACATTTCCTTTCTGCTATGTATTTTATGATTTATATGGACTTTATGAAGCTCTTCTTCTTTGCTAGTAGCACCACCAGGCTTCAGTTGAGGAGGCAGGCTCAAGAGAGCACATAGTGGCTCATGGTTACTGGCTGCATCATAGAGACCGGCTCCTGAGGGTCCATAGGACTCTTCTTCCACGGAAGTGAATGTTCTGCAGACCTCATGTGGCAGGGTTAACATGCTTGGCAGAAGACAGAGGTCAGTGACCAGATAAATTTGGCCCATGCAGAATTGACAGTTAGAAGAGGTAGTCCTCTTGCAGATCCCCTCAGGCCTGTGCCTCTGTGTTATGTTCAGCTCCCGTAGGGGAGTGTAGGATGCTGCAGCTCCCAGTCTCATCTAACAGCACCTTTTTGTTAGATCATCTGGAGAAGCTGGAGTTACTCCTGTTTGTGTAGCCAGAAGCTTGGGTACATGCTCTACTATCATACGTTTATAGATCAAAATTCAACTCTATTCTTGAGGTCACAGTTTGAGTCACACAATTGGCTTTGAGCACCTTCCAAGTGCAGATGTTTCTTTCAGTGTGGAGGGACAACCCATGTGTTGCGGCTCAGCTGGTCACCTGACGGGCACTACCTGGTGTCTGCCCACGCCATGAACAACTCTGGCCCCACTGCCCAGATCATTGAACGGGAGGGCTGGAAGACCAACATGGACTTTGTCGGGCACCGGAAAGCTGTGACTGTCGTTGTGAGTGTGCTTAGCCTCAGGCTGGGAGGTGCCTTGTCTCAAGGCTGGGTCACGTGGTGTACTGAGGTGGTGGACTCTGAGAGTCAGCACATGCCACATCCCTGTTTCATTTTAAATACTTAGGTTTTTACAGTTTTTAAAGTGATTTTTCAAAGCAATATATATTCACATTTTAATGAGTATCCCCCAAATCAGTCTGTGATTGGGAACATTGTAGCACTACATTTGGGTCAGATCACAGTGTTCAAGTATGGTGGTCCCGACAAGTGCTTCCTCACTAGCCAGACTCTAGAGCACAGGTGCAGTCCATGTGCCTGCTGAGCATGTGTGACTGCATCCTAGCCCTGGCCATCATAGCTGTGAGGCTATGCTGTGGATCACCTGAGTCTAGAGCTGCCCCACCCAGTCTTGACAAGGAGGATAAAGGGAGCCAGCAGATGGGGGCCACTGTTAACGAGGATTTTCTCAGCACTGGGCAACCGAAACAAAGTAAATACGTTGGTGGGCTAAGGTTGATAAAAGTAAAGGATCATCCAGGACTCTGATCTCAGTTTTTTGCATTCCTTAAAATGGACTTATCCTTACCATTGTTTAAATTAATGATATATATTGTGATTTAAAATATATATAACTTTTATACAAATAAAATATTACTTAATTTTTTTTATATTGGAGCCCATGTAGAGGACTTTGTTCAAAGCCAGTCCTTGTTACTAAAATGTTTGAAAATCACTGCTTCAGAGTAGCATAGTGCTTCCACATGACACTGTCAAGTGGTCCTCACGGTCACTGTAAAAGTGGTTTTGTGAGATCATGGTACTGAGTCCTCTCAGCCAACCCAGGGTAGCCAAGACTCAAGCCCAGGATGCACGCCTCCAGGTTCCGTGTTTCCCGTCTCTGTGCACCTGGCCATTCCTGCCTGCCCTCTGGAATTAGAACCCCTGTGAGCCAGGCCAGCTGACACCAGGCTCCCAGGAGCCACCCTTCCTCTTCGGTTGTTCTGGCATGGGGATCCCAGCTCTGACTCTAGAGTTCCCACCCCTTTCAGTCCAGAAACGTGGCAGGGAGCTGTCTCTGTGCTTCCAACCTTGCCAAAAGTGGCACCTGGGTTACACTGAGGATAAACCCCAGAGTGCATTTTAGCGTGACTTAACCACCGTCCTGGCCAACTGAGATCATGCAGGGCTGATCAGTATCCTCTATTTTGACTCTGAGCAACAACTACAGTGAAGGGGAAAGGATTAATGGAGTAGACACCTCACAGTCCCATTGACCTCTGTCAGGACTTTGCCCCTAAAGCCAGGTCCTGAACTGGCCTTGCCCAGGCCATGAGAAATTCAGAGAGGAAGTCTCAGTAGCTCCCATGCCATCAACCTGGCCACAAGCCCAGAAATGAAAAGTTGGTAGAGCCAACTTCAAATCCTTGTCTCACTACTTACTCATTGGGTGACTTGGCCCACATTTCCTGGCCTCTTTGAGACTCCATTTCATCCTCAGCAAAATGACTCCTGGGTAGTTAGGAAGATGAAATAAAGTATGCCGAGTGCCTGGGGCTGGGAGAATGTCAGTGTGGTTTCCCACCAATACGCTGGAATTGTGCTATGTTTCTGATACTGGGCATGGGGTTTGTGCTTGATGCTTGATTAATTATTTTAACATTTGTTATTTGGCTTTAGAAATTCAATCCAAAAATCTTCAAAAAGAAGCAGAAAAATGGGAGTTCTGCAAAGCCCAGCTGCCCATATTGCTGCTGTGCTGTTGGCAGCAAGGATCGTTCTCTGTCTGTCTGGGTGAGCCCCTCTTCTCCCCCCAAGAGTTTTCATGGCTCCAGCAGGGTGAAGGAGAAGGAACTGATGAAGGAGGGAGAGACTCCCCTACCCCCCAACTTTCAGTGGTGCTCAGTGTGTGGTTCCACCCCATATCTGGGGTCAGGCCCTCTCGTTACCCCAGGAGGAAGGAAGTGCTGAAGACTAGACTTGGGGCCAGCTAGGAGAGGCCACCCTGAGCCCTAGTCAGAGCAACTCTAATGTCCAGATTCAGGGAACACCTTCAGTTGGCATGCTGTGTTTGCTTCCTTTTAGAGAACCTTTGTATCCATATATAATTTACAGCAGATATATTCACCTGAAGTATACAGCTCAGTGCATTGTCATACATGTTTACACCAGTGTAACCACCACCCCAGAACCCCTCATCCCTGCCCAGTCAAGACTCCACTTTCCACCACCCCTTGGCCAAGGCAGCCACTCCAACGGTGTCTGTCACACTGATGAGCTGTGCAGTGTTTACTTTTTTGTGTCTTGCATTGCTTTCACTTGGCATAATAATGTTGAGATTCATGTGTGTTGTTGTATTTAGCATTAGCATTTAGCTAACTTAGCATTAGTTTACTCCTAATTAATTATCAAGCTCCCCATAAGCAGAGTGGACTAAATAGTTGTAGATTTGAAGGTTATCCTTTGGCTGCCTTTATTACAATTCTTTGTCACAGAGAAATTGATTGCAGTGTGTAAACTGATTTTTTTTTTCAGGCCCGTATTCATGTGACATTTCAGAACCTGAATCCCAGTGCCATCATGGGCAGTTCCAGGCGTGTTCTTCCTGGACTCCTTCTGGCCTGGAGTTTCATTTGTGATGCTTTACCCAAAACATCACTGATCATGTACTCATTTTCTTAGAATGCTGAGGTCAGATGTTCATAAAGTTTCCAGATTTCTGAGTGGTTTATAGGCACATTTTTGGGAGGAGACATGGAGATCCCAAAAATATAGGAGACTCTATTTTTCTGGAAGTGGAATTAGAGTAAGGGCAAGATTCTACTTGTGGATTCCAGGTAGCTCAGACTCCCTTTCCTCAGGACTAGGGTGGCCACAGCAAGTCTTCCCCTATAGACACAGCACCTGATAGGAGCCATGTAGAAGGTTTTCCCTCCCACCCGCCACACTGTGGCCCCAGGACCTTGTCAGCAGTGTGGCCAGACACTAGCATGTGAGCTGTAGGAACATGGAGACGGCACATAGCCCAACCTTTGAATGACTAGATATAAGTATGCACAGGGTAAATGTTGTACAGCCATCAAAGACAGGTTTTTTACAGGGTGTTTAATGACATAATGTATAAATGAAAAAGTAATCCTGTATCAAAGAATGAAATAATGGTTAACTCTGGATCTGGAATCAGGGCAACTTAAACTGTTTTTGGTGTTTCTGGACTATCTGCACACACTTTGTAGAATGAGAGTCCATGTGATGTATGTAACCGGTTATACCCAGCTTTGCTTACATATGTACCAGAACTCCTTGGGCCCAGAGGACATGTGCTGGCTTCTGTCTGAGGCTGCTTTCCTGTCCTGAGCACTACTTTTGCTGCCTCATCTCTGCCTAGGCCTCGGCATCCCATCTTTTGCTTGTAGATTTCTGCTCAGGTCGTGGCCTTTCTAGAACCCCATTCTCCATTCTTGATTGTCCGTGTATAAAGCCACCTCCCCAGCCAGACCACAGCAAGCCCTTCAGGCAGAGACCATGCTAAAATGCATATTTTGTCAGGTTTTTATTTCCATTGGTTTGGATCTTGCTGTTTGCTATTTGAATAGAGTCGAATATGCCTTGTATGTCAGCAAAAACTCAGACTCAGCTTCTAGGACTTAACTGAATACACAAAAAGCAGGTTTTGTTCATTTTTTTTTGCTGCTTCTTTCCTTCCAGCTCACATGTCTGAAACGGCCTTTGGTTGTCATCCATGAGCTATTCGACAAATCCATCATGGATATTTCCTGGTAAGATGGATTCTTTATTACAGTGCACAGGTTAGAAGAAGAGAAGCTACACATAGAAACATGAGGCCTCCCAGATGTAATTAGGGTCAGCCAGCCAGGGCCACCCCCTCTCCCCAGGTGTGATAGCCAGAGCAGATGATTCAGGAAAGGTCAGCTTTGGCCTGCCATTGGGAGAGTGTCAGCTGCTATGCTTCTTGCTCTGTTGGCATTTGCCCCTGGAAAATACTTCCTCAGGCAAACTGACGTTTGGGGAAAAAAGAGTACTGTGATCCTGGTTTCATTTCACTCTGTCATTGCATGAACCAGATTAGCATAAGTATGGAGACATATTTTCTGCTTCTCAGTGACCTCGTTTAGATGTATATTCCCTCATATTTTTTTTAAAAATGGTTTCAAAAATAAATAAAAGTGAAATTCTTACAAAATACATGGTGAAAAATACTTTGTACATGTGCATAGGACTAAAAGGCACCAGAACCTCCTGCAGCATGGTTGTCTCCCCTGCCCCCACCCCACCAAGGAATGCTATAGAAGGAAACGAGGGGTTTCTGGCATCTGCAAAGAACCCTGCATGCTTCCCTCCCGGTCCAGCCTTGGAGGTGTAGGTAAGCCCCACAGGCACTTGCTCCCAGACTGCTAATAGCTGTCGTTTTCCAGGACTCTGAACGGGCTGGGCATCTTGGTGTGCTCCATGGATGGCTCTGTGGCGTTTCTCGATTTCTCCCAGGATGAGCTTGGAGACCCCCTGAGCGAGGAGGAGAAGGTAGGAGAACAGTACACCTCCAACTGGTGGGCTGAGTGCTGCGCTTCCTCTTGGGCCACAGAAATGGCCACCACAGCTCTGAGAGGCCCCTTTGATTGGACCCTCCCCTTAGGACATACATGGACACATCGTTTCTTTAAGTATTCTTGGGTATTGGTCTCTTACAGATTATAATCTTTATTATTTTACAAAATAGATTAAAATGAGGCTCTCATTCATGTCAGAAATCAGTTCTAGAACGAAGAATAAAACAGCTTTGGGCATCTTTTCTTGAGTGATAATTAGCCACACACTGGGAGGTTTTCACCATGGGAGATAGCAAGTGTGACTTCTAAGGGTCCCTGCTCACATCACTTTTTCCATGGTCTCATACAGACACAGTTGCCACAAAGCAGTAACATTGGTCGTTTCTTAGCACATGCTGCATGCCAGACTCTGAGCCATGTATTTTGCATGTATTTCATTTGAATTCTATAAAACCCTTCAAGGGAAGGCTCATTCATTCATTTTATCAACGAGGTAACTAAGCCTCAGAAAAAAAGCGTGGCCCTTTGCCGAAACCATACACAACCCTTAGGTATGAGAACAGAACCATGGGCCAGGCCCATAGGCTTCCTGCCCTTTCTGGTCTCTGCCCAGGACAGGCAGGACCCATGTGCCCTTCAAGGACTTTGGGAAAAGCCTACTTTATGGCACCATAGACTTTGAAGGCAGACATTTCTACTGACGGGCTTTGCCACCACTCAGTGGAATGTATTCGTTTGTCTGAAAGAAGACTTGTGAAAGCCCAGAGCAGGTGGGTGGCCCTCCCCTTCGAGCTGCAGTTACTGGTAGAGGCTCCCTCATAAGCTACTGTGTGGACCTCCCACTATGAAGTAAACCCCTTGGGCGTCTGCCTTAATGACAGCACCTAAAATGGCCTGGCACCCCAAGAGTCACTTGTCAATGAAGGGGTGAGTGTCTCAGTGGCCTCAGGTCTTTCTACCTTGTCACTGTCGTCAGGTAACCTGGGATCCCTGTGCACTCCCCTCCCCCTTGGAGACTCGGGGGCGGGGGTACAAAATGTTATCTAGTTTACCTTTTCCCAGATGGCAGGCAGGGACCCCATGTTTGAGAAATACAGGTAAACATCTATCAAACTCTGAATTCTGCCTCCAGATTCCAGGGGACAGATTGACCTCCCCCTGCCCAGCATCCTCTGCTATGAGGCTTATGTCCTGCTGGCCTCCCTGTTGGTTATTAGCACATCCTTGTGAGTCTACTTCTCGTAACACCAGTCACTCTAATGTGCTGGGGGTGGTATCCCTGCCAATGTGGGGTCCTGTCTGGCTTGTTGTAGCATTGAATTAATGAAACCTGGGAAGGTGAAGGGAGGGACCCTGCTCAGAAGGGTCAGGACATGTTGGGGAATAGGAGAGACAGAGAAAGATATCCCCAGTTTGCTGTGCCAGGCCTTCCCTTACTCTGAGACACTATTAGCAGCTTCATGGCAACTTCCATTCACCTGGAACTAATGGTGGTGAATAAGAATGGTGTGACAAGGCTCTAGACTTCAGCATCTGATTCCCAAAAGTGTTTGGGGTCCTTGGAGTGATTTTAATTAAATTAGCAATTTGAGTGTCTTAATTTCAGTTCAGCACCTGTTTATTGCCCTTCTTTCTGTACCACACCATGCATGTGGTAGGTGTTTGGTCAGTTACTCATTTACTTTCATCGCCGACTCTAGATACACAAGAGGCTCTGAACATCTAGAGAGAGTGTAAGACTTCTCCAGAGACATCTAGTCAGCCATAGGCAGGAAAGGGTGAGACTTGAGGGCAGGCTGGCACCCAGGACCCTGGGAACACTGCCCAAGACCTTTTCTACCCTCAGAACTAAGAGAGTCAACACTCAGCTCACCCACTGGTGGGCACTAGCCACCACTTTGCTACTCAAGCTGGTCTGTTGAACTTCTCTCTGCTTCCCTTAGAGCCGCATTCACCAGTCTACCTATGGTAAGAGCTTGGCCATCATGACTGAGGCCCAGCTCTCCACAGCCGTCATCGAGAACCCAGAGATGCTCAAATACCAGCGCAGGCAGCAACAACAACAGCTGGACCAGAAGAGTGCCTCGGCTAGAGAGACAAGTTCAGCTACCTCAGTTGCTGGTGTTGTCAATGGGGAGAGTCTGGAAGACATTAGGAAGGTGAGGGCTTGTCTCCATAACCCTAAGGACATGAGTACACACCTAGGGACAGAGCATGGGGAACAAGCAGTCTGAACAGAGCACAGACACAAGTAGTAGGTAAGCAGGTGTATGCTGTGCCCTAGAACAGGACCCGTGGGTAAGCCAGCTTGGGGCCATGTGGCCCCATTGCTATCAGCTGCATGAGGGAGTAATGGGGCCTAAGGTACTTTATCAAAGGCCTCTTTGTCCCAAAGAGTTCTAGAGGATGTCATCTCTTATAGGAGCTTCCAAACCTCACTTTTAGCCTTTCTAGGAAATTCTAGATACTGAAAACAGTGGGTGTCAGGTTCTATCTTTCAGAGATCTCTGTGGGTTCTCCCTTCTTCCTCTGGAAGCCCATGTCTCACTGGGGGTAGGGGGTGGAGTTGGGGCAGAAACGGGAGGAAATGTCGGAATCACCTGGGGAGTTTAAATGATCTCTAGGGGCTACAGAGGGTGACAAATCTGTGATTTCGACGCAGTGTGTGACTGGGAACCTTCGTTTTATGACCCTTCAGTGGAAGAAATAACTTCGATGAAAGAAGATTTGCAAATCACAACTTAGAGAAAGAGTGGCTTACGGGTGCAGGTTTCATTCATTTGTGCCCTCATTGTGCCCCATGGCTGCTGGTTGAGAGTAGCAAATGTTCACTGCTCAGGAAACCTGGCCAGGCCTGCAGTGCTGGTGATAGAGAGCAAGGTGCTGGAGCCAGTTCAGCTGGGAGCTTTCTGTCCTTGCTGCTTTACTGTGCAGGAAGTTGAACACACAGCCTGACAAATACGCTTGCTCAGTGGCTAAGTTTAGTTGGACCAGCAGGCCATAGAAAAGGAAGTTAAAATTCATTTCCTTAGAAGCCTTATTTTTTTAAATGTGGAGGTGCTTGGCAGAAACTTGTCCATTCATATATGTCACTATTTTGCCAGAATCTTTTGAAGAAACAAGTTGAGACTCGGACGGCAGATGGTCGCAGAAGAATCACACCTCTCTGCATAGCACAGCTGGACACCGGGTACTTGTTCACTCATCGAACTTTCTGTGGCTTTATCTGGACAGTTCTTCTTCTCTCCTTTCACCAGTTAGCACTTTCATAATCAGGATCTTCACAGACTCTTGGTCAGTCTGACCCCTAGAATCTGGAAATGGGAGAGTAGAGCCCAGCTTCCCACCAGGCTCAAAGCCTTGTGCTTCCTACGAAGCCCTTATGCACATTTGATTCATGCAGAAGGAGGGCTGGGAGGAGCCTGTGACAGGCAGGAGGGCAAGGGCACCTTCACAGGGCCAGTGTGTCCACATGGCCAGCACTGCTTCATTGTTGGTGGGGCATTGAAGACACCAGGGAGAGAAGTTGGATTGATTTTTTTTCTATTTCATTTTGCCCTTATATACACGTTGTTGAATAGTAAAAACCCAAAGAAGGATATAAACATTACCCGTAATGTAGCCTTTCAGATATAATTACTGTTAACATTTTGGTATCTGTATCTCCAGTCTTTTTTCCCCCCACTTGTTCCTGTATCTTGACCTTGCATCCATTTTAATAAATAGTCCTCTGAAGCATTGACTTGCTGATTGTCCAGGTTCCCAGGCTGTGAATGCACCATGATTTCCTTGACCAGCCCCTTAACTGTAGACTTGTAGTTTGTGTCCAGTGTTTTGTGATTGTAAATTAATCTTTGAGCACACCTATGACTGTTACCACAGGATACTTCCCAGAAGTGGAATTACTGGACAGAGAGTAGGGCTCTGAGGTACATTTCCTTGAGGAGGCAAAGTAGGGGGAAAGTGGACTCAGTCACCATTTGCTATCGTCTCAGTGTCTGTTGTAGGCTTGCTGTGGTATCAGTCATCCTCCACAAAACAACACATATTGATTCAAAGGATGATAAGGCCCTGTGTGAAAGAAATAGACCCCCACTGTTAAGGTGATTCATTCAGGTTTTATACTCATTCAGCCAGTCTGCTCAGGACACCATACACAGTAGCCCTCTGCACTTTGCAGTTGTTCATCCATAAGCTGTTCTAAATCTTCCTTGAAGTCTGAAGAGACCTTCTGTCATATGATGTACTGACCTGTTAGGGGCTGTGGGCTTTGAGGCCCTAGAGGTCAGAGACCTGACCAGATGGAACCAAGTCTCCTGATTCCTCCCAGAGAGTGATTTTCCTTTGATTAAGCCTTTTTCCCATTGTTAATCTACCAGTGGGTAATGCCACATGCTTACTTTATTTTAGGACCAAATAAGACAGGTATATGTGATTGTGCTTTGAACATTGTGAAAGACTTGTGGAAGTGAGGGTCGTGGAGGTGGTGGTGATGGTGCCACTTTTCTTCCAGGCATCCTTTCACGCCCTACCTGATGAGGAGATAGAAGTGGTAGGTGGCTTTCCTCCTGGTCTTAAACCAGCTTTCTGCCACACAGCACATATTTCTGGTACCAGAACTTGATTCTTTTGGTCTTAAAGGCTTTTTTGCGCTTTTGATTCTCATGTTAAAACAAGTAGCAACAGAATAAGTAATGATAAGCTTTGCTAATCAAGCAAGAAAAGAAAAGGCACAAATATTTTAAGTAGAAATAATCACAGATAAAGAATAAAAGGACAAGACGACTTTACTGAATTCCATGTGAATAAATTTGAAAGTCGATTTTGAGGAAAATAAAATTATCAAAGCTAAAGAAAGTCTATACAAATGAATTATTATAGAAGAAATAGAAGGCACTGTCCCAGAACTAACTTACCAAAAGCCACCAGACTAAGGTCTCACAGAGAAATCCTAAGAAAGTTTCATTCTCAAAATTAGAGGAACAGATCATTCTAATACCATTGAAAGTAACACTAGTGCATAGGAAAATAAGGAAAGCTTGCAAACCCTTTTTTGAAATGGACACGGTATTTATATGAAAAACATGACATAGGTGGAACATAATAAATTCCTGATCAATTTCATTTCTGAATGCCAATGCAAAAATGCTAAATAATAACAGAAACTTGCAGTGTGTTAAAATGTTAATATGCCATGACCAAGTAAGATTTGTTTTAGGAAAGCAAAGTGGTTCAAATTTGGGAAACTTAATTTGCTTCTGCATATCAAAAGATCAAAAGAAATAAATATGTGGTCATCTCCATAGATGCCTAAGAGACATTTTATTAAATTCAACATTGTTCTTATTTAAAACTTAGTTAAATAGATGGGTACTTCTTTAACTTGATAAAAACTACCTTATTTTAAAGTAAATTCAAAAACTAAACAACCATCTACTCTGGTAACTATAATTTAACATTGTCCTGGAATGTCCTAGCTCATACAGGTAGTCAAGAGAAAGAATAAATTGGAAAGAAGGTGGTAAGATGTATCATTATTTAAAAGGTGGTGTGATCTACAAGAGAATCAACTGGGAAAACTGCCATAGATACTAAAAGACAATAAAGTGACTGGATACAATCAAAACAATGAGATCCAAGTAGCAGCAACTACTTTTAGAAGATCACTTTCACAAATGCAATACCTAGAACATAACAAGAAATGTAGAAGATCTTTGTGAAGAAAAATTTAAAAATCCTACTGAGAGACCTAAAAGAAAATTCAAATAACTAGAAATAACTAGAAATGCATATGCAGTTCTTCCCTAGGATGATTCAACATCATAAAGATGATAGATCTCTCTCAACATCAGCCCATACAAATAACCAATAGGAGTTTTCAGAATCAGACAGGCTGGTTCTAAGCTTACGTGGAAAAATCACTGAAAATATTTCTGAAAAAGGAAATTAATCAGGGAAGACTAGCTCCACCAGAAAGTAAAACTTACAAACTATAATAAAATGGGTACTAACATATGAATAGACAGAGTGGTAGAATACAATAGAAAACGCAAAAGCAAGCCCAAACATTTGTGGGAATTTATGTAGCATTTTGCATCAGTGATGAAACATCAGCTAATCTAATAAATAAGAATCAGGACTACTTACCTTTAGAAACAAAGTTAGGTCCCTGCCTTACAACTTAAAATTAGATACATTCCGAACAACTGAGGGTTTTTTAAATTTTTTTGTTGTTTAAAATTTTAGAAGATTCCCTAAAAGAATATTTTTATGATCTATGGCACAAAAGTTAGCCACTCAAAAATAACATTTTGGGGGCAAGGAAAATTGTGCTATAAAGAGTCAAAACAGCATTATGGGAACACCTGGTTGGCTCAGTTAGAAGAACATGGGGCTCTTGAGGTTGTGAGTATAAGCCCTCTGTTGGGTACAGAGATTAGTTAAAAATAAAATCTTTAAAAAAAGACAGCATTCAGGGGAAAATACATCCTCCTCATGTAAGGAATTTATTAGATATGTAAATAGGTCTTGAAATCAATAATAAAGACAAGTAATCAGAACAATAAATAAAGAATATAAACAGTTCACCAAAAAAGAAAATCAGATGCTTCCACATGAAAAACTTTCAACCTCATATCAAAGTAATTGCAAATTATTAAAACTATAGTAAGGTACCATTTTTCATCAGATTGTCAAGTATCAAGAAATTAGGTAAAACTGTTGGTGAGGGTTTGGGGAAGTAAGCCCTCTCGTACACAGCTGGAATTTAAACTTCCAAGGAAGGCAGTTTAGAACTGTTTATCAAAACTCTTCAATGAACATTCCATCTGCTGCTGAAATTCCACTTCTAGAGATTTATCCCATGTAATATGTGAAACCGTTGTACTGATGATTCTGACAAGGTGCACCTTTGAGCAGCTACTATGCCTTCTAAGTGTGTGCTACACTAACCACGTTAGTCCTGGCCTCAGCCTTGGGAGGGTTCTGTCACTTTCAGTTTTGCAGATAGGAACCTGAAGCACAGAGTGGTTGAAGTGCCCAAGGTCCCAGAGTTTGTGCATGGCAAAGAAGTGAAACCTAGCCGCATTGGCCCAGGGACCTTAGCCTTAACACTGCAGTATCTTGCCTCCTCTGACAGCAGTGTCTCTTACAGAAAAAGCTGGGAGACAGCCCTGGCATTCCGCAGTAGAGGCTGGTTAGGTAAATGATGCTATATCCATACAGCCTATAATGAAAGAGAGCCCTGCTCTGTGTGCTGCATTTCATGAGTTCTGAGACACGTGTCTGTACATTTTAACATCTGTGAGATTAAGGTACATCTTATAATCAGGGGCCTCTGACAATTACATTTGGTAGTTATCTCTTCTTTCTTAGTGGCACATAAAGTACCAGTTCATCTTAGATTTAGTTACACGTAGTGTATGATATAATTTTAGTTTTCTTTTTACTTTTCTGTGACTTTGCACATTTTCTTCCATAAAAATACTTCACCTTTGGACCCAGAAAAAAATCACTTCGAACATAGAAAGTACGTGATGTGTCTGATTTCCCAGGCTAATTTTTGTTCTTAACAACAGGGACTTCTCCACGGCATTCTTTAACAGCATCCCACTCTCGGGCTCCCTGGCGGGCACCATGCTCTCCTCTCATAGCAATCCACAGCTACTGCCACTCGACTCCAGTACCCCCAACTCTTTTGGCGCCTCAAAATCCTCCACAGAGCCTGTGGCGACAGCTGGTGCCAGGCCGGCTGGTGATACTGTCAGTAAGGACAGGTGAGTGGGCATGCCAAGGCTTGTTCCTTTTCCTGGGGAAATTGGGACACAGTTACACAGACACTTTGTGGCTCCTTCAATAAAAAAAAAGAGGTGCTTGATTTTTGATGAGGGCCTGTTTGTGGGGGAGACCTTGTTCAGGTGAGTCTCTGATGCACAGGGCCAAGAGGACTTCACCTCCTGGGCAAGATGCTGTCCCAAGATGCACTCCTCACTCCTAAGGGTGCAGACCAGCCAGGGATGCATTGCCTACCACAGGATCAGCCCCACCTTCCAGCAGTTCTACACTGGAAGTGGCTTAGGCCCCCACTGCACAGTCGAGATCATTGCCACACCAGTCATCTTAGGAAGGGTGTCTGGGGAAGGACAGACAGCTCCAGATCTGTTAGACATTTTATTTTATTTTTTTTATTTTTTTTATTTTTTTTAAATTTTTTTTTTTAATGTTTTATTTATTTCTAGGAGAGAGAGAGAGACAGCGTGAGCAGGGGAGGGTCAGAGAGAGAGGGAGTCACAGACTGAAACAGGCTCCAGGCTCTGAGCTGGCAGTCAGCACAGAGCCCGACGCGGGGCTCGAACCCACGAACCGCGAGATCATGACCCAAGCGAAAGTCGGACGCTCAACCGACTAAGCCACCGAGGCGCCCCTGTTAGACATTTTAACAGTTGGCCTTGCAGGTCCTGGGAGAGGAGGAGGGAACTCCAGGATGCCTGCCCAGTATCTGGTGTGGGGTCTAGGTGGGTGGTTGTGGTTAGTAGGAGGCCCAGTGGCTTTGGGACTCAGCATGTATGGTTGTGCTGGGTATGAGGGGAAGCTTACAGGCTCATGCCTAGGCCTCTTCTCTGTGGAGAAGACAAAGGCTATGGGATGACCACTCGGAGGAGAGTATGAAGATTGCGTATTACCGACATGAGATGAGAAGGCCTGCTCAGGCCACAGTGTGTTTGGCTGAGCATGGAGGCCAGGAAGACAGTGGCTTCAGGACCCTGGGCAGGGGCTTTTCTCACTAGACCATTAGTCAAAGCAGTAAGAGCTGATTTGGTTTGGAGTGGTTTGGGTTGGAGATATTGTATTCAAGTTGTAGAGGTGGGGCTATATGGTGAGAAAAAAAGGTTTTAAGAGCCACTTTCTAGGCATCATGCTACCCCTAGAATCTCTCAGAACAATACAGTGGGGCAAATGTGAGTGCGTTTGCTCATGACCTTCTCAGATAGCCAAACTTTCTGATTTTTACAGATGAAACTATTGGAGTAGTAAATAGGAGTAGTAGATTACATCTTGGAATTGTATTTATAGAAGTTTGATATTTGTGGCCCTTTTATTTGGCTCCAAGTAACACAAATGTAGGACTCCCAAATGTTTGATAGATTGTACTTGACATACTCTCTCATCTTCTTACTCCCCACCCCCAGTGTGAATGCTACCTCTACTCCTGCTGCATCGTCACCCTCCGTGTTAACAACCCCGTCCAAGATCGAACCCATGAAAGCATTTGACTCCCGATTCACGGAACGGTCCAAAGCCACGCCAGGTGCTCCTGCCTTGACCAGTGTGACTCCGACAACCGTGGAAAGGTAGGTGGTGGCTCTGTGGGCCCCTGAGAGACCAGGGAGGATACAGTCTCAGCCAGCAGTGCAGCATCCACTTTCCCACCAAGCAGCCTGCCTTCCCATGCAGAAGCACACTCTGGTTCCCCTGGACTCAAGAACCTCCAGGTCCAAAGAGAAAGGAGCAGGTTTTCCAAGTGGGAAAATGGTTGGAAGAAGCCGTGGGGGGTACAGAACAGGCATAAAGGACATCAAGGGCAATGACACCACAAGGGCTAGTCAGTGCAGAGGCTATGTGGAGTTCAAGGTCATTGTTTGAATGGAGCCGAGTTTACCCAAAAGAGGAATGGGAGATCGGGTGGGGAAATAGAAGGCTCTGATACTGCGATACCATGGAAGTAATGGCCTGCTCAGACACTGACCAGGTGTTTGGGAGCTGAGATAAAAACAATAGAGAAGAGGTCTTTATGCAATTATATAAGCTTCTGAGGTCTCACAAGCTCTGTGGTACTCTCCGCATTCTCTGCATTTCTCTTTGCACACAGCAACCAAGCCACATGGGATATAGCCTATTTCTTGGAATTACAGTCTTCCTAAGGTGTCCAGAGCAAGTGTGTTTGTTGGCACAGAGCTTTTCTGATTCCTGGAGAGTGTGTCGCCAGCTCCATGACCACAAGTCCAGCACAACACAGAGCTCACTGCATAGCCCAGTGAGGTAGGGGCTAGGGAAGTTAGAGGAAGGCTGGGCCAGCTTTCTACAGAGGTGTCAAGGTCTTAAGTGATATCCTCTTGAGGTTGCACCCCACCTTGACACGACAGACTCAAGAGCCCTAGGCAGATGCACCCTAGCCTTTATCACTATCAGCTAAATGCAAGGACATTTGTCATAGATTCTTGCAGTTACCACACAACCAGCAGATGCTCAATGAAGGGAGCATTTGTGATAAGACCTGACCTTGCAGTAGACTATGTCTTGGAGCTAAAGCTCTAGTATGGTGTCCCCAGGACTTGACTCATGATCTCAAAATTGCTTGTCTAATCTGAATTTGTTCTCCTTGGAGAACAGCTTCTAGAAACCAGCATGGGTTCTCAGGTCCTGTCAGCTATTGCATCGATGACCTTGGTGCAGGACGTTGTATTTTACTCTATAGTGTGATCATGCCTGTTTTAGTATACAGATATTCCACACAGTCTTTTCATCTAGCAGCTTCTCTGTTCAGCAATATGGAGGATCTAAAAACCTTCCTGCTGCTCAGTACTTTGAAATGTGGATGAACTGCAATACCTATTTCTAAAACATGTAACCAGTTCATAAGAAAGTAAGGGAAGTCCCCAAGGAGCCAAAATCTGAGAGTAAATAAAACAACCAGCGCAGTGGGCAGGACCATACTGTGGGTGTTGGGCTGGTGACCTTAAGTTTTAATGGTCATATAGATTCAAGACAGGGCCTTGGGCCTGTTCCATGTAGTGGGTTGGAACTAAGACACTAACAGTAAGTCAAACTTCTTGACAAAGTACACCTCCAGTGAGGGAGAGGACAGAAAAAACCTGAAGGGCAGCATGAGAATATGGCCGAGAAGTTGAAAATGTCTCAGCCAGTCCTCAGGGTTAGGAAAACAGACTGTATAGCCACAGGCCTACCCTCCTCTGGATTGTGTTTAACACTACCTGGGTCATCTCAAAACCACCAAGCGAAGAAATGAACACAAAAGGAAATTTTGGACTAATTAACACCCAGAGGCCCTTGGCAAAACCAGTGCAAATCCCCACTGCCAGCAACATTTCCCTAACCCAGGATGTACAGCATTCCCACTGACCAAGCACTGCCAAAGAGGGACTCAAAATCCAAAGTAACAAAACACATGAAGAAACAGTGCATTACACACTAATGTCAGGAGACATAATGAAAAGGTTTAGACTTTTTTTTTTTATTTTTTTAATGTTTTATTTATATCTAGGAGAGAGAGAGACAGCGTGAGTAGGGGAGGGTCAGAGAGAGAGGGAGTCACAGACTGAAACAGGCTCCAGGCTCTGAGCTGGCAGTCAGCACAGAGCCCGACCCGGGGCTCGAACCCACGAACCGCGAGACCATGACCTAAGCGAAAGTCGGACGCTTAACCAACTAAGCACCCAGGCACCCCTAGACTTTTTTATAAATTTGATCATAGAATAGATCAGAGAATTGCCAGATAAAGACTATAAAATAAATATACTTAAAGACATGAAAGATAAAACAAAATGTGAGGAATGGTTAATAAACACCCCATATACAAAAATTAACTTAAAATGAGTCAATGAACTAAATGTAAGAGCTAAAACTTTAAAACTCTTAGAAGAATAAAGATGTAAATCTATATGACCCTGGATTAGGCAACTGTTTCTTAGATAGAACACGGAAGGCACAAGCAACTAAAGAAAAAATAGATTAGACTTCATCAAAATTTAAAGCTTTTGTGGTTCAAAGATCATGATCATCAGAGTGAAAAGACAGTCTACAGGATGGGAGGAAATGTTTGTAAATCACATCTGATAAAGATCTAGGATCCAAAATGTATGGGACTCCTGGGTGGATCAGTCAGTTAAGCATCCAACTTCAGCTCAGGTCATGATCTCCTGGTTCGTGAGTTCGAGCCCCACGTCGGGCTCTGTGCTAACAGCTAGGCTCAGAGCCTGGAGCCTGTTTTGGATTCTGTATCTCCCTCTTTCTCTGACCCTCCCCTATTCACGCTCTCTCTCTCTCTCACAAAAGGTATTAAGAACTCAACACTCAACAATAAAAAGACTAATAACCAAATTTAAAAATAAAGGATTTGAATAAAAATTTTCCCAAAGATACGTAAATGACCAATAAGCACAAAAAAGACTCTCAACCTCATTAGTCATCAAGGAAATGCAAATCAAAACCACGAGATACCACTTTCATACACACTAATATTATTGATGACAGTAATCAAAAAGTCACATAGTAAGAAGTATTGGTGAGGATGGCAAGAAATCAGAACCCTTATCAATTGCTAATGCAATTATAAAATGGTTCAGCTCCTTTGGAACACAATCTGGTGGTTTCTGAAATGGTTCAACATAGAGTCCCCATGTGACCCAACAGTTCCACACCTACATACATACCCAAGAGAACTGAAAACCTATATTTATTTTAAAATTTATAGACAAATGTTCATATCAGTATTACTCCTAATAGCCACAAAGTGGAAACAACTGATGAATGGATAAACAAAATGTGGTATATCTGTACAATAATACAAATAATAATTTCTGTGATAATAATTGTACAAATAATAATTTGGCAATCATAAGGAATAGCTGTTAAATGTTATGCCTCACAGACCTTGAAAACATTATGCTAAATGAAAGGAGCCATTCACAAAGGACCACATATTGTCTGATTCCATTGCTATGAAGTGTCCAGAACAGACAAATCTGGACATCTGTAGAGACAGAAAGTAGGTTAGTAGCTGGGGAGAGAGGAGGCTGGGATGATTACTGGTGGATACAGAGTTTTTGTGTTATGAAATTACTTTGCTGTTAGATAGAAAAAAACTATTGAATTCTATACCTTAAAATGATGAAATTTTGTGATATGTGAATTATGGCTCAAAAGGAATAATGTGCCATCAAAACAGACCAGATAGACTTAGAAATAAACCAAAAATTACTTTTAGCAAAGAAAAAGAAAAATCATCCCAATTGAAAAGCCACAGTAAGCATGTTAAACAGCAGATGAGACCCAACTGAGCAGAGCATTACATCTTAGGAACTGACTGGTACAGAGGTGAGAAAGTGGAATGTAAGGAGGAGAGACTAGAGATAGGAGGGCAGACAGAAAAAAGTGTGCCCTAGCAAGAGTTCTCCCAAAGAGGGCATGCTGTGGGGCAGTTTTGTCAAGAGGGAGTGTCTGGTGTTTCACAGGCTTAACTAAAATGTTGAAACCTCAGTTTAGAAATTAAGTGAGTTCTGAACGGCATAGTAAAACTAAATCCCTACCTTGGAGAAACTAAGAGCACCATAGACAAATTCCTTCTTTTCATTGAGGAAGGCACCCCACATTTGTCTTGCAGGTTTCCATGACCTTTGTCATACTGTTTTCCATCTCTTAGTACAAATCCTGATAGAATAACCCTTGAAACAGGCTACTTAGAAAACAGAGTCCTGACTGCATGATCTGGGCCCTGAGACCGCCACGACTGGTCTCTCAGCACCTGTGTCCCAGAGGTCTCACAAGACCTTTAACTATACCTCCAGCTCCAGGAAAAATTATCAAATAGAATAAGGTAGCATCAAGTTTGTCATCTCAGCTTCTCACTTAACAATGGCAGTGAGTGAGCATTTACTTAGGGCTGAGTTTCCTGCCTCCAAGGCAGTAGGAATGTCTGGTGAGACTCCCAAGAGCTTGGTACTAAATCCTAAGGACTTATGGTTGGATCCTTATATGAGGAAAACAGAATAAAATAAAGTACAAAGTACAGTATCTTTAATAAAAACTTTACAGAAAAGTTAACTTTCTTGATATGGCTGTTTCTTGTATTGGTTCTCAGTAAAAGCCAAGAGGAACCCTTTCTGTCACCCATCAGTGGAGGTCATCCTTGGGGGCACAGTGTAATGCATGGTAAGGAGTGCACTCAGAACCATACACCCCGAGGTTAAGTCCCAACTCCCCACTTTCTGATGGGGTGATCTTAAGCAAGACGCATGATCTTTCTCAGCCTATCTCCTCTTAAGCAGAGTGGCTCTCTGAGGAGCATTACCTCATAGGAGATCTATCTTGAGAACTGAAGAGGGAGGGAGTGCCTATAAAACATGTCTTAATCCTGGTCTCATAGTGAGCAGCACATATGAGCTTCTGCTAATATTCCTGCATTATACTTCATGGTGGCTTGGCAGTTTGGTCATGGCATCCTGCCTGGCACTTCTTTGTCAGGAGGGTTTGGTGAGTCTTGGGGCCTAATGCTTGCCTCCCAGGTACAGGATGGCAGTCCTAACGGAACCTGTGGGCCCTCCACTTCACCCTGCCTTAAGTCTGTTTGTCAGTCAAAGGTACAGAGGGGGTCCAAGTTGGCCTGTGCAGGCAGAAATTGGGATGGAGCCCATGTTTAAGTGGGGCAGCTCCAGCCAGCTGTGCTCCTCTTCAGGAGATACCTTAATCTAGGATTTATCTTGCTGTAGATCTATAGCCTGGTGTTCCTAAGGGTACTGGGTAACCAGTGGTAGCGGCCCATGTAGGCTGGGAGGTCCCTGAGGTCAGGGGCCCTGAATGGGGGTATCAGGCAGAGGCAGGAGATGGGGAGACTACCCAGGGCTCTCATAGAATCCCAGCCATAGAGAATGAGACAACCTGAGCTAGTGTAGTGGTAAGCAAAGTGAGGTTCATCAGTGTAGTCAATAGTATTATAACTTTGTGTGAGCTCTTTGTAATGTAAAACCCAAGCTCATCTAGACTTTCTACTGTGTTTTCTTCTAAGTTCTTGTTTTATAGTTTTGCATTTTCCACTTAGATCTGTGATCCATTTTGAGTTAATTTTTGTGGAAGATGTAAGGTATGTGTCTAGATTCAGTTTTTGCATGTGATTGTTCCAACATCATTTGTTGAAAAGACTATCCTTTCTATGTCTTTGACTTAATCAAAGGTGAGTTGACTATATTTGTATTGATCTATTTCTAGGTCTTTTGCCTTTCCATATAAACTTTAGAATCAGTTTGTCAACATATATAAAAAATTTCCTGGGATTTCTTATTAAGATTCCATTTAATCTCTAGATCAAGTTATGGAAAATTGACATCTTAACAATAATCAGTCTTCTTATCCATGAACATAGAATATCTCCATTTTTTAGTTCTTAGATTTCTTTCATCAGAGTTTTGTAGTTTTCCTCATTTAGAATTTAAACATATTTTGTTAGATTTTTATCAAATTACTTCATTTTTTATGCTAATGTAAATAGTATTATAATTAGAATTTCAAATACCAGTTGTTCATTACTGCAGTGGATTTTTGTATGTTAACTTTGTATCCTGAACCCTTGCTATAATTGCTTATTCCATTTTTATTATTTTTGATTCTTGGAAATTTTCTACAGACAGTTATGTCATCTGCAAATAAAAGTAGTTTTATTTCTCCTTCCCAATCTATATGTCTTTTATTTCTCTCTCTTACCTTATTGCATTAGCTAGGACTTCTACTACAATATTGGAAATAATGAGAGGGTATATCCTTACTGCCTTCTCAGTCTTTTGGAGAAAGCATCTAGTGTCTTACTATCAAGTATGATGTTAGCTATAAGGGGTTTTTTTGGATATACTGTATCAAATTGAGGAAGTTCTCTAATCCTGGTTTGCTAAGAGTTTGGGTTGTTGTTTTGTTTTGTTTTTTAAATTTTTTTTAATGTTTATTTTTGTGAGAGAGAGAGAGACGGAGACACAGAATCCAAAGTAGGCTCCAAGCTCTGAGCTGTCAGCACAGAGCCTGACATGGGGCTTGAACCCACAAACTGTAAGATCGTGACCTGAGCCAAAGTCAGACACTCAAACAGCTGAGCCACCCACATGCCCCTAAGAGTCTTTTTTATCATGACTGGATGTTGGGTTTTTTCAAATGCCTTTTCTGCATCTATTTATATGATCATAAGATTTTTCTTCTTCAGCTTTGTTGGGTGGGATGGTTACATTAATCACTTTGAATGTTGAGCTAGTATACATATCTGGAGTAAATTTCATTTGGTCATTGTATATAATTTTTATGGATTGTTGGATTCAATATGCCAATATTTTGTTGAAGATTTTTACATCTATGTTCATGAGTGATACTGGCCTATAGTTTTGTTTGTTTCTTTGTTTTCTTGTAATATCAGTATCTGGTTTTTATATTTAGGTAATGTTAGCCTTATAAGTCTTAGGATCTAGTTCCTCTTCTTCTCTTTTCTAGAATGTATTGTAAAGAATTGGTATAATTCTTTCCTTAAATATTTGGTAGAATTCACCAGTAAGACTGTGTAGGCCTGGTACTTTTTTTTCTTGGGAAGTTACTAATTCTTGATTCAATTTCTTTGATAGGCCTATTCAGATTAGTTATTTTTCCTTGTGTGAGTTTTAGTGGATTTTTTTTCAAGGAACTGGCCCATTTCCCCCAAGTTATCCAATCTGTAGGTTTAGAGTTATTCATAATATTCCTTTATGTTCCCTTTATTGTCCATGGGATCAGTAGTGAAGACCCCTTTGCATTTCTGACATTAGTGGTTTGTGTCTCCTCTCTTTTTCTCTTGTTTAGCCTACCTACAAGTTTATTCATTTTATTGCTCTTTTCAAAGAATCAGTTATTTATTTCATTGATTTTTCCCTCTGTTTTCCTGTTTTCGATTTTTTGGATTTCTCCTCTAATTTTTTATTATTTATTTCTTCTCTTTGCTTTATATTATTTTTCTTATTATTGCCTTAATATATTATTATATTGCTATTTATTATTTCTTTGCTTCTGCTTACTCATCTTTTTCTAGTTCCTAAAGATAAAGTTTAGATTTTTTATTTCAGGTCTTTCTTCTTTTCTAAAATGTGCATTCTTTGCTGTAAATTTCCTTTTAAGCACTGCTTTGACTGTATACCACAAATTTTGATAAATTGCTCTTTTTCATTTAATTAAATGTTTTTTAATTTCTCTTGAGACTTTGACCCATTGTTTAGAAGTCTGTGGTTTAATCTCTATTTGGGATTTTTCTGGTATCTTTCTGTTATTATTGTCTAGTTTAATTCCGTTGTGAACTTGAAGCATACTTTGTATGATTTTTAACCTTTTAAATTTGTTAAAATATTTTTTATGTCACAGAATGTGGTCTACCTTAGTGAATATTCTTAGTGCTCTGGAGAAGAACGTGTATAGTATTGTTGAATGAAGTATTTTATAAACATCAACTAAATTCAAATGATAGTACTGTTCATTTCATTATTTCCTTATTGATTTTCTGCCTCCTGGATCTTTCAATTACTGATAGAGGTAAATTGAAATCTCCACTTGTAATTGTGGATTTGTCTACTTCTCCTTGAGAGTCAGTTTTTGCCACATATATTTTGACGCTTTCTTGTTAGGCGTGTATACATTTAGAGCCCTTTTATCATTATGTACTGCTCCTCTTTATCCTTAATAATTTTCCTTACTCTGGTGTCTACTTTGTCTGAAATTAATATAGCTTCTCCAGTTTTCTTTTAATTAGAGTTAGAATGGCATACAGGTAAATATTGGAGATGTTGCAGGTTCCAGACTACCACAATAAAGCAAATATTGTAGTGAAGCAAGCTAAATGAATATTTTGGTTTCCTATTACCTGTAAAAGTTGCTTATACTCAATGGTAGTCTATTAAGCGTGCAGTAATAGCATTATATCTAAGAAAACCATGTACATACCTTAAGGGAAAAAATAAAATACTTCATTGCCCAAAAATGCTAACCATCATCTGCACTTTCAGCAAGTCATAATCTTTTTGCTGGGGGAGGATCCTGCCTCAGTATTAATGGCTATTGACTGATCACTGATTGATTGCTGAAGGCTGAGGTGGCTGTGGAAGCTTCTCTAAATTAGACCATGAAGTTTGCTACATTGATGGACTCTTCCTTTTATGAACAATCTCTCTATAGCATATGATGCTGTTTGATAGCATTTTACACAAAGCAGAACTTCTTTCAAAATTGGAGACCATCTTCTCAAAGTCTGCTGTTTTATCAACTGAATTGTCATATTCTAAATCCTTTGTTGTCATTTCAACAGTCTTCACAGCATCTTCAGGTTCTAGATTCCATCTCAAGACACCACTTTCTCAGAGTGCCTGGGTGGCTTTATCAGTTGAGCATCTGACTTTGGCCCAGGTCATGATCTCATGGCTCTGAGTTTGAGCCCCACATCAGGCCTGCTGCTGTCAGTATGGAATTTGCTTCAGATCTTCTCTCCCCCTCTATCTGTCCTTCCCCTACTTGAGCTCTCTGTGTCTCTCTCAAAAATAAGTAAACATTAGAAAAATCACTTTCCCTCCTCATCCATGAGAACCAACTGTTCATCCGTTTGGGTTTGACTGAACTTAATCACATTTTCAGGCTCCTTTTCTAATTCTAGGTCTCTTGCTATTTCCACTACGTCTGCAATTACTTCCTCCAATAAAGTCTTGAACCCCTGAGGGCTCCTAGGTGGCTCAGTCAGTTGAGCGCCCGACTTTGGCTCAGGTCATGATCTCACAGTTTGTCAGTTCGAGCCCCGCATCAGGCTCTGTGCTGACAGCTAGCTCAGAGCCTGGAGCCTGTCTTCAGATTCTATATCTCTCTCTCTCTCTGACCCTTCTCTGCTCACGCCTTCTGTATCTCTCTCTCAAAAATAAATCAAACATTAAAAAAAATTTTTTTTTAAAGTCTTGAGCCCCTGAAAGTTATCCATGAGGGCTGGAATTATTTCTTCCAAACTCCTGTTTATGTTGCTATTTTGACCTCTTCTCATGAATCTTGAATGTTCTTAATGGCATCTAGATGATGAAGGCTTTCCATTTACTTTGTCCATATCCATCACAGGAATCACTGTCTATGGCAGCTGTAGTCTTACAAAATGTATTTCCTTAATAATAAGATTTGAAAGTCAAAACTACTTTTTGATCTAGGCCTGCAGAACAGATATTGTGCTAGCAAGCATGAAAATAACATTAATTTCATGTATCTCTAGCAGAGTTCTTGGGTGACCAGGTATATTGTCAATGAACCAGTAATATTTTTAAAGGAATCTTTTTATCTGAGCAGTAAGTCTCAACAGTAAGTTTAAATTATGTAGTAAGCCATGTTGTAAACAGATATGCTCTCTCTAGACTTCGTTCTGTTTATAAGCAGTATAGATTTAGCATAATTCTTAATAATTTTTGGAATGGTAAATGAGCATTGGCTTCTACTTAAAGTCACCAGCTTCATTGGCCCCTAACAATAGAGTTAGCCTGTCCTTTGAAGCCAGGCATTGGCTTTTCCTCTCCAACTATGGAAGTCCTAGATAGAGATGCCTGAGTGGCTTAGTTGGTTGGGTGTCCGGCTCTTGATTTCAGCTCAGGTCATGATCTCATGGTTTGTGGGAAGATTGAGCCCTGCATCAGGCTTTGCGCTGAAAGCACAGAGCCAGCTTGGGAGTCTCTCTATCTCTATCTCACCCTCTCTCTCTCTCAAGATAAAAACTTTTGTTTAAAAGTCTTATAGGTGCTTGGGTGGCTCAGTCAGTTAAACATCCAACTCTTGATTTCAGCTTAGATCATGATCTCACAGTTTGTGAGTTCAAGTCCCACATCCAGCTGTGTGCTGACAGTGTGGAGCCTTCTTGGGGTTCTCTCTCTCTCCACCCCTCCCCTGCTCATGCGGTCTCTTACCTCTCTCAAAATAAATAAATAAACTTTAAAAAATAAAGTAAAAGTCCTAGATGGCATCTACTTTCAATACAAGGCTGTATATTGAAAATCTGTTGTTTGATGCAGTGACCTTCGCTAATTATCTTAGTTAGATCTTCTGGATAATTTCCTGTAGATTCTACATCAGCACTTGAAGCATCCTTGCCCTTTAGTTATGGAGCTGGCTCCTTTCCTAAACTCATGAACTAACCTCTGCTAGCTTCAAACTAGTTATTCTACCCTTATTATACCTGAGCCCTGTCGAATTGGTGGTGAGGTTTTGGGGAGGATACGCATTCTCTTATCTCATGATTAAATCTTTTGTTTTTTGCTGGACCAGAGGCCCTGGGCTATGACCTTCAGATGAGTTCCTTAGCCTCTATGTGTATGTGTATGTGTATGTGTATGTGTATGTATGTGTGTGTATGTAAGGCTACTCTGTAGTTAGTTAATTGCCCTGCTCCCAAGTTATATAGGACTCTAATATAGTAGTTCCCCTTAAAGGCAGTCTTTTGTTAAGGAGACAGGAACTCTGGGTGTGTTTCAAACGGTTCTTTTTCCCCTCTGCTGGCCCACAGCACAAAGGGGATTTTTCCTTCACTGATCTTCACCCATGAGAGCCTGTTGGAGCTCCTAGAGGTAAAGCTAACATAAATGTGGATACCCTCCTGCCACTGGACCCCCAAGAATTTTAACTCACAAGCCAGTCCACACTCAGCCTCTAGCAGTATACCAGTTATTTTAAGTTTTCCTACCAGTTAGGGCTCAAGGGGCTTTGGCTGCAGGTGAGCTGTAGCTTTCTGTCTTCACATGCTGTCTCCAGTGTTCAGGGTGGCAGTTTGCCTTGTGACCTTACTTCTCTGTTGTTTTCAGTTTTTGATTTTCAGTTTTTCAGTTTCCCTCTCTGATGATGGGAAAGACAGCTTCCAAGGCCTTTGCATGTTGGAGCAGAAACCAGAAGTTCTTTCTTACAGTTTTTATTATTAACTTTTGGCGATGAGTATGGATTTTATTAATCATTATAAATGTAATAGTCACATGGAGAAAGCCATGGAGGTCTGTGTTTGGACAGGTTGAAAGAACAGAACCTTGTGAAAGAGCTGAGGCCCCGGGACCTCCTGGAGAGCAGCAGTGACAGCGACGAAAAGGTCCCTGTGGCCAAGCCGTCTTCACTGTCCAAGCGAAAACTGGAGCTTGAGGTGGAAACGGTGGAGAAGAAAAAGAAAGGGCGACCTCGGAAGGAGTCTCGGCTCATGCCCGTGTCTCTGTCTGTCCAGGTGAGGCCAGCGGGCCCATGCTGCCTCGCCCAGCCTACCTTGTAACCTCAGTGCTGGAGTCCCCATGTGCCCAAGTGGCATAAGAGAGGCCATGCATGCCACAATGCACCTTACCAGTGTGGAAACAGTTGGCAAGACATGCATACCCCCAGAGCTAGCATGGAGGCCATGCTCCCTGACACCTGCACCACTCAGAGTCCTTGAGCAGTTCCCTGAGACCAGCTACTCATCTGGAAAGCGAGGGTCTTTAGAGCATTCATCTGCACTTTCACCCTCACGGAGTGGGTGGAAATGCCTGGGGAACCAGCCTGGTGTCACCTGTGGGTGACTCACCTTTATGTGACGTTGCCCTATAGTGCTGGGGCGGGGCTCAGGGACATTTCTGCTCTTGCAGTCCCCAGCTGCCCTGACCGCAGAGAAGGACGCCGTGTGTTTGTCTGTACCAGCACCTGCTCTGAAGCTGCCCATGCCAGGCCCACAGAGAGCATTCACCCTCCAGGTGAGCAGGCTTCCTGCCTCCCCAACAAGCATGCACATTCTCTCCACTATCCCCCTGTGTAAATCCTTAATTGTCACTAACTTAGGGCTGCTTTCCAGTGGCTCTCCATCACTTTCTGGGGGAAGTTGTAGCTAATCAAGGCCCATGACTAGCCTCTTCTCCAAGGGTCCCTTGCTGCCCACCCACACACACACACAACATTTCTCTTCTCTGTGCTTTTCTCTTACAGTCCTGCTGCTGTCTTCTGGATGGCCAGCTCCTTCAAGACTTGTCTATGGTGTTCCTTTTGGTAGCCTCCTTGAGCTCCACATTCAGCCTTGGGTAGCCTCAGAGTTGATGTAGTTGGACTGTGTGGTAGTGGCCTCCCAACCACCTCACTGGCCCTGTCCTCTTCCCAGGACCCAGCAGAGTCATCGTCAGAGCTGTTTGAGCTCTTGGAGTAGAAGCTTGTGACCTTGTGCTTATTCAAAACACAGCTCTAGAGCAAAGAATCCTTTATACCTAGAGCCCTTCCATTCACTCAGTCTAGCACCTGACCTTGGACATGCCATAGGTTTATGCCTTTTGTTCCTCAGCTCAGATGCACATCCTCAAGAAACCTTGTAGGACCCCACATGCAGGTCACTTTCTACTGAGCATACACTGCCCCACCCAAGCTGGTCCTTGTGGGACACCAAAGGTGTCAGCTCTTCCCACCACAAGGTTTTCTGGGCCTGAGGGTAGGGACCCATGTGGTTTGTTGCTGATGTATGCAGAGACAGGGCACACAAAACCTTTTCCATACTCTAGCTACCCCACTCCATAACCCAGGGGCTTTACCACTGAGTGCTGCTGCTTGGGGCTCTTCTTGGTTTCTGGGGGTCTATGAAAGGACTTGTTTCCCAGCAGCATCCAACCCTCTGCCCCACCTCACCTAGTTGTTTGGCCGTATGAGTGCAAACTGTTCAGCCATTCTCCCTTGGGTTTCCATATGGGCTATCCATCCATCAACTCCCTGGGTATGAGAGATGAGGCTGAGCCAGCACCCAGCCCTTTCCCTGCCCTGGGTGCCATACATCTGGACCTCTGACCTTGTCCCACCCTGTAACTACACATACCACCACCATCCCATAGGCTAGTCATCTCTGTCTACTTCTCTGTGTCTTTTTCCTGCTGTGGGGTCTCTGAACATCTCACCTGTCACATGACCCAAATCTCAGTGGGCCCACCATTACCTGAAAAGACATTTTGTTTGCTTTCCTCCACCCAGGTGAGCTCCGACCCCTCCATGTACATTGAGGTGGAGAATGAAGTGACTGCCGTGGGGGGCGTGAAGCTGAGTCGTTTGAAGTGTAACCGGGAAGGGAAGGAGTGGGAGACAGTGCTCACCAGCCGGATCCTCACTGCTGCCGGCAGCTGGTAAGGGTGAGGGTCTTTGCCCAGCCCAGCTTTTAATGTCACGCAAGCACCACATGCCATGCTGTGTGGCACTGTTACTATCTGAGACAGAGTGCATTGCCCTATGTGCTAGCTCCCCCAGAGGCCTGTACCATGCCTTGCCCTGGGCTAAGGACGTGCATCTGTCATCTCAGTCCCCACAAGACCTAATAAAACCAGCATCATTATCACCATGTTACACTTGGGGAGGCTGTCTTAGAGGGTCACCCAGGGCAGGATTTCAAATCAGGGTTGAAATCCCAGATGTTGTGATTCGCTTATCTGGCCAAATTCCTAAAGTCTCAGTTTCCAGGCTGAGCTCTGCCTGGCTCTCTCTGACATGGAATGGCTCTTTCTTTGGACCCCAGATTTTCATCCAGGGAGATCAGGATGGATTTCTGATTGTCCTGTGAGTTTTCAGCCCAGCCCTTTCCATATTCTGTATGAGGGGAGACCTTAATTCAGTGGTTAGTCATCCTGTGCCTTCCCTTGAGCTTCCAGGACACAGTCCCCTGGATTTGTTTTGCATGTGCTTGATCTGAAAAGAGGACCAGGGTTTTCCTCAAGTGTCTGTTGAGGTGTAGGATCTGTATTCAGGACCATGTATTTGGTACTCATAAGGATTTTACAAAAATAATTGGCTTAGATACAGTCATTTTAACTAAGTCCTTAATTAGTTATCATGAGGCTGCATGTAAAATGCTTTCATGGTGTCTGCAAGTACTTGACCTTCCATCTTAGGCAAGGGTTCCCATGGGCCATGAGCAGCTGCATGGTGTTGCGCCTAGGAGGAACCATCATTCTGTACCTCCTTTTCATTCTCTGCTAAGATGAGCAGACTGAGCTTCCTAATCCCAGGGACCCGTGAAGGACTAAGAGGCCTGTGTGGTGGGTACTGCTGTGGGCTCCCCCTGAGTCAACATTAGTCTGAGCTCAGAAAAGCTCAAGCAGCCCCTGAAAGGAAAGAGAACACATTCTCTTTAATCAGGTCTCATTTCGGCTAGGCTCCCATGAGCAGCTCCCTGCTGCCCTGGTCCTTGCTGCAAGCCCTTGGCCCACCTCTCCCTCTGCTGCATCTGCTCAGAGGAATGCCACAGCAGGTACAGGGTGGGCACAGAAAGAGGAAAAGTTCTGCATTTCAGGGCTGCTGCCTCTGCCACAGCTCCCAGTCATCATGACACCTGTCCCTTCTCTGCCTTTTCAGTGACGTGGTATGTGTTGCCTGTGAAAAGAGGATGCTGTCAGTGTTCTCCGCCTGTGGTCGCCGTCTCCTCCCTCCCATCCTCCTGCCGTCCCCAATCTCCACTTTGCACTGCACGGGCTTCTACGTCATGGCACTCACAGCTGCAGCCACGTTGTCTGTCTGGTGAGAGGCAGGTCTAGGGTAGGATGGGCTCCAAGCAAGATAGGGTTGTGTAGGTCCCCTCTCACTGCAAGGACAGAGAAGGAAGCAAAGGAGGCCACTCAGCAGACCTGTCCTCGGACCCTGTAGGCCTGGGGATCTTAACGCCTGAGGAGCGCTAAGCAGTCACACACTGCTTGTGATAGCCAACCCGTGTTGGGGGAGGGAGGATGTGCAAGTAGAAGTGGGACATGCTGCCTGCCCCTGCCGCCATCTTGCAGGAGTAAACCTCATGACAAATCATAGTGCCTGATTGCATGTGCGAGGATCCAAAAATGGGATCTCAGCTGCCAGAGCTTGGCCATGCTTCTCCCAGAGTTGGCATGGTGTTGGTGGCAGACCCCACAGCTCTGTTGCCTAGGCCCTCTGCTGTAATCTTGTGCAGAAGTAGTGTAGTGACACATGGGGAGTGGAAGCCACTTGTGGCACAGAGTCCCTCTCGGGGGAAGCAAGGGCTGGCTCTATACCAGGGACTGTAGAGTGGGGTCTGACCACCAAGGCACACTCTGATGCATTTACCCCAACTGGAGAGTAAGCTGTTCCCTGTCTCTCTCCTAGGGATGTTCACAGACAGGTAGTTGTGGTGAAAGAAGAATCTCTACACTCCATCCTGGCAGGTAACCTCAGCAGTGGACCACTCCTTGTTCTCTGGGGTGGGGCAAGCGATACCAGGACAAGGCAGTTTGAATTCCTGACATGAACCAGGCGCTGGGCCCAGCCTGAGGCATTCAGTGTTGGAGGGAATGCATTCTCCCCAGGAGCACATTTGAATGGGTCCCTGAAAGGTGACAAACAGCCTCGTGGGTGGCAGTGAGACCAGCATGTTTGGAGCAGAGCAGCAACTGCCTAGTTGCTGAGTCAGTGTGAAGGCATGTGTTGCTAGGACAATGGGAGCCATGGTTTGCGTTTCTCCTTAGGTCATATGCAGGCACCTGCTGATCAGAACACACCCAGAACCCATTCTTGTGCTGTCTCCCTAGGAAGTGACATGACAGTGTCACAGATCTTGCTGACACAGCATGGAATCCCAGTGATGAACCTATCTGATGGGAAGGCATACTGCTTTAATCCATCACTTTCTACATGGTAAGTAAGCCAGCCCCTGACCCTGTCCTTCTGGGAGAGTGTCCGTCTGAGCTGGAATAGACTCCTGGTCCTGGCAGTCAGGTCTTCCTGGCCTGGCTTTTCCTGACAGTCAAGCCCTATGGTTGGGGCAACAGTGGCAGCACTACTGAGCTCTATCCACCCTATCCAAGGAAAGAGAGAGCTTAAAGCCACCAGTAAGGCCCCACAGTCCCTGAGCAGGGGTGCTTTCCTTTTTCTGCATTGTTCTCTGGAGTCACTTTGGAATGAGCATTTGAAAATTCTTATGGTTGCCAATACACATTTCCAGCCTGGCATTAGAACATAGGTGAGTGGGCTTCACAACAATGTTGTCCACATTCATCAATTTTTGTAGTTTAGCAGGAGCCAAGTAGCAAGCAGTTCAGCTGACTTGTGAATTAGTAAGTTTGCACCGTCACTTACCATGTGTCATGGTCTGTCTTTCCTCAGCCCATTTTGGAGTTTAGAGTTCTTTTCTGTATTTGTAAAATCTATATTTCTCCAAGATCTTAATCCAGACATGTGAAGCATGTACGTTGTGTACCAGCCACTCTCTTCTTCTGCTTGCACCTTTGGTCCTTCATACCCAAGCCAGCTGTCCTCCAACCCTTATTTGTCAAGGGTTGCCAGGCACAAGTTTATTCTCCCACTGAGATTTCTTTCTTGAGTTAAAAACACAAAAACAGGTGCCTGGCTAGCTCAGTTGGTAAAACACATGATCTTGAGGTTGTGAGTGTGAGCCCCACATTAGGTGTAGATTAGGAGATTACTTAAAAGTAAAACATTTTTTTAAAAAATTGGAACTCCCCATTCCTAGCTCTTCCAATTTGCAAACTCTTGTGTATTATATTTACTGTAATTATGGAAATAGGCTATTTCTTTAAGAAGAGAAATGTTGGCTCTGTATTTTGGACACATTTTTATAAAGACATCCAACTATTTTAAAAGTGTGCATAGAATTTTTTCTTAGCAAATATGTGAAAGGTCCCAAGAAACTGACTGCTTGGGATGCTATAGAAGCTCAAGAAGGCTAGGGCCTGGCATTCCTGGAAGCTTCCAAGGACTGGGCCAGGTGGGCCCTAGTCAGGTGGGCATCTGATGCACACTTCACACACAGGCGTCTGTCCTCCAGTTCTGAGACCATGGAGCTTAAGTGGTCCCAGCGAGAGCCTTGTTGGTGACCTTCACCATCATCGATTTTGCCTCATAATGAAACCTGTCCATGAACACTCTATGGAAAGAATGCAGTGACACTCAGCCTCTGCTGGCACTCTCACCACAAGTCATGTGGTGTTTGCTCGTCAGGGCCTCGCTGCCAACCTTTCTGGTGGACCTTCTGTTTTCCTGACCTCTGTTCCTGCTGTTGCCTCCCCAGGAACCTGGTGTCTGACAAGCAGGACTCCCTGGCCCAATGTGCAGACTTCAGGAGCAGCCTGCCTCCCCAGGACGCCATGCTGTGCTCCGGACCTTTAGCCATAGTCCAGGGCCGTGCCTCCACGTAGGTGACCCAATTTGCTGGGGGAGGTGGCTGGGTCACACAAGCACAGTCCCACCCAGGCCTGCACTCTGACTGCCATTCCCCTGTGCCTAGCTACTACTTAACACAGGCAGGTTGGAGGGTGCCAAGGATTGTGGGCCCACATTACGTAATAACACGTGGTGCTGGATCACAAGCCCTGTCACTTCAGGGCACAGATGGTGGTCTGAGGTGCTATGGGTCATGAACACAATGATGCGAGTATTTTGAGGAGCAGGGGGGAATGGGCTGCTGGCCTGTCACCTCAGAGGCCTTGATAGGAGGCATAGGGTGGGTGCACCCGGGATGCTAGACAGACCAAGAGGCCTGTGGCTGGGACATGGGGACGGTTTGGCCAGTGTGGAGTCTGACACCTGCCTCTTTACTGGCTCCTCATTGGTGTCCAGGGGCACAAGGTGACAGCCTCCTGCCCCATGCATTGCTCACTGCCTCATGATGCTTGCTCTGACGGTCTCTGCAGTTCAGGAAGACAGGCAGCCCGACTCTTCTCCGTGCCTCATGTAGTGCAGCAGGAGACCACCCTGGCCTACTTGGAGAATCAGGTTGCGGCGGCACTCACACTGCAGTCCAGCCATGAGTACCGTCATTGGCTCCTCCTCTACGCTCGGTACCTTGTGAATGAAGGTGAGGTTTCTGGTGGCCCCTCCATCTTCCTGGGTCTGGCTCAGTTTCTACCCCAACATGACCTTCCTGAAAGCCCATGAATAAAGGCAGAAATGCAGTGGCGTAGGGTTCTCTACACTCTCCTTTCTCCCTGTCTCCTGTGTTTACCCCCAGAGGCCCTGGCCTCCAACTCCCCCATCAGCAAGGTGGCCCTCAGCACCCATCTATTAGCCTGAGCTGTAATCAAGGCAGCTTAGCAGGCATCCAGACCTATTACAGGCTCTGAGGCCCTGAATCAGGTAAGCCCTGAGGACCAGGAAGATTGGCAGCGGGAGGGGTGCAGGGGGCATTGGATGCTCGGATAAACAGGCTCCAGAAGAGCAGATGAGACACTCAGACTCCTGCCTTCCCTCATACCCTGGAGCTTCAGTGATAGCTGGTCACCCCAGACAAGGGCTTCTTCTGGCAACATCTATTGAGCCTGCATTTCTCTTCTTCCAAGCCCCTCCTCCCCTGGAAGGGCCTGCCCGCTGTCTAGTACCTCTCCTTGGCCTTCTAGCCCAGCTTTTCCTGCCAAGATTTCTGTTCCCTTCCTGGTATCTCTCCTACCACCCCTTTTTCCCTTTTCGGTCAAGCAGAAACTAGGTATGTTGAAAGAGATGGACATCCTGTTCTCAGGGCGCCCTCCAGTAAATAGCCTTTCATCTTTCTGCTGGGCAAATGTGTTGTTGTTTCTTACCACCTTCCTCCCACTTGAGCTTGTCCTCCAGGTTTATAGCTTGGGGACAAGCACTCTCAAAACTCCTGTGTGACCACACATCTCCAGGCCTGGTCACATAACATCCTTCCCCACAGCCTCTCCTGGCCTTCTTGGTTTGCTTTTAACATCACCCTCCCTATTTTGTTTATAATTTAGAGTACAGAAAAGAGAAAAAAAATGCCGATCCTCTACAGTTGTCACTCCTAGAACTCACATTGCCTCTGATAACATAATTGTGTGTATATATACACCTCTGATGACAACAAATATGGCTGACCAACTCAAAGCCCCTCACCTTTCCCCAGCCTACTCCAATGATGAGTTTAATTTTTCTCTTTCCGCCCAGTCTGCATGGTTGCACAGCCTATGTGGTCACTGAGTCTTCTAAATAATCAATCTTCCCAAGCCCACACCTTTGCTGGGGTGTTCCTATCACATCTGGGCCTCACACCTCAATCCCCTGAGGATACCTGTCCTCTGACTCCTCTGATTTACTTCATCCTGGGTGTTGATCAGGACTCATCCTGATGCCCTACACAAAGCCGCTGCCTCCTCTGGGGCCTGCACCTACTTGTGGGATCACTTCTGCTTGCTTCTCTTCCTCCACCTTTCACAACATATGTTCTTACATCCAATAACACAAGTCACCTCCGTTCTGTTTCTTGCTTCAACTATAAAAGGACTCAAATTTTTAACAGAGACCCCTCTCACTTCTATAATTCCTCAGATTCCGGCATCACCTTCTTATTCTCCACCCTCATCTTTGGGTGATTTCATCATACCCTATGGCTTCAGCTGCCACCAGTGCTAACAGGCCCCCAGATTCTGCCACCAGCATTTGTTGCACTCCATGTGGCTCCATAAGCCATGAGGTGACGGGCCTGTGACTGCTTCTCCTATCTTCTCTGCTCCGTCACCACCTCCTTACTCTAAATTCATATCTTTGCCATCTCTTACTTCCCGAAGGTACCTCCTGACCCTGCTGATCTCCTCTCACTGTCAGCACATCTTCTCTGAAACAAATCTGACCAGCCCACTCCCCTCCTTCTACAATTCCCACATTTTCCCATCACCTTGGGGAGTTTGTCCCAGAGCTGGCCACATCTTGTTTTTCCCATGGGCCCAGCACATAGAGGGGCTACTGTATATGTTGTCAAGGGAGTGGGTTCATGAGTGAGTCGCAATATGGGTCTCGGTGCCCCAAACTGAGAGTCGTGCAGGAGGCTTTTTGCCCAAAGCAGCCAATAAAATAAACATTCGTTCAATCTATTTTAATAGACACAACAACTTAGCATATTCTTGATTTTTTATTTCTTTTTGTAATGTGTTCCTATTTCTGTTTTGTTTTGTTTTGTTTTGTTGTTTTGTTTTGTTTTGTTTTTTCCCGTAATTAGGGTTTGAATACCGACTCCGAGAAATATGCAAGGACTTACTGGGTCCGGTTCACTACTCCACTGGAAGCCAGTGGGAGTCAACGGTAGTGGTAGGTGCTGCTTTCATTCTTGCCACAAGAATTCTGTCTTGAAAAGTGAAGGTAGAAATGAAAAATAAGTCAAAGTGCTTTGAAGTTCTTCCCCATTAGACTTCTTCAGCATACCGCCTTGGGCCCCAGCATCAGTGAGAGACTGAGATGCCAGTACTTCCCTCCTGGGCAGGAGCTGGGCCCTTGGTTTCAGGGGCCTAGGGAGTGCTCAGTCACGCATGCACCTGTGCTAAGGAAAGCTGCCTGCCAGGGGCTGTGGGTTTGTTCAGTAGAGAAGATGAAAGATCCTTCCCTGCCTTTGTGGAGCTCCCAGTCTGGTAGTGAGGCAGACAGGAGCAAGTAAGCAATTCATTCAACAAGATAGTTTTAGACTGTATATTATGCTAAGAAGGAAATAAGCAGAGCAATAAGCCAAGGGTTCCTGGGAATGAGCAGCCAGAGAGGACTCAGAAGGGGACTTTTAGGATGAAACCCAGGGATAAAAATGAGCCAGCTCTGCTGGGACCTGGGAGCCTCCTGGTAGAGGTGATAGTGAATGCAAAGAAGGCATGGTACATGGGGGGCCACTGTGACTGGAGTATAGTAGGCAAAGGAGAAGGTGGTGTGAGATTAGGTGAGACAGATGAGCAGGAGGGAGATGATTGAGACCTTGTGAGGAGCTAGAGCTGTTGGAGGAGTTTGTGCAGAAGTGACATGAAGTGACCTAGATCAGTCAGCAGAAGTGATATGAACTGATGTAGCAAAGCAATAAGGAATTGTTTTTTGCAGCAGTCTTGGCAATAGGTGAAGGTGACTTGGATCGGCATGATGGCCATGGAAAAGGGGAAAGGAGAAAGATTCAAGTTGTATTTTGGAGGCAGATCCAACCAGACTTGGTGGGTGGATGGGTGGATATGGAATAGATTAAGAGACAGAGAATAATGAGTATGCATACAGTTGCCTCCAGATTTTTTGGCTTACACACACAGCTGTCAGTTCATTGAAAGGAACAGGTTGGTAAGGGATGGGGTTGTAGATGTAAGTTAGCCCCCACCTTCATTCAGTCACTGAGCAAATACTGATGGAGCACCTGCTCAGGCCAGGCACGGGACAGTGAGCAGTGAACAAAGCCAACAAGCCCCACCTTCAAAGGTCTACATTCTTGTGCAGAGAAGCAGATTCTAAACAACAGAGCAAATGTATTGTGTTGGGTGGGGGTGGATGCTGTGAACAAACATAAAGAAGGCAAGGGGATACTTTCAGGATGCTATTTTATATTGGGTAATCAAGGAAGCCTTAACTGAGTGGAGACCAGAAAAGGTGAGGGGCGAAGCCCCACAAATAACTGGATGAAGAACATCCAGGTAAAGGGAACAGCAAGTCCAGAGGCCCTAAGGTGGCAGGGCTTGCAATGTGGAAGGAATAGCTGAGCAGATAGCAATGGGAGGGTGAAAGGGGCTGCAGTCAGAAAGGCTGGAGGGTCGGACCACACAGGCTCTATAGGCCGTGGTGTGTGCTTGGCCTATGTGTTTTATTTGATTTTTATTTTGTTGTAATAGATCCTAGTCTGGTTGGTTAATAGAATCCTACCTTCAAAGTCAATTCCCCTTACACTTTTGAAGGTATGGTGCCACAGTCTTGACATCCACTTTTGTTGCTAAAAATCTCTGCTGCAAATCTGATTTCCATTGCTTTGTAAGTTCTTTTGGGATCCTCTCTTATTGTCTTGAAGTTTTACAAAGCCCGTAGTCTATTTCTTTCATTCATTCTGCAGATTTTTCTTGGTTCTTTTCTTCAGTTATATCTTCCTTTCCATTTTCCCCAACATTAGAGAAATGTAATGTCTTCTCTTTTTAAAATCTTCTGTATAATTTTTTATAGTTTCAGTTTTCTCCCCAGATTTTCTATTTAGTTTTTTATCTGCTTGAGCATAGTAAGCTTAATTATTTTAAAGTTTTATACCTGAAAATTTTGGTATCGGGAGCCCTTGTGGATCTGTTTCTCTTGCCTATAGAGGTGTCTGCAGTTTCTCATTTATATGCCTATTTCCTTACACGTTTGATTATTTTTAACTGTCTCCTGAACATGTTATTTGAAAAATTATTTGTAGGAATGATTTGAGGACTTAAGTAATGTTACTTTCTTTCATGGAGTACTTTTATTTGCTGCTGCCAGTTCTTGAGGCACCAGCACTGCAGGGTCCCCTCAACCTGGTTCAGGGATTTAGGTTTTCTGGGCTGTCTTGGAATTCAACTCCAGACATTTATTTGTGCAGGGGCTGGTTTACTTCCAGTTTACCCTTATTCTAGGGTACATCCCCTTGGGGTGGCACCATAAGGGGGGATGACTTACCAGGGACTCCTACTTTTTATTTTGGCCCCTGCTTTGATCCCCTTAGGCCCTCAAATCTGGCAGAAGCTTGCTTAGCCTCTTTCTCATCAGTAAATGTTCCTAAGGCAAAGGCGTCCTTCTCTGGCCTTCTGTCTTCTCCACATCCCAGCTCAATCCTTTGTCACTAGCACATTAGGTCTCTGAGTTCTGTTTCTGTTTGTGTAGCTTCCCTGTCCTCAACTGGAAAGGTTGTGAATTACCAGTAAGAGTAAAGCTGTTTCTTTACCATGCATCACCTCCGGAACACCCTGACAGGACATCTTGGGTGAGAGATAGGCTGGCATGTGCCTTACCAACCCTTCCCCAGGCCAAGTTGTAGAGCTTCAGTCTGTGATCCAGTGGCCACTCTGGGAACCTTAGCCCAGTCAGCTGGAGCTCTACATAGCAGTTTTCTCTCAGCCTCATGGTAAGCATGCTTGGCCAATATGGTACAGATGGAAGAGAGCTCTAGCAGGCCACCAATTTTAGCCATGTGCTCTTTTCTCCCACTCCTTCCTGCTGCTTGTTCATGCTAGCTCCAAGGAGGATACCTCATTGGAGCTTTGCCCAGGAGAGCCTGGGGCTCCCTTCCGGGGAGGGAAGATGTAGTCCTACCTGCTTTTTACCTTCTGTAAATTACCTAGTATAGCTGGTCTGCTCATGGTCTCTGGTATCCATGACAAATGCTTTCAGCTGCAAGTAAATGATACTCCTTGTAATGGTGCTGAAATCTTTATGGGGTTTTTTCCTCCCTGTCTCTAAATAAGTCATCTGGAAGTAGGTGGCACCCTCTATCTCTGTGATTCTCTTGGACTTTACCTCATGGTCGTAAGGTGACTTTCATACCCAAGTCCAAGGAAGGAGGATAGTAGGAAGCCAGTACCAGCAACATCTATTCCTCAGAAAAAGAAAAACTTCCAGAAGTTAGTCCATGCCTCATAGGCAACCAGCAAATAACTTGAGCACCCTCACTGGGGAAGTGAGCAGTAAAGAGTATGTAGAAGAGTCTTAGAGCAGGTGTAGACATAGCCAACTCCTGATGTCTGCTGCATTGATTCCCTCCTGATCTTAGCACTATGCTGAATTTATTCCTTTTTAACAAACAAAACAAGGGGTGCCTGAGTGGCTCAGTCGGTTAAGCATCCAACTTCGGCTCAGGTCATGATCTCACAGTTCGTGGCTTTGAGCCCCGCCTCGTGCTCTGCTGACAGCCAGCTCAGAGCCTGGAGCCTGCGTTAGATTCTGGGTCTTTCTCTCTGACCCTGCCCTGCTTACGCTGTCTCTCTCACTCTCAGAAAGAAAAACATTTAAGAAAATTTTTTTAAAAACTGCTGTTTCTCACTCTCTCAGAAATAAATAAAAACATTTTTAAAAATTAAAAAAAAAACTGTTACAGTCTCTTTATCATGATAGTGAGAGCATATTTGAGCATGAGCACTGTGCTCTCTTGTTGAGTTTCTTTCTGAGTACTTTTTTTTTTTAATTTTTTTTTTTTTAATTTATTATTTCTAGGAGAGAGAGAGAGAGACAGTGTGAGCAGGGGAGGGTCAGAGAGAGAGGGAGTCACAGACTGAAACAGGATCCAGGCTCTGAGCTGGCAGTCAGCACAGAGCCCGACGTGGGGCTTGAACCCACGAACGTGAGATCATGACCTAAGCGAAAGTCGGACGCTTAACCGACTAAGCCACACAGGCGCCCCTCTTTCTGCGTACTTTTATGGCAAGAATTGATCATTGAAATGGAACTGGTTCTCAAGGTAGCTGGGAAAATGGAGCTGTGGATGGAAGGTAGGCTTAAAACCAGCAATAGTGACTCAGTAGTCCTCCAAAGAGGCTCAGTAGAAAGCATCATTTAAAATATTTAAGAGCCACTTATACTCCCTCTTTTAAACTATTTGTTGAAATACTTTGTTGCCATGTGTTTTTCTTATTGGTAAAAGGTGAAAGATTTATGCGATCTGAAGAGAAACCAGAGTACGTGTGTTTTTCTTATTGGGTTTCTAGAAACTCTTTATATACTGGGAAATTATTCTTTGTGATATGAGCTACCAGTTTGCTTCAGGAGACCCCAAAGGTCCAGGCTTCTTTCTCTCAAAGATCATTGTTCAATGTTGGAGGGTTAGACCAGTCTTCAGTATAGGACCTGTGACAATGCCCAGACAGGTAGTGATGAGCGGTGTCCCAGGCTGCTGCCTTTAAATAGTAGAGAGACATACTGAGAGCCCAGAGTGTGAGGTGGTACTTAGTTGCAGTTGGTATAGACACCAGCCTTCAGGCCAAAAGGCACATTCTCTTGCAGCTCGCCCCTGCAAGAGAATATGTTCCACAGGCACGCAATATGTTCTTTTTTTTTTTTATGGCAGTTTACTTCATCCCCTTTTATCATTTTTTAATTAAAATACTCAGTTTTTTAATTTAAAATTTTATTTTGGATGGTAATATAGTCACATAGTTCAAAATTTAAAGGGCACAATAGTTTTGAAATTAGCTTTGTGTTTTGGAGGGTGATTGTCTTTTGGTTTATTGTTCTACTTTTACTTGCATTTATTTTATGTGGAATTTACCCCCAGACCATAAGTTTTTTGTTCAGTTTCTTCTTTGATATCCTTTTCTTCTGTGCAACCTCCTCTTCTGGTTTAGGAAAAATCTACTCTTTTTATTTATTTATTTTTTTAATGTTTTATTTATTTCTAGGAGAGAGAGAGAGAGAGACAGAGTGAGCAGGGGAGGGTCAGAGAGAGAGGAAGTCACAGACTGAAACAGGCTCCAGGCTCTGAGCTGGCAGTCAGCACAGAGCCCGACGCGGGGCTCGAACCCACGAACCGCGAGATCATGACCTAAGCGAAAGTCGGACGCCCAACTGACTAAGCCACCCAGGTGCCCCTCTACTCCTTGTAAATAAAGATCCTCTCAGTGTGGCAGGAAGAACTCATATATGGGTCAGTCCAAACATGACCTCTGTAAGTTCTGCACTGCATCTTGGGAGTTTTGTTCACCTGAATGTGCTGCTCAATGACCAGAAAATCTACATCTAAACCCTTAAGCTCAGCGTTCCTCTTAGCATTTTTAAGCATGTGTAGTAAAAATTGAGCACTCTGTTTGAGCCACTGACCCTGTATCCAGCCCCACTTTTTGGCCTGGGTGTACCTACCAACACCATTGTAGTGACAGAATGGACACATTGCTTCTATAAAGTGACAGTCTTCATATACTTGGTGGCTTTTCAGATATGCATACCCTTGATGCCTGTGCAGTTTCACGTGCATTCAGAAAGTGAGCATGAAGCCTTGAATCTCTTGATTTGCTTGATTTTGTAGAGCTTTCTGGGTCAAGTGAATAGTGACCATTTGCAGAGATCGCCTCAAATCACTTATAGGAAGAGCAAAAATAAGTTTTGAAGTCAGAAACTATGAGGCCTCCCTTTCATTTTCTTTTTCAAAATTCTTGTGGCTATTTAGGTTCCCTTGAGATTCCATATGAATTTTAGGATGAATTATTCCACTTCCATGAAAAACACCATTAGGATTTTGATACTGAATACATTAAATCTATAGATTCTTTTTGGTGTTATTGACATCTTAACAATATTGTATCTTCCAATCCATGAACAGAAGATGTCCTACTATTTACATTTAATTTCTTTCAGCACTATTCTTACAAACTACTAGTTTTCAGTGTACTAGTCTTTTACTTCCTTGGTTATGTTTATTTTTAAGTATTTTATTCTTCAGAGGCTATTGTAAATGGAATTGTTTTCTTAGTTTCCTCTTCAGAATGTTTGCTGTTGGTGTACAAAAATGCAACTGATTTTTGTGTATTAATGTGCAAATTTGCTGAATTCACTTATTCTAACAGATTTTTTTATAGAGCCTTTGGAGTTTTCTACATATAAGATGTTTTTGTCTACAAACAAAAAAGGTTTACTTCTTGCTTTCCAACTTGGATGCCTTTTATTTCATTTTCTTGCCTCATTGCTCTGGTTAGAACTACTAGTACTCTGGTGAAAGCTGGCATCTTTGCCTTGTTCCTGACGTTGGAGTAACAGCTTTCAGTCTTTTAATATTGAATGTGATACTTTCTTATATGGCCTTTGTTATATTGAGGTGGTTTACTTCTGTTACTAGTCTTTGGAGTGTTTTTGCAATGAGTGTTAAACTTTGTCAAAAAAAAGTTTGCATCAATTGAAGATTGTTAATAATTCTTTAACTGTTTGGTGAAATTCACCAATGAAGCCATTTGGTCAGTTTTAGGCTCTTTTTTGTTGAGAGATTTGTGATTACTGATTCAATCTCTTTGCTAGTTATAGATCTGTTCAGATTTTCTGTTTCTTCATGATTCAATCTTGGTAGGCTGTGTGTTTCTAGAAAGTTGTCCATATTATCTAGGTTGTCCAGTTCATTGATGTACAATTGTTTGTTTACAGTTGTTTCTTTATAATTTTTATTTTTGTGGCATCAGTTGTAATGCTCCTGTTTCATTTCTTATTGTGATTTGAGTCTTCTCTCTTTTTTCCTTAGTCCATCTAGCTAAGTTTATTAATTTTGATGATCTTTTCAAATAATGTTTTGGTTTCATTATTTTCTCTATTTTTCTATTCTCCATTTTATTTTCACTCATGTGTGATTTTCTTGCTTCTACTTGATTTGGGTTAGCTTGCTTTTATTTTTCTAGTTTCAAAGGACAGAAGGTTATGTTATTGATTTGAGGTCTTTCTTTGTAGATTCTTAAAGCTATGAATTTCTGTCTAATGAGCACTTTTGCTGCATCCTGTCATTCTTGGTATATGGTTTTCATTTTCATTAGTCTCAAGATGTTCTCTAATTTCCCTTGGGATTTCTTCTTTGAATCATTGATCTTTCGACACATTTTTGTTATGTTTTTATCATTATTATTATTATTTTATCAATAGTGTGTTTTCTGTGTAGAGTAAGCAATCAAATCATCTCAAATAGTTGTTTTATTTCCTGTTTTCCAATTCTTGTGCATTTTTTCCATAATATTAAAATCTATTAGAGTAAATCATAAGTTTTCTAAGATTAAATTATCCTCAATTTCTTGGAGAAACAATAACTTAGACATAGTATATTTTTAATTCACTGTTATAATTAATTTGCTAATAATTTATTAGAGGATTTGTACACTCAATTTCATGGGTGAAATTGGCCTGGGATCTTTCATTTGTCTGGTTTTAGAATCAAGGTTATTTTGTCTCATAGAATGTATTGGGAGTTGTTCCTCTTTTTTTGTTCTTTGAGTTTATTTAAGTTTGGAAAAAACTGTTCCTTGGAAGTTTCTTAAACATCAGGTTACAAAACTAATATACCTGATATTTTCCTTGTGGTAAGATTTAACTCCTACTTTCTATTTATTTTTTAATTGCCTTAGATTCTAGGAGTTAGTCTATTTTCTTTAAATGTTCAGTTTTGTTGGCATAAAGTTGTTGATCAGTACTCATTTCTTTTTGTATTGTCTATATCCACAGTTATGTTCCTATTTTATTCCTAATATTTGGGGGGGGGGGAGATTTCTCCCTTTCTTGATTAATCTTGTGAGAGGGTTTTTTTTAGTCTTTTAAAAAAATGATTTGTCTTTATTCATCTTTTCTATCAAAAGTTTTTAATTTCATTGGTTTCAATTCTTTATTATCTCATTTTCTTTTTAAAAATGTTTTTTTTGGGGACGGTGCCTGGGTGGCTCAGTCAGTTAAACATCTGACTTTGGATTAGGTCATGGTCTCATGGTTTGCGAGTTTGAGCACCACAGCAGGCTATAGGTACTGTCAGCGCAGAACCCACTTCAGATCATCTCTCCCCCTCTTTCTCTGCCTCTCTATCTATCTCTCCCCCTCTCTCTCCCTCTCTCTCTCAAATAAAATAAAATTAAATTAAATTAATAAATAAATAAAAAGTTCTTTTCTGAGGTCTTTTTTTCTATATTTGTTTTCTTATTTGTTTTGTGTATGTGTGTGTTTTTTTGTTGTTATTTTTGTTTTTGTTTCTCTAATACCTTAATTGGACTCGGGTAATTGGTTGTCATTTTTTTATGTATTCTGATAGAATATGTTTTATGTTTTCAAATATCCTTGTAAGAGCCCCACTTCTGCTGCATTTCACCAGTTTTGCAGTATGTAGTGTTTTTATTACCATTCACTTGTAAGTCATTTTTAGTTTCAATTAACTCACATTAATTTCATTAATTAACTTAACTGATTAATTATATTCATGAGTTCTATTTGATTGTGTCTTCTTGGTTAGAGAACATGAGCTATATCAGAGATTGGCAAACTACTTCTTTCAGAGACCAGAGAGTAACATGTCAGGCTTTACAAATCCATGCATTCTCTGTACAACTACTCAACTCTGCTGTTGTAGCATGATATATAAACAAAAGGGCGGGCGTGGCTGCATTTTGATAAAATTATTTACAAAAACATATATTATGCTGTATTTGACCATGCCAATCTGCAGTCTAAATGATTGATGCCTGCTGTTTTGTTGAAGTTTACTTTTAGAGCAATTTTCTTATATTTCCATGCGTGCCAAAGAATGTGTGTTTTCATTTTGTATATATTCATTAAGTCTTGTTTATGTAGCGTTCAGTTCAGATTACCTGAGTCTGCAGATTTTTGCCTTTCTGACCCATTACTAGTTGGTTGTATATTAAAATCTCCCTGGGGATGGTTTTTGTCCCTGTCTTTGACTTTCTCTTTCCTCAGCGATGTTTTTGTCATGAAGTCCTCCTTGGTAATTATAAAATAGTAGCTCTCTTTTACTCTTTACTAACTGACGTATCTTTCTCCAACTTTTAAACCTTCTGCATCCATGTTTATGTTTCTTACTAACATCAGATGGCTGGCTTTTTTTTTTTTTTATCTAATCTGAAAAGCTTTTTTTTCCCCATCACCAGGCTCAAGCCATTTACATTTTTTGTTTTCATGATTTGCTTAAGGCTAACATAAACTTTAGCCAGAGTTGATCACACTTCTTTTCATGTCTCTTTTAGCATTTCTGGATTTATCTCTTCTTACTTCAAGTATTTCCTCCAAAACATTTTCACAGTGGATCTTGTGGCAAACCTTTTGAGGTCTTATAAGCCTAAGAATACTTTTTATTACACCCTTTTATATGAATACCTATTTGGGTAAAAAAGTTTAAGTTATGAGGTTTTTTCCAGTATATTATAAGCACTACTTTATTGTGTATCTTGGTATCTCTCCTTTTGTAGATAATATGCTGTTGTTTTTTAGAAACTTTCAGAATTTTTCTGTCTTTGATATCTTCAAATTCTGTATATTTCATCCTAACATGTCTAGATATCAGCTTTTCCAATATCTTACTTTTTTCCCTTAGTTTTGTGAAAAATGTTGTTGGTATTGTAGTAGGGATTACATTAAATTTGTAGATTGCTTCAGGTGATCCGTACATTTTCACAATATTGGTCCTTCCAATCCTTGAACATGAAATATCTTTCCATTTATTTGTGTCATCTTCAGTTTCTTTCATCAATGTTTTACAGGTTTTGAAGTACAGGTCTTCCTAGGTATTTATTATTCTTGGTGGGGTTGTGAATGGGATTGTTTTCACAATATTGGTCCTTCCAATCCTTGAACATGAAATATCTTTCCATTTATTTGTGTCATCTTCAGTTTCTTTCATCAATGTTTTACAGGTTTTGAAGTACAGGTCTTCCTAGGTATTTATTATTCTTGGTGGGGTTGTGAATGGGATTGTTTTCACAATATTGGTCCTTCCAATCCTTGAACATGAAATATCTTTCCATTTATTTGTGTCATCTTCAGTTTCTTTCATCAATGTTTTACAGGTTTTGAAGTACAGGTCTTCCTAGGTATTTATTATTCTTGGTGGGGTTGTGAATGGGATTGTTTTCTTATTTTCTATTCTGCTACTTCATTATTAGTGTGAAGAAATACAAGATTTCTATATATTAATTTTTTCTTGTGATTTTAGTGAATTCATTTATCAGTATTAGTAGCTTTTTGGTGGAGTCATTAGGGTTTTATACATACAGTATAATAGTGTCATCCCATCTGCAAATGATGAAAGTTTTGCTTCTTACCAATTTTGATGCCTATTTTTCTTATCTGATTGCTGTGGCTTTACTTCCAGTATTATATTGAATAAAAGTAATGGGAGTGGATACCCTTGTCTTACTCCTGATCTTAAAGGAAAAGCTCTCAGTTTCTCACCATTGAGAATGATGTCACTTGTGTGGTTTTCATATATGGCCTTTATTATGTTTCCATATCTTACATGATGAGCACTCGTGGAGGCTTTCAACCTAAGGCCATTTGATTTTATTTAATTATGTGAAATCGACCTGTATTATTTACTGAAATATTTCCTACTCTCCTCTTTCTCTCTCTCTTCTGGGACCCATTATGTAGATATTGGGCCCATCTGCTGCCTCCATCTGCCTTTATTTTTCCTATACAGTTACTCCTCTTACATTTTCCCATCTCTTGCCTTCCTCCTCAAGCATAGTCTGTGGTCCTCCATCTGACTGTACTCCAAATTTGTTTTCAGCAGTGTCTATTCTCCTGCAAATCCCTTCTCCTTCGATGACTATGTTGCTTATACTACATATCTACACTTAGTTCTTTTCTATAATTCCCTATCTTGTTACCATGCTTATTTTAACATCTTGGGCTTCCTTCCTTTCCACTGGGCAGTGTTGTTGGTTGGTAGTTTTTTCTTTGCAGCAGATGTGCTTCTCAGGGTTCTGTGCAATGGAGACCCCTCCTTGTAGTACATGTTGCAGGAGAACCCAGGCAGACCATGGTGCCAGTGTACCCAGGCATGAAAGATTCCTGGGCAAGGCCCAAGGGCAGAGGCCCCAGGATTGTAAAACCAAGGCCAGCCTCTGCCTCCTGGGTGCTTCTTCCCTGGATTTGACCTCAGGCCCCTAGAGAGCATCCACATACAGGAACAGTCATTCCTGGATGGCCATCCACCTTCCCCTCTACCCTAATATCCTATTTCCATCCTGGTCTGGAAGGGCAAACTACCGTGGCCACTAATCAGTGCAGTTGAAGGCCAGTGGTGACTGTGCCAGCCGACTTAGGGGACACAGAAGAACAGAACCTACCCTGCTTTCTTTGCTGCATCTTTGCACTGTGTCCTTTCCCTGATCCCTGTCATTCCATCCCACATGTCCCGGCTTAGGCTTTTAGCTTGCCCGGGACTTGCCAGCATGTAGAGAAATTGTTCTCATCCATCTGTAGTTTCTCCAGGGGGTCCCTGAGGGTCAGTTGGGCAGACAAAAGGTTTTCTGCCAGGCCAGGGAAGTTCCCCACCTTCCAGGTCTCCTCACTGACACTTGCACTCAACTGCCACTTCTTGTGTTCACAGGGTCTACGGAAGAGGGAGCTGTTGAAGGAGCTACTGCCGGTCATCGGGCAGAATCTTCGCTTTCAGCGCCTCTTCACCGAGTGTCAGGAGCAGCTCGATATTCTGAGGGACAAGTAGCCTGCCTAGGCCTCCTCTGGCTACAGCAAGGGCAGGACCACACCCTCGCCACTGACGATGCGCAGGACCACCTCTCACCTCGTCAGGCTACAGAAGAACGAGGAGACACTGGCAGGAGGTGGGCTGTCCTGCGCCAGCACCGGCCCAGCTCCCTGGGCAGAATTCCCCTATTTCCTGGGCCTGTTGCTCCCTCAGCAGGAGGAAGCTCTGCCTGCAACTCATCCCTCCCTCCAGGACCCCTGTGCGGAGCTGGGGCTGGGACCCTGCCCTGCTGCCCGTGGGTCAGTGAGGCACTCCCAGGCCTGGCGTCTCCAGCACGGTCCCGAGGTGGACACTAGTCCCTGCCACTGCAGGCACCGTGCTGCTTCAGCTATGATGAATGAGCCATTTGTGAAAGAGAGAGAACCCTGAAACATTAGTGTATTATGCGGTCAGTAGACTGACTCTGAGACCTATGTAAAAGGAAAGGCTATTCCAACACGGACTATTTTTGTACTAGAATTTGCTAACTTGTAATATGGAATTTTCCTTTTGGCCAATAATCAGGATTTCCCTATAAGTCACTTGGACATTGGTCACTTGTAGGAAATTTAAACTCTTAATTATGACAGCTACATTGAAAAATAATTGTACTGAAATTAACTTGTCTATCTTCATTTGGTTTTAATTTTTAAATGTTTGTAAAAAGAGACTGTTTTTTGGGGAATGGGGCAGAGGGGTGGGCGATTTCTTTTGTAAGTGTAAAATAAATGAACACGCATTGGATACCAAATCATCGTGGCTTCCCATGCCTTTTCCTTCTAACTTCCACTTTCCCCCCCACTATGGATCCTTCTCCTGAAATGGGCAATTATGGAACATCAGAACCAGAAAGGATCTTTGATGTCATCTATTGGCCCCATCCTCTCCGTGCAGAAATTCTTTCCCAGTGTGGAGGTCACTTCCTTTGAAGCATCTGAGGCTGAGCCAGGGGAACCGATAGGCCACCTCACATAAGTCTCTTCTCAAGCCATGCCTCAGGGTCCTACCTTCTGGCAATGGTACCTCTTGATCTCTGATCATGCTGGGCACCAAAAGCTATAGCTGACTTGCCAATTTCATGGAAGGAAATCAATAAGTACAGACTTGAGTTTTCTGAAGAATTACCTGAAAGCTGGGATTTTCTTAGAAAGTGGTCCAGAAGCTGACCCACAGAAGAGGAAATAGCTAAAATCACAGGAACCTCAAGCATGGTAAGGACTGAGCACCTTTACCTCTGTGTTACACACCTCACGGTTGCTTCCCTGCCAGCTGTGTGGGATCTCAAGTCTGGAGACAGAGACCTGGATTCAGAATTAGAAGGCCTGGGTGACTTTGGCCACTGATACCCCGCTCTGGATGCTTCCCTACTTAGTGTCCATCTTACTGCCTTCTCATTCATCTCAAGTGGCTGGATGAGATACTGGCATACATGCATGCCTGACAAAGTGCATGTGGGTATGAATACCTCAAAAGCCAGGCTGCAAGTATGAGCTTTCCTTTAAGGAATGAGAAGCCAGAGATGCTCTGTGGGTCAGGCAACTCCTCTGGCAACTCTGCAGCGAAGCATTAAAAACTTTTTGGAACCACAGAATGCACATGGCGTCAGGACTGACAGACTTGCTCAAGTCTAAACCAGCAAAACTCTGGGCCTTACTTTTCAGCTGTCAAATGGAGATGAGGTTAAGAAAACCTGCATGGTCATGAGGACTAACTGGGATCACACAGTTAAAGTCCTGGCACTTAACAAATGCCTCCTTAAAGAAAACTTTGACAATCAGTGTTTTAACACTATTATTTGGAAAGGAGAAGAAGATAAGCAAAAAGATGTCAGGTGCTTCCACTTCCAGCCAAGATGGAGTAACAGGAACCAAATCGATCCTCCTGCCTGAACCAACCAAAAACGCCAGTCAACATACACGAAAAAATGATCTCAAGACACTGAATATGAGAAAACAAGGGACAGTAATCCTGGGAGATGGAAGAAACAAACAAGATGAGCCCTTTGACTGCCTCAGTTTATTGCCCAGAGAGAGTTTCCAGTCTGCAGCAAAGGGAGGGAAATCTGCCCAGCAGACTACTGAGGTGAAGGAATAAGGTCTAGAGCTCAGGGAGACCAAGGCAGCTAGAGTTCATGGGACAGAACACCAGAAAGGAGAAAACTCCATAGAGAATCCTGGAGCTCAGCAGAGGAAGCCCTACCCTATCAATGCATATTCAACTGAACACATCAGTGTGTGCAAATGAGGAAAGAGCCAAGACTAGGCAAAGAACCACCTGAATGGATTAGAGTGAAAATTGCCTAGGTATCACTCAGGGCTAAGAACAGTACTTGTTCCTACCAATCAGACTAGAAAAACATAGCTCACAGGCTTGGGGTAGAGTAGTTGGGAAGTATTGCCTCAATATTGAAGAATAATTAGAACAGTGCTCCAGATTCATCTAACAAAAATAAAAGCAAGACCCAAAAGGATCAAACTGTGTCCAACTAATTAATTACATTGCAAAGCAAAGTTCAAGAGGATTTATACCAATACGAAAGTATGCATCCAAAGTAGAGTTCAACAAAGTAGAACTCAACAAAGTAGAGTTCACAATGTCTGGCATCCAAACGAAAACTACCAGGCACACAAAGAAGCAGGGACATGATCCAAAATGAATTACAGCATTATTCGTTATGTTCAAAAAATTGAATACAACCATAGAAGACCATAACAAGAAAGTCACAAACTTCTAGAGATGAAAAAAATTAGACATTGCAGAAGATTTGTAAATGTAAAGTCATAGCAATAAAAATATTCCGAAACAGCAAAAGTCCGTAAGAGGAAAGAGAAAAAAATAGCATCAGTAAGCCATGAGACAACTTCAAGTGGCCCAATATATAAGTAATTGAAGTCTTCAAAGTACAGGATAGAAAAGTGGGTGACAGAAAAAAATATTTGGAGAAATAATGATCAAACACTTGCCCTACCCTTATCCTTTGGTGCTCCTCCTGGTGACCCCTGTGCCACTGTCCCTTTTCTCCTCACACCTACACCTAGTGCCTGATAACCTCCCTACTCCATCCACTGATGCCCCACACTTTCCCACTACCTCTGCCCACAGACCTTGTTTGTAAGCAGAACACTGGGGCCCTGTATTGTCCAGGCCTGGGACTCCTTGCCTCTCAAAATTCTGACCTGATTATCTTGGGCACCCCCCAACTTTAGCCTCCAGGGGAAGAGTCAGAGCACTTTACAAACTAGGTTGGTGCAATAAGAGGTTATATACACACACAACAGGTCCAATCAAGAGAAAGCAAAGTCCATCATCTCTTCCCATATATCACTTCTCCTTGTCCTTTCATGTACATGGCAAATGCTGTTCTCCAGTTTGTTCTACATCTTTAAATGTTATTTCTGCTTTGGTTTTAAGTTTCTAATTTTTGTGAAAATTACTATTTTGTAATAAATTTAACTTAATTACTTTTGTAATTTTTTAAAGTTTATTCTTGAGAGAGAGTGTGTGCGCATGAGCAGGGGAGAGAGAGAGAAAACAAATCCCAAGCAGGCTCTGCACTGTCAGTGTGGAACCCAATGTGGGGCTCAAACTCATTAACTGAAAGATCATGACCTGAGCCAAAATCAAGAGTGGACACTTAACCAACTGAGCCACCCAGGTGCCCCTTTAATTATTTTAAACTTAGGAAACTTCACTAAAGATACATGGATAGCAACTAAAACAAGTACATGAGAAGATATTCAACATCATTAGTCATTCAGAAAATGTGATAGATGATAAAACCACAATGATATAACAACATATACCTGTTAGAATGGTTTAAAATTTTCAAAATTATATATAATACTGAGTCTTCATGAGAATGTGCAGCAACTGGAACTTTTGTATATTGCTGGCAGGAAGATAAAGTAGTCACTTTGATAAAGTTTGACAGTTCCTTATAAAGTTAAAAATGTACACTTACCGTAGGACCCACATATTCCATTGCTAGGTTTTTGGTTTTGTTTTGTTTTTTAAAATACAGAGTGTTTTCATCAACTCAGAATGCCTCATGTTGCCCTTTAAAGAATTTTACTGAGATAAATAATTCACATAACATGCAGTTCACCTATTTAAAGTATACAATTCAATGTATACTTTAGTATACATTGTATACTTTAGTAGAGTCACACATATGTGCAATCATCACTGTAGTCACTATCAGAACATTTTCATCACCTCAAAAAAGAAAAAAAAAACAAAACTCCATACCTTTTATTATGCCCCATTCTTGGGGCGCCTGGGTGGCTTAGTCGGTTAAGCGTCCGACTTTCGCTTAGGTCATGATCTCGCGGTTCGTGGTTCGAGCCCTGCGTGGGGGGCTCTGTGCTGACTGCCAGCTCAGAGCCTGGAGCCTGTTTCAGTCTGTGACTCCCTCTCTCTCTGACCCTCCCCTGCTCACACTGTCTCTCTCTCTCTAGAAAAAAAAAAAAAAAAACTTATTATGCCCCATTCCCATAATCCCTAAGCAACCATGAATCTACTCTTTGTCTCTATAATTTGCCTATTCTGGATATTTCATATAAATGGAATCACAGAATATGTAGTATTTTGTAACTAGCTTCTTTCACTTAGCATAATATTTTCAAGATTCAACCATGTTGTATCCTGTATTAGTGCTTCACTCCTTATGGCCGAATAATACTCCATTGTTCGGATGTCCCATATTTGGTTTGTCCGTTCATCAATTGATAGACACTTGAGCTGATTTCATCTTTTGACGATTACATGTAATGCTGCTATCAACATTTGTTTACAAGTTTCTGTGTGGGCATGTTTTCATTTCCCAAGAATATACATATAGGAATAGAATTACTAGATCATATGGTGACTCTATAATCAACTGTTTGAGGAACTTCAAGACTGCTGTCCATTTTACATTTATACCAACAATATATGAGTGTTCTGATTTCTCCACATTCTCACTGATTCTTATTACCTAACCATCCAAATGAATGTGAAAAGATATCTCACTGTGGTTTTCATTTGTATTTCCCTAGTGACTAAATATGTTGAGCATCTTTTAATGTACTTACTGACTATTTAAATATCATTTGGAGAAATGTCTATTCAGTTATTTTGCCTATTTTTAAATTGAGTTATTTGTCTTTATTTTTAAGTTGTAGTTTTTTATACATTCTAATACAAGTTCCTTATTAGATACAAGGTTTACAAATATTTCTTCCCATTCTGTAGGTTGTACATTTACTTTCTTGATAGTATCTTTGAAGCATAGAAGTTTTCAGTTTTGATGAAATCCAATTTGTTTTTTCACTTGTTACTTGTGTTTCTCATCTCATATGTAAGAAACCATTGCTTAAATCTGAGGTTATGCAAATTTACCCCTGTGTTTTCTACAAAGAATTTTATAGTTTGGGCTCTTATATTTAGGACTTTGCTCCATTTGGTATAAACTTTTTTTTAATTTTTTTAAATGTTTTATTTATTTCTGAGAGAGAGACCGCATGAGCAGGGGAGGGTCAGAGAGAGAGGGAGACACAGAATCTGAATCAGGCCCCAGGATCTGAGCTGTCAGCACAGAGCCCGACGTGGGGCTCGAACCCATGAACTCGAACCGTGAGATCATGACCTGAGCCAAAGTCGGACGCTTAACCAACTGAGCCTTCCAGTTGCCCCATTTGATGTAAAGTTTTATATATGATGTGAGTTAAGAAGCCAGCTTCACTGCTTTGCATGTGGCATTCCAATGTCCCAGCACCATTTATTGAAAAAACTATTTCCTCCATTGAATGGTCTTGGCCCTTTTGTTGAAAATCAGTTGGTCATAAACATATTAGTTGCTTCTAGACTCTCAGTTCTATTCCATTGATCTATATTTCTTTATACCAACATTGCACTGTCTTGATTAGCGTTGCTTTATAGTAAGTTTTGAAATCAAGAAGTGTGACTCTTCCAACTTAATTGTTCTTTTTCAAGATTGTTTTGGCTATTCTGAAGCCTTTGAGTTTCCATATCAATTGTAGAATCAGCTTGTCAACTTCTATAAAGAAGTCAGCTGCAATTCTAATAGGGATTACAACAAATCTGTGTAATCAATCTATGTAACAGTTTGAGGAATATTTCCATTTTAATATCAAGCTTTCCAATTAACAAACACAAACATCTTAACATTTATTTAGGTTTAATTTCTATTTTAATTTCAATACAATTGACACAATGTCGCATTAGTTTAAGTACTCAACATATGGATTCAACAAGTTTATACATTATGCTGTGCTCACCACAAGTATAGCTACCATCTGTCACCATACAATGCTATTATAATACCATTGACTATGCTATACCTTTTATTCGTATGACTTACTCATTCCATAACTGGAAGCTTATATTTCTCCTTCACTATTTTGTCCATTTCCCCATCTGGCAAACATCAGTTTGTTCTCTGAATTTATGGGTCTGTTCCTGCTTTTTATTTGTTTTGTTTTTTAGAGTCCACATTAAATGAAATCATATGGTATTTGTCTTTCTCTCTTAGCATAATACTCCAAGGTCCATTGCTGTTGTCACAGATCACAAGATTTCATCCTTTTTTATAACTAAGTAGTATTCTATTACACACACACACACACACACACACACACACACACACACACATCTTTATCCATTCATCTATCAGTGGACACCAAGTTTGCTCACAAATTTTGGCTCTATAAATAATGCTGGAATAAACATAGGGTGCATGTGTTTTGAATTAGTGTTTTCATTTTCTTTGGGTAAATACCTAGTAGTGGAATTACTGGTTCATATGATAGTTCTATTTTTTAATTTTGGGGGGAAACTGCATATTGTTTTCTGCAGTGGCTGAATCTATCCCCACCAGCAGTACACACGGGTTCCTTTTTCTCCACATCCTCATCAACACTTGTTATTTCTTGCTTTTTAATTCTAGCCATTCTGAGAGATGTAAAGTGATACCTCATTGTAATTTTCGTTTGCATTTTCCTGATGATTAGTTACATTGAACATCTTTTCATGTGTCTATTGGCCATCAGTATGTCTTATTTGGAAAAATGTCTATTCAGGTCCTCTGCCCAATTTTTAATTGGATTATTTATTTTTGGGGTGTTGAGTTATATAAGTTCTTTAGATTTTTTATATATTAACCCCTTATCAGATGTATCATTCGCAAATATATTCTCCCACTCAGTAGATTGCCTTCTCATTTTGTGGATGGTGTCCTTAACTGTGCAAAACCTTTTTATTTTGGTATAATGACAATAGCTGATTTTTGCTTTTGTTTCCTTTGCCTGAGGGGATATATATAGAAAAATGTTGCTATAACCAATGTCAGAAATCACTGCCTATGTTTTCTTCTAAGAGTTTTATGGTTTCAGTTCTCACATTTGGATCTTTAAATCATTTTGAGTTTATTTTTGTGTATGTTTTAAGATACTATTTTTAAGTAATCTCTATACCACATTTGGGACTCAAACTCACAAACCCAAGACCAAGAGTTGCATGCTACACTGACTGAGCCAGCTAGGAGCCCCTATCTTTGTGTACATTTAAGACATGGTCCAATTTCATTCTTTTGCATGTAGCTATCCAGTTTTTCCCACCACTACTCATCGAAGAGACTATCTTTCCCCTATTGTATATCCTTTATCACATACTAATTGACCATAAAAGCATGGGTTTATTTCTGGACTTTATATTCTGTTCTATTAATCTATGTGTCTATTTTTATGCCAGTACCATACTGCTTAGATTATTACAGCTTTGTAGTATATCTTGAAATCTGGAATAGTGGTAACTCCATCTTTATTCTTTCTAAAGTCTGCTCTGACTATTCAGGGCCTTTTGCAGTTCCGTTCAAATTTTAGTATTATTTGTTCTAGTTCTGGGGGGGAAGGCCATTGGTATTTAGATACAGTTTGTGTTGAATGTGCAGATTGCTTTGGGTAATGTGGACACTTTAACAATATTAACTCTTCCAATCCATGAACATAGAGTATCTTTTCATTTGTGTCATCTTTGATTTCTTTCATCAGTGTTTTATAGTTTTCAGAGTATAGGTCTTTCACCTCCTTGGTTAAGTTTATTCCTAGGTATTTTATTCTTTTTTTTTTTAAGATTTTTTAAAGTTTTTTTTAATGGTTATTTATTTTTGAGAGAGAGAGTGCACAAGCAGGAGAGGGGAAGAGAGAGGGGGGAACAAAGGATCCAAAGTGGGATCTGTGCTGACAGCAGAGAGCCTGATGCAGCGCTTGAACTTACCAACCATGAGATCATGACCTGATCCAAAGTCAGATGCTTAATTGACTGAGCCACCCAGGTGCCCCCTATGTATTTTATTCTTCTAGTGCAATTGTAAATGTTTTCTTAATTTCTCTTAATTTCTTAAGAGAAATCTCTTAAGAAATTATCTTAATTTCTTTTTCTGCTACTGTATTGTTAGTGTATAGAAACATAACCAATTTCTGTGTGTTAGTTTTATATTCTGCAAATTTACTGAACTCATTTATTCTAATAGTTTTTTGGTGGAGTCTTTAGGGCTTTATATGTATGGTATCATGTCATCTACAAATATGGTGACAGTTTCATTTTTTCCTACCAATATATATACCTTTTATTTCTTTTTCTTGTCTGATTGGTGTGGTTGGGACATCTAGTACTATATTGAATAAAAGTGTGAAAGTAGACATCCTTGTCTTGTCCCTGATCTTAAGGGAAAGGCTCTCATTTTTTCACTCTTTAGGGTGATGTTAGCTGTGGGGTTTTCATAAATGGCCTTTATAATGTTGATGTATTTTCCTCTAAACCCCCTTGGTTGAGAAGGTATCCCTTAATTTCTTTCAATAATGTTTTGTTGCTTCCAGTGTATAAACTTTTCAGTTATTTTATAACATTTACTCCCAATTATGTTATTCTTTTTGATGCTATTATAAATGGAAATGTTTTTTGGTCTTGTTTTTTGAGAGAAAGAGATAGAGAAAGCATGTGAACAGGGGAAGGAAGTGTTGGGCTGGGGGGCAAGGACGGGGGCTCTGAAGCAGGCTCTGTGCTGACAGCAGAGAGCCCGATGTGATCATGATCTGAGCTGAAGTTGGACATTTAACCAATCAAGGCACCCCTATAAATGAAAGTGTTTTTAAAATTTTCCTTCCAGATGATTTACTGCAAGCGTACAGAAATACAATTGATTTTTACCTGTTAATCTTTTATCTTGGAATCTTGCTGAACTCATCTATTAGTTTTAATACTTTTTACTGAACTCCTTAGGATTTTCTACATACCAGATTATGTCGTCTGTGATTAGAAATAGTTTCACTTCTTTTTCTATATAAATGCCTTTTATTTCTTTTTCTTGCCTAGTTGCTCTGGCTAGAACCTCTGGTACAAAGTTGAATAGAGTGGCAAAAGAGGATACCTTTGCTTATCACTGATCTTAGAGTGAACGTATCCAAGTCTCTCACCATTAAGTATTATATACTAATTGTAGATTTTTAAGGTGCTTTAAGATCCAATTGAGAAAGTTCTCATCTAATTATAATTGATTGTTTTAGATATTCAACCATCCTTGGATTCCTAAGATAAATCCCACATGGCCATGGTATATAATTTTATTTACATGTCACTGTATTTTTGAGGAGTTTTGTGCCCATATTCAAAAGATACATTGGTTATAAGTTTATTTGTGAGGTCTTTTCTTGTTTTAGAGACAGATGTCACAGAATGAGTGAATAAGTTGGGAAGTATTCCCTACTGTTCTAATTCTTTGGAGAATTTGTGAAGAATTTATATTAATTTTTTAATGTTTCATAGAATTCAGCAGTAAAGCCACCTAGGCCTGTCTGCTTTTTATGAAAATAGTTTTTCCTATTACTAATTCAATCTTTTTACTTGCTATAGGTCTATTTAGATTGTCTATTTCTACCTGAGTTGATTACAATAGTTTGTCTTTCTAGAAATTTGTTCACTTTATCTAAGTTATCTTAATTTATTGGCATACAGTTGTTCATAGTATTGCCTTATAATCTTTTTTATTTTTGTAAGATTGTAATGTTTCTCTTTTTTCTGATTCTAATAATCAAGTTTTCTCTCTTATTTTCTTGATCAGTATAGCTAAACACTCAGGTTTTTTTAACCTTTACAAAGAAACAGTTTTTTATTACCTTTATTTTCTCTATGGCTTTCCTATTCTCTTTTTCATAAATTACTGCTCTGATCTTTACTACTTCCTTCCTTCTGCTTGATTTAGGTTTAGTGTATTCTTTTCCACTTTATGTAATTAAAGCTATAAAATTTCCCTGTAAGCACCGTCCTAGTAGCATCCTATGAATTTTAATATGTTTTGTCCTTGTTTTCATTTATCTCAAATTATTTTCTAATTTCCCTTTTGATTTCTTCTTTGACTCATTGGTCATTTAGAGGTGTGGTTTAATTTCCACATATTTATGAGTTTCCCAATTTTATTTCTGTTGTTGATGTGATTTCATTCCACTGTGGTCATATGTACTTTGTATTATTTCTATACTTTAAATTTATTGAAATTTGTTTTATAGTTTATCTAACTTAATAATGTACAACATTTATCTACAGTTATTAAGTGGAGTAATTTTGCTCTTTTATAGCCACACAAGTTGCCTTTCACCCCATCATCTCTCTAATCTGTTCTCCCTTTCTGCAATTTTTTCATTGCAAGAATGTAAAATAAATGGAATCATATTGCATGTAACCTATTGGAACTGGTTTTCCTCACTCAGGATACTTGGAGACTAATTCAAGTTGTTATATATCAATATATTCATTTCTGTTGCTAAATACTAGTTTGTGGTTTTGCTACATAGCTTTTATGATCATTCACCTGTTAAAGGACAACAGAGGTGATTCCAGTTTTTTACTATTATAGTTTAAACTACTATTAAATTTTTTGTATAAACCTACATCTTTGATTTTCTTTTTTCATTTTTATAATGTCTATTTTTAAGACAGAGAGAGAACACAAGCAGGGAAGACCGAGAGAGAAAGGGAGACACAGAATCCAAAGCAGACTCCGGGTTCTGAGCTGTTAGTACAGAGCCCAACATGGGGCTCAAACCCATGAACCATGAGATCATGGCATGAGCCAAAGTCGGACACTTAATTGAGCCACCCAGGTGCCCCATCTTTGTTTTTCTTAAAATAAATCCTAGGAGGACAGTTGCTGGTTTTTAGAATAGATGCTTGTGTCATTTTTTCAATAAACTGATAAAGACAGTTCAGTGAAGAAACACTAGCTTTTTCAGCAAGTGGTGTTGGCTACAAGAAAACACAAAGACAATTAATGGAATCAGGAAAATATACACAAACAAAATGAGAAGTTTAAAAAAGACAGAAATAGGGGCATCTGGGTGGCTCAGTCGGTTAAGTGCCCGACTTTGGCTCAGGTCATGGTCTCACAGTCCATGGGTTCGAGCCCTGCATCGGGCTCTGTGCTGACAGTTAGCTCGGAGCCTGGAGCCTGTTTTGGATTCTGTGTCTCCCTCTCTCTCTGACCCTCCCCTGCTCGTGCTGTCTCTCAAAAATAAATAAAAATTTTTTTAAAAAAAGACAGAAATTGGGGCCATTGCCTGGCTCAGTCAGAAGAGCATGTGACTCTTGACCTAAGGATTGTGAGTTTGAGCCTTATGTTGAGTGTAGCTATTACTTTTTTTTTTTATTTTTATTTTTTTTTTATTTCTAGGAGAGAGGAAGACAGCGTGAACAGGGGAGGGTCAGAGAGAGAGGGAGTCACAGACTGAAACAGGCTCCAGGCTCCGAGCTGGCAGTCAGCACAGAGCCCGACGCGGGGCTCGAACCCACGAACCGCGAGACCATGACCTAAGCGAAAGTCGGACGCCCAACCGACTAAGCCACCCAGGCGCCCCGAGTGTAGCTATTACTTTAAATAATGAAACCTTTTAAAAAGAGAGATAGAAATAATAAAAAGTAGCTCCACAAAAATTCTGGAGCTAAAGAATATAATAAACGAAATAAAAAATGAACTAGCATCAACAGCAGAATGGATCAAGCAGAAGAAAGAATCTGTGAGTTCAAGACAGGAACTTTGAAATTATCTGGTCAGAATACAAGTTTTAAAAAATGATAGAGTGAAGACAGCCTACATGATATATAGGATATCACCCAAAACAAGAATTTGTGGCTGATGGGGCGCCACATGGAAAAAAAAAAAAAAAGAATCTAGACTTTAAAAAATTCTGCTCTAAGTCAATGTTTTTTAATGCAATTTTATCATTTCTTAAATATTTACTTATTTTGAGAGAGAGTCCAAGCAGGGAATGGGCAGAGAGAAAGGGAGGCAGAGAATCCTAAGTAGGTGCTGCTGTCAGCACAGAGCCCAATGTGGGGCTTGAACACCATGAACTGTGAGATCATGACCTGAGCCAAAACTGAGAGTCAGACGTTTAACCAACTGAGTTACCCAGGTGCCCAAAAGTCAGGGTTAAAAGATTAAAATAGCTATTTTTAATTCTTTATTAGTAAATCTCAGATCTACATGTCTTTGGAATTGGTTATTAGTAGATTATAGTCATCCCTGGGTGGTGTTATGTTTCTTTGACATAGTTCTTGAAGTTTTGTGTTGATGTCTTTGCATTTGAAGTAGCAGCCACTTCCTCCACTCTTACTAACTGCACTCAGGAGAGAAATACCTCTGTCAACTCTGCTAGTGATTCTGAGGCTTTCTCGGTCCTTCTAGGGACATGCTTACTGAACACTTTTTGCTCCCTCTGATGGCAAAATTTTCAAGTTTGTATGCTTTTTCCCAATCCTGCAATGCATCAGGGTGGGTTCTGACAGTCTCTTTCTCTTTCTGAAGGATGGTGGAAAAAACTTATGTTTGTTGACTCTCCCTAGCCTGCAGCTTGGGGCTGGCTTTCTTTGCACACTCACAAGCCATCTGCCAGACCTTGCTCTTTCTACCACCACTGAGAACAAACACAGGGAGCGAGCCATAGAATGTGCCATGTGGGTGAGGTACATGGAGTGCTGGGGGTGCCTATGGACCAGGTGGGGGCATCTGCAGGTGTGACATCCTTAGCAGCTTGTGGGTGGCGTTTTGATGGAGTCTGCAATGTTGTTGATAGGATCTTCATTTCTTTAATGTCCTCCAGGTATCCTATCTGCCACATTCCCAACCTCTTCCTGGCTGTCCAGTCATGCAGCTCATGATTCAGTACTCCAGCTGGTGTGAGAGATAAATAGGCCCCTTTGGCAGCATTCAAAGGATGCACAGCTAGGAAAGTCAGGTGCTCACTCAACACTCTCACTTTCCCCTGCAGGAGAAACCACAAGCTGAGAAAATGTCTTGGCCCTGAACTGTGCCACCTTGGAGAAGGGGTGATGCAGGTAAGTTAAACTGTTCCTCTTACCCTCTCCAATACATCCAAACTCATATTTATATTTTTCTTTGGTGGTATGATGGAACTTCTCCATTAGAAATTTGGACTTCCACAGAGACTCTTGTCTATAAGTGATTGTGTAAGACAGCATTCTCCAGGACTCTTGGACCATGACCAAGAGGGGCTGAAGTCAGTTTTTGGACCACTGCAGAGTCTACAGCCAGGACTAAAGTCCACATGCCTATTACCTGATGCACAGTGGGTAAGATCCATTGATATATGGTACTGGATTCCATTAGACTCTAAATGAATCCCAAATTGTTATACTCTGGTTTCTCTCCAGATCGAATAAATCTTTCGCCTTTTACCAAATTGTTGTTGAGGAGGGTCACAAATGAGGGGAATATTATTAAGCCATGTTTCTGATGTCACTCTTTCATTTCTAATATAAGCATTTATTGCTAAAATCCCCCTCTCAACATTGCTTTGACTACATTCCACAAATTTTGTTATGTTTAATTTTATTTTTCTTCAGTTAATTATATTTTTTAAAATTTCCCTTGAGACTTTGTCTTTCACCCATGAATTATTTGGAAGTATATTGTTTAGTTCCAAGTATTTGGGGATATTCTGTTATCTTTATACTGTTGATTTCTAGTTACTCAACAAATTTTAAATTTGTTGAGGTTGTTTTATGACCTAGCATATGGTCATTGATTTATATTCCATAGGCGCTTGAAAAAAATGTGCATTTTGTTGTCAAATGGAGTATTCTACACAACTCTATGAGATCCTGTTTGTTCCTCTTTTCTTGTCTTAGCTGATTTTAAAAACAATTATTTGAAACAATATGTATATAATGTATTATTGGGTATGTAATTTATAAAAATATAAAATACTTGTCAATAATAACACAAAACAGATGGGTGCAGCAAAACTGTATTGAGTTAAAGAAATTACTCCAAGTGCCAATTCAAACACACAGGAACAAATAAAAAGAACCAGAAATGATAATAAAGAAGGTAAATATTTTTTAAAGCTATAGATATATATTTGCTCTCTTTCATTGTCTTATCTTCTTTAAAAGCCATTAAATTATATAAAGTAATAATTACAACAATGTATTTTGAGCTTAACATGTGTGAGGTGTAATATATAACAGTAACATCATAAAAAGAGGGAAAGGAATAGTGCTATATAGTAGTGTTTATGTATCTTACTGGAATTAAGTTAGTATAAATCTGAACCTGCCTCTGATAAGTTGAAATGTGTATAGTAAACCCTAGAGTGACCCCTAGTGATATAACTTTAATATGTGTGTATATATATATATATGTATATGTATGTATGTATGTATGTATGTGTGTGTGTGTATACATATAAAATTAGAAATCATTGAAGATGTTCCTCAAAAAGTTAAACATAGACTTGTCATATGATCCATTTAATTCTACTCCAAGGCATAAACCCTAAAGAACTGAAAATAGGGTATGTCGGTGTTCATAGCAGCATAGTTCACAATAGCCAAAAAGTGGAAGTAACCCAAGTATCCTATAGATTTTTTTAATGTGGTATATACATACAATGGACTATGCAATTATTTATTATCATTCTGATACTAAAACCAGACAAAGACATCACAAGATTTCAACAAGGTGTCAAGACAGTTAAATGGAAGAAGGAAGTTTTTTTCAACAAATGGTATGGGGACAACTGGATAGTGAATCATAATTTGCCATCTTCTGGCTGACAGCAAAAATAATATATTGTGGGATTTAATAACCTATGTACAAGTAAAATGTATGACAACAATAGCACAGACTACAAGGGGATAAAGTTGAAGTATATTTTAAATTCTTATGCTATATTGAAATGCTATTATATTACTTGAAGATAAACAGTGACAAATTAAATATGTATAAAGTCTAGTGCAACCACTAAAAATAAAACAAAACAGTTACAGTTATTAAAGCCACAATGACATTATAAAAATACACTGTTAATTCCAAACAAGGCAGAACAAAAATAGGTAAACAAGGCAGAAAAATGTAGTAAAAAATGCAGATGAAATGTATTAAGATGTAATAAAAAATACAAATGAAAAGTAGCAAGGTGGTAGACTTAAATCCAAGCTAACCCATAATCAAATATAAATGGTATAAAAATATAAATGGTATAAACAGTCTAAATTAAAAGGCATAGATTTTCACTTTGGATAAAAAGTGACAAACTGCTGTAAATACTGCCTGTGAGAAACCCACTTTATACATAAAACAAATAGGTTAAAAGTGAATGGATGGTATACAATATTGTGAATATAATTAATGGCACTGAATTGTGCACTTAAAAATGGAGAAAAAATACATTACATGTATCTTAACACAATAAAATAACTAGTAAAGTTAAAAATGAAAGATGAGAAGAAAATAAATTATGGTAACAGTGTAGAAAACCATCTGATGTAAGTATTTTGGAACTCAAGTCTATATGAATGATTACAGCTTCCTGGAGAAACTGTGGCTAGTAAATTGAAGCTCATTTTTATTAATTTCCATTTTAGCACAGTAATGGGTACCCATTTTTCATCCACGAAGTCTATAGCAAGCAGGCATATCTACGTTCCTGGTGTGGCTTTCTGGAACCACCATGGACGAAAATTAGTACCTTGTCCCCAAATATTGGTGTTTAGTATTCTGATATTTTTAAGGCAAGTATTTTTGTTTTGTTTTTATTTTAGAGAAAGAGAGCATATGCATGTGCTGGTGAGAAGGGCAGAGGGAGAGAGAGAAAGAAAGAGAATCTCAAGCAGGCTCTACACTCAGCAATGAGCCTGATGCGGGGCTCAGTCCCATGATCTTGGGATCATGACCTGAGCTGAAACTAGGTAGGATGCTCAACCGACTTAGCCACCCAGGTGCCCCAGTATCCTCATTTTTGACTGCTGCTTTTGACCACTTAGATGCAGCCCAGAGGCTGACTACTGTTGTTTTAACTTGCAACAGTTGAAATTTCTTCCAGGGGACTGAACAACAACCCCTGAGGTATTTTTTCTCTATGTTTCTTTTTACCTTTTTCCCCCCTTTGAGAGTCAGACATTTAAGGATTATTATATTCAAAATCAGACATGTATACAGGGAAATTTAGAAAGCTTCTATGTATACCCACAGAAACGAAGTATCAGAAAAGAACCGAGAAGATCTCGAGCTTTCATCTCAGGCTAATCTCAAGCAAAGAACACCCTTGAACAACTTGAGAGAGAGAGAGAGAGAGGAAATTCTGGGGAAGAGGAACAATCTGATTCCAGAGTTATCACATTATGAAATTCAAATGTCCAGTTTCAACAACAACAAAAAGTCACAGACATACAAAAGGAAAAAAAAACAGTAAAGTATAGCCCATTTAAAGGAACAAAATAAATCACCGTGACCTGTCTCTGAGGAACCACAGACATCAGACTTACTAGACAAAACAATAAATACAACTTTCTTGGATCACGTAGGTGTCTCAGTCAGTTGAGTGTCCAACTCTTGATCTCAGCTCAGGTCTTGATCTCAGGGTCATGAATTCAAGCCCTATGTTGGGCACTGCACTGGGCATGGAGTCTACTTAAAAGCTTTCTTAAAGATGCTCAAAGAGCTAAAGGAAAACATGGGAAAAGACAGGAAAATGATGTATTAACAAAACGAGAATATCAATATCAAAAAGAGATAGAAATTTATAGAAAAGAAGTTCTTGAACTGAAAAGTACAATAAGTGAAATAAAAATTAACTGGAATGCTTTAAAACTATATTGGAGCTGCGTTGTTTCAGCAGTACTAATTTAATGCCTATGTACTCTAGATAAAGTTTTACATTGTTAAGCTATCACTGTTTCTTGGGAACTGAACTCTTTCCTCTGAGGCTTTGGATTTGACATTGCATTTGATTTTTTTATATAGTAATTGACATGTGCCAGGGCAATGATGGATTGGAATCTACCCCGGATTGAAGCATAATGAGCAAATTTTGCTTGTATACTATCACTTATCCCTGTTCAACAGAGTGCCAGATTCATTTAGCTAAACTGATTCCAAAGAGTAGAAGTACATTGACTTCAACTAATTTAAGAACGCTTTGTATTTCTGCATATGTTGAATGCTTTTTACAGCTTAAAAAATGATCTGTTTTGAAGGTAAAATTGACAAATCTTGACATTGAAAAGGCAAAATATGTGCGGGAGCCAAAATTGTAAATCAAGTATTTGGGAAGTTGGAATATTGGAAACTTGCTTACATTAAATTTGGAAAAAAACTTTTATACTCTTTCTGTAAATACTTTTTTTTTAAACTCTGAATCAGAATAGCCACATTTGGAACACTTTCTGTTAGTCAATATTTTTAGATAGTTAGAACCTGGTCCTAAGCCTAAAGTGGGCTTGAGTCTGGAAAGTAAATCTTTTCACAACTGCCTCGATGCACAGAAAGCTTTTTAAAAATAGACACTTGAAGGTCTTTTGTTCGCATGGTCACACACTGATGCTTAGATGTTCCACTATCTAATATGGCCACAGTAGTCTTGATAACCAAAGCCCTTTTTTCCCATCTTTAGGAACCCACACCAGAACAATCGTATCCAACAGATCTCAAGCTACTGTGTGTGTGAATGAACATTCCATTTTGTTTCATACCTGAATGTTGTACATCTATTTTGGATTGTATATTGTGTTTGTGTATTTATGCTTTGATTCATAGTAACTTCTCATGTTATGGAATTGATTTACATTGAGCACAAACTGTAAGTAAAAAGAAATGGCTGAAAAAGCAAAAAAAAAAGTATATTGGAGCAAGCAGAAAAATGAATTGGCAAACTTTAAGATAAGGCTATTGAAATTATTTAGTTTAAGGACTAGAAAGAAAAAGGAATGGAGAAATGTAAACTGAGCCTACCTGAACTGTGGGACACTATAAAACAGTCCAACATATATCTTGTGGGATCACATGTCTAGAAAATAGTGAGAAAGGAGCAGAAAGAATATTTGAGGAAATAATGACTGAGAACTTCCCAAATTTGATGTAAGACATGAATCTACAAATCTAAGAAATTCAACAAATTCCAACTAGGATAAACAAATGAACAAAAAAACCCACACATTATAGTCAGACTATCAAAATCCAAAGACATTCATGAAAGTAGCAAAAGGGAAGCAGCTCCTCACAAAAAGGAATCTCAATAGGTTATCAAATGATTTCCCATAAGAAATCTTGGAGGCTAGAATGTAGTGGGCTGATGTATTTAAAGTGCTGAAAGCGAAAAAAAAAAAAAAAGAAAAAGAAAAGTCCATTATGATGTCTATATTCAGCAAAACTGTCCTTCAAATATGAGGGAGAAATTATGACATTCTTGAATAAACACAGAGGGAATGTGTTACCACTAGAGCTGTTCCACAAGAAATGCTAAAGGGAATCCTTCAAGTTGAAATGAAAGAATGCTAGACAGTAACTCAAAACTATATGCAGAAATAAAGATTGGTAGAGCTTGTGGATCCTTCCTATGCTGCTTCTCATTTTTGTTCAGGTCTGTAGTGCTGGCAAGATGGGCAAGTGCATGGGGCGCCTGGGTGGCTTAGTCGGTTAAGCGTCCGACTTTCGCTTAGGTCATGATCTCGCGGTTCGTGGGTTGGAGCCCCGCGTCGGGCTCTGTGCTGACTGCCAGCTCAGAGCCTGGAGCCTGTTTCAGTCTGTGACTCCCTCTCTCTCTGACCCTCCCCTGCTCACGCTGTCTCTCTCTCTCTCTCCTAAAAATAAATTTTAAAAAAACATTAAAAAAAAAAAAAGATGGGCAAGTGCTGTGGTTGTCATACTGCTAGGAAGCTCCATAGCCAATGACAAGATCAAAAGCGATAAATGTGCTAGAAGGCCCATTTTGGCACACCCCTGAAGGCCAAACCTTTTGGTGGCACTTCCCATGCAAAAGGAATTGTGCTGGAAAAAGTAGGCTTTGAAGCCAAAGAGCCAAATTCTGCCATTAGGAAGTGTGTCAGGTTCCAGCTGATCAAGAATAATAATAAATAATAATAATAATATCAAGATTTTAAAAATCTGCACAGTAAAGGAAACCATCAGCAAAACTAAAAGGCAACCAACGGAATGGGAGAAGATATTTGCAAATGACATATCAGATAAAGGGTTAGTATCCAAAATCTATAAAGAACTTATCAAGCTCAATACCCAAAAAACAAATAATCCAGTGAAGAAATGGGCAAAAGACATGAATAGATACTTTTCCAAAGAAGACATCCAGATGGCTAACAGACACATGAAAAAATGCTCAACATCACTCATCGTCAAGGAAATACAAATTAAAACCACAATGAGATACCACCTTATACCAGTCAGAATGGCTAAAATTAACAACTCAGGCAACAACAGATGTCAGCAAGGATGTGGAGAAAGAGGATCTCTTGTACTGCTAGTGGGAATGCAAATTGGTGCAGCCACTCTGGAAAACAGTATGGAGATTCCTCAGAAAGTTAAAAATAGAACTACCCTACAACCAAACAATTGCACTACTAGGTATTTATCCAAGGGATACAAGTGTGCTGTTTCGAAGGGGCAGATGCACCTCAATGTTTATAGCAGTGTTATTGACAATTGCCAAAGTATGGAAAGAGGCCAAATGTCCAGCCCAGATGTGGGGTATGTGTGTATGTGTGTGTGTGTGTGTGTGTGTGTGTGTACATATATATGATGGAGTATTACTTGGCAATCAAAAAGAATGAAATCTTGCAATATACAACTACATGGGTGGAACTGGAGGATATTATGCTAAGCAAAATTAGTCAAAGGCAAATATCATATGCCTTTACTCATATGTGGAATTAAGATACAAAACAGATGGACATAAGGGAAGGGAAGCAAAAATAATATAAAAACAGAGAGGGAGACCCTTAAGTTCAGAGAACAAACTGAGGGTTGCTGGAGGGGTTGTGGGAGGAGGGATAGGCTAAATGGGTAAGGGGCATTAAGGAAGACACTAGTTGGGATGAGCACTGGGTGTTATATATAGGGGACGAATCACTGCAGTCTACTCTTTTTTTTTCCCCGAGTAAATTCTTTTTATTTATTTATTATTATTATTATTTTTTACACATAGTTTATTGTCAAATTGGTTTCCATATAACACCCAGTGCTCATCCCCACAAGTGCCCTCCCCCATGCCCATCACCCCTTTCCCATCCCCCCCACTCCCATCAGCTCTCAGTTTGTTCTCAGCATTCAAGAGTCTCTCATGGTTTGCCTCCTCCCTTTCCCCCACCATTTCCCCCCTTCTTCTCCCCCATGGTCCTCAGTTAAGTTCCTCCTAATCCTCCTATACATCACTGCAATCTACTCCTGAAATCATTATTGTACTATATGCTAACGAACTTGGATGTGAGTTAAAAAATAAGAAGAAAGAAAGAGAGAGAGAGAGAGAGAGAAAGAAAGAAAGAGAAAGAAAAGAAAGAGAGAAAGAAAGAAAACTTTAAAAAATAATGGCAAAAGGGGGCACCTGGGTGGCTTAGTCGGTTAAGCGTCCGACTTTCGCTTAGGTCATGATCTCGCGGTTCGTGGGTTCGGGCCCAGCGTCGGGCTCTGTGCTGACTGCCAGCTCAGAGCCTGGAGCCTGTTTCAGTCTGTGACTCCCTCTCTCTCTCTGACCCTCCCCTGCTCACGCTGTCTCTCTCTCTCTCTCCTAGAAATAATTAAAACATTAAAAAATTAAAAAATAATGGCAAAAAAATCACAGCCTTTGTACCCAGTGATGGTTGTTTGACTTTTATTGAGGAAAATAATGAAGTTCTGGTTGCTGGATTTGGTTGCAAAGGTCATGCTGTCAGTGACATTCCTGGAGTTCACTTTAAGGTTATCAAAATAGCCAATGTCTCTCTTTTGGCCCTATACCAAGGCAAGAAGGAAAGACCAAGATAATTAAGTTTTGCTGGTGAAAACATGGCAATAATAAATTTTCATTTATCAAAAAAAAAAAAGAAATAAAGATTAGTAAATGTGACAATTATAAAAACTAGTGCTATTGCAATTTTTTCTTGTAACTCCATTTTTTATTTTCCACATTATTTAAAAGACAAATGCATAAAAAGAGTTCCTAATCTATGGCATTGAGCACCAAAAATACAAACATGTAATTGGTGACATTAGTAACTAAAAGAAGGGAGAATGAGCTGTATAGGAACAGAGTTAAGTTGGTATAAATTCAAATTAGATTGTTATAACTTTAGGATATTAAATTTAATCCCCATAGTAATGACAAAAATGTATATACAACATATACAAAAGTAAATAATGGAATAAAAACTTGACTACAGAAATAATCAACTAAAGGGGCGCCTGGGTGGCTTAGTCGGTTAAGCGTCCGACTTTCGCTTAGGTCATGATCTCGCGGTTCGTGGGTTCGAGCCCCGCGTCCGGCTCTGTGCTGACTGCCGGCTCGGAGCCTGAAGCCTGTTTCAGTCTTTGACTCCCTCCCTCTCTCTCTGACCCTCCCCTGCTCACGCTGTCTCTCTCTCTCTCTCTCTCTCTCTCTCTCCTAGAAATAAATAAAACATTAAAAAATTTAAAAAAAATAAAGAAGTCAAGGATTAATCTTTGAAAAAAAAAAAAAAGAAAAAGAAATAATCAACTAAACACAAAAAAAAGGCAATAACAGAATGAGATACATGAGAGATACAGAGAGAGGTACATATATGCTTATAAAGCATATAAGAAAGCAGTTGTAAAATAGCAGAATTCCTTCCTTATTAGTTACTACTTTTTGTAACTAAATTAAACTCTGCAGTCAAATGACAGAGATTAACACAATGCATTAATACACATGATTCAACTATATGCTTCCTGTAAGTGGTTCACTCTCAATCCAAAACTTCAAATAGGTTGAAAGTGAAAGGACAGAAAAGGATATTTCATGCAAATAGTAAATAAAAGAGCTGGAATGATTATTCTAATATCAGATTAATAGACATTAAAGAAAAAAGATTATAGTAGACAAAGATATTGTATGTTAATAAAGGTTACTACAGAAAAAAAGATATACTATTTATAAACCTAATAACAGACCCTCAAAGTATATGAAGCAAAAGTTGATAGTACCCAAGAAGGAAGTTGTACTACAAAAGTGACTGGAGACTTTAATTGCTAACTTTTAAAAAGAGATAGAACAGGGGCGCCTGGGTGGCTTAGTCGGTTAAGCGTCCAACTTTCGCTTAGGTCATGATCTCGCGGTTCGTGGGTTCGAGACCCGCGTCGGGCTCTGTGCTGACTGCCAGCTCAGAGCCTGGAGCCTGTTTCAGTCTGTGACTCCCTCTCTCTCTGACCCTCCCCTGCTCGTGCTGTCTCTCTCTCCTAGAAATAAATAAAAATATTAAAAAAAAAAGAGAGATAGAACAACCAGACAGCCGATAATAAGGAAGTAAAGCAATTGAACAACACAAGAAACCAACTAGACCTAACAGACATAAACCAACATTCCACCCCAAACAGCAGAGTATACATTCTTCTAAAGAGCACTTGGAAAATTCCTAAATAAATTAGGTCACAAAACAAGTTCTGATAGATTTTTTTTAATGTTTTGTTTTGTTTTGTTTTTAATTTCTAGGAGAGAGAGAGAGACAGCGTGAGTAGGGGAGGGTCAGAGAGAGAGGGAGTCACAGACTGAAACAGGCTCCAGGCTTTGAGCTGGCAGTCAGCACAGAGCCCGACGCGGGGCTCGAACCCACGAACCGCGGGATCATGACCTAAGCGAAAGTCGGACGCTTAACCGACTAAGCCACCCAGGCGCCCCCCGCCCCCCTTTTTTTTTTTAATTTTGTTAGTTTATTTTGAGAAAAAGAGAGAGCATGAGCAGGGGAAAGGCAGAGAGGAACAGAGGATCCCATGCAGGCTCCACACTATCAGCACGGAGCCTGACGTAAGGCTCAAACCTACAAACTGTGAGATCATGACCTGAGCCAAAGTAGAAATCTCAATCACCTGAGCCACCCAGGTGTCCTCCCAAAAGATCTTTTAAAATAGATATCATACAATGTATTTTCACTTATAATAAGGAGATGAAGTTAGAAATCAATGATAGAAGGAAAAGAAAAAAATCACATACAACACACTCTTAAGCAACAAATAGGTGAGAAAATCATGAGGGAATAAAGAATACTCGGAGTCAAATGAAAAAGAAAACACAACATATCGAAACTCATGGGATACCACAAAACCGGTTCTCAAGGGAAATTTACAGCTGTAAATACCTACATTAAAAAGGAAGAAAGATTGAAGAGTGGATGCCTGGGTGGCTCAGTCGATTAAGCAACTCTGTCTCTCTCTCTCTCTCTCTTTCTGTCCCTCATAGGATTATCTTTCTTTTGCATACTCTGCCCTTTTTTCAGTTGTGCCCTCTCTCTCAAAAAAAGGGGGTGGAAGATCTCAAATTGATAACCTAACTTCTCCAACTCAAGAACTAGAAAAAGAGGAGTAAATTAAATCCAAAGCGAATGGAAGCTAATAGTGAAACAATAAAGATTAGAATGAATTTATTTTTTTAAAATATTTTTTATTTATTTCTAAGAGAGAGAGAGAGACAGCGTGAGCAGGGGAGGGTCAGAGAGAGAGGGAGTCACAGACTGAAACAGGCTCCAGGCTCTGAGCTGGCAGTCAGCACAGAGCCCGACGCGGGGCTCGAACCCACGAACCGCGAGATCATGACCTAAGCGAAAGTCGGACGCTTAACCGACTAAGCCACCCAGGTGCCCCAAGATTAGAATGAATTTAAAATAGATAATAGAAAAATAAAACCAATGAAACCAAAAGTTGGCTCTCTGATCAGCAAAACTGACAAAGCTTTAGAGTGAGAAAGAAGATGCAAATAACTAAAATCATTAAACTGGGGACATTACTAACAATCTTACAGAGAAAAAAATTATGACTATATAACCATAAACAATTGTATATCAACAGATTATGTAATTCAGAATAAATGGGCAAATTCCTTGAAACACACAGCTAACCTGACTCAGAGAAAATCTCAACAGACCTATTCTAAGAGGTTTAATTAACAATTTAAAACCTCCCAAATTTCACAATGAATGAAATCATATGGTATTTGTCTTTCTCCAATTTATTTTGCATAGGATTATACTCTTCTAGCTCCATCCATGCCATTGCAAACATCAAGATTTCATTCTTTTTTATGGCTGAGTATTATTTCTCTCTCTCTCTCTCTCTCTCTCTCTCTCTCTCTCTGTGTGTGTGTGTGTGTGTGTGTGTGTGTGTGTGTGTGTGTGTGTGTGTGTGTGTGTGTGTATGCTACATCTTCTTTATCCATTCATCAGTCTATGGACACTTGGGCTATTTCCATAGTTTGGCTATTGTAGATAATAGCTATAACTGCTATAAACATCAGGATGAACATATCTCTTTGAATCAGTATTTTTGTATTCTTTGGGTAAATATCTAGTAGTACAGTTAATGGATCATAGAGTATTTCTATTTTTAACTTTTTGAGGAACCTCCATACTGTTTTCCAGAGTGGCTGCACTGGTTTGCATTCCCATCAACAGTGTAAGAGGGTTCTTCTTTCTGCACGTACTCACCAACACCTGTTGTTTCTTTTGTTGATAACCATAGCCATTCTGACAAGTGTAAGGTGATGTCTCATTGTAGTTTTATTTTTTTTTATTAAAATAATTTTTAACGTTTTATTTATTTTTGAGAGAGAATGGGATATAGGATGAGCAGGGGAGGGTCAGAGAAAGAGGGAGACACAGAATCCGAAGAGAGGCTCCAGGCTCTGAGCTGTCAGCACAGAGCCTGAAGCCGGGCGTGAACCCACGAATGTGAGATCATGACCTGAGCCGAAGTCCGACACTCAACCGACTGAGCCACCTAGATGCCCTTTTTTTTTTTCTCTAATTTTTTAATGTTTTATTTACTTCTGAGAGAGAGAGAGAGAGACAGCATGAGCAGGGGAGGGTCAGAGAGAGATGGAGACACAGAATCGGAAGCAGTCTCCAGGCTCTGAGCTAGCTGTCAGCAAAGAGCCCGAAGCGTGGCTCGAACCCAGGAACCGCGATATCATGACCTGAGCCGAGGTCTGGCGCCCAACCGACTAAGCCACCCAGGCGCTCCCCACTCCTTTTTTCAAAAATTTTAAATGTTTTTATTTACTTTTGAGAGCAAGAGCAAGCATAAGCAGGGGAGGAGCAGAGAGACACAGAACCTGAAGCAGGCTCCAGGCTCTGAGCTATCTGCACAGAGCCCAATGCGGGGCTTGAACCCAAGAACTGTGGGATCATGACCTGAGCCGAGGTCAGACGCTAAACCGACTGAGCCACCCAGGCGCCCCTTAATGTTTATTTATTTATTTTGAGAGTCGGGGAGCATGATTTGGAAAGGGTCAGAGAGAGAGAGAGAGAGAGAGAGAGAGAGAGAGAGAGAGAGAGAATCCAAGCAGGCTTTGTGCTGACAGCACAGATGTGGGACTTGATTCCACAAACCATGAGATCATGACCTGAGCAGAAATCAAGGGTCAGACGCTTAACGACTGAGCCACCCAGGTGCCCCAGATTGTAGTTTTAATCTTTATTTCTCTGGTGATGAGTGATGTTGAGCATCTTTTCATGGGTCTGTTGGCCATATGGATGTCCTCTTTGGAAAAGTGTCTATTCATGTCTTCTGCCCACTTTTTGATTGAATCATTTGATTTTTGGTTATTGAGTTTTATGTTTTTTTAATTTTTTTAATTTTTTTAATGTTTTATTTATTTCTGAAAGAGAGAGAGACAGTGTGAGCACGGGAGGGGCAAAGAGAGAGAGGGAGATACAGACTCTGAAACAGGCTCCAGGCTCTGAGCTGCCAGCACAGAGCCCGACGCAGGGCTCGAACCCACGAACCGCGAGATCATGACCTGAGCCAAAGTCAGACGCTTAACCGACTGAGCCACCCAGTTGCCCCGAGTTTTACGTTTTTTTAAATATATTTAGGATACTAATCCTTTATCAGATATGTCATTTGCAACTATCTTCTCCTATTCCGTGGGTTGCCTTTTAGTTTTGTTGATTTAGTGATTATTTCCTTCACTACGCAGAAGCTTTTTATTGTGATAAAGTTCCAGTACTTTATTTTTGCTTTTGTTTCCCTTACCTATCTGGTAAAAAAATTGCCATGGCTGATATCAAAGAGGTTACTGCCTGTATTCTCCTCTAGGATTTTAATGGTTTCCTGTCTCACAATTAAATCTTTAATCCACTTTGAATACTTTTTCTGTATGGTATAATAAAGTGGTCTAGTTTCATTCCTTGGAATGTTGCTGTCCAGTTTTACCAATACTACTTTTTAAAGAGACTGTCTTTCAAATATCATATGTGTGCACGTATAGGAGGATTAGGAGGAGCTTAACAGAGGACCAAGGGGGAGAAGAAGGGCAGAAATGGTGGGGGAAAGGGGGAGAGGCAAACCATGAGAGACTCTTGAATGCTGACAAAAACTGAGGATTGGGTGGGAGGAGGAAGGGATGAGCACTGGGTGTTATGTGGAAACTAAACAATAAACTATAAAGAGACTGTCTTTTTTCCTTTGAACATTCTCTTCTGCTTTGTCAAAGATTAATTGACCATATAGTTGTGGGTTCATTGCTGTGTTTTCTATTCTGTTCCATTGATCTATGTGTCTACTTTTGTGCTAGTACCATGCTGTCTTGATCACTACAGCTTTGTAATATAACTTGAAGTCTGGAATTGTCATGCCTCCAGATTTTCTTTCCTTTTCTTCTTTTTCTTTTTTATTTTCAAGTTTTAAAATTAGTTTCAGGAGTAGAATTTAGTGATTCAGCCCTTACATACAACACCCAGTGCTCATCACATGTGTCTTCCTTAATCCCCATCACCCATTTAACCCATTCTCCCACCCACCTTCCCTCCAGGAACTATAGTTTGTTCTCTTATAGTTTTTTGTTTCTGTTTTTGTTTTATGTTTTTATCTATTTCTAGGAGAGAGAGAGAGAGAGAGAGAGAGAGACAGCGTGAGCAGGGGAGGGTCAGAGAGAGAGGGAGTCACAGACTGAAACAGGCTCCAGGCTCTGAGCTGGCAGTCACCACAGAGCCCGATGCGGGGCTCGAACCCACGAACCGCGAGTACATGACCTAAGCGAAAGTTGGACGCTTAACCGACTAAGCCACCCAGGCGCCCCTCTTCTCTTATAGTTAAGAGTCTGTTTGCCTCTCTCTTCCCCCACTGCCCCATGCTCATCTGTTTTATTTCTTAAATTCCACATATGAGTGAAATCATGTTATTTGTCTTTCTCTGACTGACTTATTTCACTTAGCATAATACTCTCTAGCTCCATTCATATCATTGCATGTGACAAATGACAAGATTTCATTCTTTTTTACAGCTAATATTACATTTGATAGCTAGATCTATACACACACACACATACATACACCATATCTTCTCTACCCATTAAAATCAGTGGATGGACATTTTAGCTCTTTCCATAATTTGGCTATTGTTGATAATGCTGATATACATCAGGGTGCATGTATATCCCTTCATATCAGTATTTTTGTATCCTTTGCATGAATACATAGTGGTGCAATTGCTGGATCATAGGGTAGTTCTATTTTTAACTTTTGAGAACCCTCCTTTTTGAGGACTGGTACAGAGTGGCTATACCAGTTTATATTCCCACCAACAGTGTAAGAGGGTTGCCCTTTCTCTGCACCCTCACCAACATCATAGGGGAAAAAAAGAGACAGGCAAACCAAGAAACACACTCTTAACTATATAGAACAAACTGATGGTTACCAGAGGGAAGATGGATGAGACGATGGATTAAATAGGTGATGGGAATTAAGGAATGCATTTGAGATGAGCACTGGGTGTTGTATATAGGTGCTGAATCACTAAATTGCACACCTTAAATTAATATTATACTGTATGTTAACTAACAGAATTCAAAAAAAGACTTAAAAAATAATTTAAAACTTCCCAACAGAGACAAGTACTGGCCCAGATGGCTTTACCTAGTGAATTCTATCAAACATTTAAAGAAGAATTTAAAGGGGCGTCTGGGTGGCTTAGTCGGTTAAGTGTCCGACTTTCGCTTAGGTCATGATCTCGCGGTTCGTGGGTTGGAGCCCCGCATCGGGCTCTGTGCTAACTGCCAGCTCAGAGCCTGGAGCCTGTTTCAGTCTGTGACTCCCTCTCTCTCTGACCCTCCCCTGCTCACACTGTCTCTCGCTCTCTCCTAGAAATAAATAAAACATTAAAAATTTAAAAAAAAAATAAAGAAGAATTTAAAAAATCCTTCTCAAAACTTTCCAAATAAATTGAAGAAGCAATACCACTTCCTAACTCACTCTATGAGGTTTGCCTTACCTTTACGCCAAACCCAGATAAATATATCACAAGAAAAGAAAATTGTAGACCAATGTTCTTTATGCATACAGATGCACGAACCCTCGACAAAATATTACCAAATCAAATCAAACAGCATGATCAAGAGGAATTTATCCAAGGAATGCAGGAGTGAGTCAAAATAAGAAAACCAATGTAATACATACCGTAACAAAAATAGGGGGGAAAAAACCAACAAATCCCAGTTGATGCAGAAAAGATATTTGACAAAATCCAGCACCTTTTCATGATTAAAAAAAAAAAACTCTCAGAAAACTAAGAATAGAAGGAAAATTACCCAATATGAAATAGGGTATCCATGAAAAATCCACAGCTAATGTCATACTCAATGGTTGAAAATTAAAGCTTTCCCTCTGTAAGATCAAATTCAGGATGTGTACTTCCACCACTGTTATTCACATTATAGAGGAAGTTCTAGCCAGTGCTATTAAACAAGAAAAATAAATAAAAAGCATCCAAATTGAAAGAAAAGGATAAAACTATATTTGCCAATGACATGATCCTATATATAGAAAATGCCAAGTGATCCACAAGAAAGCTACTGAAGTGAATATACAAACCTAGTAAAGCTGCAGGATAGGAGACTAATTCTCAAAACCTTTTTGTGTTTATAGTACACCAGCAATAAACAATCCAAAAGGAAAATTTAGAGATTCTGTTTTTCTCTAATTTCCTGCTGTTTGTTCAAATTTTTTTTTAAAAAATTGTTTTTTATTTATTTCTGAGAGAGAGAGAGACAGCGTGAGCAGGGGAGGGTCAGAGAGACAGGGAGAAACAGAATATGAAACAGGCTCCAGGCTCTGAACTATCAGCACAGAGCCTGACACGGGGCTCGAACCCATGAACCATGAGATCATGACCTGAGCCAAAGTCAGACGCCTAACCAACTGAGCCACCCAGGTAGCCCTAAAAATTTTATTTAAATTCTGGTTAGTTAACATATATTTTAATATTGTTCTCAGGAGTAGAATTTAGTAATTCACCACTTACATTAACACTCAGTGCTCAGCAAGAAAGCGCCCTTCTTAATACCCATCACCCATCTAGCCCACCCCCCACCCACATCCCTCCATCAACCCTCGGTTTGTTCTCTGCCTTTTAAAAGAGTCTCTTATGAGGGGGCGCCTGGGTGGCTTAGTCGGTTAAGCGTCAGCCTTTCGCTTGGGTCATGATCTCGCGGTTCATGGGTTGGAAGCTTTCTGGAGGTCTCTGTGCTGACTGCCAGCTCAGAGCCTGGAGCCCTCGCAGCTCTGTGCTGACTCTGAGCCTCCCTCTCTCTCTGACCCTTCCCTGCTCACGCTGTCTCTCTCTCTCTCTCTCTCCTAGAAATAAATAAATAAATAAATAAAAGAGTCTCTTATGATTTGTATCCTTCTCTCTTTTTTTTCCTTTTCCCTTATGTTCATCTGTTTTGTTTCTTAAATTCCACATGAATGAAATCATATGGTATTTGTCTTTCTCTGCCTGCCTTATTTATTTCACTTAGCATAATTTCACTCTAGCTCCATCCACATTGTTGTAAATGGCAAGATTTCATCTGGCCATTTGTAGAAACATGGATGGAACTTGAGGGTTATATGCTGAGTGAAATAAGTCAGGCAGAGTAGGACAAATACCATATGTTTGCACGTATAGATGGGTTAGGAGGAACTTAATGGAGGATCATGGGGGAGGAGAAGGAGAAAAATAGTTGGGGAGAGGGAGGGAGGCACACCATGAGAGACTCTTGAATGCTGAGAACAAACTGAGGGCTGATGGGGGTGGAGGAGAGGGGAAGGGGTGATGGGCATGGAGGAGGGCACTTGTTGGGATGAGCACTGGGTGTTATATGGAAAGCAACTTGACAATAAACTATTTAAGAAAAAAATGGCAAGATTTCATTCCTTTTGATGACTTATTAGTCATTATTAGTCAATTCCATTATATATACATATACATAGACATATACATATATATGTACATAGACATATATACGTATATATACACATATACACCTACACACACACACACACACACACCTTCTTTATCAGTCGATGGACATTTGAGCTCTTTCCATAGTTTGTCTATTGTTGATAATGATGCTATAAACATCAGGGTGCATGTAACCCTTCATCTGTACTTTTGTAGATACTTAACCAAAATACCTAGTAGTGCAATTGCTGGGTCATAAGGAAGTTCTATTTTTTAACTTTTTGAGGAACCTCCATACTGTTTCCCAGAGTGGCTGCACCAATTTGCATTCCTACCAATAGTACAAGAGGGTTCTCATTCTCCAAATCTCCACCAACATTTGTTGTTTCTTGTGTTGTTAATTTTAGCTATTCTAACAGGTATAAAGTGGTATCTCATTATGGTTTTGATTTGTATTTCTCTAATGGTAAGTGATGGTTGAGCATCTTTTCATGTTTCTTTTTTTTTTTTTAATGTTTTATTTATTTCTAGGAGAGAGAGTGACCCAAGCGAAAGTCGGACGCTTAACCGACTAAGCCACCCAGGCGCCCCCATCTTTTCATGTTTCTAGTAGTCATCTGGATATCTTCTTTTAGCCATCTGGATGTCTTCTTTGTGAGGTGTTATCTCATCATGATTTTGATTTTCTAATAGCATTCCCCCAAATCAGTATTTAGGAATAAGTCTAACCAAGGAGGTAGAAAACTTGTACACTACAAAACACAAAATGCATTGCATCTGTAAATCACTTTAACTAGTATTGACATCTTAACAATATTAAGTCTTTTGATCCATGAGCATGGGTTGTTTTTTTCCCAGGATTTATGTGTTCTGTAATTTCCTTCAGCAATGTTTTCATAGTATTCAATTTACAAGTCTTTTACCTCCTAGGTTAACTTAATTCCTCAATGTTTTTGTTGTTGTTGTTGATATTATTGTAAGTGGGATTGTTTTCTTAATTTCTTTTTCAGATTGTTCACTGTTAGTGAATAGAAATGCAGTTAGGGGCGCCTGGGTGGCTCAGTCGGTTGAGCGTCCGACTTCAGCTCAGGTCATGATTTCACAATCTGTGGGTTCAAGCCTTGCAATGGGCTCTGTGCTGGCAGCTCAGAGCCTGGAGCCTGCTTCAGATTTTGTGTCTCCCTCTCTCTCTGCCCCTCTCCCGCTTGCTCTCTGTCTCTCTCTCTCTCAAAAATAATGAACATTAAAATTTTTTAAATGTAATTAATTTGTTTATTGATTTTGTATCCTGCTACTTTGCTGAATTTATTAGTTAAAATAATTTTTGCCCAATCTTTAGGGTTTTCTACCTATAACATCATGTCACCTACAGAAATAATTTTCTTTCGGGGCGCCTGGGTGGCTTAGTCGGTTAAGCGTCTGACTTTCGCTTAGGTCATGATCTCGCGGTTCGTGGGTTCGAGCCCCGCGTCGGGCTCTGTGCTGACTGCCAGCTCAGAGCCTGGAGCCTGTTTCAGTCTGTGACTCCCTCTCTCTCTGACCCTCCCCTGCTCACGCTGTTTCTCTCTCTCTCTCCTAGAAATAAATAAAAAAAATTAAAAAAAAAAAGAAATAATTTTCTTTCTTTCCAATTTGGATACAATAGACTAGAATTCAATCATGAAAGGAATGAAACTCTGAAATATGCTACAACATGGAAAGACCTTCAAAATACTATGGTAAATGAAAAAAATCAGACACCGAATGGCAAATACTGTATTATTCCACTTGTATAAGGTACCTAGAATTAAATTCATAAAGACAAAAAATTAAATAGTGGTTTCTGGGGCTAGAGGAAAAGAGAATATGGAGTTATTTTTTAATGGGTTCAGAATTTATGTTAGGAATGATGAAAAATTCTTGGGTATACATAGTCATGATACATAGTCATGTTACATAACATTGTGAATACATTTAATGCCACTGAAATGGTTAAATGATAAATATTAAGCTATGTATGTTTAACTACAAAAGAAATTAAGACATTTTGTTCTTCACAACATTGTAGAGAAAACAGAAAGGCAATCCCCAGCTTGGGAAAAGATAATTGTAAAATGTATAATCAACACAAGACATATCTAGAATATTAAAAGATATTTTACTATTGAGGTACCTGGGTAGCTCAGTCGGTTGAGTGTTGGTCTTCGGCTCAGGTCATGATCTCACGACTAGCTAATGAGTTTGAGCCCTACATCAAGCTCCCTGCTGTCAGCGCAGAACCTGCCTTGGATCTTCTGTCCCCAACTCTCTCTGCCCCTTCCCTGCTTGCACACCCTCTCTCAACAACAAATCTTAAAAAAACAAAAAAGATACTTTACTAGTTAAAAAAAATTGGTGGGGGAAGGAGCTTTGGTAGCTCAGTCAGTTAAGTGTCTGACTCTTTTTTTAATGTTTATTTTTGAGAGAGATTGAGAGAGAGAGAGAGAGAATGAGAGCAAGTGGGGGAGGGACAGAGAGAGGAAGACAGAATCCAAGAAGACAGGCTATCAGCACAGAGCCTGATGCAGGCCTCTAACTCATGAACTGCGAGATCATGACCTGAGCCAAAGTCGAATGCTCAACTGACTAACCACCCCCGTGCCCCACGTGTCTCATTCTTGATTTTCACTCAAGTCATGCTCTCAGTTTGTGGAGTCTGCCCTAGGTATGGAGCTGGTTTGGGATTTTCTCTCTCCCCCTCTCTCTCAGCCCCTCCCTATCTCTCTCTCTCTCTAAATTAATTAATTTTGTATTCAAATGTTTATTTATTGAGAGAGAGAGAGAGAGAGCCCCTGCCCATGCAAGTGTGGGAGGGGCAGGCAGAGAGGGAGAGAGAATCCCAAACAGGCTCTGAGCTGTCAGTGCAGAGCCCCACGTGGTGCTGAATCTCAAGGATCTTGAGATCATGACCTGAGTTGGATGCTTAACTGACTGAACCACCCAGGCGCCCTAAAGATATTTTACTATTCGGTAAGAAGACAAGCCAATTAAAAATGGGCAAATATGGGGCGCCTGAGTGGCTCAGTTGGCTAAGCAACCAACTTCAGCTCAGGTCATGATCTTGTGGTTTGTGAGTCCAAGACCCATGTCAGGCTCTGTGCTGACAGCTCAGAGCCTGGAGTCCATTTCAGTTTCTGTGCCTCCCTCTCTCTCTGCCCCTCCTCCACTCACACTCTGTCTCTCCTTCAGAAATAAATATTTTTAAAAAATTTTTAATGGGCAAGTAAGCTGAGCAGATATTTCACCAAAGAACATACACATATGATGAATAAGCATCTGAGAAGATGTTCAGCGTCATTATTGTGGAAATGCATATTAAATACATTCTTAAAATTAAAACCACAATAAGATACCTTCACATACCTCCTAGTGTTATACCCAGATCGCAGTATCCTCACCGACCAGAGACCACCGGGGAGACCGAGTCACGCATGCAAAGGCAAAGGGCTTTATTACGGGCTCGAGCTCGGGCTCACAGACTTCACCAGCACCGTGGATCCGTGCTAGAGCCCCGAGCAAAGGCAGAGTAGGGTTTTTATGGGGTTTGTGATGGGGGAGTTACAGAAGTTGTGGCAGGGGAACAGTGATCCAATCATAATTATTCAACATTATTGACAGCTGTCTTAACCATACACATTGTCTAGAGTGTTCGTTACTTTTGGCGGGATCCAATTACAATATTTAGAGTACCTTGAAATTCAACCAATCACAGAGCGAGCCTAGGATCTTACTCGGCGACTAACGGGTTAATTTTAACAATGGGTAACAGGGTCCTATCTATAGTTTCTATCTCTAGGCCTCTCCCCCAACAATGTGGAGGGTGGTCGCTGGCCTTTCCTGATTGGGTGTTGCAAGGGTGGTTACTCCTGCCTTGGGCAATGTGTAACTACCTGATAGTTTCCGGGAAGCTGAAACTTAGGCCTTCTAGTTTAGAGGGGAAACTTAAAGCCTGTCGTGGAGTCAGTTTGGTTCAGACGTTTAGACTTGTGTCCTTACACTAGAATGGTTAAAATCAAAAAGAGTGACCATATCAAGTATCGATGAACATGTAGGGGAAACAGAACCCTCACACACTGCTGGCAGATGTAAATGACAAAACCCTTTTGGAAAACAGGTTGGGCTTGGAAGTTTCTAAAAAAGTAGAAGGTACGATTACTGTATGACCCATCTGTTCCACTTCTAGGTTTTTACCCAAGAGAGATAAAAGCATAACGTCCAAACACCTGTACAGAAATGTTCCATAGCAGTTTCATTGGTAGTAGTTAAAAACTTGGAAACAACCACAATGTCCATCAACAGATGAGTGGATAAACACACTGTGGCCTATCTATATAATGGAATGTAATCAGCAATAAAAATAATACACGAATGATACATGCATCAAAATGGGTGAATCTCATAATAATGATGCTGAGTGAAGGAAGCCAGACAAAAAATAGTATATGGTATATGCTTCCATTTATATAAAACCCTTGGAGCACCAGGGTGGCTCAGTCAGTGGGCATCTGGCTTTGGCTCAGGTCATAATCTCATGCCTCTTGTGGTGCTCTCTGCTGTCAGCACAGAGTCTGCTTCAGATCCTCTGTTTCCCTCTCTCTCTGCCCCTTCCCTGCTTGCACGTGCATGTGCGCACTCTCTCTCAAAAATTAATAAACAGTCAAAAAACATTTTAAAAAGGGTCACAGGAAAACTGGGAATTATGGATAGATTCATCACCTTGACTATGCTGTGGGTTTCATGGGTATATTTATATGTCTGAAACTTACCAAACTGTACTTTAAATATGTCCAGTTTGAGATATTTCAATAAAGCTGTAAAAAAAAACTTGTTGGGTTGTTTCTTTTAGCTTATTGTTCCATGCAGATATTTTCTAGCCTCTTTTATTACAGCAATTTTAATGAAATATTGTATATATATGTGTTTACATATATATGCATATATTATATACATGAAGATGCATACATACATACATTTTGTAGTGTTTCTGACACTATGTTCACAAATCCTTTGATTTTTGTGATGGTTAATTTTATGTGACAACTTGCCTGGGTCATAAGGTGACCAGATCTCTGATTAAACATTATTCTGGGTGTGTCTGTGAGGGTTTTTCCGGATGAGATTAACATTTGAATTGATAGACTGAGTAAAGCAGAATTCCTTCCTCCAGTGTGGGCAGACCTCATCCAATCCATTGAAGGCCTGAATAGAACAAAAGAGAACTTTCTCTCTCTACCTGACTGTCTTCAGCCTAGAGACTAGTCTTTTTTTATCTTTTTTAAGACCAGTCTTCTTCTGGGGCGCCTGGGTGGCTTAGTCGGTTAAGCGTCCTACTTTCGTTTAGGTCATGATCTCGCGGTTCGTGGGTTCGAGCCCCGCGTCTGGCTCTGTGCTGACTGCCAGCTCAGAGCCTGGAGCCTGTTTCAGTCTGTGACTCCCTCTCTCTCTGACCCTCCCCTGCTCACGCTGTCTCTCTCTCTCTCCTAGAAATAAATAAAACATTAAAAAAAAAAAAAAAGACCAGTCTTCTTCTGCCTTTGGACTGACTGGAACTTACACAATTGGCTGTCCTGGTTCTCATGCCTGTAGACTAAAATCTTGGGACTTCCTTGCCTCCTTAATTGTATGAAACAATTCCTTATTACAAATGTGTGTGCGTGCGCATATTCGTGTGTGTGTGTGTGTGTGTGTGTGTGTGCGGGCCCTTGGGACGCAATTAGATTTAAAACTTTTTTTAAATGTTCATTTATTTTTGAGAGAGAAAAAGAGCATGAGCAGGAGAGGGGCAAAGAGAGAGGGAGACACAGAATCGGAAGCAGGCTCCAGGCTCTGAGCTGTCAGCACAGAGCCCAATGTGTGGTTCAAACCCATGAACAATGAGATCATGACTCTGGCCAAAGTTGGACACCCAACCAACTGAATCACCCAAGGTGCCCCAGGAGGCAGTTAGGTTTAGATGAAGTCATAAGGGTGAAGTGCTCATGATGAGATTAGTGCCCTTATAAAAGGAAACCAGAGAGCACATCACATGCTCTACCTCTTGCTTTCCCTCTCTCTCTTTCCCCATCCATCTCTGCCAGGTGAGGACACAGCAGAAAGACAGCTATCTGCAAGCTAGGAAGAGGGCCTCACCAGGAACTGAATCAGTGGCACCTTGATCTTGGACTTTCCAGCCTCCAGAATGGTGAGAAATAAATTTCTGTTGTTAAAGCCACCCATTCAATCTATGGTATTTTATTACAGCAAAACTAATACAATACTCCTCCCTTCACAAACTGAAGGTTAGTTTCCCAGCCCATGACTGGTAATTTAAGTCCAAATTACTAGACTTAGTAACTCACTTTTTATAATATAGTACGGCAAAATAACAGTGTGCCAGTCTGATACCTTGTTTAAAAAGACTTTGGGATTTTCTCCTCCCTCTCCTCTTCCCCCTCCTCTCCTTCACCTTTTCCTTCTCCCTCTCATCACTCGCTCTAGGACAAGACAGCTACCAAGTCATGGGGACCCTCAGGCGCTCTTTGGAGAGGCCCATTTGAGAAACTGAGGCTCCCAGCTAAGAGCCAGTGACACCCACATGAATTAGCACGGAATGCTTCAACTCCGGCTGAGCCTTCTGATCAATGCAGCTCCTACTGACAGTTTGACAACAACCTCATGAGAGATCCCAAGACAGCCTTATTCAGATTCTTTTTTTTTTTTTTTAATGTTTTTATTTATTTCTGAGACTGAGAGAAAGCACAAGCTGGGGTGGGGGGTAGAGAGACAGAGGGAGACAGGAACTGAAGTGGGCTTTATTTACACTGAGAGCAGAGAGCCCAATGCTGGGGTTCAATCTCACGAGCTATGAGATCATGACCAGAGCTGAAGTCGGACACTTAGCTGACTGAGCCATCCAGATGCCCCTCACTCAGCTTCTTGTACAAAATTCAAGATTCTTGTACAAAACTGAGATTCTTGATACAAAAATTGCATGAGGTAATTATTTGTCATTTTAAGGTGCTTAGTTGAGGAAATTTGTCATGTAGCCATACAAAATACAATTGAATAACTCGTGAATTTTCACACACAAAAAAACCACTCATATAATCAACACTCAGAAAAGGAAAGAGAACATTAACAGCATCCCTGACCTATCTTGCCTTCCTTTTCCAGTCACAGAACTTACCAAACAGAAGTACCAACCTATTTTTTACACATAAATTAGTTTTGTCTGTTTTTCTCTTTAAAGAACAGCATCATACAAAATGTCCTCTTTCGTGTCTAATTTCTTTTACTCAACATTATATCTGTAAACTTCCTCCACAACATTGTGTGTAGCTTTAGATCATTTATTTCCATTGCTTTATAATATTCCATTGTGTGATCACACTACAGTTTATCCTATTCTGTTGGCAATTGGCATTTGGATTGTTTGAATTTTGGGGGTGTTTTAAATAGTACTACAATGAATGTTCTAGTTTTAATGCACATCTTCTAATTAATACATCTATGTATTTTTGTTGGGCATGTACCTGGGAGTAGAATTACTGGATCACAAAGTAGTCCTCTTTCTTTTTAATTCTTGAGATACTGTAATTTTTTTTTCTCGATCTGAATGATCATTCCAATACCTGAGTTATCTATGGATCTGTTTCTGCTCTGTATTTCTTCTTGTTCTACAACATTGTACCTTATTTCCTTGTGTGATTAGTTGATTGTGAGCTAATAATGTCTTTGGAATAGTATCAGTGAGACATTTTTGAGGGGTAGGATGAAGATGACTCTCTCTGCAGGTCACTAGAATTGCTCCGGCCAGGCCCCTAGGTGGCACTATCAGTCTAGGAGCACCACAAACTAAAGTCATGGCTTGGGGTATAATGGACAAACTAAAAGATACAAATTTGGCCTGTCAGTGTACATAGGTCCGGCTTATGGTTACAACTTCTTAGAAAGGGCTCTGTCCACCCTACCTTGCCCTGTTAGACCACCTAAGCAACTTTCTTTGACATGCCCTCAGGGTGGGGCTGGCTTGCTGGTAAGTCATCCTGACCCTTAGGGCAATATCTGTGGTTCCACTTTTATGTTATTAGATTCCTAACCTTGGGCAGGTTCTAGTTTTGTCTTTTGCCCATACGCTTCTTTTGGGAGCTCAGACAGGAGACACATTGGCTACCTGAGGCACGTTTTGCTCATGATGCAGCAGGAAGCTCTCAGAAGTGCAACTGATATCTTGAAAGGACCAGCTATAGAACTCATGCCGTGTCATCTCCATCTATATTCCATCGGCCCAAATAAGTCATATGGCTAAGCCTAAAATTGTCGCGGTAAAGTTGTACTTCATCTCAATAGTGAGATTGGGTAGAAAATAAATATTACTTGAATAATAATCCAAAAAATCTCAACCCACACTTTTGTCCTTAAATATTTATTATAATTTAGCATGAAAAATATGCTCATCCCATCCTAAGACCTCAAAACTTCCATTAATCACAGCATGAGGCTTGAAGTCCAGGATTTCAAGATCTACAGCAGCTGGGATATAGATGTACACACTAAAATTTTACACAAGTTACCTTCCCCTTCTCCCTGTCCCATCCACCCAACATACAGTGGTGGGAAAGGGGCAGGAAAATTGCAATAAATACTCCTAGTGGCAAAGTAGAAGAATGAGAGTCAAACTGAAGTCACTGGCCCTTAAAAATTACAAAATCTCTCTGGGCACAAGTTGCCATGCATCCCTACCCTGTGGGTGGAAATAGTTCTTATGAACAGTTCCCCAGTTCACCACTGTACACTGTTCTTGGCTCCACCCTCCGGGAGAGCATTGCTTTTCCATCATTTTCTCCTTGGCTATTTCTTTTTTAAAAAATTTTTTTTATGTTTTATTTATTTCTAGGGGAGAGAGAGAGAGAGACAGCATGAGCAGGGGAGGGTCAGAGAGAGGGAGTCACAGACTGAAACAGGCTCCAGGCTCTGAGCCGGCAGTCAGCACAGACCCGGCGGGGCTCGAACCCACGAACCGCGAGATCATGACCTAAGCGAAAGTCAGACGCTCAACTGACTAAGCCACCCAGGCGTCCCTCTCCTTGGCTATTTCTGAAGAAAACAGCAAAGAAAATTTACTTATAGTGGTTGATAGCTTCTCAGCATACTCAGCCTGCACAAAGTTCAGGGCTCAGATACCTTTTTCATCTCTAACAGCATCACTGTCTGTTAGTCTAGTGTGGTGGTGCTTTTACCAATACCACTCCAAAAATTTTGTGGTAGTCTTGGTCTTTCAGGCTGCTATAAGAAAATACCACAGACCAGGTGGTTTATAAAGGACAAAAATATATTCTCACAGTTCTGGAGGATGGAAGTCCAAGCTGAGGTACCAGCATGGTTGGGTTCTGGTGATGCCCCTCTTTCAAGTTGCAGACTGCCAACTTCTCATGGAGTTCTTGCAAGGTAGAAAAGTCAAGGGAGTTTTCTCAGGCCTCTTTTTTAAGGTCACTAATCTTACTATTCATGAAGGCTCCACCTTTATAATCTAATTAACCCCAACTATCTATCTCCTAATTTCATCATCTTGGGATTAGGATTTCAACGTATGAATCTGGGGAGGACACAAACATGCATACCTTACAATGGGCTTTCCATGTATTTGATTCCATGTGCAAAAGTCATGAGTAAACTCTATGTGCCAAAAACCATACCCAGAATTCTTTTTAAAACATGCCTCAATGGGGCACCTGGGTGGCTTAGTTGGTTAAGCGTCCAACTTTCGCTTAGGTCATGATCTCGCAGTTCGTGGGTTCGAGCCCCGCGTTGGGCTCTGTGCTGACTGCCAGCTCAGAGCCTGAAGCCTGTTTCAGAGTCTGTCACTCCCTCTATCTCTGACCCTCCCCTACTCAAGCTCTCTCTCTCTCCTAGAAATAAATAAAACATTAAAAAAAAAAAACATGCCTCTGAATTTACTTTGAGCACATTAGGCTTCTACAGAAACATAATCTTTATAGTAGTGCTCTTATCCAGCTGAAAGGCTCTACTAGGTGCCACCCTAACAAAGTGTGTCAAAGCTACACCTTCATTTGATATTTACCCTGAGTCCATGTCTTACTGGCCAAGTTTTAGATATAGTCTTCTTCCTGAGGTTCTGTGGTTCACATTTGATTGATTTAGAAACAGTCTCATTTTCCATTGCTGCAACTTTGGCACTTTCACCATTGCTTTTACATTCAACTTGCAAACTGGTCATTTTCTTGTTTTTTAAAAAGAATGTTTAAAATGTTTTTTTAACATTTTTACATTAAAAATGTTTTTTAACAGGGGCGCCTGGGTGGCTTAGTCGGTTAAGCGTCCGACTTTCGCTTAGGTCATGATCTCGCGGTTCGTGGGTTCGGGCCCCGCATCGGGCTCTGGCTAACTGCCAGCTCAGAGCCTGGAGCCTGCTTCAGTCTGTGATTCCCTCTCTCTCTGACCCTCCCCTGCTCTCTCTCTCTCTCCTAGAAAAAAAAAATTTTTTTTTAAATGTTTTTTAACATTTTAACATTAAAAAAACATTCTTTTTTTTAAAAAAGAATGTTTAAAAATGTTTAAAACACATTTTTTAATGTTTTATTTATTTCTAGGAGAGAGAGAGAGAGAGACAGCGTGAGCAGGGGAGGGTCAGAGAGAGAGGGAATCACAGACTGAAGCAGGCTCCAGGCTCTGAGCTGGCAGTCAGCACAGAGCCCGATGCGGGGCCCGCTCGAACCGCGAGATCATGACCTAAGCGAAAGTCGGACGCTTAACCGACTAAGCCACCCAGGCGCCCCAAACTGGTCATTTTCTAAGTGCACTTTGTGTGTGTGTGTGGTAGAACTTTATTGAGTGAAGCTAGAAGCAACCCATGTTTTCAACATTTGCCTTATTTTCACCCGATGATGCAAAGTTCATTAGATATATTTGCTTTCTCATAAGATAGTCAGTCTACTAAGGCTGCCATAACAAAGTATCAAAGACTGGGAGGCTTAAACATCAGAAATTTATTTTCTCACAATTCTGAAAGTTCAAAATAAAAACAAAAATAAAACCCGTCAACAAGGTCTTTCTCCTGAGGTCTCTCTCTCTTTGGTTTGTAGATGGCCTTTATTTCCCTGTGTTCTCACATGGTCATTTCTGTGTGTGTGTGTGTGTGTGTGTGTGTGTGTGTGTGTGTGTGTGTCCTAATCCTCTCTTTTCATAAGGACCAGTCAGATTGGATTAGGACCACCCATATGACATCATTTTAACTTAATCACATTTTTAAAGACCCTATATTCAAATACAGTCACATTCTGAGATTCTGGAGGTTAGGACTTCAACATACGAATTTTGGAGGAGCATAATCTAACATGTAACAGTTACCAGAGGCAATTTTGTCAGTTAATAACACAGATCATCATTTTTTCAGTTTTATTAAACAGTTCCTTACTACGGCATCACCTAGTCCCAAAGTAATGCCACGTATTTCTGGGTTTTGTTATGTAAGTACATCATTTCCAAGTACCAATTTCTGTATCCATCAATAATACCACAGTAATGCAATTATCACATTGCCACAATAATGTACCAGCCTCAACCTCTCTGTGGCTTATTCTTACAACCACATGTACTTTTTTTTTTTTTTTTAACTCATTCTAGGTCTGTGGGTTGGTTGGGGTTTGGATGATCTTGACTAATCTTGCATCCGGGCTTCAGATTGGGGTTGGCTCTTCTCCACATAATCCATTCTGAGCTTTAAGCTGAAAAGGCCGGGGCTACTGGGGACATTTTGTACTCATGGATGCAGCAGAAGTTCAAAAGCGCAAGCCAAACAATGGAGGGTGTTTAAACCTCTGTTTCAGTCATGTCTGCTAGCATCCAATCAGCCAAAGAAAGTCACAGGGGCACACCTGAAACCAAGGGGTGAAGTGGCACTTTAGTTCATGACAAAACCATGGCAAGGGTATGGATGAATCCTACTACAGAGAATTAAGACATGGGACCAGTCATTCAATCTACTACAAATCTAACCTCTCTGCACCCTTTTCTCAGATGATGCTTGGAGTTTGATGTGAGAATACCTTATATCTACTTATTTCACTCCTAAGGTACATACTATGATTTCATACATTTTAATTTTAATTCTGATGTTTTTTCATCCCAGAAGGCATTATTATTATTATTTTATCCAGTACAGTCAAGTTTCATTCAGATTTACCAATACATTCTTCTTAGTGAATTTTTTTAAAATATTTTATTTATTTCTAGGAGAGAGAGAGAGAGACAGCGTGAGCAGGGGAGGGTCAGAGAGAGAGGGAGTCACAGACTGAAACAGGCTCCAGGCTCTGAGCTGGCAGTCCGCACAGAGCCTGACGCGGGGCTCGAACCCACGAACCGCGAGATCATGACCTAAGCGAAAGTCGGACGCTTAACCGACTAAGCTACCCAGGCGCCCCATCTTCTTAGTGAATTTTATTCTTCCTTTATCTCTGATTCTCCATTTGAGGTCATTTTATTTTTGCCTGAAGAAAATCTAGTAGTGTTTTGTTTTGGTTCGGGTCTATTGGTAATGATCCAGATCTCATTTGTCTGCAAATATCATTTCCCATTCTTTCCTAAAGGGTTTCAAATATAAAATCGGGATTAACAAGACTTTTTTTCCTTCATATTTTGAAGATATGGTTCTTCTGTGTTCTGGCTTCTACTGTTTGAGAAGTCAGTTCTCAGCTTAATTACTGCTCCTTAGAAAGTAATCTGTCTTTTCACTCTGACTGTTTTTAATATAAATATTTTTAATTTTTTTAATGTTTTATTTATTTCTGAAAGAGAGAGAGAGAGAGAGAGAGACAGAGAGAGAGAGTATGAGCAAGGGAGGGTCAGAGAGAGAGGGAGACACAGAATCTGAAACAGGCTCCATGCTCTGAGCTGGCTGTCAGCACAGAGCCCGATGCAGGGCTCGAACCCATGAACCGTGAGATCATGACCTAAGCTGAAGTCAGATGCTTAACCAACTGAGCCACCCAGGTGCCCCTTAATATATATTTTTTGAGTTTTTTAGCAAGTTTACTATGATACACCTAAGTGTGATTTGCTTTTTCTGACTGAATTCTTTTAATGTTTCTGGAACTTGAGGCTTAATCTATTTCACCAATTAGAAAAAAAACAAAACTCCAAGCCATTAGTTTTTCAGACATTCCTTCTGCCTCATCCTCTCCACTTCAAGGATTCCAATGACATGTTTGTATCCTCTTACTGTATCCTCTCTGTTCATTAATATTGTGTATTTTCTATCCTGTTCTCTCTGTGCTTTGATTTGGATATGTACTCTGACCTAACTCTAACTTCATTAGTTTCCTCTTTTCAGCTATGTATAACTTGCTAACAAACATTATCCACTGAATTTTTAATTTCAGTTATATTTTTCAGTTATGGAATTTCCATTCGGTTTTTCTTTTCATTTTTTAATATTTATTTATTTCTGAGAGACAGAGGGTGAGTGGGGAAGAGGCAGATAGAGGGAGACACAAAATCCGAAGCAGCCTCCAGGCTCTGAGCTGTCAGCACAGAGCCTGATGGAGGGATGGAACCCACAAAACATGAGATCATGACCTGAGCTGAAGTCAGATGCCTAACTGGCTGAGCCAGCCAGGTGCTCCCATTTGGTTATTTTTATAGTTCACAGGTCTGATAAAATTAAGTACAGCCCTTAAAAAGTCTTTGGGAAAACTGCATTATCCAGATCCTTTCTGGATCTGCTTTTCTCTTATTTCTCTCATTTTGCAATCGTTTGTCTTGCCTCCTTGGGTGTCTACTTATTTCTGATTGTGCATGATCACTGCATATAAATAATGGCAGAAACAATGTGAGGCCTGTCATGAGGTTATCTGTCTCCCAAGAGAATTTATGTTTGCTGCTGGCAAGGACTGAGATGATTTGAATGGAATCACAAATAATTTGTGGTGCCCAAACAATATATCAGGGCGCCTCCTTCTTGGTTTGCAGACTTTGTCCACTCAGGGGTCTGAGCGTGACAAAAATGCTGCTCAGAGTCCTAGCTTCTCAGTCATTCCTCTGGGCTTGGCAGATGCTCCTCAGGAAAAAGCATCCCAAATGGCCAGCCAACGTCTCTAATTTCTTTTTTTTTTTCTTGGGTATTGGCTTCATAATCATTCATTCCCTTGTTAGTTTTCTGATGCTTTCTGGAAACAAAAGTCCTTCATGGGCTTTTTAATTTCACTTATCTGAAAGCCCCATGAGAATTTTAATTGGGATACAACATGTGGTTTCCTGTGCCAGTTATTAAGTTTTGTCTTTCAGCTCTATCTTCCCTACCCCCTCATGTCCCCCACTTATATAAACTTCCTTCTGGTGCCAGGACTCAGACTCTGGAAACCGCATTTCTGTGCTGGCAGATATTCTGTTAGACTCTGCCCATAAGGACACTGGAGAGTGACTGCAGGATCTGTTCCCATGAGCATCACCTCAGCTATACTTCTTCAACAAGACAGCAAATTATTCTCACAGAAGAGGCTGCATCCAGTCTGAAGTTTTTCCAAGACGTACAGAAGCAGCCTCAGTGCATCTCTTTCTCAGAGGTCTGGGTCTTGGCTCCACTGCCCCTCACTAGCAGTGTATGTACTGGTCCTGTTGAGACCCTTCCTCTAGGCTTAGAGACCCTGGTCCCAGCTGACCGACCTTTCTCCCCAGAGGCCCAAGATCCAACTCTGCTGAGGCCTTCCTCTAAGCTGGAATATTTCCAAGTTTTTCCTATTCATCTTTGAGCTCTAGGAATGGTAGCTAATTCCTACTACACTTGTAACTCCATGATAACTTGGAGTTCTTATTTTACCCTTGCAGTTATTTAATTAATAATTCAATTTCATGTTAACTCTTATTTATATTCAATTCCCTCTGTTCAAATAACTAGTGTGGTTTCTGTCTCCTGACTGGATTCTTTTTTTTTTTTAATGTGTTTTTTTTTGTTTTTTTTTTTCTGAGAGAGAGAGAGAGAGCATGAGCAGGGGAGGGTCAGAGAGAGAGTGGGAGACACAGAATCTGAAGCAGGCTCCAGTCTCTAAGCTGGCTGTCAGCACAGAGCCCAACGCAGACTCGAACCCATGAATGGTGAGATCATGACCTGAGCCGAAGTCGGACGCTTAACCGACTGAGCCACCCAGGCGCCCCTCTCCTGACTGGCTTCTGACTGACACAGTTCACATCTTTGTCCTTCCTCTATTTTCATTTTACTTACTTCACAACACAATTAGAAAATTTTGGGCCCACTTACAGTATGGTATCAAGGCTTTACTGTAGTCTATAACATTTTGCATTTTTAGAATTTCTATTTGGTTCTTTTTCAAATCTGCTTGTTCATTCTTTGTAGTTTCAGGTTTCTCGCCTGTATTTTTTCCCCACAAGTATTTTTAAGCTGTTGCTTAGCTCTTTTAACATATTGAATCTAGTAATGTAAAAGCTGTTTGTGACCATTTCATTTTCTCAACCTTTGTGAGCCTGTATCTCCTTCTTGGTCTTCCTGGTTCTTTCTTGTGGTGGCTAGTTTCCCTGGGTGGTTATGTGTCTGCCTGCCTATCTATCTATCATCTATCTATCTATCTACCTATTTTTAGAATAGATGAACTGCCAATATTCCTTGGAATTTTATTTGTAGAATGAAGGTCTGCAAGAGTAACTGTATAATAGATACACTTGGTAGGACACTAAAGTGTACATGCATAAATATCTCCAAATTGCCCTCCTCATCCACTTCCATCACAGCATAATCCAAGTTTTTGACCTGCTGATAAACAATTTACATACATAAATATATATATACTACATATAAATTCATATATGTAAGTATATAATATGCAAGTCAGTCACCAGCAGTGAGAGTACTAGAATTCTTCTGAAATCAGAATGTTTAGTTCCTTTAGAAGTACAGACACACAGCGAGGTCCAGACTTAACAATCCTAGCATTTTGCTTAACCATAATTTTCTTGAAATTCTTCTAGGATGTAAGTTTTTAGTTTTGACCCTAACCTCCACCCTCTTGGGGGAGATAGTCGTTTAGGGAATGATACTATTAATGCTAAAGCATTTACATATTTTGTGTACAGGGTACTTGGGGTTACAGGCATTATTACCAACGTGGAAAGATTTGAGCTGTACTACCCTTGGCAAAAGTCGGCTCTATAGTTAGATGATGAGGCTACATAGATGATGAAAGGGCAGTCTGCAAAGGTTTTGGCTGATACTGGAAAAGAGATTTAATTTGAAAGTGAGCAGTTTATAATAATTGCACAATCACTATTTTAGATAATAACTAGATTATAAAGCTATTGTGCAAATAATTGCACAATCACTATTTTTCACGGTGGACTATTAAGTTCTTAAAATTACCAGTGAGCAACATGAAGCATACAGGGTATCGATTACACTGTGGGAATGCGTATACAGAATGCCAAAGGCTTCCCTTCCCTGACAAACCTCTTTTATGCAGCTGAGCCATCTGCATGCAAAACACATCCCCAAATGGTGCCTCAGAAAACAACTGACCGCTGGGCAAAGCAGGTGTGGACTCTAGTTCCGGAACTGCTACTACTATTGCGCGACCACAGACAATCCAGGTGACCCTCAGTAGCCTGCGGTTGGTCATCTGCTGCTAGATGTGATCTTTGCAGGCTCTCCGCACTGATTTTCTCATATAGCACTGTCTAGAAATTGCATGAGCCAGGAAAGGTTCCCTACAAGAGTGGGGCACACATACTTCTGAGTCTCCTTTCGCGGTGTTTTTGGGACATCTGTGCCTGAATAAAAAAGTGTCTCAACTGTCCAGAGCTTGAGGTGGAACTTCCCCCAATGCCCGCTACCCCCTACACCTGGAAGGCTCTAGGAAAGGGCAGTCTGGAGTCTTGGTTTACCAATCCTGAAAACTCTATTCCTCAGGAAATTTGCTGAGGCCATCCCACGCCTAGTCCCCGTCCGCGCACACCTGCCCTGAGCACTGGCTTACTGCAGCCAGAGACTTGGTCCACCTTTCCGCACACCCCCGTCGTGGGGATCCGCCGGCAGCACCCCTGGATGGGGTTCATCTTCCCGCGCACATCCTCCTGGGCACTGGCCAGGGGTTAGCCCGGAACCCCTTGACTTTCCCGCGCACACCTGCCCAGGCCCTCGGCCAGGCGTTAGTTTGCGACTCCGCCACCCTCCCGTGCGCACCAGCCGTGGGCACCTCCCCAGGGAAGGGCAGATCAGGTCTTACTCCCGGGTGCCGGAAGTGCGGCTACGAGCGGAACTACTTTTCGCGGACCCTCAGGCGGCGGGCGGAGTGATCCCGCGCAAGAGCCATGCGACAGGGAGCGCGTGCGGGACGCGGCCCGGGGCAGTACGCCTGCGCGGCTGCCGCCGCCGCCCGTCTCGGCGCGTGAGGGAGGCTGCAGCCACCGGTACCATCGCTTCTGTCTCCGCCGCCGCCGCTTCGGCACCGCGCCCGCCATGGCTCAGATCCTCCCCATCCGCTTCCAGGAGCACTTCCAGGTGAGGCCCGGACTCTGGCGCCGGGACCTGGCAGGCTCCAGAGCGGGTCGCGCGCTCCGTCCTGTCAGCCGCGCCCCCCGCCGCCCCACCTCCCCAGGGACCCGTGAGGAGCCGCTGACTGGCCCCCTGCCCAGACCTCCAGCCTCTGGCCCTCGACCCTTACTCGGGTGGAGGCGGCGCCGCGCGCAGACCTGGGCCGGCCGGGGCGGGGGAGTGGGGGAGTTGGTCTGTGTCTAGACGCGCCGGCCGGTGCAGTGGGAGGGCGCGGTGGCCCGCACGTGCGGCCCCGCCAGGTGTGCTGGTCGTGGAAACCCGTTATCCGGTAGCGGCCGTACTCCTCGGGTGGCTCAGACCTCGATGGGATGCCGGCTGAGAGCGCCGGGTGATGGAAACTGAAGATCTGCAGAAATGTCCCCTTTCAGTGCCTTTGGGAGCTTTAATCAGACCGACGAGCGGTGCACACGGATTCTAGTCGCAAGCTTTATACCTCTAAAAATCTGTGTCTGAACCTAATTTCCCCGTTTTTGCGTCCGTTGATCCTTACACCTGAGTTTGCGTCTGTTGACTACCCAGGTCCCTGGGGTGGTCTCTTGGGGTCAAATCGTGTGACCAAAGAGGAAGAGGGATCATGGTGTGTTTTAATAAGACCTTTTAATGAGGATAACACCCGCCTCCAAGTTTAGCTTTTCAATGAGGTCCCGGTTTGTTGTAGCTCAAGTTCTCCTAATAGAGTTGTGCCTCACGAAAATAAAGATTGGCTGCCTGTGTTTAACCAAGGGTTCTGCGCTGGCACAGTATACACAGCTTCACTCACATCACACACACGTGTCACACCTTGTAAAGGGTGATATTCTCATTTTATAGATGAGGAGGTGGGGGCCTGAATACTTGCCATTGTCTCTATGCTTTTTGTTAAATCACCACAATCCGTTAAGATCCAGATGATTTTCCCTGTTTTTAGGTGAGGAAATCAAGGCACAAAGATGTCAAATAAGTGGTCCGGTCATTCAGCAAATAAGAGAGAGATTCAGACTCGGTCTTTGTGACTACACAGTGATATTCCAAGGAATGGGGTGGATTGGAAGGTCATGTTTTCACAGCACAGAGCACTTCTGACTCTATATCCAAATGGGAAAGGCCCTGAGAGTATAGTGACTAGTCAGATCCTCTTATTATGCAGATTGGAAACTTGATAACCAGAGTATCCAGCTGTGGTCACTTGGTTAGCGATATAGCTGCAGTTGTGTGGAGGTAGAAGTCTCCTGAACACCCATCTCCTGATGGTAATATGAAATATCAAAATACTATCGTTGCTGCTCATTATAAGAGTATAATAACATGATCATTTATTGAGCCATTTGTTTTATAAATCACTACACTAATGTATTTTATAAATCTCATTTAATCTTATAACAGCCACAGAGAGGTTAAGTAATTCAGATAAAATTACACAGCTAGTAAGTGACAGTTTGGGTTCTAACCCTGATCTCTTACTCCAAAGCCTGTGCTTTAGCCAGTAAATATGTTCTCTTCTAACGGCAAGTAAGCTGCAAGGCATTTTAAATTCCTGTGGAAGCTCATGTCTTGAAGAGATACATTCTGCTATCTGGAAAATACTTGTGGCATGCAGCTTACACGTCATGTAAATGTGGTTTGTGGTCTCCAGCATTAACCAGGTGTTGAGATTGCTCTGCACTCCTTGTTTTTCTAATTCTGTACATTCTCTAGCTGCAGATGTTTCAAAATTTCCGCTTGTTCCTTAAATCCCTGATCCTGCCACTCCCCCTTGCCGGCAGCAGATGACTGGAGAAACAGAAACCATAAATTGGGATATTCTTCACCTTCATGCCTGCAGTCTTATAAACTTGTATGCAGTCGCCCTTTTCTGCCTTTCTGTTATCTCAAAAGTGGAGTTCTTCTCTTGTCTGTGTTCTCGATCCTACATCCTTCCCCCTTTTATTTAAAAAAAATTTTTTTAATGTTTTATTTATTTTTGAGAGAGACAGTGAGGGGAGAGGAGGGTCAGAGAGAGAGGGAGACACAGAATCCAAAGACAGTCTCCAGGCTCTGAGCTAGCTGTCAGCACAGAGCCTGACATGGGGCTCGAACCCACGAACTGTGAGATCATGACCTCAGCCGAAGCTAGACACTCAACCAACTGAGCCCCCCAGGTGCCCATCCTTCCCCCTTTTAACAGGGCCTGGCTCAGTAGCATCTTTTCTGTGTTTTTATCCATTCCCCCTTGGTGGCTTCTTCCCTGGTATCATCCATCTTTATGGCAGACTTCTCCCTCTCCCTGATCTCCTTGAAGCTCTTACCTCACAGCTAGACATCATGAAAGAATTACTTTATCCTTCCATCACTTGCCTTATATTCCTCAGTAACCTACAGTCTGGTGTTTGCCTCCACTGTTCCCTGGCACCTGTTCTTGCCAAGGTCACAAGTTGTCATGCAAACTTTTTTGTAAAGGACTAGATAGTATATATGTTACGCCTTTTAGGGCCACGTATTGTCTCTTGTCACATACTCTCCTCCCCTTTTTTTAATGAGAAACTTTTTTAAAAACTTTATTTGAGACAGAGAGAAAGCACGAGTTGGGGAGAGGCAGAGACAGAGGGATGGAGAGAGAATCCCAAGCAGGCTGTGCACTGCCTGCACAGAGCCTGATGCAGGGCTTGAACCCACAAACTATGAGATCATGACCCAAGACAAAGTTGGATGTTTAACCAACTGAGCCACCCAGGTGCCCCCTTCCCTCCTTTTTTAAAAACCATCTAAAAAATGTAAAACCCATTTTTAGTTGGACCATACAAAAACAGTAGTTTGACAATCCCTTCTGCAAAAAAAATAATAAACTCCAACCCCAGCATCACAGTTATCTGATGCATTTGACACTGTGCTTTACTGCTTCCTCATGACCCTTCTGTATTGCTTTTGGTTATACCACAATCTCCCTAGAGTTTCTCATACCTCTGTGCCTACACAGTTCTTTTGTGGGCTCTTCTTAGGGATAAGTTGTGGTCTTTCTTGAGCCCCTTTATCTTTTCATCTGCATGCTGTACTGGGTGATTTGTATGTATTCCCATATGCTCAGTGTTTTCATTCAGGCTGCATATTTTTTGCTGAGCCTCAGAGATACATGTAGGAGAAACAATAGTAGACTCTGACAAAAAGCACAGACTGAGGCCAAACGTAAGGGTTTGAATCTGGACTCAGGCCTTTACTGGTCAAGCAAATTAGGGCAATTTTTGTAACCTTTTTGTGTCTCCATCTCTGTATTTATAATACAGAGATAAAAGGTATAGTTTTTACCTCATAGAGTTTTTGTGAGGTTTTGAGTTAATAAATGTGATAAATGTAAGATGTGGGATAGTGTCAGTACATAATAAAATGTTCTATGCATGTCATTATTGCCATTATAATAGTTGCTGTTGGAGAAAGCCATTGGATGATCCATAAGTTCTTCAAACAGATCGTGTTCTAAAATTGGGTTCTTCTTCTTCTCTTTTTTTAAAAATACTTGATTGTCAAGTTGGTTTCCATATAACACCCAGTGCTCATCCCAACAAGTGCCCTCCTCCATGCCCATCACCCCTTTCCCATCCCCCCCACTCCCATCAGCTCTCAGTTTGTTCTCAGCATTCAAGAGTCTCTCATGGTTTGCCTCCCTCCCTCTCCCCCACTATTTCTCTCCTTCTTCTCCCCCATGGTCCTCTGTTAAGTTCCTCCTAATCCACCTATACATGCAAACATATGGTATCTGTCCTTCTCTGCCTGACTTATTTCACTCAGCATAACACCCTCAAGGTCCATCCATGTTGCTACACATGGCCAGATTTCATTCTTTCTCATTGCTATGTAGTATTCCATTGTATAGATAAACCACATCTTCTTGATCCATTCATCAGTTGATGGACACTTAGGCTCTTTCCATGTTTTGGCTGTTATTGAGAGTGCTGCTGTGAACATTGGGGTACATGTGCCCCTATGCATCAGCACTCCTGTATCCCTTGGGTAAATTCCTAACGGTGCTATTGCTGGGTCATAGGAGAGTTCTATTGTTAATTTTTTGAGGAACCTCCACACTGTTTTCCAGAGGGGCTGCACCAGTTTGCATTCCCACCAACAATGTAGGACGGTGCCCGTTTCTCCACATATCAGGAGATATGTTCATAAAATTGGGTTCTTCTTTCTCCCCAAACATGTATCTTCTCTAGTGTCCGGCCACAAAACTAGGAGACAGCTGTGACTTCTTCCTAACCGTTTGGTTCTTTCATTTATTTGGGGCATCATTCTGCCACTCTCATCATGACTGACAGAACCCTGGACTATGCCAACATTCCTCACCTAGATGGCTGCACCAACTTTGTCTCTGGTCATCTACCTCAAGTCTTGCCCTCTCTTCTCTAGCACACAGGCAGAGAGATCTCAAAGATTAGACATCTGCTTGAAGTTCATTAATAAATGCTTCCTTCTTCCAGGATGAAAATGCCAGTCTCCCAAATGTCCTATAAAGCCCCACCTAATTCAGCACCTGCTCAACTCTCTTGCTGTTCCCTGTCTTGTCCTCTAGAACCTTCTCTGGAGACCAGTATTCTTACCTATGGGCTTTTACACATGCTAGTGCCTCTTTCCAGAGCATTCTTCCCCTCAGTCATTACCCAGCCAAGTCCTGCTTAGCCCTCTGGTGTCTATCTGCATGAATGACAGAAAGCTATCCCTGATTGTCAGAATTAGGAGCCCTACCTGTGTGCCCCCATGGCTTTGGGGCTTCCCTCATGATGGCAGTAACTGTATGGTATATAAGTAGTCACTTTCCCTACTGGACTGCAAGCTTAGGATCTCCTTCAATCTGCAGTTGTATTGTCACTGCCTGGTACATAATAGACCCCAAGATCTTTGAAGGAATGAAGTCAATTTCATATTAAAATGTTTGTATAGTTGATGACTGATTAGTTAATATAGACAATCTTTACTATCATATGACAAAGTTTGTAGGCCTTTTCAGACACTCCGTATAGCTCACCTGTGACAAATTTACTGTAAGTCTGCTTTATTGAGAGTACTCCTGCCTGTCTCACTGATGTTTTGTTTCTGCCCCATTAAGTGATAATGGTTTTTCTCTACCACATCATTTAATATTTGTGAATCTAATTGGTTTTTATCCTGTTTTTAATTTTGGGTTTGTTTCATATGAAAATCCTTTAAAAAAATTTTTTTAATGTTTGTGTATTTCTGAGAGAGAGTGAGAGAGAGCAAGCAGAGGAGGGCCAGAGAGAGGGGGAAACACAGAATCTGAAGCAGGCTCCAGATTCTGAGCTCTCAGCACAGAGCCCACCATGGGGCTCAAACCCCCAAACTGTAAGATCATGACCTGAGCCAAAGTCGTACACTTAACTGACTACCTAGGAGCCCCTGAAAAATTATTTTTTTTTAAGTTTATTTATTTTTTGGGGGGGCAACTAGCGAGGGAGAGAGAGAGAATCCCATGCAGGCTGCATGCTGTCAGCACAGAGCCTGACATGGGGCTCCATCTCACAAACTGTGAGATCATGACCTGAGCCGAAATCAGGAGTCAGACACTTAACTGACTTGAGCTACCTAAGTGCCTCTCATAAAAGGAATTATTTTTGTGGTTTGTTTGTAAAACTATAGTTAAAGAAAATTCATGGGCCAGATTTTCCCCAGAGGAAAAACAATAGTTTTTTAATGGTCAGTGAGAAAGTAGAAATAAGTGTATAGAAACTTTTATTCTACAGTCAACTTTTCAGGAGTATACCTATAGCAGAAGCTGTACTTTTATATCTAATGCATTATAGTAAAGCATTCCTTCCACTTCAGCTTAAGATTGTAGCAGTTTATTTAGCTTTATTTATCCTGTCACCCTGGTTTTGAGAGGATGACTAGTTCTGCAGAAATATTTTTCTTGTATTATATGTACTGTTTTAACTTATTTTTTTTAATGTATATTTATTTTTGAGAGAGAGAGAGAGAGAGAGCACAAGCAAGGGAGGGGCAGAGAGAGAGGGAGACACAGAATCTGAAACGGGGTCCAGGCTCCAAGCTGTCAGCACAAAGCCCAGCGTGGGGCTCGAACTCATAAACTGTGAGATCGTGACCTGAGCTGATGTCAGCCGCTCAAGCGACTGAGCCACCCAGGCACCCTTGTACTGTTTGAACTTTTTTATACTCCGATATCTAAGTTTGAAGGTTGTTGCTGTTTGTGCTGAGAATAGAGAAAGGACTAAGAACCAATGACACCTTGATTCAGAAGAGGAATGGCTGTTTGTAAAAGTTTTTAAGTGTGGAGGGGCCTGGGTGGTTTAGTCGGTTAAGCATCTGACTTTCGCTTAGGTCATGATCTCGCGGTTCGTGGGTTCGAGCCCCGCGTCGGGCTCTGTGCTGACTGCCAGCTCAGAGCCTGGAGCCTGTTTCAGAGTCTGTGTCTCCTTCTCTCTGACTCTCCCCTATTCACACTGTCTCTCTCTCTCCCCTAGAAATAAAAAAAAAAAAAAAGTTTTAAAGTGTGGCACAGCTCAATAAACAGAGAACATATAAAAACATGTTCCCCCAAGGTTTCAATTATGTAGCATATCTCTGAGGTGATATTCTTAACAGAGTCTGCTGAGGCGATCTATGTAAGTTATAGGAGCAAGGTGGTCACTAGTCTTAATCAGTGCTTCCCAGCCCACCTTAAACATTAAGTCAGAATCTCTGAGAGGTGTGGACTTTGGCCTTTCTTTCCAGGTGAGTCTCACATGCAACTGGATGAATTTAGTCATTATTCATAATTAAAGAAAGAGTTTGCTGTTTGAAGCCTTTTACACTGAGTAGGAAAGGTAGCACTCTAAGCAGTAGATTTGAACTTAAAACAGTTAGTGAGCACCTGTGTCTGCTGGAGAGGCCCAGGGGAGTCACTCTGAAAGGGGACTGTGTACTCATAGTCTACTACATGTTTGGTTTAGGTTGCCGTTTTGTGAAATGGTTTTTGGTACACTAAGGTAAACAACGGTAGGCTCCTTGTGTCTTGAAATTGTTTTGCACCCATATAAAATGTTTCTAAGATCTGTGTAAGCTGTTAAATTTTGCCTGTTGGTAGACTTACGATCCTTGTATTGGAAGTAGACACTAGGCCAGTCATTTACCTTCTGACTTTTCTTATTTGTAAAGTGGTCACCAGGGTGTGTGGAAGGGTCAGCCTTTGTGAGATTATCCACAACAGTGGTATAGTAAGTGAGCAAATACTAAATGAATTTGGACAGGGGGTGCCTGGGTGACTCAGTCAGTTGAGCGTCTGACTCTTGATTTCAGCTCAGGTCATGATCCCAGGGATATGGAATCGAGATCTGCATTGGGCTCCATGATGAGAGTGGAACCGCTTAAGAGTCTCTCTCTCCCTCTGCCCCTCTCTCTGCTCTTGTACTGTCCCTCCCTCTCTCTCTCTCTCTCTATATATATATATATTCATATATATATACATTCACATATACATTCATATATATATATATGAATGAAGGAATGAAGGAATTGTATTTGAATTTGAATTTGGGCAGGTCCTCTTTGGAAGAATAAATTATCACCGTAAAACATTTAAATGTTCACAATCCCTGACCTGCACAAGATTCTCAGTACTTTTTGAATTATTTGGGTTAAAAGAGTACTAGGATCTTTTTTTTTTTTAACATTTATTTTTTGAGAGAGAAAGAGCATGAACAGGGGAGGGGCAGAGAGAGAGAAGGAGACAGAATCCAAAGCAGGCTCCAGTCTCTGAGCTGTCAGCGCAGAGCCCGACACAGGGCTTGAACTCACCAACGGCAAGATCATGACCTTAGCTGAAGTTGGATGTTTAACTGACTGAGCCACCCAGATTCCCTACCATTATTAGGCTCTTAGTCAAGGTCCCTCTCCACCAGGTTCTTGAACATTCTGTAGCTGGGCAAAGTCTGCTTGGGACAAGGTTTAAAGTAATACATATACATGGAAGAATAGCCCTGAATTGAAAGTAAAAATGAAAAGTAAATCTTTCTGTTCAAACACTGGGTCCCTCTTCCCAGAAGAAACTACTATTAAGGAAACCATTATATCTTTCAAAAAATGATTGAAAGAATCCTGCTATGAAATTCTCTCTTCTTGCTTTTGTAACTTAACAGAATTTGAAGATCTTTTAAGATTATATAATGATTGCTGCATGTATTTTGACAGTATTGCTTACTGATATCCTTCTGGGGCAGTAGTGGTTGACACCCTGTTTCCCCCTCCATCCCCCCACCCTGTCCTATAAGTATTTCATTGCTTTTCCTTGCTGCTTCATTGAATCTGTTGTGTTCAGTCTATTCCATATTTTTTTCTTTTGCTTCTCTTTTACTTCACCCTACTGGTGGCCTCCATGCCAGGGAAAGATTACCATAACTCTTGGCTGGCTGAAGAAGGATGCCAGAGAGCTGGGCTAGCAAAGTTCGGTGACAAAATTAGAATCCAAGGAGATCTTGACAGGCAGGAATCCAACTAGTTGACATTTAACAGGTATAAATATAGGGTCTTATGCATTGGTTTTAAAATACAGAAAACTTAGATTGGTGTAATTTGAGAGAGGTTCTGTAAAGTACTACACAAATGTAGTTTTTAAACTGTTCTGAACAAATCTAGTCCTAGAATTTTACATTAGTTCTAGAAAAGACCTCAGTGTCCTCATTCTGCATAGGTCCTCATTTATAAGGCTCCCTCTTTAAACTAAGAGAAAGCTTGCTGTTTGACATATAAAATATATTTTTAAAAATTAAATTATTTTCTTGACTGCCTAAAACTAGTAACTTCTTTATTAATTATTGAATGTCCACATGCTGGGCACTGTGATAAGGCAGTGAATGAGTCTGAGGAGACATAGGCAGAAGGAGAAAGGACTAGCATCTTCAAAGACAAGAGGCATGAAAACCTGGGATGTTCATTGCAGCTGGAACATTCTTGCTCTTTGGTATGGTCAATTGGTGTTTTCACCAACAGCCTTGTGTAAACACAGCTGCAGCCTTCCCAGTCATACTGCTGTCCCTAAGCCCTTTAAATATAGAAACCACAGAGCTGTTGGATGAGTAATTTCTTTTTATGTTTTCTCCAGTGTCAGATTTGAATTTGGATTCATTTAATTGCAGGTCTCAAGAACTGAAAAGGATTATTAGATAATATCTTGTGTACTTTTGTTTAACTTGTATATAGGTTGTTTTATTTTATTTTTTAATTTTTTAATGCTTTACTTATTTCTGAGAGACAGAGACCGTGTGAGCAGGGGAGGGTCAGAGAGAGAGGGAGATACAGAATCTGAAGCAGGCTCCAGGTTCGCGGGGCTCGAACTCAAACCCATGAGCTGTGAGATCATGACCTCAGCTGAAGTTGGACGCCCAACAGACTGAGCCACCCAGGCGCCCCATATATAGGTTGTTTAAAATGTGTAGCTGGGTTACCTTTCAGAATAATTATTATAGGAATCAGGAGTCCTGATTAGTTAATAGGTATAGCTACTAACTAATGAGAAAACATGACTTTGGACACACCTCTTCTTTGGGACTCTATTTCTGCATATAAAGAATGCAGAGTATTTGAAAAGTTCTTTTTGTGGGATTGTCCTGTGTTTGGCATGCCTGGCCCCAGCCCATTAAATACCAGTAGTGTTCTCTAGTCATTGTACAATTCAAATTGCCCCTGTTTGTTTCCAGAGACTACAGGATACTACCCCTGGTTGAGAACTACTTTCTTCCTTTCTTCTAGTTCTAATAGTCTCTGATTTATTTTTGGATACACTGTTCCCAGTTGTTAAAACAGAGTCTTCCTTTGTGAGGTAGTTTTACCTTTTTCAAATACCATGAATTTGTGTATATGCTTTTGTGTAAGGAACTGGATTTAATCGCTAATATTTAAGAACTTACTGTACTCAAGAGATTGGATACAAATTCTTGGTGATATTTGGAGTTAAAATCAGAATATCTCCATATTAACCCAACATCCCCAAACTAAGAATAAAGTGAAAATTTAGGAAAGGTAAAGGCCCGCTTAAGTGTATGGCTCTGAAATGTAAAGATATAACAGTGTTGGGTGTTGGGTCCTTGAGTGTTAGGGGGCTCTCCAAATGTTATATATGCTTATACAGTATAATGCTTACTTAATTTAAAAAAAAAAGGGAATACTATGTAGGTCTCCTGAGAACTTTCTTTTACTCTGTTGTTTCTCCCCCTGTCTCTGCCCCCAGAGGAACTTGTTATTGTCTCCCTATCAGCAACTTCATATAGTTTGACCTAGTAATAATTGTTAGTCTCCATGGTCTGTGGGCTCTGGATGGTGTGACTGTATCTTATGCATCTTATTGTTTTCAGAGTTAATGATTAGTAGGTAGTATGTGTTCAGTACTTATTTGTGAAATGAATGTATGAAAACTACTTGCTGTGAGAAAGTCTCAACTTTGCTTCACTCTACTACTACATTTACTACATTAAGCTGCTACTTCAGATGTGTGAAAATAAAATGTGAATTTCAGACAACTCAGTATTGTGGTTCAGAATACAAACTTTATTCACATCTGTCTCCATCATTAATCAGCATTGTGGCTTTGGGAAGATTTCTTAACCTAAATGCCTCGTGTTGCACTAGTGTAAGTTGTGCGTAGCAAACTTCCCTCCTGGGTTAGCAGAAAGGTCAGATGAGGTAACCTGTTGTCCTGCAGCCTGTTCTGCTCAGCAGCTGGAATATTCAATATGTGCTAGAGTCTGTACCACAAGAGACAAATAAGATATAGTCCCTGCTTTTGAGGAGTTCATTGGGGGGGAAAATTGATAGAATAAAAAATTATACTGGCAGTATGAATAGCCATTTATGCTTCTTCTAAAGACTGATAATTATTTTTAACAAGTGGTCCCCAGTCTTTATTGCTAGCATAAACTTTTATACAAGGTCACACAGGGTAACAGGTACCAAAGAGTCAAGTCAATAGTAATAGGGTTTGGGTTGAGCAGAAAAATGTTTAGAAATGAAGATGCCTTGTAAGGTAAATTGGGGTAGGGGAAGTTTATAGAAATAAGCATGATTCTTCATAGGGTGATAGAGATTTCTTGAGTGTGTGTTTCCCCAGGGTTTTTCATTGAAGTTTATCTCATTAATAGGTTCTTATTTAAACTAGGCACTATGTATAAAGTGGCCTTTGGAGAAAGGTACCTGATTTATGTTTTACACAAGTTCAAGCAATCCATCTACCTCCAAAGATGTACCAGATCTGCTGACTTTTCCTTGGACTTGCCAAGAAATATTTAAACTGACTGAGAAATTAACTCAGACTTTATGATATGTAGGGTTGCTTTAAGGAAGAGAAAAACTCTTGGCCAGTTCTTTGTTATTGTTTGCTTTGGGGGAAACTGGTTTTTGTTTTCTTCCTTTACCTCTTTTTCCCCTGCCTTCACTCTCCAAGACCACCTTCGTGCTGAGGATCTCCTCAACTGTGGGGTTATTTGGGAGCTATTCTTTGTGGGCTCCTCCACCCACTCTCAGCTGATGTCTTCCTGTCTGTATATTGCTCAAGGCATTCCTTCCCTCCTCCTGGTATTATCCTTATTCTTGTGTGTTTTCATCAGTCTGTATGATTACAAGCGTTGAGATTTGACTCACAGCCTACTGTTGATGCATTGCCTGTACCTATTAAAGGTATAGAAACACAAGTCAATGTTTGCCTCAAATAATTATTTAATATCAAGTTTTTCCTAAACTCCTTTTCCTTAAAAGGTTTATTTATTTTGAGAGAGAGAGAGAGAATGAGCACAAGAGAAGGGCAGAGAGAGAGAGGGAGAAAGAAAATCTCAAGCAGGCTCTGTGGTGTCAGCACACAGCCTGACACAGAGCTCGAACTGATGAACTATGAGCTCATGACCTGAGCTGAAACCAAGTGTCGGACACTCAACCACCTGAGCCATCCAGGTGTCCCAAGTTTTTTCCTCCTCCTGTTAGACTTGCTAAATAGTGGATTAGATCTGTGTTTCAGAGAGGAAAAACTTACTTTTAATCAAATGGATTTTTTTTCCTTTTAGCTCCAAAACCTGGGAATTAATCCAGCCAACATTGGATTCAGCACACTGACCATGGAATCTGATAAGTTTATATGTGTCCGAGAAAAGGTTGGTGAGCAGGCACAAGTAGTGATTGTTGACATGAGTGACCCAATGGCGCCAATCAGACGCCCCATCTCTGCAGAAAGTGCCATCATGAATCCAGCCTCTAAGGTGATAGCTCTGAAAGGTAAGCCTGATGGTATTTTCAGAAAGGAATTTTACCTCATTTTACCTGCTTTGTTACCTTAAATATCAGACAACTGTCAATAAATTCACAGCATAGTGTCATCAATAATACTAAACTTAATTACAAAAGTTTTAGCCGAAGCTGTGTTTTGCATACCTTATTTAATGAGAGGCCTCTGAGCACCTGAGCTTTTTGTGACATCATGCATACTGCCACATACGTGAGGGAGTGCATCCTCAGTGTGTCATCCTCATGGCTGCTACATCTAGAAAGGCCAACACTACACTGCATATGCTTATCACATAGTTGGGCTATGTGCTGCCCTTGACCTCATGATGGGCTGCTTTACAGTGGTGCCCCAGGGATCCTAGAGTATCAGCCAAGTTACTTAAACTACTCTTGTGAAACACATTGAGGACAGTATAGTTGTTGATTAATAGGATTCTACTTCCCTGAACTCAGGGGACGTTGGGTGCTTGAAATCTTCTAGTTACTTTGAGAATATAGAATCTATGATTTGGGAAATTGAAAAGATTATGCATATACTGGACTTGTTAATATTTTATGCAGAATGTATTATCACTTACCTTGAAAAGTGAAAACACTTTCTGGATCTAAAATTTGTGAATGCCAAATACTAGCTTTGCCTATGCTTCTGTTATGTTACAAAAATAGGCTCTACTTTGTCCTTTCAGTAGGTAAATGGGCATATGGAAGTTATAACCTTTCTGTTTAAAAAAAAAGCTTTTTTTTAAAATTTCAAATGACCTTTTTTTCTATGAACTCTGTTTCTTGTCAAAGTATTTTTTTGAACATGTAGTGTAAACATTTTAATTGAAAAAATTGCTAACCTTTATGGATCTTTTTTTAATATTTATTTATTTACTTATTCATTCTTTAAAGAGGTTTATTTATTTGGAGAGAGAGAGCAAGAGTACAACTAGTGGAGGGACAGAGAGAGATGGAGAGAAAGAATACCAAGCAGAGCTCAGTATGGGGCTTGATCCCATGAACTGTGGCATCATGACCTGAGTTGAAATCAAGAAGTGGATGCTTAACAGACTGAGCTACCCAGGCACTCCTAGGGATTCTTTATGATTACTTCGGTTCTTCTGCATTTTCTGTTTTGCAGTACTTTGTTTTTTTAGTTAATTAATTAAAAAAATTTGTAACATTTATTCATTTTCTTTTTAAATGTTTTATTTATTTCTAGGAGAGAGAGAGAGAGACAGCGTGAGCAGGGGAGGGTCAGAGAGAGAAGGATTCACAGACTGAAACAGGCTCCAGGCTCTGAGCTGGCAGTCAGCACAGAGCCCGACGCGGGGCTCGAATCCACGAACCGCGAGATCATGACCTAAGCGAAAGTCGGACGCTCAACCGTTTTGGGCTAAGCCACCCAGGCGCCCCAACATTTATTCATTTTTTGAGAGACACAGTATGAGCAGGGAAGGGTCAGAGAGAGAGGGAGACACAGAATCCAAAGCAGCCTCAAGGCTCTGAGCTAGCTGTCAGCACAGAGCCTGACACAGGGCTTGAACCCACAAACCGTGAGATCGTGACCTAAGCCGAAGTTAGACACTTAACCAACTGAGCCACTCAGGTGCCTCATTAATTAATTTTTAAAAAATGGGCTCCATGCCTAATGTCAGTCTCAAACTCAAGACCCTGAGATTGAGAGCCAAATTTCTACTGAGCCAGCCAGGTACCCCTAGTTTGCAATACTTTTGAGAGACCTTATCTGTCATAATGTTTGCTGTTTGGTATTCTAAGCGAGTCTCAGAGATGACCAGCAATTTAGACTTCCTGGTCCTCTAATATGATTCTCTTTACCAGTGTGCACTGTGGATCTCCTAGAGGGAGTTGTTGGACTGTGGTAGGAAAGTGGAGAGAACTTGGTATTTACATGCTGTCAATCCTGTCCAGCCAAAGTAACAACACACCTGAAGTTGAATAAGTTGGGTTTATTACTTGTTTGAGAGAGAAATCACACCATGGGGAGCTGGGAGGTATCACAGTATTACTAGAGAGTGTTATAAAGAATATTTTGTAGGATTTGGGCTTCGGTTGGGTGATTTGAGGGATGGTCTAATGAAACAGGAGTTTGCTATAGATTGAATATTGTTCGGGGCACCTAGATGGCTCAGTTGGTTAAATGTCTGACTTCAGCTCAGGTCATGATCTTGCTTTTCGTGAGTTCAAGTCTGAATCAGGCTCTGTGCTGACAGCTCAGAGCTTGGAGCCTGCTTCAGATTCTGTGTCTTCCTCTCTCTGACTCTTCCCTGCTCATGCTCTGTCTGTCTCTTTCTCTTTCTCAAAAGTAAATAAACATTAAAAAAAAAGATTGGATGCTGTTAGGAACTGGGGATAATTTTATGATTAGGTGTCTCAACAAATCTTATCTATAAGGAAGGGCAGACTAGAGCAAGGATAAAGCTGGAATTGGTTAAAGAAGTAGCAGTCATTCATTTCGGCCAAGAGAGGGGCTGTTTGGTATTTTGTGGGCTGCCCACTTACCTTGTTTTTGTCTGTACTTAGAATAGATTCTGAAGCAGCCTTGCTTTGTCTCACTTTATCATGGTCTCAGGAGGGACTTTTGTGAGGTTGCTGTTCTCTGAGATGGTTTATGTCCAAGAGGAGAGCAACATGGCCTGGCTATAAGGTAAGGCCAGCTTCCTGATGGCAGGCACTGCTCCTTTTTTTTTTTCATTCTCAGTGTTCATATGAATTGCTTCAGCTATGGAAGTTGAGTGCTGTTTTCTTTTGAATGAGGAAGTGTGAGCTGTGGAACCAAAGTTATATAATTTCAAGTATTCTAATTTTACTACAATCTTGTGACCATTAGGGTAACCTTGGACCCTTATAGTACAAATTGTTGGCAGGTGTGGTGGTGTGTTTCAAAGACCCTAGACCAAAACAAGCAAAAGTATCTTAAAAAAAAAAAAAAAAGAAAGATAGTTGTACAGTGGCTGAATTATAGAAATGATTTAATTAGACTTTTATCATTTCATATGACTTAGCTCCTTAGTGCCAGTGTGAAAGCATGAAAGTGAAGTCAAGGGTCCTGGTCTTAAATCTCACAGACTCACCATTTTGGCTGGTGAAGTCTTGTGATGGGAAAGGGGCTCTTCATGAGATGTACCTCTTTTTAAAAAAGGTCTGCCTTTGTAGTCTGTCCTTTTATCTGGCTGAGAGCTCCTGAGGTGCTCAGCCCATATCATTGCCTGGAGAAGTCTGGAGCAGATTCACTTACCCACACTCTCTTCAGCCTATGTCTACTGATGCTGTTTGTTGTAGTGACTATTTTAAAATCAGAGATACATTTTTACCCTTGACAGGAAGTAAGGGCAGAATTCCTCATCATCTTCATGAAACATTAATACACTAAATGAGGGATCAGTAAACTGTTGGGGTTTTTTACAGCCCTAAGCTAAAAATGGTTTTTATTTTTTTAAAAGTTGTAAAAACAGAAACAGATAAATATGTGACGGAGATCTTGTATGCCCCTATATAGAAAAATTTTCCTCACTACTTGCATTACTGGCCCAAGTATATTTTTTACTTTTATTATGAAACATAGCCCTTTTAGTAGTCATGTGTGTTTCTTTTTACAAACTTTACCTTTTCCCCTTAATTTTTAGAGGTGGATTGAGTATAGGCTAATACAGTGCCAGCCTAGCAGTTAGCGCTTGACCCAGGTGGGGAGGGGAGAGGTGATGGGATGGCTCCCCCATGTGGTAGCACATCCTTCACCCTTACAAGTGGAATCTAACAGAGGGTTGATTCCCAAAGGAAGTTGGTCCCTTTTTATAAAAATTCTTTTTGTGTCACTAAATATTTTGTACCTCATGTAAAAAAAGTTCTTTTTAACCAGTCTAATGATAACAAGTTTTCGAATTAGAAGAAATTTCCTGTAGATCTTAGGCTATTTGAAACTAAAAGGTACCTCCGTCCTATAGTTGAACTTCTAATCCAGGTACTTTTTTCTTTCTTAACCACTTTATTCAGGTATAATTTACATGCCATAAAGTTCATTTATTATAAGTGTACACTTCAGTGATTTTTAGTAGATTTATTGAGTTGTCAGGCTGCCTGGGTAGCTCCGTTGATTAAGCGCCTGACTTTTGATTTCAACTCAGGATCTTTTATATCCGTCTTCCTTCAATTAGCATGGTATGTTTGAAGTTCATCTACATTGTAGCTTGTGTCAGTAGTTAGTTCCTTCTTATGGTTGAGTAAAATTCCAACTTTATTATTCAGTGGATATATTCCATTTTGTTTCTCAGTTTACCAGTTTATGGACATTTGAATGGGTGCTAATATTTGGCCATTAAGATTATTGCTGTTATTAACACTTTTCTACAAGTCTTTGTAGGGATGTATATTTCCATTTTTCTTGGGCAAATACCTAGGAGTAGAATTGCTGGATCATATGGTAAATTTTTTTAGCTTTTTAAAATACTACCAAACTGTTTTCTCAAGTGGCTGTACCATTTTACATTCCTGCCAACAGTGTATGAGAATTCTAGTTTTTGCAACATGTATGCAACACTTGATATTGTCTTTTTTATTAATGCAATTCCAGAGGCTATCTGTGGATACCTCATGGTGGTTTTAATTTGCACTAATGCCTAATGATGTTAAGCATCTTTTCTTTTCATGTTGTTATTAGCCATTTATATGTCTTTTTTTTTTTTTGCTATTCATATATCTTGTTAGAGAAGTGTCTTTAAATTTTTTGCCCATTTTTGTAAAGTTTTTAAAAAGTTTATTTATTTATATATAGAGAGTGTGAGCACAAGCAGGGGACGGGCAGAAAGAAAGAGAGAAAGAAAGAAAGAGAGAATTCCAAGAAGGTTCTGCTCTGTCGGCTCAGAGCCCAGCTTGCGTCTCATTCTCATAAACTGTGAGATCATGACTCATTTGATTTGGCTCACCCAAATCAAACTCACCCAAATCAAGAGTCAAATGTTTAAACAGACTGAGCCAACCAGGTGGCCCTGCCCATTTCTTAATTGGCTTATTTGTCGTATTGCTGAATTTTAAGAGTGCTTTGTATATTCTAGATATATATCATTTATCAATTGTGTGATCTACATACATTTTCTCCCAATTTGTAGCTCATCTTTTTATTTTCCTAATATATCTTTTGAAGAAAAAATGTATTAATTTTTATAGAGTCCGGATTACCAGTTTTTTTTCCTTAATGGGTCACGATTTTGTTTTTTCTTTTTAATATTTCTTTTCTTAAATTTTTAAAATGTTTTTTTATTTATTTCTGAGAGAGAGAGAGAGAGACAGTGTGAGCAGGGGAGGGTCAGAGAGAGAGGGAGACACAGAATCTGAAATAGGCTCCAGGCTCTGAGCTGGCTGTTAGCACAGAGCCCAACACAGGGCTCAAACCCAGAAACCATGAGATCATTACTGAAGCCAAAGTCAGACACTTAACCAACTGAGCCACCCAGGTGTCCCTAATGGATCATGGATCATGATTTTGCAGACCTGCCTAGGAGTGCTTAGCCTAACCCAAAGTCATGATGATTTTCTATATTTTCTTCTAATGGTTTTATAGTTTTCATGCTTACATGTAGGTCCATAGTCTGATTTAAGTTACTTGTTGTATATGGCATGAGGTAAGATATGAGGCAAGAATGTTAGGCTTTTCTTCATTATTTCTTCTCCTTTTCCTTCTCCTCCTCCTCCCCCTCCTCCCTCTTCCTCCTCCCTCCTCCTCCTCCTCCTTCCTCTTCCTCCTCCTCCTCCTCCTCCTTCCTCTTGCTTCCTCCTCCTCCCCTTCCTCCTCCTCCTCTTCCTCCTCCTCTTTCTTCTTCTGTTGTTTTGTTTTGTTTTGTTTTGCAGGGATGAGAGCATTCAGTTGTCCCAGCACCATTTGTTGAAAAGACTATTCTAGACTATTCTTCCCCATTGAATTATCTAGGCACCTTTCGTAAAAGTCAGTTAACCATATAAATAGATCTGTTTCTGGACTCAGTTCTATTTCATTGATCCATGTGCCCAACCTTGTGCCAGTTACTTGATTACTATGGCTTTATAGTAAGCTTTTTAAAATGTTTGTTTTGGTGCGCCTCGATGGCTCAGTCAGTTGAGGGTCCGACTTCGGCTCAGGTCATGATCTCATGGTTCGTGGGTTCGAGCTCCATGTCAGGCTCTGTGCTGACAGCTAGCTCCGAGCCTGGAGCCTGTTTCAGATTCTGTATCTCCCTCTCTCTCTGACCCTCCCCTGCTCACGCTCTCTCTCTCTCTCTCTCTCTCTCTCTCTCTCAGAAATAAATAAAACATTTTAAAAAATTAAAATTTAAAAAATGGAATGTTTGGGTTTTTTGAGAGTGCAAGTGGGGAAGGGGCAGAGGGATATAGGGACAGAGGATCTGAAGCTGGGTCTGTGCAGACAGCAGCATGCCTGATGTGGGGCTTGAACTCGAAAACCACGAGGTTATGAACTGAGCCACTCAGGTGCCCCTGTGGCTTTCTAGTAAGTTTGAAATGAGATAGTGTTCGTATTCCAACTTCACATTTTTCAAAATAGTTTTTGAAGCTGTATTACCAGGTACTTTCTTTTTCTTTTTTTTTTTTCCTTTTAATTCTTTTTTTTTTTTTTGAGAAACTATGTATTTTTTTTTGTTTTTTTTTTTTACAAATAGTTTATTGTCAAATTAGTTTCCACATAACACTCAGTGCTCATCCCCATAAGTGTCCTCCTCTGTACCAGGTACTTTCAATTTCCACTTATGTTGTAGGATCAATTTCTACAAATAGCCTGATAGGATTTTGATAGGGATTGCATTGAATGTATTAATCAACTTGGTAAGAATTGCCTTCCGACAATATTGAGTTTTCTAGTCATTCAATATGGAATGTCTCTCTGTTTATTTAGATATTCAATTTTTTGATGATGTTTTATATTTTTTAATTTCTTATTTTAGAGTGAGAGTGAGAGAGATAGAGGACACAAAGGAGGGGCAGAGAGAGAGAATCCTAAGCAGGGTTCATGCCACAGGGCTCTATTTCATGACCCTGAGATCATGACTTGAGCTGAAATCAAGAGTTAGACATTTAACTAACTAAACCACCCAGGTGTTCCTGTTTTACACTTTCAGTGTACAAATTCTGAACAACTTTTGTTAACTTTATTCCTAAGTTCTTTAATTACCTTTGACATTATTGTATAAGGAGTTTTATTAATTTTATTTTTGGATTGTTTGTTGCTAATCTATAGAAATATAATTGACTTTTTAAAATTGAAGTATAGTTGATACACAATGTTACATTAGTTTCAAGTGTATAACTTAGTGTGATTCCACAAGTCTCTACATTATGTTGTGCTCACAAGTATAGCTACCACCTGTTACCATACAGTGCTATTATATCATTGACTATATCCCCTATGCTGCAACTTTTATCCCTGTGATTTATATCTTCCATAGAGAGAATCCTGTATCTTCCACTTTCCTTCATGCATTTTTATAATTGATTTTCATATATCCAGCTGTATCCTATACAGTTGCTAAACTTCTTTATCCTTAGAGTTTTTAATTGACTTCTTCGAATTTTTGATATACCACATCATGGTTATCTGCACATTGACAGTTCTACATCTTCCTTTCTAATCTGAATTCTGTTCAGTTTGTTTCAACATTGTATTGGCTGAATAGAAGTGGCAAGAACATGGGTGCCTCAGCGGTTGAGTGTCCGACTCTTGGTTGTGATCTTGTGGTGGTGAGATCAAGCTCTGAGTTGTGCTCTGTGCTGACAACAAGGAGCCTGCTTGGGATTTTCACTCTCCCTCTCTCTTTGCTCCTACCCTGCTTGTGTGCTCTCTCTCGCTCGCTCTCAAAATAAAAATGAAAAAAGAAGTGGCAAGAATAGACATCCTTGACTTATTTCTGAACTTGGGGAAATAATTTAGTCTTTGATCATTGAATATGATGTTAGTGGTAGGTTTTGGGTAGATGAACCCTTTATTAAGTTGAAGAAGTTCCCTTATATTTTTATTTTGTTTAGAGTTTTTATCATTAGAAGGGGTTGGCTTTTGCAGATGCTTTTCTGCATCTGTTGAGATGATCATATGGCTTTTGGCCCTTATTAGTGTAGTATATTGTGTGAACTGACTTGTGAATGTTAAACCAACCTTGCATTCCTGGAATGAGCCCCTCTTGGTCATGGGATATAATTGTTTTTATGTGTTGCTAGATTTGGTTCACTCAGATTTTAAGGACTTTTCTATTTTTGTGATAAGTGGTCTGTGGTTTCTTTTCTTGTGATGCCTTTGTCTTTGGTTAGTATTCCCTTACAGGATGATGTGGGAAGTGGACCCTCTTCTGCTTTCTGAGCTTGTGAGAGACTTCTTATTTCTGTTATCTTTGAGTATTTGATAAACTTCAACAGTGAAAGCCTTCTGAGCTTGGGTTTTTCTTTGTGAGATGATTTTAAATTAAGAACTCAACTTCTTTACTTGCTGTAAATCTGTTCAGATTTTCTTCCTTGTCTCAGTTTTGGTAATTTATCTTACTAGGAACTTATATACAAGTTATCTAAGTCTTCGTCTAATGTGTTGGCATAAAATTGTTCATACTCTTCACTGGTAATCTTTTTAATTTCTTCAAGATCACCAATGGTGTCCTCTCTTTTAGTCACGATTTTGGTAATTTGGGTTTATCTTTTTTTCTTGACCAGTCTAAGGTTTGTCAGTTTTCTTGATTGTTGTGAAAAGCCAACTTTTTGTTTTATTGATTTTTATTATTATTTTTCTCTTATCTTTCCTTGATTTTGCTTTACTCTTAATCTCTAAAAAAAAGTTATTTTTTGTTGCTTTGGGTTTAGTTGGCTCTTTCTGTAGTTTATTAAGGTGGAAACTTTGTTGATTTGAGATCGTCTTTTGTAAGGAAAATTTTCAAATATATTTATTTAGTTAAGTAGCCTGTACAGCCAACATGAGGCTCAAACTCACAACCCTGGGATTAAGAGTTGTATGCTGAGCCAGCCGGGAGCCACAGAGATCATTTTTTATGATCTTGACATTTAAAACAGTATATTTGCTCCATGGGTTATTTACATGTATGTTGTTGAATTTTCAAACTTTGGGACTATCCCACACTTTTTTCTGTTGTTGATTTCTAATAATTCTCTTATAATCAGAGAGCGTATTTTATGTGATTTCAAATTTTAAAATCTCCTAAGACTTTTTTATGGTGCAGCACATGATCTGTTCTCGAATATGTTCCAGGTATACTTGGAAAGAATTATTTTCTTGTTGGGTGATATGTTCTAAAGATGTCAGGTTGAATTTGCCAGTAGTATTCAAATATATTTTTTTTGTCTGGCTAATTATTGAGAGTGGGATATTGAAATCTCTAACTTTTTTTTTTCAATTTTTAAAAATTGATACCATATGTTTGCATGTATAGATGGATTAGGAGGAACTTAAGGTAGGACCATGGGGGAGAAGAAGGGGACAAATAGCTGGGGAGAGGGAGGCAGGCAAACTACGAGAGACTATTGAATACTGAGAACAAGCTGAGGGCTGATGGGAGTTGGGGAGAGGGGAGGGAGGGTAAAGGGCACTTGTGATGAACACTAGGTGTTATGTGGAAACCAACTTGACAATAAACTAAGAAAGAAAAATTAAAAAAAAGAGAAGAACGCTGTCTCTCTCTCTCTCTCCTAGAAATAAATTAAAAAAAAAAACATTTAAAAAAAAAAAAAAAGGGCGCCTGGGTGGCTTAGTCGGTTAAGCGTCCGACTTTCGCTTAGGTCATGATCTCGCGGTTCGTGGGTTCGAGCCCCGCGTCGGGCTCAGTGCTGACTGCCAGCTCAGAGCCTGGAGCCTGTTTCCGTCTGTGACTCCCTCTCACCTGACCCTCCCCTGCTCACGCTGTCTCTCTCTCTCTCTCCTAGAAATTAAAAAAAAAAAAAAAAAAAAAAATTTTTTTAAAAAAAAGAGAAGAAAACATTGTGGCTTAATACATATAATGAAATTTATTATAATAACCATTTTTTAGTGTAAGCACATTCATATTGTTGTACACCCATCAGTACCATCCACCTTCAGAACTATTCTTTTCCTTTTGAAAAACTGAAAGTCTGTATGCATTAAACAATAACTGAGAGAGGAGGGAATGAGGGACTTCCTCTCTCTCTCCCTGGCATCTACCATTATACTTTCTGTCTCTATGATTTTGACTACTCTAGATACCTAATATATGTAGAATCATGCAATATATGTCTTTTTATTAGTGGGTTATTTCACTTAACAGGATGTTTCTTTGCAGTTTTTTAAATTTAAAGTTTATTTTGTCTGAAATTAACCACCCTGCTTTCTTTCAGTTTTCATGGAATATCTTTTTTCATCCTTTCACTTTTGACATCTTTGTGTCTTTGGTTCTAAAGTGAATCTTGCAAGATATCCTGTAGTTGGATCATGTTTTTCTCTCTGTTTTGCCAGTTGATGTCTTTTGATTGGAGAGTTTAATCCATTTACACTTAATGTGTACTGATGAGGAAGGATTTTTCTGTCATTTTACTATTTGTTTTCTATACACTTTCTGGCTTTTTTGTCCTTCATTTCTTGAATTACTATCTTTCCTTATGTTTAGTTGTTGGTTTTGTTTTTGTTTTTGTGAAAACATTTAAACTCCTTTCTTGTTTCTTTTCTGTATATTCTATAGCTATTGTCTTTGTGTTTGCTGTGGAAACTATATTTAACATTCTGAAGTTATAACAGTTGAATTTGAAATTATACTGGCTTGACATTTTTTTATACAAAGTTTTTATTTATTATTTACTTATTTATTTGATATAATTTATTGTCAAATTGGCTAACATGCAGTGTGTAAAGTGTGCTCTTGGTTTTGGGGTAGATTCCCGTGGTTCATCGCTTATATACAACACCCAGTGCTCATCGCAACAAGAACCCTCCTCAATGCCCATCACCCATTTCCCCCTCTCCCCCATTGCCCCACCCACCCCAGTTTATTCTCTGTATTTAAGAGTCTCTTTTGGTTTGCCTCCCTCTCTTTTTGTTTTAACTGTTGATAACATACAAAAACTCTGTTCCTTTACATCTCCATTCCCACTTCTTTAGTTATTATCACAGAATTATGTCTTTATACATTGTGTATCCAGAAACATAAACTAATAATTCTTTCTCATACATTCATCTCTTGAGTTATGTAGAAAACAAAAAGTATAGTTACAGGGTGATTATAATACTAGTTTCTAGACTATTCATTGATTTTTTTAATGTTTTAGTCTATTAAATCATGTTGAAAACAAAAGATGGAGTTACAAACCAAAGTTACAATAGTATTAGCTTTTACAATTGCCTATGTATTTACTTTTATTAAGACCTTTCTTCAGATGGCTTTGAGTTACTATCTAATGTCCTTTCATTTCAACCTGCAGGAATCCCTTTAGCAGCACTTACTACTGGCACCAAACTCCTTTAGCTTTTGTTTATCTTGGAACGTTTTAATTTCTTTTTCTTATTTGAAGGACAGTTTTGCTGGATATAGGATTCTCGATTGGCAAGGATTTTTTTTCCTTTTAGTGATACTATAGTTCTGTTTAAAATTTTATTTCCAAATTGTGTGCTGCTGGCATCTAGAAATTCAATTGATATTTTTGTGTATTGACCTCATATCCTGCAGTATTGTTACATTCACTTATTAGTGCTGATAATGCTTTGTAGATTGATAGATTCCTTAGGATTTTCTTTGTAAACAGTTATGTTGTGTGTGAATGAAGGCAGCTTTACTTCTTTTTTTGTCTTTATGCCTTTTACTTTTCTTGCATTATTGCATTAGCTAGGATATCCAGTACAGTACCAAAAAAAAGTGGTTAAAAAATCCTTGCAATGGTCCTGATTTGGGGGGAAGCAGTATTTCATGTTAGTTCTAAGTTTTGCATAGGTACAAAGATCAAAACTCAACTTTTTATCAGAGGTGAAAACAATATGAGTCTCTTACCAGAGGATGGATACTAAAGCCTTTTGTCTAGAACCTAGCTGTCCTATTGGATGCTAGCCACATGAAGTTGTTTAAATTTAAATTAATTAAAGTTAAATGAAAATAAAAATTCAGTTTCCTTAAAGGTGTGTTACCAGACACATTTTAAATGCCTAATAGCCACATGTAGCTGGTGTCTTCTCTACTGGATAGGGCTAGTACAGAACATTTCCAACATGGTAGAAAATTATATTTAACAGCACTGGTCTAGAATTTAAGACAAAACGATGCTGTTATGTGGAGAAGTTGTTTAATTTGAAGGGATGATAGTATTCTTTCCTGAAAGTTGGAGATGCCAAAGAAAGATGTCTTTTTTTTTTTTTTTTTTTGCTGACTTATCCAGAAATATTTTAAAACTAGAAGAAATCAACTTAAAACTGATTCTCTTGATAGTTGCTTCAAAAGAACTAATTTCTGGGGAGCCTTGGGTGTCTCAGTCAGTTAAGTGTCCAACTTCGACCCAGGTCATGATCTCATGGCTTGTGAGTTCCAGCCCTGCAGTGGGCTGTGTGCTGACAGCTTGGAGCCTGGAGCCTGCTTTAGATTCTGTCTCCCTCTCTCTGTGCCCCTCCCTGATTTGCACTCTGTTTCTGTCTCTCAAATATAAAGAAACATTTAAAATGTTTTTTAAAAAAGAACTAGTTTCTGATTGTTATTCATATATTCTACATTTACACACTTTTACATTCTTCTGAAGAAGGAGGCTCTTATCAATATTGAGACATCAGGGTATGGTTAATTACTATGTAGGCAGCTTTCTTTCCCCTCTTTATCAGATTGGCTATAAGTTTTACAACTTAAAGTAATATTAACAGGAGTCAGAATTAATAGTGTAAGAATATGGGGGCTCCTGGGTGGCTCAATTGGTTTATCATCCAACTCTTGGTTTCAGCTCAGGTCATGATCTCACAGGTTTGCGGTTTGAGCTTGGGATTTGCTTTCCCTCCTCTTTCTGCCCTTCCTGTGCTCACGCTCTCTCTCAAAATAAGTAAAATAAACTTTAAATAAATAAAAATAAATGAATAAATAAGAGTGTAAGAATTTATCTTTCAGATTTTTAATTTATCTTTCTCTAATCTCCATTACATCAAATACTAGCTGGGAAGACACTTCAAATCTTTAATATTGAAATGAAGAGTAAAATGAAGTCTCATACCATGGCAGAAGAGGTGATTTTCTGGAAATGGGTTTCTGTGAATACTGTTGCCCTTGTGACTGAGACCACTGTCTACCACTGGAGCATGGAAGGTGACTCTCAGCCTGTGAAGATGTTTGATAGACATGCCAGTCTGGCAGGGTGCCAGATGATCCACTACCGGACTGATGAGTATCAGAAGTGGCTGCTCCTCGTTGGCATCTCAGCTCAGGTAAGCTTTTGGCTACCTTCAGGGACTGGTCTGATGGAATGTAAAGGTGTAATTCAGGGAGTGGTCTGATGCAATGTAAAGGTGTAATATTAAAGTTGGTATAGGTGTGAGGCAGAAGAAATAGGCCCAGGCCTAAAAGAAATAGAGGTTAACAAGAAATCCAAACTTTGGATCATAAAGAATTTTAATTTAACTTTCACCCATTAACTCTACTGTATTCCAATGGATTACTGATATTCCTTCCATAAACTATTTCCGGCACAGTTTTGAGAAGTGAATTGTTGAGGAATTTTGTAGAGGCACATGGAATCTATAGGTTTATGGGAAGTAGTTTTGGGGCTCTATTTTAAGGGCTTTGATGGAATGTTACTAATTCATATACTTTTATGATAACAGCAGTAACTTTCTGCTGTGCTTCCTTTCTTCATTCCTGGTGGCTAATTCAGTTACCAGATACTTGGTACTACAGGATGTTTGGCCTTAGATCTTTATTAGCTAATTCTAGCCATTAAATGGTCTTCCATGGCCTAGTGGGAAAGTATGAAAGTGTAGGATTCTAGTACTCAGAGAATTGTCAAACATATGAAGAGAGTGCTGTAGGAGCTGTAAGAGAATACCTTAAGTCAGAAAGAGTCCATAACAGAGAGAGCCTCTAGGCTGCATTTTGCCAGCTATAAAAGTGCACTTGGGAAATAAACTGTGTGTGAAGGCATGGAAGTGGAAGAGAATGGCTCTTTCTGGGAGGCTGGGGTCATCCACCTTGGCTGACACCTATAGGATGCATAAGAGGCAGGTGGAGGGGCAAGGCTGAGAGATGGGTGGGGGCAAGACTCAGGTACATGCTGCTGGCAGTGGCACTTGTGCAACAGGTTTTAAAGTGAGAGTGATATGATTTATTTTCCTTCTCTGCAGCATGTTGGGGTAGAAATAATGCTGTCAGTGATGTTGAGGAGGGACCACCATGAAAACTGGTGGCCGAGAAGCTAGTTGACAGGCAGATACAAGAATAAAGCCATATACTATGTTCTGGAGTAAAGACAAGTATGACAAAGTAAAGAGTGAGCAAAGCTGGAAGAAGTACTTCTCTCTACTTTGGAAGTCTCTTCTACTTTGCAACTCCCAGAAGTGAGCCTCGAGTTGAACTGGAGATGCAAGGGTTGAGATTTTATTTTTGTTTATTAGTTTATTATTTTGTTAAGTAATCTCTATGTCCAACGTGGGGCTTGAACTCACAATCCTGCATGAGTTGCATTCTCTAATGACTGAGCCACCAGGTGCCCTGAGGCAAGACTTGAGATTTTAGAGGTAAATGCCTAGAACTTGGAGGTGTATGAGATGCTTCTCAGGGAAAGGAGAGTTGGATGATGGACTAGCATTTGTCTCAGAATGAGGCATAGATGAGGGAGAGTTGACATATTTGTATTACACTGACAGGGTCTCAGATTACCTGGGGGTTCTTTGCTATAATTTAAGGAACTTGCTTAGCCACAGAGCCTTTCAGTGATAGCCCCATAGCTTCCGTTCAGCCCCAGTTACTTCTTGTTGTCAGGGCTGAGAGTTAAGCTGGACTGACAGCAAACATATTGGTAGGAAACCTCACATCACATCTGGAATAATAGACATTCCCATTGCCTCTACACATGATATAACATTATAATAGTTCACCCAGAATAGCTTGTTTGGGTCTAATTGCCCAGGCTTCCATAAAGAAGTAATTTTACACCTAGGTCATTTTCTGTGATATATCATCTATTAGTTGGAATGATTGCCTCTGGGGAGTTACTAATCATAGATTAGATGCTGTTTATGGAGTTTTTCTCATGTGGAAACTGCCTTTGGCTTTCTGCTGAAAGGATTTGGATGTTGATGGCCCTTATGATGGCCAGAGATTGCAGACAGTTCAGGTGTTGCTAATGGAAATGAAGACAGAGGAGTGTTTGTGATGTGAAGGGTGAGGAGTGTACCTTACACAGAGGCTGCATATGCCAAGGTGAATTGTGAGAGAGTCACAAACAGGTAAAACCTATATGACACGTGCTGTCATGGTAAATTTTCAAGATTGTATTGGCATGAGCATCACTTTGATTCCCAAGCCAGACAGAGACCCAGCAAAAAAGGAGAACTACAGGCCAATATCCTTGATGAATACAGATGCAAAAATCCTCAACAAGATACTTGCAAATCTAATTCAATAGCACATAAAAAGAATTATCCACCAAGATCAAGAGGGATTCATTCCTGGGTTACAGGGCTGGTTAAATATTTGCAAATCAATCAGTGTGATACATCACATCAACAAAAGAAAAGATAAAAACCATATGATCCTGTCAATAGATGCAGAAAAAGCATTTGACAAAATACAGCATCCCATCTTAATAAAGACCCTCGAGAAAGTTGGGATAGAAGGAACTTACTTAAACATCATCAAAGCCATCTATGAGAAGCCCTCAGCTAACATCATCCTCAACAGGAAAAAACTGAGAGCTTTCTCCCTGAGATCAGGAACACGACAGGGATGTCCACTCTCACCACTGTTGTTTAACATAGTGCTGGAAGTTCTAGCATCAGCATCAGACAACAAAAGGAAATAAAATGCATCAGAATTGGCAAAGAAGTCAAACTTTCACTTTTTGCAGATGACATGACACTCTACATAGAAAACCCGACAGACTCCACCAGAAGCCTACTAGAACTGATCCAAGAATTCAGCAAAGTTGCACAGTACAAAATCAACATACAGAAATCGGCTGCATTTTTATACACCAACAATGAAGCAACAGAAAGAGAAATCAAGAAACTAATCCCATTCACAATTGCACAAAACATAAAATACTTAGGAATAAACCTAACCAAGGATATAAGAGATCTGTATGATGAAAACTATAGAAAACTTATGAAGGAAATTGAAGAAGACACGGAAAAACATTCCATGCTCATGGATTGGAAGAATAAATATAGTTAAAATGTCATTACTACCCAAAGCCATCTATCTATACATTCAATGCAATCCCAATCAAAATTGCACCAGCATTCTTCTCAAAACTAGAACAAACTATCCTAAAATTTGTATGGAACCACAAAAGATCCCGAATAGCCAAAGTAATATTGAAGAAGAAAACCAAAACAAGAGGCATCACCATCCCAGACTTTAGCCTCTACTACAAAGCTGTCATCATCAAGACAGTATGGTATTGGCACAAAAACAGACACATAGACCAATGGAATAGAATTGAAAACTCAGAATTGGACCCAAAAGTATACAGCCAACTAATTTTTGACAAAGCAGGAAAGAAAGAGTATCCAATGGAAAAAAGACAGCCTCTTTAACAGATGGTGCCGGGAGAACTGGACAGCAATATGCAGAAGGATGAAACGAGATCGTTTTCTCACAGCATACACAAAAATAAACCCAAAATGGATAAAGGACCTGAATGTGAGATAGGAAACCATCAAAACCCTAGAGGAGAAAGCAGGAAACAACCTCCTTGACCTCCACCGCACCAATTTCTTACTTGACACATCCCCAAAGGCAAGGGAGTCAAGAGCAAAAATAAACTCTTGGGACCTCATCAAGGTTAAAAGCTTCTGCATGGCAAAGGAAACCATCCATAAAACTAATAGGCAACCAATGGAATGGGAAAAGATAGTTGCAAATGGTATATCAGATAAAGGGCTAGTATCCAAAATCTGTAAAGAACTCATCAAGCTCCATGCCCGAAAAACAAACTACCCAGTGAAGAAATGGGCAGAAGATATGAACAGACACTTCTCCAAAGAGGACATCCAGATGGCCAACAGACATGAAACAATGCTCAGCATCCCTCCTCATCAGGGAAATACAAATCAAAACCACACTGAGATACCACCTCACACCAGTCAGAGTGGCTAAAATGAGCAAATCAGAGGACTCTAGATGCTGGCGAGGATGTGGAGAAACGGGCACCGTCCTACACTGTTGGTGGGAATGTAAACGGGTGCAGCCCCTCTGGAAAACAGTGTGGAGGTTCCTCAAAATATTAACAATAGAACTCCCCTGTGACCCAGCAATAGCATTGTTAGGAATTTACCCAAGGGATACAGGAGTGCTGATGCATAGGGGCACATGTACCCCAATGTTCATAGAAGCACTCTCAACAATAGCCAAAACATGGAAAGAGCCTAAGTGTCCATCAACTGATGAATGGATCAAGAAGACATGGTTTATCGACACAATGGAATACTACATGGCAATGAGAAAGAATGAAATCTGGCCATGTGTAGCAACATGGATGGATCTTGAGGGTGTTATGTTGAGTGAAATAAGTCAGGCAGAGAAGGACAGCTGCCATATGTTTGCACGTATAGGAGGATTAGGAGGAACTTAATGGAGGAAAATGGGGGGAGAGGGAGGGAGGCAAACCATGAGAGACTCCTGAATGTTGAGAACAAACTGAGGACTGGTGGGTATGGGGGAGAGGGGAAGGGGGTGATGGGCATGGAGGAGAGCACTTGTGGGGATGAGCACTGGGTGTTGTATGGAAACCAATTTGACAATAAACTATTATTAATAAATTTTTTTAATTATAAGGGGCGCCTGGGTGGCTTAGTCGGTTAAGCGTCCGACTTTTGCTTAGGTTATGGTCTCGCGGTTCGTGGGTTCGAGCCCCGCATCGGGCTTTGTGCTGGCTGCTGGCTCATAGCCTGGAGCCTGTTTCAGTCTGTGAGTCCCTCTCTCTCTGACCCTCCCCTGCTCACGCTGTCTCTCTCTCTCTCCTAGAAATGAATAAAACATTAAAAAAATTTAAAAACATTTTTTTTAATTATAAAAAAGATGGTACTGGCATGAAAAGAAAGAATTGGGGCTCAGTCAGTTAAGCATCTGACTCTTGATTTTGACTCAGATAATGATTTTTTTGGTCATGGGATCAAGCCCCGCTTTGGGTTCCATGCTGAGTATGGAGCCTGGTTGAGATTCTCTCCCTTCCTCTCCTTCTGCCCCTCCTCACCCTCAAAAAAAAAAGAAGAAGAAAGAATGGATTCACTCTCCCTTTGTGAAGACAGGAGGGGAGCTGGAAGATCCCTCTTCAGTAGCCTTTCATGCTATTCAAGACTTATTGGGAAAGTTGTGCTTTCTGAGCCTTTATGTTGCTTTCTGAAAGTGTACCCTAGAGTAATAGGACCCTCAACCAAGGAATGAAGTTACTCACAGTATTAGCCTTTGTTAATCTATCCCTAGTTGCCCAAAATACTTTTTGTTTTTTAATTTCCTCTTTATTCCATGAAGCTCAATCTTTGTACTGAATCTGGTCTGGGAATGTGTTTGTTCCCTCAGAAATGATGATGTCTGAGGGGTAGGAATGAAGCTTTGAGCTAAGACTTAAAAACTAGATCACAGTTCATTCACTCCACACTTTATTCTGCCTCTAATACTTTCTCAAAAGCCCTTTGCTCCATTTTGACCTGAGTACTTCAACTGTTATTTTATTCTTCTTAGCCAGAGGTCAGCATATTTTTTTCTATAAAGGCCCAGATAGTAAATGTTTTTTGCTTTTTGGGCCAAAAAAATATCATGTTTGTCACAACTGTTCAGCTGTGAAGTTTTAGTATAGGCAGCCATAGATAATATGCAAATGAATGAGCATGACTTCAGCTAATACAATTTTATTTACAAAAACAAGTGGAAGAAACCATATAGAAATAAAAAGAATTAATGGGGGTACTAAGAATATTGTATACCAATAAATTAGATAATTTAGATGAAAGGACTAATTCCAGGAAGACATAGACTACTGAAGTTGATTCAAGAAGAAGCAGAAAATCTGAATAAGCCTATAAAACAAATTAAGACATTCAATCAGTAACGAAAAAACTACCCACAAAGAAAAACTCTGACCCAGATGGTTTCACTGGTTATTCCTAAGTATTCAAAGAAAAATTAGTACTAATCCTTCACAAATTTCTCCAAAACATAGAAGAGGAGGAAACACCTCTAAATTCATCCTGTGAGGCCAGTAGTACCCAGATACCAAAACCAGACAAAGACATCATAAGGAAAGAAAACTACAGACTATTATTTCCTCTGAATATAGATGTAAAAATCTTCTAGTAAACTGAATCCAGCAACCTATAAAAAGAATTGTATGCCATGACCGAGTGGGATTTATCCAGGAATACAAGGTAGGTTTAATATCCAAAAATCAATTAAAATAATGCGTAATATTAATAGAATAAAAGACAAAAACCATATGGTCATCTCAGCAGACACAGAAAAAGCACATGATAAAATCTAACACTTTTTTTTTTTTAATGTTTTATTTATTTCTAGGAGAGAGAGAGACAGCGTGAGCAGGGGAGGGTCAGAGAGAGAGGGAGTCACAGACTGAAACAGGCTCCAGGCTCCGAGCTGGCAGTCAGCACAGAGCCCGACGCCGGGCTCGAACCCACGAACCGCGAGATCATGACCTAAGCGAAAGTCGGACGCTTAACCGACTAAGCCACCCAGGCGCCCCTCTAACACTTTTTTTGATGAAAATGATCAACAAAGCAGGAATAAAAAGGAACTTCCTTAACCTGATAAAGGTAATCTGAGAAAAGCACACAACTAACCTATTACTTACTAGTGATAGACTGAAAGTTTTCCCCCTAAGACCAGAATAAGACAGAGATGTCCACTTTTTTTTTCTTTTTTCTTTTTTTTTTTTTTTAATATTTAACAACTGATTCAGTTCCTTTAATAAAACATTCAGAATACAAAATGTATAATAGCCACCTCTATTAATTATAATATTCTTTTTTATTTTTTTACAAATAGTTTATTGTCAAATTAGTTTCCACAAGTGTCCTCCTCCATGCTCCTCCCTCCCCCCCCCCACATCCATCAGTCCTCAGTTTTTGTCAGCATTCAAGAGTCTCTCATGGTTTGCCTCTCTCCCTTTCCCCCACCATTTTTCCCCCCTTGTTCCTCTGTCAAGTTCCTCCTCATCCTTCTATACATGGAGAGATGTCCACTTTTACCACTTCTGTTCAACATTGGACTAGAAAGTAGCTAGAGCAATTAGAAAAAGAAATAAAAGGCATTCTGATTTGAAAGGAAGAATTAAAACTGTTTTCAGTAGACATGATTTTGTATATTGAAAAAGGTATCCAATAGAAAAATTCTAGAAGTAACAAGTACAACAAGGTTACAGAAAGTAAGATCAATATATAGAAGTCAACTGTGTTCTTACACACTTGCAATGAACAATTGAAAAATGAAATTCCATTCAAAATAGCATCAAAAATAATAAAATACTTAGGAATATGTTTAACAAAAGATATGTATAATTTATATTCTTAAAATTATAAAACACTGTTGAAAGTAATTAAAGAAGATCTAAAATGGGAAAACATGTTAATATTTTTAAGATGTTAATACTCCCCAAGTTGATCCAAATTGATCTGAAGATCCAGTGTCATCCCATTCAGAATACTAACTAACTTTTATGTAGAAATTGGTAAGCTGACCCCAAATTCATATGGAATTGCAAGGAACTTAGAACAGCCAAAACAGTCTTGATGAAAACAAAACAAAGTAAGAGGAGGCACACTTCCCAATTTCAAGGCTTGCTACAAACTTACAGTAATCAAGACAATACAGTACCAAGATAAGATTAGACATATAGATAATAAGATAGAATTGAGAGTCCAGAAATATACCTTTACATTTATGGTCAGTTTATTGTTTTGATAAGGATGCCAAGACAATTCAGTGGAGGAAAAAGTAGTCTGTTCAGCAAATGGTTTGGAGACACTGGATATCTGTATATACAAAAGCATGAAATTGAACCCATACCTCTAACTGAAAGTGGATCAGACCCAAATGTAAGAGCTGAAGCTATAAAACTCTTAGGAGAAAACGTAGGAGCCAATCTTAGTGACCTTGAGTTAAGCAGAACCTTTGTAGATAACATCAAAAGCATAAGCATCAAAGAAAAACAGATAAAACAAAATTAAAATCTTTTGTGCTACAAATGATACCATCAGTAAAGTGAAAAAATAACCACCATTTGAAGAAAATATTTCAAGATCAGATATCTGACAAGAGACTTGTATCCAGAATATATAAAGAACTCTTACAACTCAATGATAAAAAGGCAAATAGTTCGGTTTACAAATGGATAAATGATTTGAACAGATATTTCTCCAAAATGCTATTTATATGGCCAGCAACACATGAAGAGATTGTCAGCATAATTAGTCATTGTGGAAATACAAATCAAAACCACAATGTGAGGGGCACCTGGCTGGGTCAGTTATTAGAGCATGCAACTCTTGATCTCAAGGTCATGAGTTCGAGACCCACATTGGGCATAGAGCTCACTTAAAAAAACAAAACAAACATAAAATATGGGTATCACTTCACACCTACTAGGATGGCTCTTATGAAAAATATTGACAATAACAAATGTTGCCAAGGATGTAGAGAAATCGGAACCCTCATACATTATTAGTGGGAATGTAAAGTGCACAACATAGTTGTGTTAAAGAGTTTGTTAAATGTAGAGTTAACATGTGACCTAGGAATTTCAGTCCTAGTTACATACCCAAGAGAAATGAAAATATACATCCACACAAAATATTATACACAGAACATCAGCAGGATTGGTGGAGAAAGGACCTTTGAAAATCTACTCCATAAAAGCAGTGAGAACATTGGCAGAAATTCTCAAATTAGCTTTTTCAGAGTTCTGGAAATTAACTGCAAGCTTAAAAAAATCCAGAGAACTTTTATTTGAGAATATTTGCTATATCTTGGAACAGCAAGCTTGGTGACATTTTATCTTGTGCTATTCCCATTCCCTTTTATACAGCTTTCTGATGATAGCCTTGAGAACCAGTACCTCCACAAATTGGTGAAATACAGCAATAGCCTCTAAAGGAGGCAAGAATGGTTTAGAGTTCCCTCAAAAGCACCTTTCCCAGATAAATGTCATTATTTGACATGTCTAGCAGTTTCTTGGAAATCTCCATTCAAGGACCTTGTCTTTTATTTCTTGCTCAGTGTAAACAGCTTTATCTCCTGGGATACTTATGATACACCATTAGTAGCAATTGTTTAACATCACAGCTGCTTGTGGGAATGATAATAGTTGAGGCAAATAAGAAGCTGACTAAAAATTAAAAAGAAAGTAGGCTATGAAATGAGGTGTTCATAGGGGGCTTTCAAAAACTGCAGCAAATATCCTTGGGAATCTGGAAGACCATGTACATGCAAAAGGCTGTGCACCTTCCCAGGAAGAATTGACAAGGCCCTAAGTTCTCACCTCTGGCTGATCTCAAGGCTCTGTACAAGCAGTATGTGAAGGCTAAAGGCCAAGGCAATATTGGAAGCTGCCTGTCAGAGTATTGAAGAACTGTCTCAGCACACACACAGAATCTTAGCAAAGGCTGACACTCAAGGCATTTATTTAAGGAATCTCTTGCAAATTATTAACTGACCACTAAGCTGAATAGAGACCACAGTGACCACATATGACGAAGAATACAGACTTTACAGAATCAGTTCAGGAAATTTGCTAAACAAACAAATACAGTACACCCAGGAAGGGGAGAATATCTGTTTCTAGAATTATTACTTTATGTTATTTAAAATATCCATCTTTTAACAACAACAGCAAAAATGAAATGTGCAAAGAAACTGAGTATAGCCCCTACTCAAAGTAGTCAGTAGAGACCGTTTTGAGGAAGCTCAAGCTTGGAGTTTCTTTCTTTTTTTAGAGATTTTTTTTTAATGTTTTTTATTTATTTCTAAGAGAGAGAGAGAGAGACAGCGTGAGCAGGGGAGGGTCAGAGAGAGAGGGAGTCACAGACTGAAACAGGCTCCAGGCTCTGAGCTGGCAGTCAGCACAGAGCCCGACGCGGAGCCCGAACCCACAAACCGCAAGATCATGACCTAAGCGAAAGTCGGATGCTTAACCGACTAAGCCACCCAGGCGCCCCTGGAGTTACTTTCAATAAGACTTTAAGTCAGCTATTTTAAATATTCCCAGAGAACTAATGGAAAGCATGCCCAAAGAACTAAAGGGAAGTATGAGAACAGTGTCTCTCCACATAAATCAAAACAATAAACAACTGGGAAAAACACATAACATATAAACTTGTTCAGTCACTATGTTGTACACCTGAAAGAAATGTAACATTGTGTATCAACATTGTATATTCATTATTGTGTATTCATCAATAACACTGTATTCAAAAAAGGTGAACGTTTTACAGTTACATCAAAAACATTAAGTGGCTAGGAATGAATCTAAAATGAATATGTGAACTTGTGCATGCTCTCTCTCTAAAATAAAATTATAAAAAATATCATAAAATGAAAAAAAAAAAGCCCAACCTATAAGAGTGCTTGGCTGGCTCAGTCAGGAGAGCATACAACTCTTGATCTCAGGCTTGTGAGTTCAGACTCCACGTTGGACATAAAGCCTGCTTTTAAAAAAAAAAAAAAACCACCACTGAGTAGGCCGACATACATACTGGGAGTCCCACAAGGAGAGAAAGAAAGGGGAAGAAAGAATATTTGAAGAAATAATGGTCCCAAACCTAGCAAATTTTATAAAAACCATTAATCTACACAATGAGAAAGCTCAAAGAGATCCACACCCAGATATATCACAACTAAACTATCAAAAGACAAAGAATCCTGACAGCAATAATAAGGAAGCACACTAATCTTGTACAGTGACTCTCAATCAGATTAACAACTGATTTCTCATCAGAAACCATCCAGGCCAGAAGGCCTGGATGATACAATCAAAGCACTTTAACAAAAACAATAAAAGATTGTCAACCAAGAATTCTATATCTAGCAAAATTATTCTTCAAGTAATGGAGGGGAAATTAAGGCATTTCCAGATAAACAAAAACTGAGAGAATTTGTCTGTAACAGATCTGCCCTACAAAAATACTAAAGAGAATCTTTCAAGTGGAAGTGAAAAGATCCAAGTCAGTAATGCAAACCCACACGAATAAAGAGCACTAATATAAATAACTATATAGAAAAATATAAAAGACTGTATAAATATAGTTTTTTGTTTTGACTCTTTTTTCTTGTGAGTTAAAACTACGAAAGCAATGATTATAAATCTGTGTTAGCAGGTATATAAAATATATAAATAATGTACTTTGTATGACAAAACCGAGGAGGAGTGGAGCTATAAAGATGCAAAGTTTTTGTATACTATAGAAATTAAATTGACATTAACCCAAATTAGATTGTTATAAATTAAGAGCTTAATTGTAATCCTGAAGCAACACTAAGAAAGTGACTTGTAAAAATCATAAAAGAAATAATGAGATCATTAAAATGACCCACTAGAAAATATCTATTTAACACAGAAGAAGGTAGTAATAAAATAAGAGAGAAACAAAGAAGACATAGACATAGAAAACAAATAGCAAACTGGAAGAAGTAAATCTTACCTTATCAGTAATTGCATTAAATGGATTAAACACTTACAAGGCAGAGATTGGCAGAATATATAATGTATTTTTTTAAAGGTTATTTATCTTGAGAGAGAGAAAGAAGCAGACCATGTAAACAGGGGAGGGACAGAAAGAGAGAGGGAGAGAAAGAATCCCAAGCAAGCTCTGCACTGTCAACGCAGAGCTTGATGCAGGGCTCAAACTTGCAAGCTGTGAAATCATGACCTGGGCCAAAACCAGGAGTTGGACACTTAAACAGCTGAACCGTCCAGGTTCAGGGGATTGGCAGAATATTAAAAAACAACAACAACAACAACAACAACAACCCATGATCCAACTATATATACTGTCTACAGGAGACACACTTTAAAGATATAATGGATTGAAAGAAAGTGGGAAAGATACACCATGTATATTATACCCAAAAGAAGCTGGATGGCTATCTTAATATCAGATAAAGTAGATGTTAAGATAAAAATTGTTACTAAAAACTTATATATATTCATGGCAACATTATTTATTTTATTTTTTTAAGTTTATATTTAAACTCTAGTTAACATATAGTGTTATATTAGTTTCAGGTGTACAGTATAGTGATTCAACACTTGAAGTATGACACTTAATCCACATCACCTGTTTTACCCTCCCACCACCCTCCCACCTCCCCTCTGGTAACCATCAGTAACAACATTATTTATTTTAACCAAAAGATGGAAACAGCCCAACTGTTCATCGACTGGTAAATGCATAAATAAAATGTATATCTCATACAGTGCAATATTTATTTGACAATAGAAAGAAATGTACAGTTGACCGTTCAGCAACATGAGTTTGAACTACACAGGTCTACCTATACATGGATCTTTTTTAGTAAATACAATACAGTATCGTAAATGTATTTTTTTCTTATGATATTCTTTTTTTTTATTATTATTTTTTTAATGTTTTATTTATTTCTAGGAGAGAGAGAGACAGCGTGAGCAGGGGAGGGTCAGAGAGAGAGGGAGTCACAGACTGAAACAGGCTCCAGGCTCTGAGCCGGCAGTCAGCACAGAGCCCGACGCAGGGATCGAACCCACGAACCGCTAGATCATGACCTAAGCGAAAGTCGGACGCTTAACCGACTAAGCCACCCAGGCGCCCCTTTCTTATGATATTCTTAACATTTTCTTTTCTCTAGCTTACCTTATTGTAGCAAATGCAGTATATAATACATATAATATACAAAATGTATGCTATTTGTTATTGCTACGGCTTCTAGTCATCAGTAAGCTATTACTAGTTAAGTTTTTGAGAGTCAAAAGTTATAGATTTTTGACTGTTTCAGAGTCCATGACCCTAACCCTCACTTTGCTCAAGTGTCAACTTTACCAATATATGCTATACCATGTTTAACCTTGGAAATATTAAGCTAAGTGAAAGATACCAGCACAAAAAAACACATATTGTATGATTCCATTTTTATGAGATGCTTAGAATAGTTATCTACAGAGATCACAAATGGGTAGGTAGTTGCTCTGATTGGGAGTGGAGGGTGGGAGGCGGGAATGGGCATTGACTGCTAATGAGGTTTCTGTTAGGGATGAAAGTATTTTAAAATTACATTGTAGTGATGGTTGTACAGTCTTGTGAATAAACTGAAAAATATTGGATAGTATGCTTCAAATGAATGAATTATGTGGTATATGAATTATATCTCAATAAAGTTGTTAATACCTTTAGGAATCATACTTATTTATAAGGAGATCATTATGTTTAAGAAATATTTTAAAAGAAAAGATTGTGGGGCACCTAGGTGGCCTAGTTGGTTAAATGTCTGACTCTTAATTTCAACTCAGGCCATGATCTCTCAGTTTGTGAGGTCAAGCTCCATGTGGGGTTCTGTGCTGGCAGTGCAGAGCCTGCTTGGGATTCTCCCCCTCTTCCTGCCCCTCCGCCACTCATGCTCCGTATCTCTCTCAAAATAAATAAACATTTAAAAGTTAATGAATAAAAGATTATAAATCACAGTGTTACTTATTTGTGTTTTACTGACAAAAATAAAAACCAACAAACAAAAAAATCCAAGCTAAAAACTGTTTCTACTCTCACTATACTTCTGACACCAAAGATGTTGTCTTTTCTACACCAAACAATTCTCTAATTCTCTGTGGACACCAGCTGGAGGTCCAAGAATTAGTGCAGACCTCACAGGTTAAGGGTTCAATCCCATAAGACTGCCCCCATGTCTTCAGATGCCAGCCTCAAGTCCCAGGCCACCAGTACCTCTGACCAACAAGCTGTAAATCAGGGGTTCCCACAACCTTAGTTTTGATAATTTGCTAGAATGGCTCATATAGCCCAGGAAGTTACTATTACTGGTTTATTAAAAATGACATATATTAAAAAGGAGCTCTCTGAATGCCAATTCAGAGTTTTTTTAATGGAGATTTTCATTGGTCATCAACTCTGTCTCCAGGCCTATTTCCTTTCCTGGAGGTCAGGATGTGGTGAGGCTTAAAGTTCCAAACTGTTAAGTCCTTCTGGTGAGGAGACCCCATGCTGAAGCTATCTAAGTACCACCACCACCAGCCCCCCCAGCCACCAGCCATTCTCATTAGCTTACCAAAAAACACTTCTATCACTCTGAAGATTCCAAAGGTCTTCAAAGCTTTTTTCTCTCAAAGATGCACCAATCACTCATATCACTTAGGAAATTACAAGGGTTTTAGGAGTTCTGTGTCAGGAGCCAGAGATGAGGACTAAGTATGTATTTCTTATACTATCACATAAGCATTCAACGACAACAGCAAACCCATGGACATAAGGATAGACACGTAGACCAGTGGAATAGAACTGAGAGTCCAGGAGTAAACCCATACATTTATGGCCGATTGATTTTTGTCAGAAAAGACTATTCTCTTCAACAAATGGTGCTAAGATACCAGGATAGTCACATGCAAAGGAATGGAGTTGGACCCCTACCTCATACCATATGTATAAATTTAAAATGGATCAAAGACCCAAATATAAAAGGCAAAACTGTAAAACCTTGAGAAGAAAACATGGGAAATGTTCATAACTTTGTATTTGCCAATGGATTCTTAGGTATAACACCAAAAGTAAGATCAACAAAAGAAAAAATAGGTAAATTGGACTTAATAAAAATTAAAAACATGTGAATCAAAGGCATTGTCAAGAAAGTGAAAGGACAAACCTACAGAATGGCAGAAAATATTTGTAAATCATATATCTGAAAAGAGTCTATCTAGAATATATCGAGAACACTTATTACTCAACAATAAAAAGATGTCCCAATATTAAAATGGGCAAAAAGACTTCAATAGACATTTATCCAAAGATACACAAATACCTGACAAGCACATGAAAAAATGCTCTACATCATTAGTCACTAGGGAATCACAAATCAAAACCACAGTGAGGTACCACCCATTGGGATAGTTGTAATTTTTTTAATGGGTAATAACAAATATTGGTAAGGATGTGGAGTAATTGGAATCCTTGTATATCAGTAGTTGGAATGTAAAATGGTTCATCTCCTGTGGAATACAGATTGATGGTTCCTCAAAAAATTTAACATTAAAGCTAGCTTTTGACCTAGCAATTCCATGCGTAGGCATCTACCCAAGAAAAAGAATGAAAACGTCCATATAAAAACATGTACACAGATATTTATAGCAGCATTTGTAGCTAAAAGGTGGAAACAACCCAAATGTTCACCATTGGATGAATGGATAAACCAAAATCTATACAGAAATGGAATATCACTCCACCCTTAAAAGGAGTGAAGTACTGATACAGGCTACAACATGGATAAACATTGAAAACCTCACTAAGTGGAATAAGACACAAAGGCCACATATTTTATGATCCCATTTATATGAAATATTTAGGTACATCTACAAGACTAAAGACTAGTGGTTGCCAGGGACTGAGGGGAGTGGAGATGGGCCCTAACTTTTAATACACATGGATTTTTTTGGATGATGGAAATGTTTGAAACCATATAGACGTGGTTGCACAATATTGTGAGTGTAGTAAATGTCACTAAATTAAACCCTTTAAAAATGGGTAATTTTATGTTATATGAATTTAATCTCAATAGTAAGGAGACAGGAGGAGAAAGAAGGGTGGATTTTGGCCCACACGGCCATTGTTTGCCTACCCCGTCCAAGCATTTTCAAACACTTCCCCTTTTCTTCCTTACCTTTTGACCTCCAGCCTGGGTGTCACTGGGAAGTCTTCCCTGACTCAACAGACTGTGTGAGGTCACAGCATCTCACTCTATCCTGGGTCATAGCAGGTCATAGCAGTCAGCACCATATATTGACTTGCTTGTTTCCTTGCTAGAAACTCTTAACATATGTCCTTAAGGGAAGGGTCTGGGTCATACTCACTTTTTTTTTCTTCTTTTTTCCTTTTTTTTTTTTTTTAACGTTTATTCGAGAGATAGAGAGACAGAGACAGAGTACAAGCTGGGAAGGAGCAGAGAGAGGGGGAGACAGACTCTGAAGCAGGCTCCAGGCTCTGAGCTGTCAACACAGAGCCCGACATAGGGCCTGAACTTGTAAACCATGAGATCATGACCTAAGTCAAAGTCTGACACTTAACCAACTGAGCCACGCAGGCACCCATATTCACTTTCGTTATCCTTAGCCCTTCACATGGTGCCTGGCACAAAATAAAGCATTTTTGCATTGAATCTTTGTCAGCTACAATCCTCAACATGCCCTTTCCCAAAGTATACATAATACTCAGCACCCCCATGCGGTGGACTTTAGGCAGGAGCCTAAGGTTCAGAAGCAGGTCACAGACCCAAGGCTACACCTGTAGCCTGTAAGTGGGTCCATGAGGACAGGCAGTGCAGGAATCCAGGTCTGTCTTGATCTGAGGTGTTCTCTTTGCTACTCCTTTTCAAGCTACTAAACCTTGGCTTTGGTTTAGTCTTCTCTAGCATTGGGAGTCAGAGGCACTGTCTCTGTATTGTCTGCAATCTTCCCATCCTCTCCTGGGAGAGTGATTCTTGTCCTATACTTACTACTCTCATTTAAAAATGTTATGGTTCGTTCTGTTGTTAGAGTATACACATTTATATTTATCTACAAGTTGCTCCCCTGCTTCTCCCTCTTCCCAGCCTTTGGCAACCACTGGTCCACTCTGTCTCTTTGGATATTTAATATATGGAAATCATAACACGTGGCCTTTGTGAGTGTGTTTTCAAGGTTTATCCATGTTGTTGCATGAATTGGTATTTTGTGTAGTATTTTCACACAAGTCTGCCAATAGAAAAGTACGAAGGAAAGGATCTTTAAAGAGAAAAAAGTTAAAGCCTTTGTTTCCCCTTGTTTAAGTGGGGGTAGATGGCAGATACACTGAGGATCTGAATTTTACCCACAGACTGCATAGAGGCTCATTCAGCTGAGGTGGCAATTTGAATGTTGAGTTCTAAGAGCTTGAGCTGTAGTGCTTTTATGTCTCATTTACTTAGCTTTTTGAGCAACTTGACATTGGGTACAGATGTATTGAAATTCTTTGCTGGAAAATGTAAGTAAGTTCTAAGTTTTATGAAAGATATTAACCTTATTGGGTTTTATTAAATACAATTTTTGCTATTTATAAATTTCAGAAAACCCAATTTTCAGAATTAGCCCATAATCTCCTCCTGATTTAATTACTCTCTACACTTAAAGTTTGTGTTCTCCCAGTACTTACTTTATATGAATATTTATGTGTGTGTGTAGAATGTATGTATATATATATTTACATGTACATACATTGCATATGCATTCACATATACACAAACATACATATATGCATACCTGTGTGTATACACACATTTTCTGTTTAAAAAATTGAGACCGTCTGTCTTACGGTTTTGAAGGCTTATTTTTTCCCCTGGTGTTTGCAGCCATCTTTCTACATCAAATTTAGAGTTATATTGTGTCTTTTAATATCTAATAGGCTTATTTTTTATTAAAGAAACTATATCAACATATGAAACTTTCATTTTAGAAACATTTAACAGTTTATATACTCTCTTTTCTTTCCCTTTCATTGCAAAATGTCTTTTTTTAGCAAAACCGTGTAGTTGGAGCAATGCAGCTCTACTCTGTGGATAGGAAAGTTTCACAGCCCATAGAAGGCCATGCTGCTGCTTTTGCAGAGTTCAAGAGCGAAGGGAATGCCAAGCCTGCCACCCTTTTCTGCTTTGCTGTCCGTAGTCCTGCAGGGGGCAAGGTAAGATCTCTACTTTGTTTTTTCCCTCAGAAAAATGTCCTCAGTCAGTGTTAGGGAGTCTGTACAAGTGTAAATCGGTAGCCACTTAGCCAGTGCTCCAAAGCCAGTTTATAACTGGGAGTGGGGAATGGTCTACAGACGCTTCATGTAAATGAAGGCTTTTACAGTATTTAGAACAACTCATCTATTGTACATCTTGGTGGATTCACAGCCAGTCTTTGTAAAGTTAGTGACGTGAAGTCAGCTATCAATTAATTGGTCCTTTTGCCTTAAAATTCCTCTTTGACAGAGTCTACTGAGCATGGGTTAGGCACACATGGTTTCTGCTCTCCCACAGCAGTCTCATGGAGGCAACAACTGTGAAAGAATGAGTGTATGTTATCCTAACAAAAGACACAGGTCTGTGTGGTTGTGCCTAGGTGCAGGGGTTGGGAGCTGCAAGGAGGAGGCCATGCTCTGGGAGCAAGTTGAGTTTTATTCGGCTCGAGTACATGGCTAGCATCTGTTTGGCAGGAGTGCCATGGGCAGAGCTGTGAGATCTAAGAATTCATGATGTCAGTGAGACCTGTGGTTCCAAGATTGCATCAGTCGCTTGGAAAGGGGCCTCAAAACAGTGTCCTTATCTCAGTATACTCTTATCATACTTCCTGAACTCATTATTTTGGGTTGGTCACTAGCCCTGAAGTAGTCCCCAAAGAAGAAGAGCACTGAATCAGTATGTGGTTTCCTAGACTTCCTCATCTTGAAAATTCCTAATTGTATACTTTGGTCTCTTATGTAATATACATCATATCCTCCTTAATTGAGAACCAATAGAAAAATAGGAGTCAGGCTAAAGTATCAGCCTGTACAAAGAACTTGCTCTACTCCCTCACCTTAGACTGAGGCTTCCCACCTTGTCACAGACAGAGCCGGGCAACCACAGGCACCCTTGCAAGAGCAGAACCCATCCTGGCCAAGCTGCCTGTGAAGAAGAGCACAGAACAGGCACCCCTGTAAGACAGGTGTGCCTGCTTATCTCCTGCACTCAGCTGTCAAGCAGGCTGGTCCCCCCAGGGCAGTCTTCCATGGCAGGGATCCCCATAGCCACCTGTCGCAAGAGCCACCTCATATTCTGTGGTTGAATCTCTCCTTCCCTCCCATAGTGGCAGGTGGGGTCCCTTCAGTGATATTCTCAGCCTGTGCCCCTTCCACAGGCCTGCCTTCTAATCGAGCCCAGCTGCACTTATGGCAATGGCTGTCTAGCCTCCTCATATGGATCCCAGTTTTGTTTGGACTCCAGTTCCTTGTTCCTTTCTCACAGGCAGGTACCACTTGTTATAGTCTCGCTCTTCTCCACCACCTCCCAAAGAAGCCTGACTTCTTTACCCAGGCCCCCACTTCTGTTGGCAGTACCACCATCCTTCCCAACTCCTAAGCAAGAAACCAGAGCTCTCAAGATCCATTCTGTTTGCGTTGCCACTGTCCAACTTCTAACAAGTCTTACATCTGTGGCAGATGAGGCCCTTGTTACCTGTATTTGGGTTAGAGAATAAGTCCTCAGACTCACTCCACCTATTTTTTTTTTTAATTTTTTTTAATGTTTTTTATTTATTTCTAGGAGAGAGAGAGAGAGAGACAGCGTGAGCAGGGGAGGGTCAGAGAGAGAGGGAGTCACAGACTGAAACAGGCTCCAGGCTCCGAGCTGGCAGTCAGCACAGAGCCCGACGCGGGGCTCGAACCCACGAACCGCGAGATCATGACCCAAGCGAAAGTCGGACGCTTAACCGACTAAGCCACCCAGGCGCCCCTCACTCCACCCATTAAAAAGAATTTTCTCAAACTACCAGTTCTCTTAAAGTGCCCATATGCTAGGAGTTTCAGTCTCCCTGCATCTTAACTCGCAGTGGCCCCTGCTCACTTGCTACATCAGCCCTCCCCTTCTGGCCCATCTCTCCGAATGCCTCAAACACCTCTTTGGTGTTTCTCCTCTCCCTCTCTGCCAGGCCAAATCCAAACTAAGTATACACTCATAAGTTTCCTCTACTAGGCACCCCTTCTAACCCTTGTTGTTTCATGTCTCTGATCCACCTCCACTGATGATTTTTTGCCCCAGACTATGTTTTTGTTATTAGATGAGAGGAACTTGAAGCTGTTCTGATAAAAGGAATAGAATCCCTTGTCCACTGTCATTCTTCCTGCTTCTCCAAGGATTTTTATGACCCCCAGCATAACCTTGAAAAACTCTAAAGCCTTTGGCATGATCAACTGTCTTGTGAGTTTGGCGTTCAGTTACACGATCTTGTATGTTGATATGTGTTAGCCTGAGCCCATGTCAGGAGAGCCCCTTGTTTCATGGGCATCCACACTAATGCCCAGAGAAGGGGGTCACTACCCTTCAGTCAACATGCTGGAACTAAACTTTGCTCAGGTTTCTGGCGTTGGTTTTTCCTGTTGTCCTTGGTGGTGGGCAGCAGGTTAGTGAATAGCATGAGCACTCCAACCAAGAGATTGTCTTGTCTTGTTTGAATGTAAGTTTTATCATTAGTCTTACAGAGAATGGACTATGGCTCTACTTACCATTGTGCATTAGTTAGTATTAGTCTGCCACCAATATGTTTACTTGGATTGACCTAAATCTCTTCTCTAGTTGCACATAATTGAAGTTGGACAGCCTGCAGCAGGAAACCAGCCTTTTGTAAAGAAAGCTGTGGATGTGTTTTTCCCTCCAGAGGCTCAGACTGATTTCCCAGTTGCTATGCAGGTATGAATGTGCTGCCTGCTATGTGAGTTAGAACAAACCATGGATCTTGGGTGGAGGAGAACAGCAGATAGCAGGTTCCTGTGCTGCAGAAGAAGCCCAAATAGACACTTTAGAACATGGAGAAGATAATGTCAGTATTCATGTTTTAACTAATGCTCCCTTAACAACATTCTGGAAAGGAGCACTCTTTTCACAAACAGGACTTTGTCCAACTCATATACCAAAGTCCCAGACCTTTGCCTTTTTATTATAAAAGATTAAACGTTCACTGTAGTACAAAAATATAAAGAAGAAAACAATCTTCTTTAGCTAAACCAATTCGATATAAAATATATCAAAGATCTCACTATTTGTTATATTTAAAAGTTAGATACACCCTTTCTGGACAAAATTAGAAACCCATTATATATGTAAAATCATACCATCTACCGCCCCCCCCACACCCATTTTTGCTCAGTACATCATAGGCATTTCTATAAGGTCTGACATTCTTTGTTAATATTTTGGGATATAAACATTTATTTTTAGGTGTGTACTATAATTGTAGGATAGTTTAATTATTTGCTTTTTATCTGTTCTCAAATATTTGACAATACATGATGGTTTCTGTTTTAATTTTTTAATGATATTTTAAAGCTAGATTTCTAGAAATAGGTATGTGATCAAATGCAGTTTTTTTCCCCAAAGTGAAATTGGCCTTTTCTGTATCTTACAGAAATACATATTGTCTATCAATTTCCAGTAATATCAATAAACATAATAGTAGAATTAAATATCCACTGAAATCCTACCCCACTGTTAACTGTGACTGCCCCCTTTGGAAGTATCTTTGTATGCATACATTTACAAAGATAGACACAAATAGAGTCTTATGAAATGGCTTGGCACTGACATTGGGCTTTATGACCTTCTCTCACTCTGTAGCAGACCATCCCATGCCAACAAAATGCATATAATATTTTGATGTCTGTATCTGTTCTGTGGATGTGCCCTAATTGACTTAGACAATCCCCCATTGGGTATTTATGTTTACTGTGAATGCTTCTAGGAGCATTGTTGTCCATATATCTTTGTGCATCAGTCAAAGGATAAACTCCTACATGTGAAACTGCTGGGTTAGAGACATGTGCACGACACTGGCCAGTTCCTACTCTTGTCGCCACTTCCCTGATAGCTGGACAGTGTCCAGTGAGCTTCATGTCCTTCCTGTGATTAATGTGGAGATAGAATGGGTTTACCACTCATACACATCTTGTTAATTAGCTCTTCCTGATCTTGGCAGTTTTTCTCTTGGGGTCTTTAGTTTTTGGATACTAAGTGCCTGATGTATTTCAAATAGATATTTTTTCATAGTCATAACAGAAGTTTATTTGTGGTGTGTTCCACCTTGTAGAAGTTTTGCATTTTTATGTGGCTTTAGTGTCATGTTTTGAAAAGAATTCTACATCCCATAGTTATGGGGTGAAGAAAATATTCACCACATTTTCTTCTATTACTTTCTTTGTTTTATTTGCTTTTTTAAAAAAAGTTTTAATGTTTATTTTTGAGAGAGAGACAGAATGTGAGTGGGGGAGGGGTAGAGAGCAATGGAGACACAGAATCCGAAGCAGACTCCAGGCTCTAAGCTGTAAGCACAAAGCCCGACATGGGGCTCAAACTCACAGACCGCCAGATCATGATCTTAGCTGAAGGCAGACACTTAACTGACTGAGCTACCCAGGAACCCCAGTTTTATTGGCTTTTTATGTAAAAATCTTTGACTCATCTGGAATTTACATTGATCTAAAGAATAGGATGGAAAGCCAGTTCTTTACTCTTATCCTGCATCCCCATATATGCCAGCTGGTTATATTAACATGGTGATATGAAATACCTACTCATTCATGTTAAATTCCTGTATGTTTGATTCTACTTCAAGATTCTCAGTTCTGTTTGTTTCTATTTCTTCCTATGGTAGTACCTCACTGTATTTTTTACAACCATACTTTTAAATTACTATAGCTTTGAGGGGTGCCTGGATGGCTCAGTCGCTTAAGCCTCCAACTTCAGCTCGGGTCATGATCTTGAAGTTCGTGGGTTCAAGGCCCACGTTGGGCTCTGTGCTGACAGCTCAGAGCTTGGAGCCAGCTTCAGATTCTGTGTCTCCCTCTCTCTGCCCCTCCCCCTCTCACTATATGTCTCTCTCAAAAGTGAATAAACACTAAAAAAGTAATAATAAACTAAAATAATAAAATAAAATAACATAACTATAGGTTTGGGGCACCTGGCTGACTCAGTTGTTGGCTGTGACTCTTGATCTTGGGGTGGAGATCTTTTAACTTTTAAAATAAATAAAATTACTATCGGTTTTATAATAATTTTTTAAAATTTGTTTAGTGTTTTATTTTTGAGAGAGAGAGAGACAGCGTGAGCAGGGGAGGGTCAGAGAGAGAGGGAGATACAGAATCGCAAGACAGGCTCCAGACTCTGAGCTAGCTATCAGCACAGAGTCCAGCGTGGGGCTTGAACCCATGAACCATGAGATCATGACCTGAGCTGAAGTCGGACACTTAACCGACTGAGCCACCTAGGCGCCCCTATAATAATTTTTTTAAAAGAGAATGACAGCACAAGCAGTGGAGAGGGGCAGAAGGAGGGAGGGAAAGAGAGAGAGAATCCCAAACAGGCTCCACACTCCGCGTGGAGCCCAGTGCAGTGCTTAATCTCACGACCGCAAGGCCATAACTTGAGCCAAAGTCAAGAGTCAGACGCTTAACTGTCTGAGTCACCCAGGTGCCCCTATAATAACTTTTTTTTTTAACATATATTTATTTTTGAGAGAGAGAGAGAGACAGAGACAGAGACAGAGTGCAAGCACGGGAGGGGCAGAGACAGAGGGAGACAGAATTTGAAGCTTCAGCCTCTGAGCTGTCAGCACAGAGCCCAATGTGGGGCTCGAACTCACGAACTGTGACCTGAGCTGAAGTCGGACACTACACCAACTGAACCACCCAGGCACCCCCCTATAATAACTTTTTAAAGCTTATTTTGTTTTTAGTAATCTCTATACCCCACACAGGGCTTGAACTCATGAATTCGAGCCGTAGATCAAGAGTTGCATGTTTTTCCAACTGAGCCAGCCAGGTGCCCCTTACAATATTTAACTTGACAAGTTAATCAGTCTTTCTCCCACCCCTTTAGGATTTCTCATATGTTAAATCTTCTGTAGGAGTTAACACAACTTGTTAAATGTCAAAAGTTACTAAATGGTCGTGGAGGGTAAGCTGAAATGTGAACACAGTATGTGAGGTCTTTATCCAGAACTTTCCCCTGATTTTATGAACTTGCAGCTTTTTCTACAAGAATTTGGTGAGGAAGTAGGGAGAAGATAGTTATACCTGAAAGATAAGTGAAAGAGCCTCATTTATTGGACCTTTATTTGAGAAGAGTTGGGCAAAGTGTTGGCTTTAAAACTATTCTCAAGTGGGTAGGACTGGAATCAACTTGGGATCCACGTCTCAGCAGAGCACTGCTCCCCACCAATAGTAAATGATCTCTTGGGCTTAGAAACTCAAGACCTTCTTTCATCATTTGTCAGCTCTTTTGCCCTGTTTGGCTTTTCAATTTTCTCTCTGTTCTCTATCTTCCTATAGATTGGAGCTAAACATGGTGTTATTTACTTGATCACAAAGTATGGCTATCTTCACATGTATGACCTGGAGTCTGGCGTGTGCATCTACATGAACCGTATCAGTGCTGATACAATCTTTGTCACAGCTCCACATGAATCTACTTCTGGAATTATCGGTGTCAACAAAAAGGGACAGGTATGGAACTTTGAGGGTTCAACTCCCACCTTTTCCATTCGCTAGGGTCTAGAGCTTCACTTTTACTCCTTCTCCAAGAAGGTGATCAAGTATAGTTAACTCCTGTTATTAAACTTATGCCCATGTCTCCCTTCTCCTTCCTGCCATTACTTTGCCTCAGTGCTACTCCTAACACAGGATCAATTCTGAGAAGAGAATAGCTCCCTTCCTGCATGAAGCTTCTCCTGATGAAGCAGCAGTTCTCATACACACCAGACCAGACACATATTGATTAGGGAAGGTTGAAAAGCAGGTACTGTGCTACTTAAATTACTTCTCCCAACTAAAGTTAAAAAGATTGTTAAAGTAAGAAAATCTGTGCCTTAAAAAAAAAGAACATTTAAAAAGAAAAACTGTCAGTTCCACCCACCCAAATAGGTCATTTTGGCAGAGTCATCATCTTGGACACATCACTGGTCAATGTCCATGCAACTTTATTTTTTTCTCACTATTTTTATAGTCTTTTAAAACAACTACGTGGAACCCCATGCCTCTACCATGATACTGTGTTATGTTGCCATTAGGTGTTTGGCTCCCGTGCATCCTGTCACTGTCAGAGCCAACATTCTAGGCATACTCAGCCTGAGCTTTAGAATTTTGCTGATACTGCAGTGTCTGAGAGCAGAATGTAGTAGTAGTATGTGTAAATGGAGCACTTTTCTAGGCTAGGCCATCTCACTTGTTGGGTCTTTATAGGTGCTATCTGTCTGTGTCGAGGAAGATAACATTGTGAATTATGCAACCAATGTGCTTCAGAATCCAGACCTTGGTCTGCGCTTGGCCATTCGTAGTAACCTGGCTGGGGCAGAAGAGTTATTCGTGAGAAAATTCACTACGCTCTTTGCACAGGGGAGCTATGCTGAAGCCGCCAAAGTAGCAGCATCTGCACCAAAGGTAATGGCCCAGAACACTGTGCACCGATCTGAGAGTGAAATATATTGTAAAAGCATTCAACTACTGATCTTGGGGTGTCTTACTGTTTTGTTAGTTGTTTGAGCTTTAAAATTTGTGCCAATGGCATGACCACAGTGAGAAATAATCAAAAAGCACAGTCCTGCTCCAACAACATTTTTTTATTCTCTTCCATTTCTTATCTATGTGCATACATATTTCACATGCAGCTTTTTGGCTTAGGAAATACAGAACCATATTATACATCAAGTAGTTGTATCCTGTTTTATTTAGTCATATTCTACTCTCGACTTTTTCTGCTCATCTAGAGTGTAACAGTACTGATTAGGGCATTTTCTTCTATTTATTTCATTAGGATAAATTGTCCTTGGCCTAGATCTGCTCCTGAGTAAATAAAGGGTTTTAAGTTGCTATTCGTTAAAAGGATTTCTTCTTTCTAGTGATAGTTATGAACAAACCATTTCTAGTCTTCACACAGGACTTTTGAGTATTTTGGGGTTTTTTGTTTTTGTTTTTTACATTTATTTATATTTGAAAGACAGAGTGAGACAGTGTGTGAAAATGGAGGAGGAGCAGAGAGAGAAGGAGACAGAGAATCTGAATCAGACTCCAGGCTCTGAGCAAGCTGTCAGCACAGAGCCGACGTGGGGCTCGAACCCATGAACTGTGAGATCATGACCTGAGCTGAAGTCGGATGCTCAACCGACTGACCCACCCAGGTGCTCCGACTTTTGAGTATTTTGAATTAGAACATATTAATGGTAGATCTTCATGATTGGCAGGCTGATTTAAAAGCCTAATTCTCACTGCAGCATGCTAGGAAGAAGACCGTTGCTAGAAGTCACCTGTGGGGCTGAGACCCACTGTGCTTTTGAGTTTTGCTAAAAGTGGAAGTCATTGCCTTGCTAGAGGACTTTCTATCCCTGACAATTGATTCAGTGTGGAATTTCCATCGACAATGTTTTTAAACATTTATTTATTTTTAAGAGAGATACAGAAGGTCAGTGGGGAGGGGCAGAAAGAGAGGGAGACACAGAATCTGAAGCAGGATCCAGGCTCCAGGCTGTCAGCAGAAAGCCTGACACAGGACTCAAACCCACAGACTGTGATATCGTGACCTGAGCCGAAGTTGGACACTTAACCAACTGAGCCACTCAGCCGCCGGGCAATTTTTTTTAATGTTTATTTATTTTTGAGAGAGAGAGATAGAGCATGAGCAGGAAAGGGACAGAAAGAGAGTGAGACACATAATCTGAAACAGGCTCCAGGCTCTGAGCTGTCAGCACAGCCCTACGAGTACAACATAACAGTCTACATTTCCATTTGTCATCAGGGAGTCCTGCGTACCAGTGACACAGTTCGGAAGTTCCAGAGTATTCCTGCCCAGCCTGGGCAGGCCTCTCCTTTGCTCCAGTACTTTGGAATCCTCCTTGACCAGGGTCAGCTCAATAAACTTGAATCCTTAGAACTTTGCCGTCCAGTGCTTCAGCAGGGACGTAAGCAACTCTTAGAAAAATGGCTGAAAGAAGATAAGGTACAAACACTTATGAAATCACAGCCCTCAGCACAGTTTGTAAACTAGATCACAGGCTCCTCTGGTCCTAATCTTGCCCTCTCTCTTTGGCGCACCACAGCTGGAATGTTCGGAAGAACTTGGAGATTTGGTCAAAACTGCTGACCCTACACTCGCTCTGAGTGTATATCTTCGAGCAAATGTGCCGAGCAAAGTTATCCAGTGTTTTGCAGAAACAGGCCAATTTCAGAAAATTGTCCTCTATGCCAAAAAGGTAATGCATACCTAACCATTAGCATTTCACAGGTAATTAATTTGTGGTGGGCGGTTGCCGATTCTGAAGTTTATAAAATACCATTCCTTCTATGGAAGTACTTTGGTGTGAGTTTCAGTGTTGCTGTTAGCATTTATCATTCAGTATGATCCTATTCTCTTCAGTTTTTTATTTTCCTGTCTTATGTTTACAGTCCTTTCAGTTCCCTTCCACTTGGGGATTTTCCTGTAATTTTATCTTGTTCTTTTTCTCCCTTGTCCTTCACACCCCTCAGCACTGCCTGTGTGTTAAATCCGTGTTTCAGCAGGCTTCTACTGCAGCTTGTCCCTGAAGCTCAGTGGACATTGCGCTGGGTGTTGGTCAGAGCTTGCACACTGGTTGGGGTGACTTCTTTATGGTGCAGACTGTTTGTGTAGTTGATTATGTCTCTGCATACATGGTCAGCACCTTGAAATGGACATTGTGTTTGGCAGAGGCCCTGCACATACACATGCTAATGTTGCCCCTCATTTCTTTGTAAACACAGGTTTAAAACAAAGGATGGGAGCTTTTTTTTTTTTAAATGCTCAGAGTGTTTTGTTTATTTGTCTGATGGGTGTTCCCTTTCCTCTAGGTTGGCTATACCCCAGACTGGATCTTTTTACTGAGGAGTGTGATGAGAATCAGTCCAGACCAGGGCCTGCAGTTTTCTCAAATGCTAGTGCGAGATGAGGAGCCATTGGCCAACATTGACCAGGTGAGCACAAGTTGTTTGGGATAGCTTTTTATGGCTTTGTATAGCTGTCAGGATTGCTTTTTATTTGTTTTTCTCTTACCAGTGTCTTCCAGTCTTAAAAAAATCTGTACCAGAGGACCTTATCTTCTATTATTTTATTACTTGAATACTGTCATTTACCTTTGTTTTGAAGTATTTTAGAGGATTCATCTGTTGTGAGAATCTTACTTCTTTTGTGTGGTGGTTGGTGGTGGGGAGTAAGGATGTCATTTTAAAATGGTAGCCCCACTTCATTACCCTCTGCTGACTAAGGCCACCTGAACTCTCTCTGTGTACTGGTTATGGTAAGTGCTTTCAAGTCTATAGACTTTCATCTTTGGGTGTCTGGCTCATCTGGGAGTTAGGTGGACATGAGACCATTATTTTAGCATAACACACTTAGGTTTTAGATGTAAACAGATGTCAAGTCACTTTCAGCAAACTAGGTACAATGAGCTCTGGGTAATACAGAGAGATATGTAACAAAGGTTGAAGCAAGGCAAAACCAACAAGCTGTATAGATGTAATTATAAATGCATTCATACTGGGTTGATACATCTTGGAATTTGCAGGTAGTTTGGAGATCATGTTGAAAGGAATTGAGCCAAATTTACATAGATTTCAGGGAGAAAGAAGGCTCCAGAGTACATCCGGGTTATATTTCATATTTCTAAAGTATTTTTAATGTAAACTTTCTCTTATATTTTAAATATGGAAACAGTTATATAATCAGTAAGTTCATTACCTTTATTTCACTTCTTACTAAGGCTTATTCTTTAACATCTATTTAAGTTTACTTTAACATCTATTTAACTTTAATGATTGGTGTCTAAGTCAGTGTTTGTATTTTCCTAACTATGCCTGAATAATGAGAGTATAAGAGCTAGACACCAGGTATTGATTGCCTCTAGGATTTGATTAAGTAATAGATTGTTAAGATTGCTTCAATCCCGTCAAAGTACTTCCTTTGATCTACTTGAGTAAAAATGCCCTGTTGGTGAGTACGATGCGAGTGATAATAATTTCACAAAATTACCTAAAAAGTAATGGTCATGAATTATTTGAATGTTGATGATATGAGAAAATGCAGGGCACCTGGCTGGCTCAGTCAGAAGAACGTGTGACTCCTGTCTCAGGGTTGTGAGTTTGAGCCCCACATTGGGTGTAGAGGTTAATAAGAAAAATTAAAACTTTAAGAAAAAAAGAGAAAATACAAAGGAAGGGACTAATTGTTGAATTTCTAAATGAGGTTTAATTTCAAAAACTATCTGAATAGGAAAATAAAAGTTTCCTTTGGGTAAAAATGTGGCTTGCAATCCGTTTCAGATTGTAGACGTTTTCATGGAAAACAGTTTAATTCAGCAGTGTACGTCCTTCTTGTTGGATGCCTTGAAAAATAATCGCCCATCTGAGGGTCACCTCCAGACTCGCCTGTTGGAGATGAACCTGATTCATGCACCCCAGGCAAGTGACATTTCTAGGCTCTAACCACAGCACCTGTTTCTCTTCTGTGTGGGACTTGCACACCTAAACACAGTGGCTTTGGGCTGGGATGTGCTAATGCCTCAGGAGACACTCTCTAGGACTTTCCTGCAAGAGAGTTCCAGAATCCATGGTGCAGAACTTTCATAGAGACATTTGCAACTGGAACATCTTTTCTTTTCATTTCGTTTTTCTTCATTGTGGTAAAGTATACATTAAAAGATTTACCATTTTAACTATTTTCTGAAGTTTTTTTTAATGTTTATTTATTTGAGAGAGCAAGAGACAGCACGTGAATAGGAGAGGGGCAGAGAAAAGGAGAATCCCAAGCAGGTTCCATGCTGTCAGAGCAGAGCTCGATGTGGGACTTGATCCCATTAAGTGTGAGATCATGACCTGAGCCAAAATCAAGAGTCAGATGCCTAACCAACTGAGCCATCAAGGCACCCTTACCATTTTAACCATTTTTAAGTGCACGGTTTAGTGGCTGTAAGTACATTCACAATATTGTGCAGCCATTACCACTGTATATTTCTGGAACTTTTTATCAACATGAACAGAAAATTTGTACCCGTTAAGCAGTAACTCCCCATTCTCTCCCCCAGCCCTTGGTAACTCCTGTTCTACTTACTGTTTCTATGAATTTGCCTATTCTAGATACTTCATATAAGTAGAATCATATTATATTTGTCCTTTTTTCTGGCTTGTTCACTTAATATACTATTTTCAGGATTCATCCATGTTGTAGCATACTTTAGAATTTCATTCCTTTTTATGTCTGAATAATATTCCATCGTATGTGTATGCCACATTTTCTTTATCTATCTACTTGTTGATGACACTGGGTTGCTTTCACCCTGTAGCTGTTGCAAATAGTGCTAGGAATATTGGTAACAAGAATCAGCTTGAGTTCCTGTTTTCAGCTCTTTGGGGCATCCATCCAGAAGTGGAATTGCCAAATCATACAGTAATTCTGTATATAACTTGTTGTAATACCACCATACTATATTCCAAGTGCTACATCATTTTATATTCCCACCACAATATATGAGTCTTCCAGTTTCTTCATATCCTGGCCAACATTTGTTATTTTCTGTATATGTTTAAAAAAATAATATAGCATCTGACTTTGGCTCAGGTCATGATCTTGCAGCTTGAAAGTTCAAGCCCCACATCGGGCTCTCTGTTGTCAGTGCAGAGCCAGCTTCAGATTCTCTGTCCGCCTCTCTCTGCTCCTCCTCCACTCTACCTCTTTCGCTCTCTCAAAAATAAATAAATTGTAAAAAAAATAGCTATCCTAAATGAATGTGCAGTGGTATCTCATTGTGGCAGTGCATTTCTTGACCTGAAAATTGGTGGAAGGGCTGTAATTAAATCACATGTATATGCCTTTTCCTTTTTTGGTTAATTTTGGATATGTATACAGGAAAGGAGTTTGAAAAAATTCCCATCATTTTAACTGTTAACCACAATTGTCTGAGTGGACAGGATTGTCATTCACTTTGTTCTTTACTCACTTGTCTTCTCATTTTTTTTCTTTATAATCACATATTGTTTTTGTCATTATAATGGAAACAGTATGTTAATTATATTATTGTGTGATTTCAGATTATTCAAATCCACAAGCTAGCTGCAGTTGTGTGGGTCATATCCAACCTCCAGGAAACAAAAGTGTTATTAATTTGCTGTTTGCTGTACTGTTAAACCCTTATGACTAGATGATTATGTGTGATGATAGTTTTTCATAAGTGAGATTTGAAAGTGGCACCTGGGTGTCTCAGTCCATTAAGCATCTAACTCTTGATTTCGATTCAGGTTATGATCTCTTGGTGAGTTCAAGCCCTCTGTTGGGCTCTGTGCTGGCGGAGCAGAGCCTGCTTGGGATTCTCTCTCTCCCCCTCTCTCAAGATAAATAAACCTAAATAAATAAGCAAGCAAGCAAGCAAGCTTTGAAACAGAAACTAAGTACCATTCAGGAACTGAGCAGATAGACCCTAAGAAGAGCCCAAACCCTGAAGAGGGGTAGCCTAGATTGGCACGTGGCTGGGCACAATGCCCAAAACATTGGGACAGTTCTCTCTGGACATTGGAGGCTGGATGATGTTTTCTTTCTTGGCTCATCTGTGTTTTCTGAGTTCTTTAAACTGCACTATTGCTACAATAAGGGGGAAACTTTTTAAGAATTTTTTTAATGTTTTATTTCTGAGAGAGAGAGAGAGAGAGACAGAGTAAGCAGGGGAGGGTCAGAGAGAGAGAGGGAGACACAGAATCTGAAACAGGCTACAGGCTTTGATTTGGCTGTCAGCAGAGAGCTTGACACGGGGCTCAAACCCATGAACCATGAGATCATGACCTGAGCCGAAGTCGGACGCTTAACCAACTAAGCCCCCAGGTGCCCCAAGGGGGAAACTTTTTTAAAAAGACGATAGTAAGGACAAGTCTAAGGAAACAAAGGGTGGGGGGATCAGATAAGCATCAGATATTACAAAACTCTGCTCTCAGCACTTGGTTTGGTTGGTTTCCTCTGCAGGGAGCCCAGAATGTACATTCTCCTGGAACAGCATGGTGTTAGGCTAGGTCTGTGGTCACCATGTACTTGGTTTGTGCTCCATATTCTGGGAGAAATGGGAAAGAGTGTGCATCTCATCAACACTAGCTACTTGTTAGATATGGAGGGTCAGATTACTTAGCAAGACAGCAAGGTTAGTTGTTGACCCACTCATTCTTAGTCCAGAGGTTGCTTATTTAAAGATGATACTAAGCCTCATCAAAATTCTTTCTGGGAGGGTTAGTTGTTTTTCAAACATTCCCACACACACCTAATTCTGCCTTTAACCAAGTTGAGAAACTTTGTGAACACCAGTAGGATTTATTACTTCCAGGTCTAATTGTGACTGTTGCTAGTCCAAGGATTCAGCTCATTAAAGAAGGAGGCCTTTATAGACTCATGCCCTCACATTGACCGTGACCTTGCCATAGAAAACTGTACAAATGTGAAAGCCTTTAGGGCAAGGCCTCAGCCTTATACACACCTGACTGTACGCCCTAGGAGGACAGAGCCTTGTTTGAAAAGGCTGAGGTGACTTGGAAGGATGGCTAGCACTCTGCTCAGAGGTGGGCAAGGACATAGACCTGTTGAAGCCCTTCTCTCCATGAGCAGTGTTCTGGAGCTGGGGGGCATGGTTTGAGGAGCTGTTCTTAAAAAGTTATTGCCACTGTTCAGTCTTTCTCCCTGACCTCCCATTTCACAGGTTGCAGATGCCATCCTTGGAAATCAGATGTTTACTCATTATGATCGGGCCCACATTGCCCAGCTCTGTGAAAAGGCAGGCCTCCTGCAGCGTGCGCTGGAGCATTACACTGACCTCTATGACATCAAGAGGGCTGTGGTCCACACTCACCTCCTCAGTCCCGAGGTATGGTGCACCCTTGGGGCATTCCTGTTGTGACTGGCATGCATCTGTCATTAGGGTCACAGGCTCCCGAAATTCCCTGGGTCCATGGTTGTGGGACTATGGCATGTGTCTTCCCTTTGCATGAGCCACACTGCTACTATACACAATTTTCATTCAGCCCACACACAAGCTTCACTTGCTCACCCATGCATTAGGACCCACATTACCTCTTTCTTTCCATTTTCTACCTTTGACTTAGCCTAATAGAGAACCTGTTAACATCAACAGCTCTAGCAGGGTTGCCTGAAACTATTAACAGAAGCTAATAGATATTACATTTCCGTTTACAGAATAAGTTTTGGTATCAACTATGGGGTTTCTCAGGGTCTGTGACAGCTTGATGAACTATTTAGGTTAGTTATCCTGAGTTTACTCCCAGCTCCCACTTTGTACCACACCCCTTTTTGGTGAAAATTCTTTATATTCCTGACCTTCAGCGATAATGGAAAACTTGCCAGTTACTTTGCCAGTATTGGCAACATCTAGGATGGTACTTAGCTGTGGATAAACTTCTTCTTGCTTCCCAGTGGCTCGTCAGCTTCTTTGGCTCCTTGTCTGTGGAGGATTCTTTAGCATGTCTCCATGCTCTGCTGTCTGCCAGCATCAGACAGAACCTTCAGCTGTGTGTGCAGGTGGCCTCCAAGTACCACGAGCAGCTGGGCACACAATCCCTGGTGGAGCTCTTTGAATCTTTCAAGAGTTATGAAGGTAAACCTAACACCCACCGGCCAACTGCACCTCCTGCTCAGGTGTCGATGTCTGCCTGCCCAACCTCACAGTCTTCCTTCAGGCCAGGCCAATGTGTTAGTCAGTGGCAGATTTCTGGTGTCTAGTGTGTTATCCAGCTTAGGTAGCTTTTTTGGCATTTGCAAAGGAAACATTTAGTTGATTGGTGTTGGGTGGGGACACTTAGAATCCCCTAGTGTCCCTGGAGCCTCTGTAGAACTGAGCATCTGTCACACAGTGTGCTGCAGAGTTCACCAATAAGCCAGAACTAGTGACACTAGAGTACCTGGTTCTGAGAGGGTGGCCCTTTTGGCTTCCCCTGAGTCACAGTTCTACGGAGACTCAGTGATGTATGGCTGCTAGGCTAGCAGGCCTGATTGTGGTTGGTGTCCTTTGCCCTCCTGTGGGCATCACACCAAGAATTTGCTGGTAGGGGGATGGCCTTCCCAGGTGAAGGTCTGTTGGGGACAGGCTGGGGCACAGGGGATAGAAACAATGACAGAAACAGCATCTGTCCAGTGAGGTGTTAAGCCACTGCCCTGTGCCTAGTGAGGATGGGATGTTGGAGGAATGAAAGCGAGAGCTGCCTTCAGGGAGCTGCCCTTGTCAGAAGACACCATCGCAGGAAAGGCTGTAGCAGCGATTAGGTTGTGCTGGGCGGGAGATAGCAAAAGAGTAATGTTGGTGGGAACTGTCTGCCTTTAGAGTTTGGTTCCTTCCCCAGGTTATAGCCAGTGACCTCCTCAGGGAAAGTGGTCTTCTCCAGTGTATCCTCTCCTGCTCTTGTCACCAGTACCTCCTGGCCAGCTCCTGTGACAGTTAGGAGATGGTTAACCTCTGATGAACAGTGTTGCTTTGTGACTCACCATGCACTCCAGTCCACAGTGGTTCCACGTGTGCCATAGCTTGATGTCAGGGAGCAGACTCTGTTTGGAGGCTCCCATTGGAAGCCTCTGCTTTCCTGTTCCTGGTGTTCTTTTTAGAGCAGCAGTCATACAGCCCTCTCAAGTTACCTCAGTTTGAATTATTCTTGAAGATGACCATCTAGGGTATTCCTAGGCCCCCCAGATGGATTCCATATACACACAGTATTTCACATTAGAACATCCCAGGTATACCTCCCAGATTTGATGGAAATCTGACTAGCTATTTGGAGGAGATGCCAAAGCAGAAGAACTTCACATAGATTTTGTAAGTGTTGAGTGGACTGTGGGTGCTGGGAGAGTGGAGCACTATTGTTGTGGGTTGGACCATCAAGGGCAAATGGGCTACCACTATGGAGAATGCAGGTGGATATTATGAGGGCATAAGATGGAACAGTCTCTCTTCATAGGCCTCTTCTACTTCCTGGGCTCAATTGTGAACTTCAGCCAAGATCCAGATGTGCACTTGAAATACATTCAGGCTGCCTGTAAGACGGGGCAGATCAAGGAGGTGGAGAGGATATGCCGGGAGAGTAATTGCTACAACCCAGAACGGGTGAAGAATTTTCTGAAGGTGAGTGTGTTGAGGCATTGCCTCCTTCCTTGAGCAAACCATCAGCCAGCTGCCCAAGAGTTGGAAAGCTGGCTTTGTCTCTGCCAGTGTTCCTTGGATCCTTAGTGCAGAGCTCTACTTTGGCCTGAAGTTCTTACAGAAGTCCACTGTTCATTTTACAGCCCTGGAAGCTGTACCTTTAATTATCTGATGTGTGAGTGGAGGGACTTAGTTTATTGATGCACTATGTTTCAGCAGCTTCCCAGCTGTGCCCCTGTTAATTAGGCTGGGAAAGTCTACAGAAACAAATGAGCTACTTACTCAGTGCTAGTGGCATAAAAAGCAAGAAGTGTATTTCCTTCTCGTGCAGATCGGGGTGGATGTAGAGGTAAGTGGGGTGGCTTTCTTTCCCACCATCTTTCAAGGATCAAGGACCAGGATGGCTGTTTTGCCATTTTTAGTCTATCACCTTGAATGTTGCCTTCCCAGTCACTGGAAGGAAAGAAAATTCAGAGGAGTTGGCATAGGTGGTTTTTATGGGTGAGACTGCAGGTGTCATGTGGCATTTGAATTCTTATTCCATTGGAGGAAACTAGGTCGCATGGCCATACCCAGAACTACAAGGGTACAAGGGAACCTGATAAGTGTCATGTAGGTATGGCCAAATGAGGGGAGGCATCATTGTGGTGGACTGCGGGGCAGGCAGTAGTGCCCTGCATGGTCAGCCAGTGTTCCATAGAGTATGGCTGCTTGTCCAGAAAGGTAGCCCTCACCAGCAAGCATTCTCAAAAGAGGCCCACTTTCTGGTGCCTGGTCTGGGTCAGATTTATACATAATGAGCTGCTTGTCTTAACCCAAAAGATAATGGCTTTTGGACCAGTTTGGAATGTTATTGCCAAATTTAGCAGAGCTCTTTTCTCCTTTAACCAAATAGTCCTAATTTTCTGTTACTTGTTTCTCAAGGCAAACACTGAATCCCCAAAAGCAAATACATGTACCTTTAAACAGCAGTATATCTAGAACAAAATCTCATCCTTGAGCCTCCTTGGGGCCACTCTGCTACAGAAGCAGTGCCATCTCTGCTGATTCATGGTGCCTGCAGCCTAGCTCTGTGGGGTCTTCACTGCCTGCCTTGTTCTGTGCTTTCCATTACACAGGAGGCTAAGCTCACAGACCAGCTTCCTCTCATCATTGTGTGTGATCGGTTTGACTTTGTACACGACCTCGTCCTGTACTTATACCGTAACAACCTGCAGAAGTACATCGAAATCTACGTTCAGAAGGTACTGCTGGGACCATCACTGCTGGCTCCCAGGTGACACCTGGCTGCCTTTGTGCCTTGGTTGGTGGTAATAGTCTATACCTGAGAGGCTACCTCTGACGCCTGAACATGTCTGAAACTGGTGGCATCTAAGCTTGGGCTGCAATAGCAGAATGCCACAGACTGGGTGGCTTAAGCAGTAGACATTTATTGCTAACAGTTCTAGAGGATAGATGTCTAAGATCAAGGTCCTGACCCTACCATCTTGGGTTGGTTCTTTCTGAGGCCACTCTTCTTGGCTTACAAATGGCCACCTTCTCACTGTGTTTTTATATGACCTTTTCTCTGATTAGGGCCCTACCCTAATCAGAGGGTCAAAACCTTACTGAACCATAATTATCTCCTTCCAGGCCCATCTTCAGATACAGTCACATTAGGGATTAGAGCTTCAAAGCAGGCATTCCATGTACCACAGGAGCTCTTTCAGATAGCCACCTTGTCCAAACCTTGGGAACAAGGGTAGCAGTGACCTGTCCCTGCAGCACTGAAGTCACCAACTTGACCATTCTAGGTCAACCCTAGCCGGATCCCCGCTGTGGTTGGAGGGCTGCTTGATGTGGATTGTTCTGAGGAAGTAATTAAAAACTTAATCATGGTGGTGAGAGGACAGTTCTCCACTGATGAGCTGGTGGCTGAAGTGGAAAAAAGAAACAGGTAAGGGATCCTAGCTTGGTATCTTCTCTTCCTGTGGGTTCTAGTGCCTGTGGTTAAGCCTGTGACTAATTCCCTGAGATCCCTTCTCGGTTAGCCTCCAGGCCCCAAGACTGATGGTCTCTGCAGCTGGTCTTTCATGCAACAAATCTTAGATCCAGTAGTGAGTTATTTGCTATTGGTACTGCAGATCTTTGGGGGAAAACTTAACAATTGAAATCAGTTTGGAGCTCAAGTCTGTTTTGATCCCTAGAGCAACCTGAGATTAATGGAATGAGATTTTTGTTTGTTTCTAAAAGCCACCTTCAGAGTTCAGGGTCTGCCCTGGAGGTTTTGGACATTAGTTTTGAGACGTTTAAGGTGTTCTTCCTTCTTTCAAAGGCTAAAGCTGCTGCTTCCCTGGCTGGAGTCCCGGAGTCAGGAAGGCTGTGAAGAACCTGCCACTCACAATGCTCTTGCCAAGATCTACATCGACAGCAACAACAGCCCTGAGCGCTTCCTGAGAGAAAATGCTTACTATGACAGCCGGGTGGTGGGCCGCTACTGTGAGAAGCGGGACCCACATCTGGCCTGCGTTGCCTATGAGCGGGGACAGTGTGACCTTGAGCTCATCAAGGTGGGCAGCAGGATACACTTAGCTGCCAGGTTTTGCTCTGGCTTCAAATGCATGCTCTGTGGGGGCTCATGAGGGCTTCCTCTGATCCCCACAATTGCAGGTCATGTGTTACATTTCCATTAATAACTTGGTTTCTTTTTAATTTGGATGCCTTGTTTGCTACCTGCTTATACCCTGTTTGAACATATTGTACTGGCCCAGAGTCTGACCTGTCAGCCTTCTGCTTACAGTCCTCAGGGTTACCTAGTATCCTGAGGGCAAAATTCAGCCTGTTGGCTTGACTCAGGAGGTGCTCTGAACCGCAACCCTGTCCTCACCAGCCTCCCCTCTTGCCTCTCTATCCTGGATGCCTCCATCCTATTTGCCCTTGCACTTCCTGCTCTTCTTTTTAAGGCAGCTTCTTACACGTACCCTCACCAACTATTTCCAACCACAGAGCTCTTGCTGGCCCCTCTTTGGAACATCCCCCCAGGTCTGCTTTCCTCAGTCCTGGCTTGTATCTATGTGTATTCAGTTACTTAAGTATCAAATAGTGACCTAAAACTCCAGAAATCTCATGTGGGTGCACCTGATGTTTGCTTGACTGTAAGATCCGTAGACAGTTGGTCTGTTTGCCCTGGGCACATCAGGCTATCTGACAACATGGTGGAAACTCAGCAACTGGGGAAGGAATCTGTGTCAAGCATACGGAGCCAAAGCATAAGAGCAGTGCATCAGTTTCTCATCCTGCTCTGGCTTTTGACACTGGCCATGCAAGTGGCAGGCTAGGTTGACATAGCAGCTTCCTCTAGGGAGCAAGTTTGTGTGAAGTTGGGGCTTTAGTTTGATACCATAAGCTATGTTTTGGCTGAATTTACCACCTTTTTATTAAAGCTCAGTCCAGTGACCGCTCGGGGATCTTTGCACCCATCTTTCCTACCTGGTAATGGACAATAGGCATCACCTTTTAGTAAGGCAGAATTCAGACAAGAAAAAAAATGCCCATTAAGATCTGATGTGTCAAAAGGAGATGTAAGGTTTTGGTGCAGGCCAGAGTAAGCCTGCTCTTGGCCTCATGCCGCGCATGTGTGAGCAGCCTGTGGACACACATGCAGTACTTAGCCTTGTGCCTAGTATCTGGTACCCAGCCAGTCTGATTCCTACCAGGCCTTAGCAAGTGTCTCACACATTGGAATGTTCCAGTGGGTGGTTGATTTCTTCGAACACTAAAAAAAGGTCTCAAGTTCAATCAATGAAAGCATATTTTAAGGTTTATAGGCTTTGGGGTGCCTGAGTGGCTCAGGCAGTTAAGCAGCCAACTCTTGATTTCAGCTCAGGTTGTGATCCCAGGGTTGTGAGATAAAGCCCCATGTTAGGCCCCGTGCTAAGTGTTGAATCTGGTTAGGATTCTCTCTCTGTCTCCCTCTACCCCTTTCTGCAACTCATGTATGTGTGTGCTTGCTCTCTCTCTCTCTCTCTCTTTCTCTCTCTCTGTCTCTAAAAATTAAAAAAAAAAAAGTTTTTAGGCTTGAAATGCTGTAGCATATATGCTGTTTTATGCCAGTTCTCGGCTATTCTGATAGCACTTTAAGATGGTGACTATTTACATTTAAATTAGCTAAAAATTAAAAACTTAGTTCCTGTTTCTTACACTGCATTCCATAGCACAGATCTAGAACATTTTTATTATCTCAGAAAGTTCTGGGCAACACCACTTTAGGGCAACAGATTGATATGGAGAGGAGCTGCCACCCAGCCATACCCACTCTTAAGTTGTTGTAAACTGAGAAACTCATGTTTTGAGGTAATATGTTGCTCTGAGGAGTTCATTGTCACCCCTTTGGGATGCTGCTCATCCTGTGTCAAAGTACTATTACTCACTTGGGTTCTAGCTGACACCAAACAAGTGTCAGGGACAGAGGGAACTGACTGGGGTGGGTCCCAGGTAATTTCCATTGGTTGGCTGTGTTACACACATTAGTGTGCTCGTTTCAGGTTTGCAACGAGAATTCTCTGTTCAAAAGTGAGGCCCGTTACCTGGTGCGCAGGAAGGATCCAGAACTCTGGGCTCATGTCCTTGAGGAAACCAACCCTTCTAGGAGACAGCTGATTGACCAGGTGAGGAATAGAAATGGGAGTGTATGTATGCATGCCTGTGTTTTGACCTCTCATCATCATGTGGCCAAAGTGAGTTGTTGTAATGTTGTGTCTGAAACATCTTCAGACGCATGACCAGACAATCCTGTGAATCTTCTCTGGAGTTGTTTATTGGCCCTGTAGAGTTATTGACCCTGTAGAGTTGGCCCTGATCTCCAAAGTAGGGATATGCTGTCCCAGTAAAAGGAATATCTAATGGCATGACTGCAGACTAGATCCTTAGTATTTTGTTTTTTAGCTCAGCCCTCATTGACACATGGTAAGTGGCTCTCAAGGTTGTCTCAGCTAGATCTGCCTTTTTTGAGGAACTCCTGCATCCTTATGACCTTCCAACACCTTCTTGGAGCTGGGCCACAGTGCCAAGGCCAGGGTTCTTCCTGGATGCAGTCTGGCAGGCTTCACTGGGCTTCCTGTAGCTTCAGGTAGCAGACGGTACTTCACCATCCTCACCGTCTGCTGGGCACACTACTTGGAAGTGGGCTGAAATTAGGGTAGGAACAATACCCTGGTCCAACAAGTGGGCTTCAGTCTTGAGTGGATCAGCTAATGTGCCCCCCCACTCCTTTGTGTGCATTACCAACCACTAGGTGCACTTGTTGGGCTTCACCTGTATGTATCTCCACTGAATTTCACCTTCTTGTTTTCTGTCCACTGTTCCTTGTGTTTGTGCCATTATCTTTTTCTTTATTAACTTTATTTTAAAACACTTTTAGATGGATAGAAGCCTGTGTTATTTTAGATCTTATTATTAATATCAACTTTGGACTTACCCATCTCTAAGATTCATCAAGACCAGGGGCGCTTGGGTGGTTTAGTCGGTTAAGCGTCCGACTTTCGCTTAGGTCATGATCTCACGGTTCGTGGGTTCGAGCCCCGCATCGGGCTCTGTGCTGACAGCCGGCTCAGAGCCTGGAGCCTGTTTCAGTCTGTGACTCCCTCTCTCTCTGACCCTCCTGCTCACGCTGTCTCTCTCTCTCCTAGAAATAAATAAAACATTAAAAAAAAAAAAGAAAAAGATTCATCAAGACCGGACAAAGACATTGAGCAGCAAAGGGCCTGGGACAGCGTAGGTTTAGATTCTACTAGAGATCTACAAATTCACAGACAACAGATATTTCTCCAAGTGTTGTCCAGCTACCTGGCACGTCTTATAGGTCACGTTGCATTGGCACGGGGATGAGCAGCTTTAACACTACACTGCACTGAACTGAAGCCAGCAGGTGCCCCTTGGTCTCCCTGTGTCTGTGTGGAGCTGCTGGTCCTCTCATTGTATCTGCTGTAACTGAATATTCATAGCCACCTCCTGGAGGGCATTCACCTACTGTGCCCCTCTAATTAGAGGGACCACATGATGGCAATGGCAGACTGCTTTTAGGTCTGGAGTAGAAGCTCATTATAGAAAGTTTATTTAGAGAAAGCAACTTCCTGAGGTAACTTAGGTTAGGCATCCTGTTGACTCAAATAGATGGTGAAAATTTATTTTTGCCCTTAAAACAACCAATGTGTATTTAAAGTACTCTTAAGGTTTTTAAGAATGGGCAGATAATCATGATGGCAGGAAATAGTGCTTCCTACTCTAGATGAATTCTAGATACTGTCACAGTACTCCTTTCCCTCAAGTATACCCTTTTAATTACTTATCTCTGTGATAGCCCCTTTTCTCAAACACCTCTGCATAACTGTTAGAATTGTTATAAACTCCTCAGTAGAACTTTCGTATTTTATGGTGCCATTAAGTATACGGTGTCCACTTGCAAAGTGAAGTGAACTTGACTTTGATTCTGGTTCTGTTACAGCCCCTCCTGTTTGCAGGGTGAAAGTTTATGGCCAGAGATGTTATATTAGCTGTGTCATACCTTCTCTGAGCTGTCTGTTCTTTCTCATTAATGCATTGCTTTTCTCTAGCCCTGATGAACATCAGAACTTGGCAAAACTGATAGATCCCGAAGTCACCAAAGGTCCCTGGCACAAAACACAAGGAGAACAAGCTGGCCATCTAGCCTGGTGTTATTTGGGAAGTATACTTTTTGGAGCACCTTGGTGGCTTAGTTATTTAAACATCTGACTCTAGGGGCACCTGAGTGGCTCAGTCGGTTAAGTGTCTGACTTCGGCTCAGGTCACGATCTCACAGTTTGTGGGTTAGAGCTCCGTGTTGGGGTCTGTGCTGACAGCTAGCTCAGAGCCTGGAGCCTTTTTCAGATTCTGTATCTCCCTCTCTCTCTGACCCTCCCCTGCTCATGCTGTCTCTCTCTCTGTCTCTCTCAGAAATAAATAAAAAATTTAAACATCTGACTCTAGATTTTGGCTCAGGTTATGATCTCATGTGAGTTGGAGCCCCACAGTGAGCTCTGTGCTGACAGCACGGAGCCTGCTTGGGATTCTCTCTGCCCCGCTTATGCTCTCTCCCTTAAAATAAATAAATAAACATTTTTAAAAATGTCTTTTCCCCCAGTTGTGAGTTTTCTTGTAGGCAAGACACCCGTAATTGGATGAGGGGTGTATGGGTAGGCTTTTGCCAGTCTTTTTCTAAGGTGTGGTTCTGAGGGCTCAGCAGTGCAGGGTACATTCTACTTCATGCCTGGAAGTGGGCTGGGCCACAGCAGTGGTGGTGCACTAAGCTAGCAAGACCTTCATTAGAGTGGTGTCTTCAGGTGCCTGGGTGGCTCAGTTGGTTTAGCGTCTGACTTAGAAGGTTATGATCTTATGGTTCAGGAGTTTGAGCCCCTTGTAGGGCTCACTGCTGTCAGTGCAGAGCCTGCTTCTGGATCTCTGTCCCCCTTTCTCTGCCCCTCCCTCACTTGCTCGCTCTCTTTCTCTCTCTCTCAAAAATAAACATGTAAAAAGAAAAAAAGTACATTAAAAAAAAGTAGTGTCTTCATTAGAGAAATGGAAGCCATTTTGCTATGAACAGTGACCTAAAAAAACAAAGATGAAAGCAGACATGCATTTCAGCTACCTATTCAGTGCATTGCTATTGGTTTCACAATAAATTTACAGTATGGTCATTGGGGCGGAGATGAGTCTAACCCCAGTTAGAGAAAAACTAATTGTCAAAATAGAGCAAACAGAAATCCCTGAAACTAATGCCTTTAGACAACCTTCCCTTTTTGCCTTGAGAAGTCTCCTATTTTCTCCAGTGTCTGTTTCAGACTGCCATGGAGGAATCCTTCCCTTTTGTTTAGCTTCAAGGATAGCCTTGAATGACTTAACTAACCAAGTTTTTCAAATGATTTTTAAAACCAGGTGGTACAGACAGCATTGTCAGAAACACAGGATCCTGAAGAGGTCTCAGTCACTGTCAAGGCCTTCATGACAGCTGATCTGCCTAATGAACTGATTGAGCTGCTGGAGAAGATTGTTCTGGATAACTCGGTCTTTAGTGAGCACAGGTGAGGGTGTACAGAGAGTAGCTGCTAACTCAGTCAGATTTAAGCACCTGCCTAATGTTCACTTTTCATTACAATTTTGTCTCATCTCATCTTCTTAGCCTCATTGGCTGCTCCCTAGATATGTGGCCAGTCTTTTCATTGTGTCCTGTATCTTCAGTCCTATCTGTATCTTCTAACCCAACCTAAATCCTGCTTTTTCCAAGATGCTGTCCTCTTGCTGCTCTGGGATGCACTGTTCTTCTTTAACCACACTGCTCAGAAAGAGAATTAATGTTCGTTAAGGCCTGTGATGTCCCAAATATGTTAAACTCTTGAAATCATGGTGAACAAAAGCTTGGAAACAAATGTCAAGAAAATTGAATCTGGGCATGTATCAGGGAAGACTTGCAGGAGATGTAAGGTAGAAGCATGATGTGAGCTTGAGTGGAAGAACATTCTAGGCAGAAACAATAGCATGGGCAGACACCTTGGAAGTAATAAAGCATGCTTCAATATGGTTACATCCAGCATTTATCTCCACTTTAAAATTCATTATCAGGGGCACCTGGGTGGCTCAATCCATTGAGCATCCGACTTCGGCTCGGGTGATGATCTCCTGGTTTGTGAGTTCAAGCCCCGCATTGGGTTATGTGTTGACAGCTTGGAACCTGGAGCCTGTTTGGGATTCTGTGTCTCCCTCTCTCTGCCTCTCCCTTGCTTGTGCTCTGTCTCTCTTGCTTTCAAAAATAAATTAAAACTTTTAAAATTCATTATCAGATGGGTGCCTGAGTGGCTCAGTCGGTTAAGCTTTGGACTTCAGCTCAGGTCATGATCTCATGGTTCATGAGTTCAAGCCCTGCGTCGAACTCTGTGCTGACAGCTCAGCCTGGAGCCTGCTTCAGATTCTGTGTCTCCCTCGCTCTCTGCCCTTCTTCCACTCACACTCTGTTTCTTTCTCTTTCTCTCAAAAATAAATAAACATTAAAAAATAAAATAAAATTCATTATCAGAGGTTCTATGTCAAACAGACTAGTGTATCCACATCATAAATCCTGCTGTAAAGATTTAATTGCAAGGCTTATTTTGTAGGCCAGAAGAGCTTTTGAGATCTGTGGCATTGTATTAAAGAGTGCTTGTGTGGATGTGTTTGTTTTTTAACTTGCAAATGTTAAATGGTAAATTACAGAATGTGAAATTATATTTAAATGGAATCCTAAGCCCTCATTGATTATAAGATGACAAAGCTAAGGTACCTGAGGTGGCTAGGTTATTCTGTCTAGTTCTCTATCCAATCTTTGATAGATACTAACTTGTTAGTACTTCCCACAGTCAAACACTTATAGGTGGTTCTGACTTTGTGTGCTGCCTCCTTGGCCACTGTTCTTTCTCACACATGCAGGAGGACCTTCAAGTTCCTGCCCTTCTTTCTATGACTGACTGCTTCACCAGACATAGTTATACATGCAGGTGAAAATACCCTGAGTTGGCAGTGTGGCAGACTACCTACACACTTACACAGATCCTATCACTGGGAAAATTTTAAATGTAGGATGAAATATACCGATGATCTTTTTTTTTTTTATGTTTTATTTATTTCTGAGAGAGAGAGAGACAGCATGAACAGGGGAGGGCCAGACAGAGAGAGGGAGATACAGAATCTGAAGCAGGCTCCAGGCTCTGAGCCATCAGCACAGAGCCCGACGTGGGGCTCGAACCCACAAACCGTGAGATCATGACCTGAGCTGAAGTCAAGACTCTTAACCGACTGAGCCACCCAGGTGCCCCTATAGATGATCTTTTAAAATGAATGAGTGAACTAGTGACTTGGCCAAACTCTGCTGAACCTGGGCTGTGTGTCCCTACAGGACACAGAGAGCAGGAGACAAGACCCAAGGGCCTACAAAAGGTGTGAGGTCTACAAAGAAGTTCCTCCTTGATGCAAGGATAAACTCTTTATCAGTATTGCCTAGCCCTATGCTGAGAGGTTAGCCAAAACAAAACAAAAAAGAGCCCTTTGGAACCATGGTGTTAGATTATGAGGACAAACTGGCCCTGAGAGGCTGGCCCTCTAAGTGGTTTTAGCAAAATTCAAGAGAACTGGCATGAGATTAAAAATCTTCAAGTGAGAAATTTAAAGTGATTCCCATCAGGTAGTACCTTCAGATCTCTCCAGAGACAAGTCCTCTTAAGAAGATCCTGCCTTCTAAGGCTTCAGAGAATTCTCACGTAACATTCTAAGAAATAATGAGCTAATAGTAAAAATATTGACAAAATGCATAAGAAAACAAGGCTCTATTAGTAAGAACTGGCAATGAAACAGTAGACTCAGATCTCCCTATAGGGACTATGGGTATTGGAATTATCAGGCACACAATATAAAATTATATGTAATGCATTTAAGTACCCAAAAACAATATCAAGCATATTTTTTAAAATACCAAATAACTTTGATAAATAAAAATAAATTTACATAATTGGATTTGAAGTAAACTCTAAATGGCTTTAGCAGCATTAGAGAATAAATGAATAGAAAGATCAAGTGAAGAAATTGCAAGAATGTAGCCAAGGCAGACAGATGGAAAATGTGAAGGAATTTAAGAGATGCACAGGTTCAAGGGAGACCTACTTAGAGTCTCGAAGAGAGCAGGGAATGGGACACTATTTGGAGGGAAAATGATGGAGATTTTAACAGAACTGATATTTTAGTTCTCCAATTCAGGAAGACCAGCAAACCCCAAGGAGGATTAATTTTTTTTTTAAGTTTGTTTTGAGAGAGAGTGCATGAGCAGGATAGGGGCAGAGAGGTGGGGAGAGAGAGAATCCCAAGCAGGCTTCCATGTTGTCAGCACAGAGCCCAGTGTGTGGCTCAAACCCACGAACTGCAAGATCATGTCCTGAGCCGAAACCAAGAGTCGGAATGAGACTGACAGCAGACTTCTGAGCAGCTTCAGTGGAAGCTGAGGGATATGGGATGATATAATGACTGAGTGTATTAACATAAGGTTAATGAGAAGTTAGAAATAAAAAAATTAAAAAAGATAGGCAAATGCAGATCTAAAAATGCTGGTATTATATTGACACTGTATGTTAATATATTACATCATTTTATGTTTTTGTATATATTACGTGGTCTAAATTTGTATCATACAAAATAGACTTTCAGGTAAAAACCATTATTGAATCAAAAAGAGCCAGTATAGTAGTCCCCACTTATCCATGATGTCTTGTCCTATGGTTTCAGTTATCATGGTTAACTGTGGTCTGTCGGAAAGCAGACAGTGTGTCAGAAGGTCAGGAGAGTAGTAGCCTAACACTATGTCACAAAGCCTACATCATTCATCTCACCTCATCTCATCACATAGGCATTTTATCATCTCACCTTATCATAGGAAGAAGGGTGAGATACAGTAAGATATTTTGAGAGCGAGAAACCACATTCACATTGCTTTCATTTATGAAAGTTTATGAAATATTTATGAAACTATTCATCTATGAATTATATTGTTATAATTGTTCTATGTTATTATTATTGTTAATCTCTTAGTGTGCCTGGAGTTTGTAAAATAAAGTTTATCATAGGTAGTATGTACAGGAAAAATATCAAAAAATATGATTTGGTGCTGTCTGTGATTTCAAGCCCCTTCTAGGGGATCTTGGAATGTATTACCCACATGGGAGACTGCTGTATATAATGATGAAATATTCAGTTCACCAGAAACATGATTCTGAACTTGGATATACCTAAAATAGAGCTTCAAAATATGTAAGGTAAAAAATGACAAAACTGCAAGAAGACACAGGCAAATTTACCATATGGGAAGATCTTAACATACCTCTCCAGGTAATTAATAGAACAGTTAGCTTAAAAAGTGAGTATAGTAGGGGTGCCTGGGCAGCTCGGTCACTAAGCATCTGACTTTTGATCTTAGCTCAGGTCTTGGTCTCAGGGTCGTGAGTTTGGGCCCTGCGTTGAGGGGCCAAACTTTTTAAAAAAATGAGTACATTAAAAAGTACTTGAGGGGTGCCTGGATGGCTCAGTTGGTTAAGCATCCATCTCTTGATTTCAGCTCGGATTTTGATCTCATGGTTCATGAGTTCAGACTCCACATCAGGCTCTGTACTGACAGTGTGGAGCCTGCTTGGGATTCTCTCTCTCCCATCTTTCTCTCTGTCTCTACCCTGCTTGCTTTCAAAATAAATAAATAAACTTGAAAAAAAATTTAAGAATACATAAAAAAGGAATATATTAAAAGGTATAAAGGCAATACTAAATATATTCCGTAAAGTAAATAAAAACAGTATAACTAGTGACAATTAATGTGAATTATAAGCTTGGGGCACCTGGGTGGGTCAGTTGGTTCAAGCCTCTGACTTTGGCTCAAGTCATGATCTCATAGTTCATGAGTTCAAGTCATGCATCAGGCTCTCTGCTGTCAGCGCAGAAGCTGCTTCATATCCTCTGTCCCTCTCTCTACTCCTCCCCTGTTCATTCTCTTTCTCTCTGAAAATAAACTTTCTTTAAAAATATGAATTATGGGGTGCCTGGGTGGCTCAGTCAGTTAAGTGTCAGACTTTGGCACAGGTCATGATCTCACAGTTCATTAATTCAAGTCCTGAGTCGGGCTCTGTGCTGACAGCTCAGAGCCTGGAGCCTGCTTCAGATTCTGTGTCTCCCTCTCTCTCTCTGCTCTTCCCCTGCTTGTGCTCTCTCTCTCTCACAAAAATAAAATAAACATTTTAAAAAATGTGAATTATAAGCTTATTGGAAAGAATTTACATATATTGAACAAGTAAACATGATTTTTAAGGAAAAATATCAGAAGACAAATAAATGAAAGCGAATTTCTACAGTCCACTCAACTATGATAAACAGCTTGATATAAATTCATGAATGATCACATCATCTTGAAAGACATTAGTTTTACCCACATCACTCAGATTCATTGCAATACCTTAAAACTCTGTTTGTTTACTTATGAAACTTGACAGGAAGATTTTAAATTTTAAATCAGGAGTGCCTGGGTGCCTCAGTTGGTTAAGCATCTGACTCTTGGTTTCCCCTCAGGTCATGATCTTGCGGTTCCTCAGTTTGAGCCCCACATTGGGCTCTGTGCTGGCAGTGCAGAGTCTGCTTGGGATTCTCTATCTTTCTTTCTTTGTCTCTCTCTCTCTCCTTCTCTTTTCCTTTCTCCCTCTCAAAATTAAATATTTAAAATTTTTCAAAAAATATAAATTTTAAATCAAAAGATAAAAGGTCAAGAATAGTGACGATGTTGCTAACACAAATAATAAATCAATAATAAATCACCCAAGATGTGGGAGTAAGTTTTGGGATGACAAGCTACTTACTCTGATCTAGAATAATTATAAAATTAAATTAAGATGTGGTGGTTTGTGCAAGGAATAGAAAAATAGACCATAATAGTAGAGCAGAGAACCCTAAAATATGCCCACACATATGTAAAGCATTTATTTGTAATAGCTGGCTATACAGATGGAAATACTAGACTTTTCAGCAAATAATGTTGGGACAATTGATTATCCATATAGGTGAAAGTTAAAACTGGACCCCTGTCCTATACCATGTAAAGATTAAATGTAAAAGTCAAACTATAATATTTTTAGAGTTTATGTTTAAAAGAAGAATATATTTGTGGCCTAATGAATGCTTAAGTCAGTTGCAAAAATACATAAACCATTTGTGAAAAACCAGCAAAATAGGACTATGTTAAACTTAAGAACTTTATCATAATAAGATGAGAAAAAGGGAAGCTACAAGCAGAGATGACATTTGCGACATACAGAAGCGACAAAAACTAGTATTGAGAACATATAATAGAAGAAAAACTCCTGATAACAACCTGATAGAAAACTTAGCAAAGCACTTGAATGGTTCTTCAGCAAGAGGAGAGACAGCCCCATGAGTCTCAGGCAGGACTGCAGCCTCATCAGCCATCAAGGAAGCACAGTCTGGCCACTGTATACTGTCCCTTTCCTCCTGCAGAGCAGCAGGGATCTAGCTCTCCTAATCACTCTTGATGAGAATGTTGAGCAATTGGGCCTCTTATATGCCCTGTTGGGAATGTTTTGTTCTCCTCGGAAAGCAATACTTGATAGAAGGTGTTTTCACTCCTCGTTCTGAACCCTGAATAAACTGGGCTCACATGTCTCAGGAGACATGTGCAAGAATGCACAAAACAGCAGTTTCCAGTAGCAAAGATCTCAGAACAATCCAGACACCCATCAGTAAAAGGGCTGTGGTACTGTCGTACAGTGAAGTACCATGTCACAGTGGAAATGAATGCTTATCCAACAGCATGGGTGAATCTTGGACCTAATTTTTAATACTTTTCCCTTCTTTTTCCCTCCTTCTCCTTAATTATTATACAATAAACTTGGCCTTTTGTGAAGAATGTGCAGTACTAGGAATTTCACACATGCCTAGATTCATGAAAGTAACTACTATAGTTGGGGTACAGAACAGATCCCTCACTCTGTGAAACTGACTTGTGCAAGCTACCCTTTACAGTAGCAGTTCCTGTACCCCTAACAGTCACCCATCTGTCATTTATCACTCATTCTAGTTTTGTCTTTTCAAGAATGTCATGTAAAAGGTATCACATGGCGTGTAATCTTTTGAGACCTGGCTTCTTTCACACAGTCTTTGAGATTTACCCAGCATCAATAATCTGTTCTCTTTTATTGCTGAATAGTGTTGTGTTAAATGAATGTACAATAGCTTGCATATTTGCTTGCTCATCGAAGGACACGTGGATTGCTTTCAGTTTGGGGTGCCTATAAATAGAGCTGCTATAAATGTTTGTGCCCAGATCTTTGTTTGAACATACCTAGCTTTTGCTGACCCATTTGGTATATGTATGTTTAACTGTTTAAGAAGCTGCCAAACTATTGTCTTCCAGAGTGGCTGTACCATTTTGCATTCCCACCAGCAGTGTGTGAGAATTCCAGTTGTTCTACATCTTCACCAGCACTTGGTATTATTGGTATTTTTAATTTTAGCCATTCTAATAAGTGTATAGTGGGATGTCATTGTGGTTTTAATTTGCATTTCCCTAATGGGTAATGATGTTAAACAACTTTTCTTGTGCTTATTTGCCATCCATATATCCTCTTTGGTGAAGAGTCTATGTAAATCTTTTGCCTGTTTTTTATTTGGGTTATTTGGTTTTTCAATGTTAAGTTTTGAGTTCTTTAAACAGTCTGAATTCAAGCCCTTTGTTTATATGGGATTTGTGAGTATCTTTTCCCAGTGTGGAGCTTGTCTTTTTATTCTCCTAATAGCACCATTTATAGATGAAAAGTTTTCATTTTTGTCAAGTCCAAGTCATAAACTTTTCTCTTATAGATTGTGTTTTGGTGTTTAGAACTCAGTGCTTAATCCCAGGTCAAAGATTCTCTCTGGATTCCTTCTAAAAGTTTCATGGTTTTACATTTTACCTTTAGATCTGTGGTCTGGCATCCAACAACGTATGAACTTAAGCTTGAGGTTCATTTTTTTTTCATATGGATATCCAGTCATTCTAGCATTATTTGTCGGGTCCTTTCTGCATTGAATTCCTTTTGCATGTCAAAAATCACTTGGCCATGTAGTGTGATTCCTTCAACTTTATTCTTTTTTTTTTTTTTTAATTAAAATTTTAGTAGTTAACACACAGTACAATATTGGTTTCAGGATTAGAATTCTTTGATTCATCACTTACGTGTAAAACCCAGTGCTCCTCACAACAGATGTCGTCCTTAGTACCCATCACCCATCTATCCCATCTCCCACCTTCCTCCCTCTATCAACTCATAGTTTGTTCTCTATCATTGAGTCTCTTGTGGTTTGTTTCCCTCTCTTCTCTCTTCCCTCCACTTCCCATGTGTTCATCTGATTTGTTTCACATATGAGTGAAAGCATATGGTATTTGTCTTTCTCTGATTCACTTATTTCATTTAGCATAATACATTCTAGCTCCATCCACATCATTGCAAATAGCAAGATTTCATTCTTTTTGATTCCTGAGAAATACTCCATTGTGTGTGTATGCATGTGTATATAAAAGATATATATTTGCATGCATGCCCGCACACACGCACACGTGCACACATACACACACACACACACACGCACACACACACAAACACACCGTCTTCTTTATCCATTCACCAGTCAATGGACATGTCGGCTCTATCCATAGTTTGGCTGTTGTTTATAATGCCACTATAAACATTGGGGTGCATGTACCCCTTTGAATCTGTATTTTTGCATCCTTTGGGTAAATACCAAATAATAAAATTGCTGGACAGTAGGGTAGTTCTATTTTTAGTTTCTTGAGAACCTCCGTACTGTTCTCCAGAGTGTCTGCACCAGTTTGCATTCCCACCAACAGTGCAAGAGGGTTTCCCTTTTTCTGATCCTCACCAACACGTCCTGTTTCTTGTGTTGTTAATTTTAGCCATCATGACAATTGTGAGGTGGTATCTCATTGTAGTTTTGATTTGTATTTCCCTGATGATGAATGATGTTGAGCTTCTTTTCATGTATTTGTTAGCCATCTGGAGGTCTTCTTTGGAAAGGTGTCTGTTCATGTCTTCTGCCCATTTTTTAACTGGGCTATTTGTTGTTTGGGGGTTGAGTTTGATAAGTTCTTTATAGATTTTTGATACTAACCTTTTATCAGATATGTCACTTCCAAATATCTTCTCCCATTCTGTAGGCTGCCTTTTAGTTTTGTTGATTGTCTCCTTCACTGTGCAGAAGCTTTTCAACTTGATAAAGTCCCAGTAGTTCACGTTTGCTTTTGTTTCCCTTGCCTTCAATGACATGTTAAGTAAAAAGTTGCTCTGGCCGAGGTCAAAGAAGTTGCTGCCTGTATTCTCCTCTAAGATTTTGATGGTTTCCCTCTCACATTTAGGTCTTTCATCCATTTTGAATTTGTTTTTTGTGTATAGCTTAAGAAAGTGGTCTAATTTCATTCTTCTGCATGTTGCCATCCAGTTTTCCCAGCACCATTTGTTGAAGAGTCTGTCTTTTTTCCATTGGATATTCTTTCCTGCTTTGTCAAAGATTCAACTTTATTCTTGTTCAGAATTTAGAATCAGCCTTGGCTGTTATCGACAAGGAAACCTCCTGGAATTTTTATTGGAATTGTATAAGATCTGTAGACCAGTTTGGGGATGAACAGTTGCTATTTTTCCTGTGTTTAGTGTGAATATGGTATGTCTCTCCATCAGATATCTAACTTTTCTCATCAGTATTTTATGTTTTTTAGTATCTAGATCATGTACATGTTTTATTAGATTTATACCTAAATAGTTCATGCTTTGGAATCTATGGTAAATAGGTAAAGGGTTTTTTTGTTCACAGTTGTACATTGCTAGTATATAGAACCCCAACTGATTTATTGGTTAACCTTGTATCCTGATACCTTGCTAAGCTTACTTATTTGTCCTAGGATTTTTTTCTATAGATTCCTTGGAATTTTCTGTCAATCATGTTGCCTGCAAATAGGGACAGTTTTATTTCTTCCTTTCTAATCTAGAGGCTTTTTATTTATTTTTCTTGCCAAACTGGCTGGACTAGAGCCTCCAGTAGAATGTTGAGTAAAAGAGGGGATAATGGATATCCTTGTCTTGTTCTTGGTCCTGGGGTGAAGGCTTCGGTCTCTCACTGTTGAGAGCTGTGGATATTTTGTAGATGGCCTTCATCATATTGAAGAAGTTTCCTTATATTTATAGTTCGCTGAGAGTCTTTATCATTACTGGGTGTTGGATTTTGTCAGATGCTTTTTCTGAATCAATTAATGATGATCATGTTGTTTTTCTTTTTTAGATTCTTAATATACATTACATTCATTTTTCCCCACATTTTTAATGAGGCAAAAGGAAACAAGTTTTATAAGAATATATCTAGTATGATTAAAGTTCAAAAACATGCAAAACCACCTATATTGTTTAGTTACACAAATTATGTGGTAGAACTATAAAGAACCACAAAGAACTAAGAGACACAGTTCAGGAAAATAGGCACCTGCTAAGTGGGAGCAGAGGCAGCTCCTGGAGAAGCCACAGCAGCCCTCCAGTGATTGGGATACTCCGATTTCTTGCTTTCTCAAGACTTTGGACCACTTATACTTCATAAATATTCTATTGTATCTATTCATGAGTCCTGTGTGTGTATTTTAAATATTTTTAAATTGGAAGTCTTGGGCTGGTCAACCTACCAAAGAGTGTTGTGTACAGCTTTCATTCCTGTGATACTGTGCTGACCACCCCTTCTCCTCAGAAATCTCCAGAATCTGCTGATCCTTACTGCCATCAAAGCAGACCGCACGCGGGTCATGGAATACATCAGCCGCCTGGACAACTATGATGCCCCAGACATTGCAAATATCGCCGTTAGTAGCGCACTGTATGAGGAGGCCTTCGCCATCTTTCGCAAGTTTGACGTGAATGCCTCAGCAATCCAGGTGAGCTGCTGAGTGCTTTCATGTTAAACCCTGGTGCCCTCTGCCACAGTCCTTGTCATTACTAAGGGTGTCATACCCTCTGGTTGTCTAATATGTCTCTCACATTCTTGTGCTCTTTTCAGCTCCTCACCAGTAACCCATCTTCCCAGCCTGTTGGCTCCTTCTCTGTTGGGTGCTCCTGCTGTCTGGCGGTTACCCCCACTTCCCGGTCATTCCCCTAGACTTGGGTACCTGATGCAAGGTTGTGTGGTCAACCCTGGTGACTGAGGTGTCTGATTGCCAGGGGCCCTCACACCTGACTGCTGCAGTCCTTCATCCTCTGCTGCCTCAACTCCTTAGAGCAGTCCTGCCAGCCCTCCTGCCCATTTTCAACCCCACCAAAAGCCCTCCCCTTAACCCTCTTCCCTTTCCTCCCAGTCTGGTTTTTACTTTTCTGGTTTTACTTCCAAATGGATTGTAAACCACAGGACAGATCACTTTAGCTGCTCTCTTACCAAGATTCTTTATGTCCTTGCCTCTTCCCTTACCATTTTTCTATACCTCCCTGTGAAATCTCAGATCTAGAAGCCCCTCTTTTTGGTTCATACATAGGTCTGTGGCCTTGCTCTGAGATCAGAACTATATGGGGAGGGCAACTGCTGCACCCCAGCCCTCCAGACTGTCCTATAAGCCTGTTTTCTCTTCTTTGTTTTTTTAATTTAAATCATTAGTTAACATATAGTGTAGTAATAATTTCAGGAATAGAATTTAGTGGTTCATCTCTTACATATAACAACCAGTGTTCATCCCAACAAGTATCCTTCTTAATGCCCCTCACTCCTTTAGCCCTCCCCCCCAATACCCCACCAGCAACCCTCAGTTTATCCTCTGTATTTAAGAATCTCTTTAGTTTGTCTCCATCGCTGTTTTTATATTATTTTTGCTTCCCTTCCCTTTTGTTCATGTTTTGTTTCTTAAAATTCCACAAGTGAAATCATATGATATTTGTCTTTCCCTGACTTATTTCACTTAGCATAACACACTCTAGTTCCATGCACGTTGTTGCAAATGGCAAGACTTCATTATTTTATAAAAAATTCACCAAGTAATATTCCATCGTATATGTATACCACATCTTTATCCATTCATCAGTCGATGGACGTTTGGGCTCTTTCTCTACTTTGGCTGTTGTCAGTAGTGCTATAAACATTGGGGTGCATATGCCCTTTCAAATCAGCACACCTGTATGCTTTGGATAAATACCTAGTAGTGCAGTTGCTGGGTTGTATGGTAGTTCTACTTTTAATATTTTGGGGAACCTCCATACTGTTCTCCAGAGTGGCTGCTCCAGTTTGCATTCCCACCAGCAGTGCAAAAGGGTACCTCTTTCTCTGCATCCTTGCCAACACCTGTCATTGCCTGAGTTGTTAATTTTAGCCATTCTGACAGGTGTAAGGTGGTATCTCATCGTGGTTTTGATTTGTATTTCCCTGATGATGAGTGATGTTGAGCATCTTTTCATGTGTCTGTTAGTCATCTGGATGTCTTTGGAAAGGTGTCTATTCATATCTTTTGCCCATTTCTTCACTGGATTATTTGTTTTTTGGGGTGTCAAGTTTGATACGTTCTTTATAGATTTTGGATACTAACCCTTTATCTGATATGTCATTTGCAAATATCTTCTCCCATTGGGTCAGTTGCCTTTTAGTTTTGCTGATTTCTTTTCTTCACTGTGCAGAAGCTTTTTATCTTAATGAGCCCCCACTAGTTCATTTTTGAAGCCTGTTTTCTGCCTGATGAGCTATCTTACTCCCTACAGTAGCTCTTTTGGGCCTTTTTACACCCTATATGCCCCATTATACTATCAGGAGGCAACTCCCATGTCCTTCTCCTGGCCCAAAAATCTTAGCTTGGCCGTCTCCATTTCTTTATGCCTCTTTGTTGGAGTGTCTCTACTCCACATGGATCTTCCTCCTATACAATAGGTCTTGCCGTTTCCCTCCATTCATCATCTAAGAAATACTTAATGCCCAGTTGCTTTGGACTGAATTGAAATGGTCATACAGCTTTAGGCGAAATGTAGAACTGAACAAAAATCCATCTGCTCCATGGAGCTCACTGTGTGTTGTGGAGATGAGAGCCTTCTTGTAACCCCTAGGTCCTGATTGAGCACATTGGAAACCTAGACCGAGCATATGAGTTTGCGGAGAGATGCAATGAACCTGCCGTGTGGAGTCAACTGGCCTGTGCCCAGCTCCAGAAAGATTTGGTGAAGGAAGCCATCGACTCCTACATCAGAGCTGACGACCCTTCCTCTTACTTGGAAGTTGTTCAGGCAGCCAGCAGGAGCAGTAAGAGAACCTCTCCCCAGGGCTCTGCTTCTCACTAGTGTGAAGCCTGGCAAGACAAGGATGTCACCCTCCCAGGGATCTGCACATGTTACATATCCAGAGATTTTGGAGACACTGCTGAGTGAAAGTTTCTCAAAAGAACCTGAAATAACTGTTACTCTGTTAATGACACTAGCTCTTCAGTTGACTGTTAACCAGATACTAGTTCTTTGGTTGACTAAACAGTTTAAGCACAATAGATAGTGCTTATCACTATCGTGGTAAATTTAAGGTCAGAAACTTAGACCAAGAGCTGCTTCTGGCCTTTCCAGGTGACTGTGGTGCTCTCTTCTCCAGGGGCTGGAATAATCATCTGGTGAGGTCTTTACTTGGTGAGATGGAGGTTCCCATCCTCAGGGTCAGCCCCCGTGTGGTTCTGCCCTTTCTGTCTCTCCCACCTGGGATAGAGTTCTACTTAGCAGGCAAACAAATCCTTCTAGACCTTACCTGGAGCCCAAGCCCTCACTGAAGCAAAGTAGGAATGAAATGTCTTAGCTGAGGATAGAATGGGAGGAATTGAGCCTCCTGTTTAAATTTAGCAGCTCTGAATTAACCTATCTTTGTTTTCTGTCTTTAGACAATTGGGAGGATCTGGTTAAATTCCTACAGATGGCCAGGAAAAAGGGCCGTGAATCCTATATAGAGACTGAACTTATTTTTGCCTTGGCTAAAACCGGTCGCCTGTCCGAGCTAGAAGATTGTATTAATGGACCCAATAATGCCCACATCCAGCAGGTAGGTCATGCCCTGGAGACCATGAACTGCTGCACACAGGTTCAGGGATTGCTCCCTAGAATGGCTCAAATCTGTCACACTGAGGAACAAGCCACACAGTGAATAAGTCCTTTATTACTGTCACTGGTATGGGAGTTATGGCCACTGGCTATGTACATCAGAATGATATTGAGAAGAAAGTGTCAGGACTACATGCCAGTGTTCTAGCTGCTATCACTGGAGGCTAAGTTGACCTGAGTAATTGGTCAGGTAAAACAGATGTGTTGGACATTAGTAGCTTTTCCATATGTCAACAGTTATCAAATAACATAATGGGAAAAACATTTATTAAAGGTATATATATTTTTAAAGTCTGTTTATTTTGAGAGACAGAGAGTTCAAGTTGGGGAGAGCATAGAGAGAAAATCCCCATCAGGCACTGACAGTACAGAACCCAATGTGGGGCTTGAATTCACAAACCATGAGATCATGACCTGAACTGAAGTTGACCACTTAACCAACTGAGCACTCAAAAATATTTTTTAAATTTTCTTTAATGTTTATTTATTTTTTGAGATAGAGCATGAGCAGAGGAGGGGCAGAGAGAGGGGGAGACACAGAATACAAAGCAGTGTCCAGTCTCTGAAGTGTCAGCACAGAGCCTGGCATGGGGCTCAAACACACAAACCGTGAGATCATGACCTGAGCCAAAGTCAGATGCTTAATGGACTGAGCCCCGCAGGTGCCGCAAAAATATTTTTTAAAGTAGGAATAACATCAGGGAGCCTGGGTGGCTCAGTCAGTTAAGCATCCGACTCTTGATTTCAGTTTGGGTCACGATTTCATGGTTCGTGAGAGCAGCACAGAGCCTGCTTGGGATTCTCTCTCTCCTTTTGTCTCTGCCTCTCCCCTGCTCATCCTTTCTCTCTCTCTCTCAAAATAAATAAGCTTTTTTTTTAAAAAAAAAGAATTAACACAAAAATGTTTAAACTAAACTTAATGGAAAATGTTAAATAAAAAAAGATCTAAATAACTGTAAAGTCTGCTATTTCCTGGGGTAAAGTGTTACCCCTGGAAAAAAGTGATAGAGATGAAGGGATAAGGGAATGTATTCTAACCCCTCTTAAAAGAATACATACACTTTACTGAAATAAATAACACAAAAGTGGACTTCAGATTCTTTAATTCAAAGTAAGAGCCAATTAACTGGAAATTAGTTTGGAGTTTTGAAAGGGCTTAAAAGTTCGTCATATAATTTTGTAATGAAAATTCCAGATGAAATGTAAAAGTTGAGAAGTTTTGGGGTACTGAGTGGCTCAGTCAGTTAAGCATCCAACTTTGGCTCAGGTCATGATCTCACAGTTTGTGGGCTAGAGCCCCACACTGGGCTCTGTGCTGAGAGCTCAGAGCCTGAAGCCTGCTTCAGATTCTGTGTCTCCCTCTCTTTCTGCTCCTCTCTCAATCGTACTCTGTCTCTCAAAAATAAATAAAAATGTTTTTTAAAAAAGTTGAGGGGCGCCTGGGTGGCTTAGTCGGTTAAGCGTCCGACTTTCGCTTAGGTCATTATCTCGCAGTTCGTGGGTTCGAGCCCCGCGTGGGCTCTGTGCTGGCTGCCAGCTCAGAGCCTGGAGCCTGTTTCAGTCTGTGACTCCCTCTCTCTCTGACCCTCCCCTGCTCACGCTGTCTCTCTCTCTCTCTCCTAGAAATAAATAAAACATTAAAAAAAATTTAAAAAAAAAGTTGAGAAGTTTTTTTCCTTAAAAAAAGTTTTAAATATTTATTTAAATCTTTGTGTGAGGAAGGAATTTTTACGCATATAAGCAGTGGAAGAAAGCACAAAGGAAAGTATTAGTTCATCTAATGCATAAAAGCTTTAAATATATGTATATTCCTAATCATGGGCCTCATAGGTCTAGATGTAAAAATAAATCCCAAGAAAGAAGAAAAGATCCAGAGAGCTTTATGTATAAATAATTATTGGGGCGCCTGGGTGGCTTAGTTGGTTAAGCGTCCGACTTTCGCTTAGGTCATGATCTCGCAGTTCGTGGGTTTGAGCCCCGCGTCGGGCTCTGTGCTGACTGCCAGCTCGGAGCCTGGAGCCTGTTTCAGTCTGTGACTCCCTCTCTCTCTGACCCTCCCTTGCTCATGCTGTCTCTCTCTCTCCTAGAAATAAATAAAACATTAAAAAAAATTTATAAAAGATAATTATTGCAGCATGATTTATACTAATAACAATTAAAAACCAATATCCAACAAAGGGAAATAAATAAACAGCATTCATCAGTGGAATATAATACAGCCATTACAAGTATTTAGAGCCATATTTGTGACAGAAAAATCTTTCAAAGTAAGTTCCAGCTGAGTGAAATCTGCATGTACAATATGATGAACCTGTCTGCCTGCCTAGAAAAATATCCCAGGTGGTGATAGTAAAGAACTTGAGGTTACGGTTTGGGCAGTACTATTCCATTTCCTTTCACTTCCCTTTGTTTGCCAAGTCTTGTTTTCATCAGTGACTATAACTTTTACAATTATCTTTATGATCAGAAAATTAATAAAGGTGTTAAAAAATGAAACCTTGTCCCCAGCAACGTGGATGGAACGGTAAGGTATTGTGCTGAGTCAGTCAGTCAGAGAAGGACAGATACTATATGTTTTCACTCATATGTGGATCTTGAGAAGCTGCACAGAAGACCATGGGGTAAGGGAAGTGGGAAAAAAATATGTGTAAGCAGAGAGGGAGGAAGGCAAACCACAAGAGACTATTAAATACAGAGAACTAACTAAGGGTGCATGGAGGGTGGGGAGAGGGAAAATGGGTGATGGACATTGAGGTGGGTGCTTGTTGGGATTAGCACTGGGTGTTGTATGTAAGCCAATTTGACAATAAATTATATTTGTTAAAAAAAAAAAAAAAAAGAGGGGCACCTAGATGGCTCAGTCAGTTGAGTGTCCAACTTTGGCTCAGGTCATGATCTCGCAGTTCGTGGATTCAAGCCCCATGTCTGCCTCTGTGCTGATAGCTCAGAGCCTGGAGCCTGCTTCTGATTCTGTGTCTCCCTCTCTCTGGCCCTCCCCCACTCACAATCTGTCTCCCTCTCTCTCTCTAATGTAAATATTTAAAATTTTAAAAAAAGAAAGAAAAAATGAAACCTTGTCCAAAATCTCCTCATAATAGAATTCTTCTGGCTGGCGAGTCTGTTAAATATCATAGCCAGAGATGCTTCCCCGGGTCACACAGGTATTTCCCATTGGAACCTGGCTAGACTGGGAAGCCCAGATGGCTTTTTTTGTTCTTCGCCTCTGTTCACAGTGGCCCTAAGATCCTGTTCCCTGCCTTTCACAGCCCTCCAATGTGGGGTCAGTACGCTTCAGCCAGATCGAACCCACCACCTGTTTTTATATTTTTCCCGCAGTCTGGCCTCTGCTGAGTGTATTCCCATGATGTCATTTAACTCATTTTCTCTGGATTGCCTATAAATTGATAGTAACAACAGTCTTAAAGGATCATACCCTTTGATACAATTTTATTAATTCACCCATTCAACAAACTTTTCTTGAGCATGCCAGGGTAGGGACTATTGGTGCATGTGTGAAAATAGTAGTCAGATTTCTGCCTTCATGAATCTTAAGATCCACTTCAGAAATTTATGGTGTGTTAAATGGTACATGTCCAGGAGAAAAGTGCAGCAGGGAGGAATGGGCAGTGTAGGGCAGGCAATATGGTAAGGTAGGCGGTGCCCTTCTAGACAGGTGGCTAGGAAGATGTCGCAGAGGTGAGTTCCTGAGTCTGCATCCCTCTGGAGGAGGAAGCCTGAATGCAGAGAGAACGGCCTATGAAGGGGTGCCTTGAGGAGCGTTTGTGTGTGTTGCAGGAGCAGTGCAGAGGTGGTGCAGGGGACTGAGGCAGTGCAGTCAAACACGGGCTCACAGTTCAAGCCAAAGAGGGGAGAGGTGGTTTTTTGGCACAACATGTCAGGACTTGTGGGCCGCCAGCAGGATCCTGGCTTCCACTCTGGATGAAACCAGAGGACTCTGAGCAGAGGAGAGACATGATCTGGTCTTAGGGGTTAATAGAACTCCTCTGGCTGCTGTCCTGAAAATAGACTGAAGCACAGAGGCAGAAGCAGTGAAGAGAGAAGAGGCTTATCAATAGCCCAGGCCAGAGTCAATGGCCACTCAGAGAAATGAGTTAAGGTGAGTGACAGAGAGCTGGTGGTAAGCTTAGGTTACTGGTAGAGTGTGAGTGAGAAGGGGGTGTGAGACAGCTATGCCATGTGGGGCATGGGACAGTCCTGGACAGATGGACTTGTACCTACTGAGATGGAGGCCATGTGCGGGGCCTGCCTTGGGGGCAGTAAGGACTCATGTGCAGGCAAGTTCGATCTCAACTTCATGACATCTATCCAACTGGGTACAGGAGTCCAATTTCCAAGGAAAATTTGGGATGAGAGCTATAAATGTAGAAGCTTTTAGTGTGCAGTTAACACTGGGTAGTAGGGAGAAGCCAAGGGCTGAGACTGGACACCCCAAAGCCCAGGGACAGGGAGAAATGGAACTGAAAAGTGGCTGGGGGTGGGGGCACAAAAGTGGGGGGTTGTGCAGGGAAGCAAGTAGGCATCTGTCAAAGAGAGTGATGGGTAAGCCATGACGCTATGCATCATGAGCAGGAGACATGCCAGTGGTGACCTTGCTAGGGAGTCAGCAAGAGCCTAATTGCACCAGGTGCCCCAGAGGACAGAATGATACTGGGGGACAGCTCTTAAGATACACAGACACCTCTTCTGAGAAATGTTGCTCAAAAGGAAAAAGTAGAAGCAGAGTGGTAGCTGATAGCTGGGCTGAGGTCCCAGTGAAGATTGGTTGGTTTGGTTTGGAGCTGGGGAAAACAACAGTGATTCCTTAAGCTTATGTGATTAGTACAGAGTGATTTAGTACAGAGGAAGAAATCACTACCAGGGTTTGCAGAGGAGAGGGGCTGGGGTCATGTGCACCAGTAGAGTTGGCCCTGGTGTCCAGGTGAGGGCCACGGGTGCAGCTAGGGGAAAGGCTCAGTCCTGGTACTTGTCGAAGGGTTCTTCTGGTTGTGTCTGTCTCCTCATGGGCTGGGAAGCCAGGCACTCAGCTTGAGCTGCTGGAGATTTAGGGAGAAGAGATAGGAAATGGTGTACAAGAAGTGAGTACTTGGGTTGAAGGGATAGGATTGCTAGTGTTACAAGCTCCTCTGGGATCACCATCATAAGTTCAAGAGAGCCTGGGCGGCACTTTGGGATTCAGCTGTGTGAATTTAGCTCTGCAGTCCCAGGTGTGGAGTTGGCAGAAAACCACTCTGTATAAGATTGGGGCTTGGCGAAGTGAGCAAAGCCAAGTACAACCAGGGGAGTGAGGGGAGAGTCACATGGCTTGCCAACATCTGGCAAGCTGGGAGGAGAGTTGGCCAGGTGTAGATGGGGGTGGTGGGGTGCTAGAGGTGGTGAGCTGGAAAGGAAGGGAGGTGGCAGGCAGAGCGTGGGTTCTTGTGCCAGGCTTCCCAGGGGTAGCAGCTGACAGTAACACCCTGTTGCCGTGAGGGACACAGGTCCTTAGAGCAGAAGTAGTCCAAGAAAGCTAAAGCCATCTGGGAATGAGGGAGATCTGTGGATGACAGCAAGAACAAGGGCAGGTGTGTGATCCCTGGCAGGCTATTCTCTGGTGGGCAGCTGTTAGTGGGGAGGAGAGGACTGACCTGGAAGCGGCAAGTAGCACAACTCTGAAGCCAGGTCCACTGGGGTGCAGAAGTGGGAGATGACAGCCAGCATACACAGGAGCAAATGGGTAGAGAGTGGGCCCACAGGCTCAGGGGCACACTTCATCCTTCAGAAGCTCTGTGGTGGCGCAGGCTGCTATGTAATGAGTATCAGAAAGATACTCATCCTTTTCGAACACAGAAATACCCCCTGTCACTTAGAAACTTTAGACCAACTCTAGAGAATCTTCCCATTTAAGAAGCACTCATCTAAGCTACTCGGTTATTCATAGGTTGGAGACCGCTGTTACGAGGAGGGAATGTATGAGGCTGCCAAGCTGCTCTACAGCAGTGTTTCTAACTTTGCCCGCCTGGCTTCCACCCTGGTCCACCTTGGAGAGTATCAGACAGCAGTGGACAGTAGCCGCAAAGCCAACAGCACCCGGACATGGAAGGAGGTAAGCATAAGAAGACTCCAGGAGACCGCTAGTCTCCCAGGCCTTCCTGCCTTGTCCTTCCTTCCTCTACACTCTTGTGCCAGATGGGGAGTGTCTGGATGCCTGCCTTGTCCAGGTAGGGTTCTGAGTCTTTCAGGAAGGCTTAGAGAACCTCATAAACTAGCATTTGTGGTTGAAGCAAAGCCCCTAGAGAACCCTGTGTTCGACCAGTTATCTCTCAGAAGGTGTCTTAATAGCATGGAATTATCAGTATGAGAAGCTGTATCACAATTTAAAATATTTTTTTAAATTGTATGACCTTATTAGTGGCATAATCAATGTAAGTTGGCACTTTTGGTCTTTGGTAGTAAATTGGTAAGGCTTTTTTATTTTTAATTTTTTTTAATATTTTATTTCTGACAGCATGAGCAGGAGAGGTCAGAGAGAGAATCTGAAACAGGCTCCAGGCTCTGAGCCAGCTGTCAGCACAGAGCCCGACGCGAGGCTTGAACCCACAAACCATGAGATCATAACCTAAACTGAAGTCAGACACTTAACCAACTGAGCCACCCATATGCCCCAAAGCATGTTGTCTTATAGCTCTCTGATAATATCAGAATTCTCTGCAAGAAAATGTTTATAAAGAACAGTGCAAAAGATTTAGCTTCAGTGAATCTCTGAAGTATTGTTTAATAAAAGATTAAAATCCACCTAAATGTCCAATATCAAGGGCATGGCTAAAGAGTGTACATATTGCAACCCTACCCAAAATGAACAGGCAGGGTTACAGGAGAGGAGGTTTCAAGTATTCTGTGAGAAGTGTGTAGGAAGTAGAATGTCAAATGTAATTCCATTCTGTGAGCATGTGTGAGAGAAAGATCTGGTGGATGCTAAATAACAAGAAAAATAGTGGGTAACAATTGTGTCTCAAGGTAACGACCGGTTTAGGGGCGCCTGGGTGGCTCAGTCGGTTAAGCGTCCAACTTCGGCTCAGGTCATGATCTCGCGGTTTGTGGGTTCGAGCCCCATGTCAGACTCTGTGCTGACAGCCAGCTCAGAGCCTGGATCCTGTTTCAGATTCTGTATCTCCCTCTCTTTCTGACCCTCCCTGCTCACGCTGTCTCTCTCTCTCTCTCAGAAATAAATTTTAAAAGAAAAAAAAGGTAACGACCAGTTTTCTCTGGGTTATGTGATTATTTTTGTGTTTCTGGGTTTTTCTGAAAAACCCAGCTCTGCCAATGGGTATGAGGTCTGTCTTCGGCCCTTGAAAGAAGAGCAGCTTAAGGGCCCTTTCCGAGTCCTTTTTAGTAGAAGTCCAGGGGGTTCTTCTACTTCTTAGAACTTGTTGTCATTAAGTGTACATACTGCAGAATGCCTAAAACAAAAGTTCTGTTTAAGAAATATTTATGAAAGTTCCTCCCGCATAAAGAGCACTCAGATTTACTGTGCTCCGTTGACAGTTATTCTTGAGCTTTGTAAAACCGTTTTCAAGTCCCAAACCTGTAATTCCAGCGTTACTTTCCCAGAGAGACCTCTGCATCTCAGGGTGTAGAAGTAATTCATGAGCCCTCTTCTCTTTGGTTGCAAACACCCCTTTGGCCTGCAGATTAGAAACGTCATTATTTTTCTTTCCAGTCTCACACAGCTCCCCTTTCAGCTATTTACTTACTTAGAATCTAACTTTAAAAACCTCGTTTGCTGGTAATTCTGCATTTGTAGTTGCATTCCTGGAAGCCAGCAGTTGTGGTACTGTGCCCTGTCTTGGGAACACTCATGGTGTCTGGCCTTCCCTCCCATAGGTATGCTTTGCATGCGTGGATGGGCAGGAGTTCCGCCTTGCACAGCTGTGTGGTCTTCACATTGTCATTCATGCAGATGAACTGGAGGAGCTGATACGTTATTACCAGGTAAGTAGTCTGTGGCCAGAAATGATCTCTACTGGCAGTGGAGATGATTAGTGATACTTAAACATTCCAAATAAAGGGACACTCATTTCCTTATCACATCCATGGGTAGGCATACGAAGCACTGTCTCTATGGGAAAGCCTTTTCGTGTGCTAGACAACATGTCCCTAAATCGTATTGTTATGTTGGGTATCCTGGACCTCACTGCTGGCTGGTATTTGTGTTTTTAAGAGTATGCCCCCTTCTCCTGTGTCCTTGGACCGTCAGAAGCCCAGCCAGTGGCTTCCACATGTGGATAACCATTGGGTAACTTGCTGGGAACACTGACCCAGTCGTGGCAGAGCCACAGCCTACACCCCAGACCCCAGAGTGTGTGGCCCACAGAGGGTGTGATTATCAGATGCCATAGAAACAGAGAACATGTGACAGTCCAGGGGAGGGAACCCCAGGAGAACTTTGAAGGGTGGGAACTGTCTGCGTCAGTGTCATAGTTAAGTTTCACAGTCAAGTGGTCAACACACATCAGTGTGTTCAGGGCCTGGGCATCTGCTTGTGGGAGTCCTGGAACTGTGTGGTCATACCCAGTGGGGTCAGCAGAGCAGACTAAAAGTTTGATTTTGCTCAGCTGTGTTACTGTTCCCATGGAACTCAAGCCCCAGCCCCTCTTACTGAGTGGACAGTAAGGACTAGAGGGAACTTAGTGAGTCACAGGGCTCAAGGGGCTTGTGAGCTGATGAAAATAGGTACCACTGGAGTCTAAAATGCCAAGCTAAGCTTGACGACTTCTTAGTGAAGTATGCTTTCCTATTCCACAGAAGTTCAGGAAGTAAAACTGTAAGGAAAACAGGGAAAGTAATAAAGCAGTTTGGTGGGTGACAAAATACTTCATTTGTTCAGCAAATGTTGGAGTACCTGCCATTCTCTGGACATTATTCTAGATAATGGTATCAGTGAACATAACAGAAAAACCCTCATTCAGTTGAATTTACATTCAGTGAGGTTGACAGGCAACAAACATCATGTTTGGGCAGTGGGGTGCCTGGGTACAGCTTCAAAAGGGGCAGTCAAGGTCATACTAATTGAGAAGCCAAGACTGAACAGAGACCTGGAGAAATCGAAGGGTCTAGTCATGGGGATATTTGAGGGCAAGGGTTCTGCAGCTAGGGCAGAGTCCAGAGGGAGGAATGTGCTGTGCCAAGTATGTGAGGAAGGGCCCTGGAGACAGGGGTTTGGGAGACACAGGCCATCATGAAGGACTCAAAGCAGAACATGGGATCTGAAGGTAAGGGGCCATTCTGGCTTGCATGTTGAGAACAGACTTTTCCTGGGGCAGGGAGAAAGGGGAGGGGGCAGGTGACACAGGGTAAGAAGTACTGAGGCGATCAGGGTTAGGGGTGTTTTGAGTGTGCCGCCAAGTCGATATGCTAGTGGATTGTGTATGGGTGAGAGAGAAAAGTCCAGGATGACTCCTGTTTATTTTGGGCCTGAACATCTAGAGATAAAGTTCTCACCAGTGGACACGGGGAAGACTAAAGGCAGAAACTGGTGGAAGGGAAGGACAGGGATTAAGTTTTGGACATAACGAGTTTAAGCTGCCAATTGGATGTTCATGTAGAGGTGCCAGAGGTGGGAGATGGAAACAGGGCCTGGTCTTTAGAGAAGAAACCCAGCTAGAGAAATGAAATAGGACCCTTTGACACACAGATGGAACATAAAGACATACAACTAAGTGAGGTCAGGAGGGGTGGGAGCAGATAAAGAAGAGCATAAAGGGAGCCCAGGGCCCTCCAGCATGGGTTAGGGCAAAGTAAGAAGAAGCTCTAGAGAACAAGACATCTGAGCAGCTGTGCGCAGAAGGGAGGGACAGTTAGCCAGGCAGAGTCCTGCTGAGATGTTTCACTGCAAAAAGGAGTAGAAAAGGGGAGTAGCACTGGTAGGGACCATGGGGTCAAGAAAGAGCATTTCTGGATGGGAGAATTAGCAGGAGGTTTTTTAAAGGCAAGCTGTGGAGGAAGAAGCTGATTCCAAAAGAAAAGGGGATTGTTGCTGGCCCAGCAGCCTCAGTAGGTGGCAGGAGCTGGGGCCGGTGTTCTAGGCTGGCTGGGTCCTAAGCAGGAACACAAACGTTGCAGATGCTGATAGGGTCAACACAGGCTTTTGCTTCTGATGGCTTCCATTTCTCAGTGAAACAGGAACAAGGTTAGCCACACGTGAAGTCAGGAAGTGAGGAGGATGTGAAATAGCCCTCTGGAGATGACCCTTGAGGTTTTCAGGCAGTAATGTGATGGCAGCCAGTCAGACTGAGCTCAGGCATGTTGGGCAGCCTGGAACTGAGAGGGAGCAGGGCTGGCCGCCCCACGTGCATTTACCTCTACTCCAAGCATATCTGTTGGTCTGTCAGGATCGGGGCTACTTTGAGGAACTGATCTCCCTGTTGGAGGCAGCCCTGGGCCTGGAGCGGGCCCACATGGGCATGTTCACAGAGCTGGCCATCCTCTACTCCAAATTCAAGCCTCAGAAGATGCCAGAGCACCTGGAGCTCTTCTGGTCCCGAGTCAACATCCCAAAGGTAATCTAGCCATCCTTGGGGTTCTGGCTGCCATGTGCATGTGCGGCACAAGCCCAACCCATGGCTGTCCCTACAGGTGCTGAGAGCTGCAGAGCAGGCACACCTCTGGGCAGAGCTGGTGTTCCTCTATGACAAGTACGAAGAGTATGATAACGCCGTCCTTACCATGATCAATCACCCTACTGATGCCTGGAGGGAAGGGCAGTTCAAGGATGTCATTGGCAAGGTAAGAGAGTGCCTAAGCACCAGCTCCTGCCTGCTTCTGCCCAGCTTGTCCCGGGGGTGGGTGAGCCAAATGCCAGTGTGTGTGCCTCAGGGCATATTGCCTTTGTCTCGAGTCTCACTGCCCTCTGTGCAGGTGGTGGTGATTGGATTGGGTGCTTAGGGTGTGTAGTGACTGGCCTATGGCCTCACAGCTAGGCAGCAGATGGGGGACAGGATCCAGGACCACCCTCCCCACCCTGCTCCCACACAGGGTACTGAACAACCAGACACTGGCATTTGCTCTTTCTCCTGTCCTCTGGAGGGACCCCCACCTCCAGACCCAGTCTATATCATTTCCTGTTGTATTGTTTCATATTTTCTACCTCTGGCATATTTTTTCTTCATGTCTCTCCCCTCCGAAACTGCCAGGCCCAGAGGAGCACAGGCACCTGACAGAGGTAGAGTCTTGAGCCAGGATCTACTGGCCTCTGGGTCCCCACGCTTCCTAGGAGCTTCTATCCTCCCATAGTCTAGTCAGGCTAAACCAGGGTGCTTGCCAAGCCGTTCCACTAGCTGCCACATACTATTGGAAGACAGTCTGGGGGCTGGGGGTCTGGAGACATGCACCAAACAGGCCTCTGCTGTTTTGTTTCTGGTCTCAGAGTGGGCCTTACCTCCAAGCCTCTCCCTTGTGAGCTCTGTGTGTGTATTAGAAGCTTAAGGAGTGAGGCTTTTTGTCATCAGTCTCTGGATCTTTTGCTTTGAGTGTCCTTGTTTTGTCCCAGTGGTTTTATGTGAATAACTTGTCCACAGGTCTTCCATTTGCTGTCTGCCAGTGAAAGATAGCATTCTGACCGTGTGTCCTATTGCTTCCAGGGTGGGGGCATGGGCTCCTTACATCTGGATCAGATAGTTGTCTGCCTTCTGTTCTATATATGACTGCTGAGTGGAGATGTGGGTGATGGGTGGGGTCACCAGCTCTCAGCATCTGAGGTCACACACATCAGTACTGTTCAGCATAATCTTTGAAATCAGTGGCCATCTGACAGAAATCCCACCCTGTAAGGGGTCTGCAGGTTGCTAATGGAAGGGCAGGCAGACTTCACATTCCTGTGCCCCAGCACACATGAAAAACATCCTGGAAAACACATACCTGATGAATCCTAGGCATTCTTTTCTCACATTAACTTGAATACTGTCAGGGTGCATTTTGAAGTTGGTGTCGTGCCATGGTTGAGGTGGCAATGCTTTTTGTTTCTTAGTTCTGTCTGGAACATTGGAGTTGTCCAGGCAGCTGATGTGGCCCATGACCTAAGTGCAATCTACCCTGATGGTGGTCAGGATCAGCAGATTCCTGAAGAGAGATGGAGGTCAGCATGGCATCTTGGGTCTAAGGTCACACACTCATGGGCAAGACTGCGTCTCGTGGGAAAACAGCATTCATGCAGCTGACAGCTGAGGTTTGTTCTTAGTACAACATCAGTGCCTCTGCCTGTCTGCCATGTGAGAGACTCCTGTGAGCTCACATGTGGTGGAGAGAGGGAGGTGAAGGACACCAGCTGGCATGGTGGCCTGGCAGAGAGGACATTGTTGGCACTGTGGGTACACAAGAGAGCTTTAGAAATAGCCTGGCCACAGGACTGAGTGGTAGAAGGCCAGGCAGGAGTGACTTAGGCAGGAGTGACATAGACCAGGGTTATATCCTGGCTCAGCCATTTGCTATCTCTGTCCCTTTGAGCTGGTGTCATCATTGGCATCATTGGCAACCTTGGTGACCCCGCCCCCGCCGGCCATCCATAAAATGGAAATGTTTCCTGCCTGCCAAGTGTTCAACAGCAAGTGCCCAGCCAATGGCAGATGCCTCTCACAGGTAGTGCAGTAAGTGTCAGGAACCAGAGCACTCTAGCTGGTCACCCTTGAGCTCATGACAGAATCCTTGAGCCTCAATTTTCTCTTCTTCAAAATGGGAATAATGCCCTGTCCCTAGGCCTTGGGCAGCAGTAGCCATCCTTACCACCTGCACAAGTGGGTATGGCTCCGTTGGTGCTCCCCTCCTGGTACATGGCTCCAGAGGAGGGCGCCGTGCAGATGCCAGTGCCCTAGATGGGAGCCATGGATCTATAGAGGGTGCCAGATGCCTCCAGATCGTCAGCTCAGTCCAACACACCACATGTCCATGGACCCATACCCAGAGTGGTTGGGCTGGCTCTTGTCCAGCTTCACAGTCACTGCAGTGGGGGAACAGAGCATGGCCAATTGTGCTCTGCCTTAAGTCATCCAACCAGAAGGATGTGGGGCACTCTGGCCATGCTTTAATGAAGACTGCAAGGACTTGATCAAAAGGCAGCAAAAGTTATCCATTGTGCCCTTGTCCCTCCACCCTACCTTACATCCCCACTGTCCTTTCTGCTTTTTAGTCATTTAGTCTGGCTGGAGACCCATAATCAGGTCCAGATACCACTGAGTAAAAGGGCCTGGCTGGAAGATTAGCAGTTCCAGAGCTCTGATGCAAAATGCCCAGGGGAAGGGGTGGGGGTGCATTGCTCCCCTTTGCACCCACAGGGGCACCACAGGGACCCTGAGGCTATTCTAGGTCAGAATCTGTGGTGACAGTGAGTGCTCTGCTCTGAGAGGGGCATATCTGAGTCAGTAACCAGCAAGAGTATCAGTAATGAGCAGGGCTATGGACAGTCCTCTTCCTCTGCCATTTGGTCTGCAGATGTCACTGGGCCCACATTGCTGCTAGCTTACCTGGACCTGGTGTTGCTAGGGAGCTCCCATGCACCCACCCCCTCCACCCAGCATGGCTCTAGTATTGCCATGCCCTGTGTGTACCCCTGAAGCTTTGTATGTTCTTTTGGACATGCTCATCGCCACTGACCTGGCACACATCCTTCTGGAGGCAGGAGTCACCTTGCTGTCCTCTGAAGACCAGGCCCTACAGTCAGCAAGCCTGGGAGGGTGGCCTTCCTGGGGGCACAGGGTCAGCCTGGAGAGACTCAGCCCTCCTCTGCCTACCAGGGTGCCAGGCATGTTGTCTGAGAGCTGTGGAAACGTAATAGGATTTTCTGCAGCTCAGGCTGAACTTCCCAGGGAGGACTACGGGAATCTTGCTTGAATAAAACCATGTTTTTGTGTTTGGGTTTATCCTGGCTTGTTACCCCTCATGCATTCACTCAACAGATACTAGCTGAGCATCGACCCCATGTCAGATATTGAGGTGAGTCAGAAAACAAAGGCCAGCCTCTTAGGTGATTGAGGGGCAAGTGCTAAGGAGAAAAAATGTCACAGAGATGAGAAAGAGGGCATGTTTGGTCTTAAAAGGGATAGTCACAGCCTTACTAATAAAGTGCATCTGGGCAAAAACCAATAGTTCTGGTGGAGTGTGCCGCATCTGAGACAGGTGAGTGGGAATTGACATGGGTTAACCCTCGGCTCCGCCCCCACCGGCAGGTTGCTAATGTGGAGCTCTACTATAAAGCCCTGCAGTTCTATCTGGATTACAAACCTCTGCTCATCAACGATCTGTTGCTTGTGCTGGCACCCCGGCTGGACCATACCCGGACTGTTGGCTTCTTTTCAAAGGTGAGTCAGCCAGCATCCCAGGGCCAGAGAAGGGTGTGTTGGGCCAAGGTCATCTGAATGATAGTACCTTAATAATCAATTTTTTAAATTGATCTCCAGAAAATGTTAAGAATAAATGTATCAAACTGCTTTTAGGTTTCAGATGTAGCTTTGTATTTTGGCCACAATGTATATAAATGAAATTGACATTTACTCAGTAACCCAGTCAGCCCTTCATGTGTTAGTGTGTGTCGGGCATGTCAGTTGTAGGTGTCCAGGAGACCTGGAACTGGGCTATACACACTAGTCCATCAGTGTGCCACAGGGCCCCGAGCTGTGTGCCCTGATGATTTGTCCAAGTGCCCTAACCATTCTCCTGACTCATCAGGCAGGCCAGTTGCCCCTAGTGAAGCCTTACCTGCGGTCAGTCCAGAGCCACAACAACAAGAGTGTGAATGAGGCCCTCAACTACCTACTGACAGAAGAGGAGGATTACCAGGTGGGTGTGGGGTGTGTGTCCTATGAGAGGGAAGTGGCAGCTCCTCCTGTGCCCCAGGGACCCGTGCAGCTAGCATTGGGCACTCTGAGACTAGAGAGCCCTTCTCCACACCAGCCCTCTTCTCAGAGAGCTGACCTTGCAGAGGATGGGTTGTGGGCTCCACAGGTGCCATGGGTGGATGGGGAAGGGCCTTTCTGAAGCCAGTGAGTAATTCCTGGTTGCCTATTCCACTATGTCCCTCACCCACGGAAAGGCCCCGTCTTTCTAGGGTTTGAGGGCATCTATCGATGCCTACGACAACTTTGACAACATTGCCCTGGCACAGAGGTTGGAGAAGCACCAGCTGATTGAGTTCAGGCGCATTGCAGCTTATCTATACAAGGGCAACAACCGGTGGGCCCAGAGTGTGGAGCTCTGCAAGAAGGACCATCTCTACAAGGTTGGTGTCCCAATGACCCCACCCCACCCTGTGTGCTTCCTGATGTCTTGGGGAGTGTAAGATAGTCACAGCCCCCTACCAGGAGACATTTGCGGGGGGACAGGGAGAATTATGTTAAGGAGGAAGTATTCTTAGAACACAGGCTGAGGATCCGTATCTATCATTAATATAGAGCTTCTTTTAAGTTATTTGGGTTAAGGAGCACCTGGGTGGCTCCGTTGGTTAAGCATCCATCTCTTGGTTTTGGCTCAGGTCATGATTTCATTGTTCATGGGTTCAAGCCCCATGTCAGCACAGAGCCTGCTTGGGATTCTCTTATCCCTCTCTCTTGCTCGTGTGTACGGATGCACACATCCTCTCTCTTGCTCTCTAAATAAATAAATAAATAACATATTTTTAAAAAAGTTTTTGGATCAAAATAGCAATAGAGTTGAAGCTTTCCTGCAGTTATTTGTGAGTTTCACTTTCCCTAATCAGTGTGGCAGCTTTCACTTGGCACCTATATTGTTTTTGATCAATCAATATGTGGGGAATAAAAATATCAAAGTGAAAATTACATTAAAAATTCTTGTTTCTGCCCTTAAGCAGTGGGTCAGTACCATCCTCAGGTCTGGATCTGGATCCGCTCATCTGAAAGCCAGGGTGGGCTGCTTGGAGAGATCCCAGGCCCTTGAAGGCATTACCTTTGCTTCAGCTGGCCTCAACATCTCCCCAGTGGGGTAAAGTGCAATTGCACAAGAGGGCGATTGTAATGTGCTGCACGGCTAAGCTGATTTCCAAGGGTTCCATATGCTGTGAGTCCCCAGGGAGCCTTTCCTCAAGGCCATGAGCTTCACCTAAGGTGTTACTCCCAAAATTGTCCTTGGCATCCCTGAGTACTTTCCTAGGATGTGGGCACGCATCTCTCTCTCATGGCACATAGGTCAAGGCCAGAGAACCTTGGACATCAGGGGCATGTCAAACTTCATCCCGGTTGTTACCTCCAGTTTGGAACTGTTAAGTGACATCTCCTCACTTCTAGTGACAGAGCTTGTGGTCCCTTGTGGGGTGCAGACAGGGCCCCTGCAGAGGGAGCTCAGAGACAGCTCATCAGGGTACTCAGGCACTGGCACTGGGAGGTGGCAGCAGGGCTCCAACACACAAGAGGGAAGCTGCCCCCAGGTAGGGGGGTTCCAGCTGCCCCAACCTGCCAGTGTGCACACCAGGGTCTTTAGTGCACGGTCCCTTATCACTCAGACAATGAGGAAGCGAGCAGTGCGGTGAGAACTGCCAAAAGGGCATTTGTCCTCTTCCGAACCATAGTCCCACTTTGAGCAACATGTGCCAGGAAGAGAATCCACAAGGACAAAATCACAGGCAGAAAGATGTTGCCATACTTTCCAGTACCCTGGTTCTCAACAAGGGCAACTCTGACCTCCAGGGGATTGTTTGTCACACCTGGGGGTGCAGTGCTGCATCTAGTAGGTGGAGGCCAAGGTGATGCTACGGATCTTATGATGCACAGGCCCTGATCCTACACGCAAGTGTCAGCCATGCCTTGGCAGCAGAGCCCACCCTGCTTGGGAGTCCTGGGAGGATAGGTGGTCACAGTGTGCCACCTGGGGGTTTGGTGAGTGGCCAGTGCTGGCTTCTGGGACAGCCGTAAAACAATAAGCATGCTTTCCAGATTGCAGTTGTATGATGGAAAAGCCCAGTGGGCACTGAGCCATAAGGGGCAACCACCTTGGGGAATGTGCAGTCTACCTGAGGAGCTGGCAGAGTAACTGCATGTGGGAGGCTGGGACTGTTGAGGAACTGCAGTACTGGAGGGGCATGAGAGAACGTGTCAGGACAGGGGAAGGTGGAGGCTAGGGGGCCCTCATGGCCACGACTGAAGAACAGGCCTGCACAGGTATAGTCACAGGCTGGTGATAGTGAAGGGAAGGGCAGGGCGAGGGCCTGGAGCAGGGCCTTGACAAGTGCTGCCAGTGGTTTGGGAAGGAGGTTGAGGGATGGGGACCAGGTGGAGAGCTAACACACTCATTGACAGAGTTTAGGTCATTCAGTTCTCACCATTGTGGGTAGAAAATAGAAATCACTAATTTACTGATGGATATCACTAGGCAGGTATGATTCTTCGTTTTAGGCAAATCTGCAAATGTGAAAGCGATTAGAGACTTTTGAGGGGACTTTATTTTACATCAGGAAGAAAGGGAAAATTGTTATTTCTTGAGCACTGACTTTATCCCTCGTAGCTGCTGCATGTTGAGTCTGGAAGGATAACACTGGCTGTTGACCCAAGCACAGCGACCCCGGCCTTTACAGAAGGTCCTGCTAGCTTTCTTACCATCCCCTTTCAATGTGTAGCCCCACGCATCCCTTCTGCATGCCAGTAGGGCTGCAAGGCCAGAGCCTGTCTCCCAGGGCACCTGTACCTATGTGTGTGTGCCACCTCCCTCTTGGTATTTCAGCAGGTCTGTGAGGGCCTGCTGCCGGGAATATACTTGGTGCCCTCCATGTATTCCATCCTACTAGAGGGCAGTCGAGGCACAGGGACCCCTCTGCAGGCAAGGATGTCCTTTCTGGGGCCTGGCACCAGTCAGTGTCATACCAACTCAGAAAGTGCCTCAGGCAGCACAAGGCAGAGTGAACCTGAGCTGTGCATCTGCCTTGGTTGCAGGACGCCATGCAGCATGCTGCAGAGTCGAGAGACGCCGAGCTGGCCGAGAAGTTGCTGCAGTGGTTCCTGGAAGAGGGCAAGCGGGAGTGCTTTGCGGCCTCTCTTTTCACCTGCTATGACCTGCTTCCCCCGGATGTGGTGCTGGAGCTGGCCTGGAGACACAACCTCATTGACCTGGCCATGCCCTACTTCATCCAGGTGATGAGAGAGTACCTTAGCAAAGTAAGTATGGGCTCTCTTGTGGCTCCTTTGCCACTATGTGGCACATCTATGACTCTAGCCCAGGTCTACATAGGCCTTCTGGTGGCTCATGGCCTCTGGGGGACCAGTCCAAGTTGTCCAACCAGCCCTGCCTACCTTTGAGAAAGGCCTCATGCCTTCACAGTTGAGTGGTTTTCTGCCTAATATTAACCTCTTCTAGAAAATCACCTTGGAGGGCTCTGGGTAGAACTGAGCCCTTCCCCTTGCATCTGTGGGCAAGCACAGGGGACTTGCATCGGGTGTCCCGCACACTGCCAGGGCACACAATGAGTGTGCTCACCCACAGCCCAGGGCTTTGTCAGGTGAGAACAGTGAGGCACCAGCTGGCAGAGCTCCAGCACACAGCCCATGGGCTCTGTGGTCTCTTTACCTCTCAGCACACCTCCAATGGAGTTCGGGGTGCATTATTGGCAGACCTGTCATGGTTCCCCCTCTTTGCCAAGCACTTAGTAGGAATGTTAACACCTTGACAGGTAGGTAGTCATTCCCTCTATGGCTGCAGACACGGGTTCAGATCCAAAGCTGATAGGTGAAGACATGGGCTCAGACCCATGTCTCCCTGGCTCTGAGGCCATACTCATGTCTTACTTTGTTGCTTCTGCCACTCTATATGTCAGTTGGTGGCCCTGGTGGTCCACTCTGGCTTTATTTGCAGGTTGATGAGCTGTTTAACAAGACAAGAGTATCTGATTTTAACTCTTCCTGTTGAAGCCCTAGGAGTTCCTGTCTGGGGCCTAGCTGAGGCACTGTCTGGAGACCCTTGTCACTTAATCTGGTTTGTTTCTAAGGCTGGAGGAAAGCTGTCGCTCAGCAGCACCTACTGGCCCATCCAGCCATACACGTAACCTTCTTTTAGCCACATGGAGACATCACAATGCCAAGAAGCCACTAGGCTGGGGCCTCTTTCAGTGGTGTGAGGGAGGAGAGTGGCCTCTAGGAGTTAGTGTAGAGTTTATGGAAGAAGCACACAAGAAGCGCAAGTGTGGGGTGGTGGTGGGGTCAGGAGTACTGCCAGCTTTGGCCTGTGAGGGCTTGCTCTGTCTGCCATCTGCAGAGCCTTCTGGGAGTTGCCCAGCCGCTGTTAAGGGCTGTCACATGAGTTATTCAAGGCCATCTCCCTGCTGCAGGAGGAAGGACTGTCAGAGTGTGTCTTAGTCCCATTTACACAGCACATCTGAGTAGGAGGTCTCTCAGGACTCTTCAGGGGATGCGGAGAGACAATCCTGGCCATGTGGCCTGATCTTCAGGCTACTAGGTGGCATAGACTGGTTGGATTCACAAGATTCCCTGATTCCTCAACCACAGTGGATGGCAGCTCCTTAAAGGAAGTGTCTGTGCCATGTTGGAACTTGTCTTCAGAAGCTGCCCCATGGTTTCTGCTTTTCCCATCCCTAAGTTGTCTTAACCTGGAAGCAGTTTGCTGTGCCCTGCGTAAAGAAGGATGCAAATGGCTTGAATCTCTTCCTGGAGTCAAGGCCCGTGAATTAACCTAAGGGGAACTTTTGCCACTCAGACTTTCATTGCTGCAGGGGTTGGGACCTCCAGGGAGCCCCAAGGACTTGGGGGGAACACATTCCCTCGCTGTGGTGATGGAGGTCATCCTGGCAGCCATGTCACCTTGGTCAACACTGTGGCTGCATAGCTAATTCAGGGTGGGACAGGGTATTTGGTCTAAAGCTAACTTCCTGCCGGAACGACTGGCTCCCTGGACCAGGGTCCCCAGACACATCCCCTAGTTCTGGAAGAAGGAAAGGGCTACCATGGCACCTGGCCTCACTGCTGCCCCGCATGCCTCCCGACCAGCACCAGATCTGGTACCTGTCATGTTGGGGATAGGATGGGCTCAGTAGGGGTTTCTTAGGCAGCACAGGGATGTGGGCTGAGTCTCAGCTGGGCTGGAGCCCAGCAGACTAAACTGCTCTGAGGTGGAGGGGTCCAGACAAGACCACAACCCCTTCCTAACTGGAGAACTAGGCCCAGGGCCTCTTGATTCATTTGGGAACCTTGAGGGCCTTCTATCTGAGAAAAACTCACATGCCCAAACTTTCCCAGTGGAGGGTACAGGCCTAGCTTAGACTTCAGCCTGGGTGTCAGCCAACTGAAGGTAGAGAGTATAGGTTGCAAGTTCACTGTGCTGTCTTCCTCCTCCCTCACCTCCACTCTGGTCCCAAGGAGGGAAGGGGAAGGGAGTGCACAGGGCCAGTGATGGGGCTGTTTCTGTTAGGGTTTTGGTGCCTGGCCTGACCTCTCCCAGACCTGAGTGTACATGGGGCACATAATTTTTTCTTCTTCCTGACTTGAGTGCTTCTTTAGGGGGCTCCCAGACACACAGTTGCTGTTGCCCTCACTCGCACAGTGCTATTTGCTCCCCAGGTCCCTGGCACTACCTCACTCTGTTCCTTCTCCATCCATGTCTGCTCCAGCCTGTGGGTACCACATAGGGCAGGCCCTCGTGAAGTCTTAAGGAAGATCAGGGAGGCAGCTTGACCTCAGGACTGTGTCTGCCCCCACATCTAAGGTGACATATCCTCCCTGCCAGGTGGGATGTCCCAGATATCAGGTGACTGGTCTCCTCGGGAGGGGTGGTCAGCGTGGACTAGCTGTATGTAAGAAGTGCTACATTGTCTTGGCAGTGCCCCTGTATCCAGAGGAAAACCTAGCCCTGTGAGCTGTGCTATATGTGCAGCCTACAGTCACTGGCCATTGCTCTGGTGCTCCAGGCAGCCTGGTGCCCACTTGGAAAACACTGGGTTGGAATAGCAGTTAGGGGTCACCAGGCCCCCACTGGGGCACTCCATGTCTACCCAGTTACAGAGGCTTCACCTGGTGGAGCAGGAGTCATTGCAGGTACAGCATCTGCCCTGTAACCATCCTCAGCTCTGACTTTCCTGGAGGCTGTGTATTTGCCCCCTGGCCCAGACTACATGCAGCCTGTCAGGCAGGCACTCGAGTGCTCTTGCCTCTTTGCAGGTAGACAGACTGGATGCCTCCGAGAGCCTGCGCAAGCGAGAGGAGCATGTGGTGGAGCCCGCTCCTCTCCTGTTTGGTAGGTGGTGCCCCATTGTCCCTAGTCCCCTGTCCCTAGGGAGGGGGGAGTAGGGAACGTGATTCACATTGCGGTTCCCTGACTGGGCTTCAGATTAGAGAAGGAATGGATAGGGTGGGAAACAGAAGGGCCACAGTGGTGTGATGTGCAGAAAATCAGTGTATCCAGAAATGTTGAAGAGACATGGCCATTGTCCTCCATTTTCTGAGGGCACCTGCCTTCTGTGAGGGTGCCCTTGCCTGCTCTTGTACCTAGCAACTGCCCAACTCTGAGCCGCTGCTGTGTGCTGCTCTGCCTGGTCCCGGGCAGCAAGGCTGCTGCTGGCTTTGACTTGAGAGTCTGCCTGGGTGGCCTAGCTGTTGAGCAGACAGATTGGTTACTGTCCACTGCACCAAGAGGCTTTGGGTTCTGGAGTGCATTGCAGGACTAACAAAGGCCTGGGGTTTGGTGTGAGCACGCAGCATGTGAGTCTGCTCTCAATTCTTCTGCCAGTTGTGTCCTCTTCAGGGTCACTGGGCCCCTACTACCACCTCCATTAATGTCAATCTGGTTTTTTTAGATTTTGATGGGCATGATTGAGACCCAGCCAGTTGAGCTAAGTAAGTGTCCCATTTTGGGACTCGCTTACCCTCTAGCCTGGCCAGCCTCTGTGGCTGGCCCCACAACAGCAACTCCCACTGTCCTTGCCCCAGGCACCTGTTCTCCAGTGCCTGAGCCTTGGGTGGTCAGGGCTGGTCTGCAACCCTGCTCTTGGGCCCCTGTCCACGCCTGGGCAGCGGGAGCTCTGCTCACTCTCTGCTTCTCCTTCTGCAGGCCAGCAGCTGATGCTGACAGCAGGCCCTGCTGCAGGCCCTGCCCCTGCTGGCTTCCCCTATGGATATGCTACTGCACCTGCCTTCACCCAGCCTCCTGTGTACGGCTTCAGCGTGTAGTGTGCACTCAGTGGCAGCATGCCTCTATGGGGTTATTAACCTCAAGGAGCGTGTCACTGCAGAAGCACAGAGGACCTGATGGAAAGCAGGGACACCTGGACGTTATTTATTTTTGCTGAGGCCCAGAGATGGCAGCCTCTGAGCCATCCTATCCCCTGGGGAGGCCAGGGGAGACACTGACTGCCCAAGACCAACTTGGGTGGATTTCTGCCTCCAGGTCCTCTGGCTGGAGCCAGGCAATCCTGGGGCATTCTCCCCAAGGATTTCTTGCCCTTCGTGGGAGGGGCACCTTGTCTTTGCTCAGCACTGGCAGAACTGCCCCCTCCAGGCCACTTTGCAGACCCAACTGAACGGACCTTCTAACTGGCTCTGAGCCTCCTACCGATCATGAATATTAAAGTCGGTTTATCAAGGCAAAACTTCCCTGCTTGGTGCTGGTGTGGGTAGCAGGGGACAAAAGATTGGCTGGGGCCTCTTTGGGGATGAGGACCTGCGTCTGCCAAGGGGGAGATAGCCAGGATATGTTGGGGGTCTTTTCCCGCGCGAGCCCTGCATCGAGCTCTAATCCCGTAGGGGGAGTGGTAGCTTCACAGACCATCGGGTGTGGAATGCCAAACATCAGGGATGGGGCTTAGCACCATGTGTCCCCGGGGGAGGGTCGGCCCTTCTCTCCACCCCCGACCTCCAGGGAACGGCCGTTCAGGCACATGCAGTGAGACCTGCCCCTTCCCGTGCCGGATTCTGCCCGATGCCGGGGCGGGTTTTAGAAACTGCACCTTGACCCACAGCTCCAGTCCCGGGCACAGCACCGCCTCCCGAGTACCCTGGCTCGGCTATTGGCTGGGCTATCGACTCCGCCCCGGCGCCAGCCTTGCTTGCCCCGCCCCAGCCTCAGTTTCCCGGCCAGCACAGGGCGGACTGGAGGCGGGGCCCGGCTCGGACCACGCGAGGCGGAGCCCGGGAGCTGACGCGACCGCCCCGCCCCCTGGGCCATAACCGGTCGCCGCTGCAGCCGCCTCTGCCGCCGCCGCCGACGACGACGACCAAACGCCGGGAGCAGAAGGCTCGGACCCGCGGCCGACGCCGGGCGCCCCGCCTCCCCGCCTGCCATGGCCGCGCCCCGCGCTCTGGCAGCCGCCGCGCCCGCGTCTGGGAAGGCCAAGCTGACGCACCCGGGGAAGGCGATTTTGGCAGGTGGGCCCCTCCGGGACGCAGACCCCCGGCCTGCCCACTCCCTCGGCCCCGCAGCGCTTCCGGGTGGGCCCCGGTCGCCGAGGCCCCGCCTCACTTCCGGGTCGGGGGGGGGCGCGGCCCAGGTCCTCAGCCAGAGCTAGAGGACTCGCCCTGCGTGTCGCCCCTCCGCACCTAGCCAGGACAACGTGGGTGGGGTAGGGGAAGTTGCCAGGCCTCCCCTACACCGCAGGAGCCGGACAAAGTCCGGGGCTAGGGAGGGGCCGGGCGCCAGTGGTGGTGGGCGGGGCGGCCCGACCGCCGGGCGGTGGTCTCAGAGTCCGGGTGTCTGGTCCCCGCAGGCGGCCTGGCGGGCGGCATCGAGATTTGCATCACCTTCCCCACCGAATATGTAAAGACACAGCTGCAGCTAGACGAGCGCTCGCACCCTCCGCGGTACCGGGGCATCGGTGAGTAGGGGGCTGCTGGCACGCGGACGGCACCGAGAGGGCCGGCACCCGGAGGGCACGGCCAGGCCTTGCGGTCGTGGAGCAGCCGTGGCGGGCTCTGCGGAGGTGCGAAGGGCGGCCTTTAGGGCGGCAGGGGTCACTGAACGCCCCCTCCTCCAGGGGACTGCGTGCGGCAGACAGTCCGCAGCCATGGCGTCCTGGGCCTGTACCGAGGCCTCAGCTCCCTGCTCTACGGCTCCATCCCCAAAGCGGCCGTCAGGTGAGGTGGGGTCAGGTGAGGTGGGCTCCGGTGGTGGCCGAGGGAGGGCATCCAGCGGCTGCAGCCCCTCTCATCCCACTGCCTCCCATTCCCAGGTTCGGGATGTTTGAGTTCCTCAGCAACCACATGCGAGATCCCCAGGGACGCCTGGACAGCACACGGGGGCTGCTGTGTGGCCTGGGTGCCGGCGTGGCCGAAGCCGTGGTGGTCGTGTGCCCCATGGAGACCATCAAGGTGGGTAGGGTCTCAGCAGGTGGCAAGGTGTGCAGAGGAGTGATGGGGTGGCCGGGGCCATCCTGCTCTAGTGCTCCATGGAGACGTCGAGGTGGAGAGTCTCCTGCAGAAGCAGGGCAGAGTGTGCAGTAAGGGCCTCCTGTAGAGACTGGACTCTGTCCTGAAGGCAATGGGACAACTGACGTTAGGGTTTTTAAAAAACGTTTATAAACAGAAAGCATAAGATAACACATGTTTACTGCCTAAGCTGTGACAAATACCAGCAAACATAACTGCAGAGACTCTTTAGTAAGGCCAATCCTCTTGTTTCCTGGGGCCTTGTGTCCCTTGGTGGCCTTGGGTGGCCCTGTTTGCAGGTGAAAAGCTGCACCTCCCGCGCTGACTGATCTCTGTGGGCCCTGGGCCCGCAAGCCAATGGGCCAGGTATGCCCTTCCAATGGCGTCCTGGAAGCTAGTGCCTTTGCTTCCCTCCCACAGGTGAAGTTCATCCACGACCAGACCTCTCCCAACCCCAAGTATAGAGGATTCTTCCACGGGGTCAGGGAGATTATTCGGGAGCAAGGTGAGCTGTAATGCTTTCCTCCTCAGGTAGGGTCAGGTACCTTGGCCAGGGTGGCCTGCACTTCCCCTTCCTGCTTTGGTGCGCCGCTGTGCCACTCCTGGACCCAGTCCCCAGCTGGGGCCTTGGAAGACCCCTGTGTGACTGCCATGCCTACCTGTCTTAGGGCTGAAAGGGACCTACCAGGGCCTCACAGCCACCGTGCTGAAGCAGGGGTCTAACCAGGCCATCCGCTTCTTCGTCATGACCTCCCTGCGCAACTGGTACAGAGGTATGTGTCTGTTGGGTCCGCTGCCCCAGGGCCCCACCTCCAACCACTCTGAGCCTAACTACTCTTCTGTCCTCCCTGCCAGGACCCTACTACCCCTCGGGAAGCCCACATTTATTGGCTCTGGTCCATGCTCCTCTCATCCCCTGAAGAACGCTCCCTTTTGCCCTCCCATCACTTTCTGATTACAATTCCCCACCCATATCCAGGGGACAACCCCAACAAGCCCATGAATCCACTGATCACCGGAGTGTTCGGAGCTGTTGCTGGCGCAGCCAGTGTCTTCGGGAACACGCCTCTGGACGTGATCAAGACCCGGATGCAGGTGGGGGTGGGGCCACAAAGGGGGTGGGGAGTTTGCTACAAGGGGCCAGCTGCTGAGCCACGTGCTGTGCTGCTGTCCTGCAGGGCCTGGAGGCGCACAAATACCGGAACACATGGGACTGTGGCTTGCAGATCCTGAGGAATGAGGGGCTCAAGGCGTAAGTGGGGGAGGGGCAGGGTTGTGGTCCCCACTCCAGACCCTCCCTGGCCTTCTACCTGGGCCTCACCCCATTCCTGCCCCCGGCTATCCCCTAGGGCATCCTTACCTTTGGGCTCCCGCCCTTGTCCCTCCAATATCAGGACCTACCCTCACTGCCCAGGGACACTGTTTATCATCTGCCTCCTCACCTCCTACCTCCTCCCCAACCCCAGATTCTACAAGGGCACCATCCCCCGCCTTGGCCGGGTCTGCCTGGATGTGGCCATCGTGTTTGTCATCTATGATGAAGTGGTGAAGCTGCTCAACAAAGTGTGGAAGACAGACTGAGTCCCTTAGGGGGTCTGCATGGGGGTTGCCTCCAGGCACCTCCAGACCAGTCCCCACTCCCCTCTTCTCACGATTCCAGTGCAGTCGTGCCAAAAGGCCCTTTCTCCCTGTTCCTTGCACTCCGTGGTCTGGGTCTGTACCCTGTAGCCATTGAGTCCACATGTCCCTTAGTGCCGTGTGTCCCCTGTGGTGTGTATGACACCACCATTGAGTCCATGTGTCTGGCCAAGGCTGGGTGACCTTCTGGCCTGTGAATCTGTGCCCACTTGTCCATGTGCTTTACTCATGAGCCGTGTGCCTCTGTTTCATGTTCTGTGTCATGTGACCCTGTGCCCCGCTTCCCCGGGGTACCCATGTGGCTTGGGTCCACGGCCCTGTAGCCATGGCCCGGTCCCAGCCCGGTGCCTTCGACCCTGGGCAGCAGGGGCACCTGTCCCGGCCTACCACAGCTGCCTCCGGGCCTCAGCCTGGCCTCACCGCATTCCAGGGGCTATGTGCCCCCTGCTTCTCCCGCCACTGGCCTTAACTGGCCCTTGGGCCCTCCCTCTGCCCGGGGCAGGGTGGCATCCGCCACTCTCAGGACCACCCTCCCAAGGCCGAATAAACCGGATCCTGTTGCAGCCTCCTGTCCCTGTGTGGGCCCATCTGTGGGTGAATAATGATGGCCATGGCTCTGCCAAGAGCAGGCATACCCCCTCGCCTGACAGGGAAGCAGGGCAGCAGGCAGGCTGGTGGGTGAGCCAGCTGTGGCCACAGCATCAGCCCCCAAGCAGCCTGGCACCATCAAGCCAAGGAACATTTAGACTGCCCAGGCCATGCTTGTGGCCTGTAAGCTAGATCCTGCAGGGTCAGCCGGTGGGCATGGCCTCAGGGTCACCTGGCAGGCTGCACTGGGTGGGCAGAGTGGAGAACTGCCCCACCCCAGGGTTTGAGTTTGGGAGAGAGTGCTGCCCGGCCCTTGACTGCCCCTCAGCAACCCCCACGATGGTTTCTCTGCAAAGTGGTCTGCCTTGTGGGGAAGTGCTTCGGGACATCCAATTTCTGGTCCCCTGAGGATGTGAGCAGGGGCCTTGCTTCACTAACCTGGCTGAGAGGCAGCTGCCCTGGGGCGGGAGGGGTTGGAACTGCCTGACAGGGACCCTAGCCCCCCTCCCCCACAGACCAGGGGTGGGGAACCACAACCCAGAGCCAAGTGGAAGAAACCCAACAGTAGGATGGGATAAACCAGGGCTCCTGGCTGTGTGGGGGCAGAAGGCACTTTCCTGTCCAAGTGAATTATGGGTAAAAGTCATTCAAGGGTTTGGCTCAGATTGGGAAATAACTTGCCAACAAACTATCAGTAAGCAGGTCTGGTCTCTAGAGCTGCTCCTTTTAGGGGAGAGTGCCCCACCCCCGCAACCCGCACACCACCCAGATCCCAGGACTCCAGGGATACAGGGGATCTGGGACAGATCCAAGGGCCAATTGTGGGCTTAGGGGGTACAAGGAAAAAGGTTTTGAAGGACTGGCTGTGCACACTCAGTACTCTCAGGAAAAACCAATCTTGGCCGCCACTGAGGAGAAAAGGCCCTGGAGCAAAGCTTGTCTGCCTGTGGGGGTACAGGCTGTCCCCACACACATACCAGGGCATGCAGGCTCAGCCACAGGCCACTGTCTCTGGGCCTCAGGAACTTTGCTGTGGTGATGGGCAATGCTGGCCCATGGCACAGGCTACCAAGGCTAGGGGGATACACGGCAGGCAGCATCTTTGGGCAGTGGTGGGGAACAGAGAGAACCCTGGCTTCTCATTTGCTCACGACATGACTTTGGGCAAGTCCTCTAACCTCAATTTCCTAATCTGAAATGGGGTGGCAGAAGAAACCACCCCATCCCCTAAGGCGCTTAGAACAATCCCTAACACAGTAAGCCCTTGAACGTGTAGCTTTTTTCTTTGGGTTGCAGGAGGTTATTTGCAGGCTCCCCGGAGTTCCAGGTACTTCCTAGAGCAGACCAAGGCCAGCAGCTGAGCCCTGAGGGGACTCAATGACCTCAATAGTGACCTCCAGGAATAGTATCCATCCACTGACTACACACCAGCATTCCAGAGGCCTGTCCCCTTCACTGGGAGGATGGGGCTCAGGCTGCACTGAGAGTAGGGCATCAGGACCCCCACCCATGAACAATCTAGCTCCCATTCCTCTCCCTCCAGGAGGGGCAGGTCTCCTCTCCTGTGCTGCACAGCACTATAGGGACCATAGGTAGCCCAGCCAGAAAAGACAACTGGATCTGAGTCCCCAGGGGCTGTGATTACAAAAGAGCCACCCACCCTGGTAGAGGCAACCCCACTCCCTTTATCACCTGAATTAGTAGGCAGCCTGAGTTCTTGGAGTGGAGACCTGAGCGGGGGGAGAGGTATCCCGTGTGCAGGAAAGTGCTTGTGGTGTCCAGGCTGAGACCAGGCCAGCGAGGCTGGAGGGAAGTGAGCAGGCACAGAGCAGCTGAACAGGCAGGCAGGGATCTGGAAGGAGCCCAGCTGCATTTAACCAAGACCTCATAAACTGCAGAGAGGAGGCTGATGGCAGCTACCCCTTGCCCTTGTGGTGATGGGGGCAAAGGGGCAGAGATGTGTACAGACCTTCCAAGTAACTGGGAGGTAGAACAGACTCAGCTTCCAGCCTGGTCCCCCACAAACCTAGACGCACAGACCAGTGGTGTGGGAGGGGGGACCCCAGGAGATGGCTGGGTCTGCGTATCAGAGAAATGAGCTGAGGAGTATGGAGACTCCAGTTCACCATATCCCATCCACAGCCAGAGCCTCTGTGCTGTGCCTGGCTGGAAGCCACGGGCAGCCTTCACCACTACCATGGCCTCAAGCCTGGGGTCATAATGTAATGTGTCCAGGAGGGCCAGTGGCCTCAGAGACCAGGCAAGGGAGCAGAGGGTGAGGTGGTGGCTACTCCTGGGGCAGGGTTTGGGCAACCTCCAGCCCTGTTCTCACCACTGTGGGACTGAAGATGAGTATTCTGCCCCCTTTAGGCAGAGGCCCTCCAGCAGCTGTCTTCCTGCTCCCCTGCTTCCTTGAACCCACCTGCCACCCCTGCCACTACTACACAGGCATCCCCTGGATTTTTCCATGTTCTTGTATAGGCAATGAATGGCAATCAGAGCTCAGTACACAAAAAAGCCAGTCACTCCTGACAAATGAGTCTGCCTCCGTTTAGCCAACAAAGAATTCTGTTGTTTCGGGTTGTGCCCTTAGCTTTTATAGCAAACACAATCTCAGTTGAGGGTGCCAGAGTATTTTCCTGTCCTTTTACTTACTACATATTTTCAGATTCCTTGCACGAGGGTGTTTGGTAAGGGGCACAGAATCAGGGGGTCTAAGAAGCTCCTGCCACATCAAGATCTGGGAACAGGGACTGAACACCCCAGGGACAAGGACAGAGATGCATGCACAATGGAGAAACGGTCTGAAAGGACGATGGGAGGGCCACAGACGACACTCAGGACTGAATGAATTCGACCTAGGCCACCGATGTCCGTGACCCTGGAAAACCTGGTGGCCCCTGGTATGGTCTTGTATCTCCCCTCCTCCCATGCCTACCTGGCAAATATCCCTGAAGGCAAACTCCCCGCCCCCCCTCCGCCTTCCGCCCCCGCCCGCCTCCCCCGTTCAGATTGGGTCAGGCTCTGACCCTCCCTAACCGTTGTCACTTTTGTCTCCTGGCAGGCCACACCCATCTCCTACTCAATCCTCCACTAAGTAGGCCTGACCTGGGAGGCTTGGCAACAGGGGTGTCGCCTCCTTGACACCCCCACCCCCACCCCGGCTCCTAAGCAGTGCTCAAATGCGCACAATATTTGAGCCCTGCCACCCAACCCCTGGCTGAAAAGCTCTGAAGACACTGGGGCTTTGGGCAGTTTTCCCATGCTGACCGGGTTGTGGTCGCCGAAGCTCTCTGGCCAGCCTGGTCTGCCCCCGGGTGTCCTACACAGGCTGACCCAGGCTCCGCAGCGCCCTTCCCACCCATGCCGCCGATGACATGGCGAGGAACCCCCCTGTTCTCCGTGTTTCGGGAGACTCCCTCCGGGGCTGTGATGGGGACAAGGTAAATAAACTGCCCGCAGTTGTGACTTGGAGGCTTATCTGTCCGGTCAGACCAAGTCACGGGAAAGGGGCTGTGGTTGCCATGACCGAGAGTAAGGTCCACACTCATGGTCACTCGTCTGCGCCCCGGGCAGGCTGCTAAAGGCCGCAGACCCATCAGGGCCTCTCTCAGCACTCCTCATTGGGAGGTCCGGGAACAGGGACCTCTGGGCGCAGAAGGCACCCAGGAAGCTTCCCGGGGACCGGCAGGCCGCCCACGTCCGGAGAGGAGCCGAGTCCGCCTGAAACCGGGAACAGCTCGCGTCTGGAAGTCAGTGCGGCTCGAGCTGATGGCGTCACGGGCGCGCTCCCGGCTGGCGTAGGCTCGCGCACGCGTTACCCCCCGCCCCCCGCTTCTGCTGTGCGAGCCGCCGCTAGGGTGTTGGGAGGCGGATCGAGGTCGCTGTCACCGGTCCCTGGAACCTCGTATTTCACTGCCATTGCCCCAACCTCTCCTGCAGCTCCCCAACACTAGGCATGAAGCCAGCCCAACCACTGTCGTCCACTCACGAGTCACTGAGGCGCCAGACCCGGCGACCAACTGCCCACGCTGGACGCGCAAGGGCTTTGACACACCAGCGCGTAGGAAGATCCCGTGGTTCACCCGTGTCCACTCTACAGAGCCTGGGCTGGTGAGATGTATGCCAAGTGAATGAAGAAAGAACTTTGGACTGTGTCTTTTCCTCCCTCTGTATCTTTTTACTTCAATGCCCCCATTCTCAGCCATGAGAAAAGGGATAGGGTCAGGGGATGGGACCAAGAAGGCTCCACCAGACTCTCCACTGCTACCTCCCTCCCCATGCGCCCTGCCTGGCCAGCTTCAGACCAGCTATCTGTTGCCAGCCATGTACTTCATATAAGGTACAGTGTCCTTGCCACATCCCCAGGAGGAGGAGGCCTATGGTTCAGAGACTCCCTTCTGACTCTCCCACTCCAGGGGCCTGTCATTAGCAACCCAGGAGGAGGTGTGGGGGCTAGGGGGAACGTGTCCACAGAAGGCACCTGTGAGTACAGGCTGCACAACTGGACAGTGATGCTTCCTAGCTAGGCCTTTCCTCCTCTTAACCAGCCCTGCTTCTCAGATGGGAAAACTCCAGCAAAGACAAAGGACCTATGTATGGAGGCCCAGGCCTACACAGTCCCACCTGCCTCAGCTAGTGAGAGGGACCTGGAGATAAGCAGTAGGGAGGCAGTAGGTGACATCACATCAGTCCTGACTAAATAGATCTGCACATAAGCCCCTCACAGGCCCATACCTTGAGAAGGGATCCCCAGAGGGAAGATGGAGAGTCTGCAAGCAGTGGCTCCTCACCTATCTCCATCAGCACAGTCTGTGACCTACTTCCAGGCCATGCATGATGGGGAGGATAGGTGCTTTTCTGAGGAACCCAAACTCAGTGGGGAGGCTGACATCCAGGGCTCCAAGGGGTGAGCAAGGCCAGAGGTTGGGAGTGGGGAGGGCGGGGGCGGCAAACAAGATGGGAAGGACAGAAGGGAAGGGTGATCCCAAGGATGTGCAGGGACTGTGTTCCCTGGTTTCCCAAGAAGCCTGGCAAAGGTGAAGTCTGGAGCCAAGAGCCTGGCTCCACTTACACCTAGTGAGCCAGGTCCGTGCAGCAGCCCTTTGGCCTGATGGGGTGTGCATCTTTCCCTCTGGTCCTCAGGACCAAGCTTAGCCAAGTCAGCTGGGGAAACCAAGACGGCCTCTGGACCTGGACTGCAGAAGTCCCGTGGCCAGTACGGCCAGAGGTGTCTTCCACCCCTAGTGCGCTCCCTGCTGACAATTGAGCTGCCAAAGCAGATTAACCCGGGTGCTAATCCCCGCTAATGGCTTCAGAATCCCCGGCGCGGAGCAGCTAAGCCGGCCTTTCTCTGCGGCCACGGCCGGGCCCTCCCCGGCTGCTTCAGCCCCACAGCCGTGCCGATACTATCTCAGCCCGGCCCGGTCGCGGGTCCCTCACTAATCCCCGGCGCTTGCTTTCTTCCCTGTCCCGCTCAAGATCGGGCCGATTGGCGTTTGATTACCGCCGCTATCGAGGGCCTCTTTGTGCCATCGGCCCTAAATCCCCTAATTCCGTGATAAAGGAGGCATTAGCGGCGTTTGCTGCAGAGAAAGGCACCGGGATGAAAGAAACCAATCAGGGGAATCCTGATGGCCTCGCCTGCCTGGCCTGAGAGGGAGGCAAGAAAGAGGGTCCTGGAAGGGGCGGGGTGGTAGGGGGAGAGAGAGAGGGGTGCTGCCTCAAGGAGCCAGACTCCCCACCTCCATTCTGAGTCTGCCTTCCCCAGCTCTGAGCTGTGCTGAGGACCCCCTCCCTGCTTCCCCTGCTTCCACCCTGGCCACCATCTCTGCTGGACTGCATACCCCCTCCCCTCTGGCACCGCACCATCTCTGCTCTGGCTGAAACCTAACCCCCCAAACCCACCCTGGACCTTACTGGGCCTGTTTGCACTCCAGTCTCTCACTGTCCAAGGCCAGTGATTTCTCAGACCCATCTGCAGGTCTGTGCCTCCCATGGCCCCGGATACACCTCCAACACCTCCCGCCCCACCCCCCTGCAGGGACTCTGCTCCCCCAGCTTCCCTTCTCTTTTTGCACTGACCAGCTTTGACCAGTCCTGGAAGCAGCCGGGTCTGCTCTTCAGTGTGAGAAACACAAGTGAGGGCATCCATCCAGTGTCGTCTAGGATTGTTGATGGAGCATGTGCAGGGGAAAGGGACCTGAGGTCTCCAGTGTTGCAAGTGGGGTGAGCAGGAAGAGCCCCTCTGAGCCCCAGGGTCGGGCTGAGAGGGGCCCGGCTGGCCGTGTGCTGGGTTTGCTGGAGGAGCTGACCTGGAGCCTGGGCAGCAGGAGAGCAAGAAGTGGCCAATGAGGCAAATGGACAGAAGTGGCAGAGTCCAGGGGCGGAAAGACCACAGAGACAAGGGGACTAATCGTCAGGATCCTCTTATCATGAGATTGGAAGCCAGGGAGCACTATGATTGGATTTGTGTTTGTGGAGGTCACTACTGCCTCTATGGGCAGTCTCACTCACTTTGAGGGTTGGATGGCTCTGTGGTAGGTGAGTATTTACCAAGGTGCACAAGAGGATGGGTGGGCCACCTAACCTGAACAGACAGGTGTGCATTTACCAAGGTGAACAGATGTGTAGGTGTGCATTTATCCAGGTAGGTAAGTAGAAAGGTGGGCCATTTACCAAGGGGACAAGTGGATGTATGTGTGCTCATGGTGGCATCCTGGAGGCAGCTGGGACTCTGTCCAGATCCCTTCAGTGGTCAGCCCACTGGTCCTGCCATTTTGAGTATTGGCAGTTAATGGAGCACAGCTCCCTCCATCTTAAAGCACTACCCATGGTGATGGAGCCTCCCACACAGCCGCTGGGGACAGAGCTCAGCCAAAGACTGACTGGCATAGGGTACAAAAGGCTGACCCTTGCTTTGCCTCAAGGCAATTCAGATCTGTGAAGCCCCCAGTGCTTCCTTACTGTACTACAGGAAACTGGCCCTAACCAAGACCACTTTCTTGCTTAGCACTCTCCACTCCTTACCCTGCCCTGCCCTGCCCTGCCCTGCCCTGCCCTGCTTCCAGGGTGACCAACCATCTCTGTTTCCTGACACTAAAGAGTTTGCCAGGAGGCAAATTTCAGTGGGCAATCAGAAGCATAATCACTCTATGCTTCTGTTGTGTCCCGCAAAAAGAGATGTTGAAGTAGTTCTAAACCCTGGTACCTGTGGAATGTGAACTTATCCGAAAGTAGGGTCTTTGCAGGTGTAATTAAGATATAAATTAAGATGAGGTCATGGTGGGAAAAGGTGGGCCCTTAATCCGATATGACTGACATCCTTATAAAAAGTGAAAAGAGATAGGGGAAAGCCACATGAAGACACAGACACACGGGGAGAACATGGTGTGATGACAAAGACAGATTGGAGCAATGCATCTGTGGGCCAAGGGGCACCAAGGATTACCAGAAACACCAGAAGCTAAGAAAAAGCCATGGAATGGATTCTCACCTAGAACACAGCCCTACTGACGCCTTGACTTTGGACCTTTGGCCTCTAGAACTGTGAGAGAATAAATTTCTGTTGTTTAAGCCACACATATTGTGGGACTTGGTTAAGGAAGACCTAGAAAACTAATACAGATTTTTTTCACTCCTTTTAAGAGCACACCCTCAAAGATAAGTCACTTGGGTAAGAATCTCTGTATCAGGCTTTGCTCCTAGAGAACTTGGCCTAAAACAGTTGGCACCAGGAGTGGGAGGTCCCAGGAAACTGACTCTCATGACGGCACTCTGAAATTGGATCACTAACCAGCTGGGTGGCAGTGAGACAGCTTCACTCATGGCATGTGCAGAATTGATAGCCCCTGGCTTGAGTAGCAGTGCGACGGTGAAAACTGTCATCTGGGAGAATTGGGATGGGAGACAAGTGGAAAGAGAGGCAGTAGCTGGTGTACTGTCTCAGGCACTTGAAAGCTAGGGAGGAAATGGTAGCTACCAAAGCTATGGGGCTAAGTGGCTCTCACAAAGTATTACTGAGTTCTTGAGAGAAGAGCATGGCAAGTTCAGAGATATTAATCAACAGTAAGGTAGCTCAACCTAGACAAGCCTCTTTGCACCAAAGTTAGGGCCCTGATGGTGAAGAAATGGAACCCTACAACATGGAGTGGGGATATCCAGGTGCATGCACTTGAGTACTTTGAACTCCAGACTCCCCTGAAGCCTCTGGTGAGCAAAATGGTCCCGTCTTACACAAGAACTCTGCACACACACCTCAAAAGAGGCAGACACCTTATCAGACACTATTTGCTTCTGGGTCTGCCTCCACCTCCCCCGCAGGCCACCACACCCCAAACTAGGATTATATCTCAGCATAGACTAACTGAAATGCTGGGCCCGCTGGGAGAGCATGGGTGGTATGAGCTATAGCTTTGTCTGAGCAGAGCTGGCAAGAACCAGGAGAGGAAGCCTTGATATGGATCCTGAAGACAATGGATCGAGGGAGTAGGACACAAAGATGGATAAAGAAGAACTGGTCAACATAGGGGTCCTCTCCTGTGACTCAGGAGACTCTGGCAGGAACCCCAAGAAACAATTATTCCTATATGCTGCCTGCGTGGCCCTTGAAAAAAGTCATGGTCTACAGCAAGCAAAACAGAGATGTTAGAATAGCCATGAAAAAAATGCAAAGGAAGAGATGAGAAGACTCAGAAAAGGGGCGTGTTGAATTGGGTTTATGATTAGAAAATTTACAAGCTGCTTATGAGCTCCCCCAGATCTTCAGGAGGGCTGGAGATACACTAAAGAGTGCACTTGTGAGAAGCCACTGCTGTCCTCCATGGGTGTCGTGGAAGATGCTATTACAGAACTGGCTCCCTAGTAAGAAAGGGGATGACAGGAGCCTAGAGTAGCAGGTGTCAGGTGCTAAATTAACTGCTAGGAGCAAGGTGGAAATTATTCTATTGAGTGCCAGATAGAATAATAGTCAAGGAGGGGCGTCTGGGTGGCTCAGTCAGTTGAGCCTCTGACTTCGGCTCAGGTCATGATTTCACAGTTTGTGGATTCCAGCCCCGCATCCGGTTCTGTGCTGACAGCTAGCTCAGAGCCTGGAACCTCTTTCAGATTCTATGTCTCCCTCTCTGTCTCTCTGCCCCTCCCCTGCTCGTGCTCTGTCTCTCTTTATATCAAAAATAAATTTATAAAAAAGAAGAGTAGTCAAGGAGGCTTAGACTACAGGCTCTATAGGGATGGCTTAAAGAATAGTATCTAGCAACTTAGATAAGCTTTAAAAAAAATATTTTAAATGAGTGAGAGGAGTTCCACTTCTGGTAAACATGGAGCCACTAGTTTTGGACCAATCCTGTGGATAACAATGATAAACTCTGGACAATATGTTATTTAAAACTGAAGATATTGGATAATGAGTAGGCATAGTGTTGGATAGGGAGTCCAGACATGGAAGAAAACATGAGTTTTCCATTAACAGAAAGTCCCCAGTAAGAATGGCTAGAAAGTGAAAAGGGCCTGGAAGATATTACTGGTTCCGAGAGGCATTCAGTTTGAGGCTGACTTCAGAACCATAGCAGTTGAAACGTGAGGGGAGTAATTTCACAAAGAGAGAGCCAAAGAGGAAGAGCTCCAAACTCTGCATATAAATTCTGCCTAAATCTCTGGGTAATGGCTGAACTACGCATGTACAGAGCAGATTTTGAGTACTCCAGCTGGGGCTAAAATAATGGGACAAAGACTTTTAAGATACATATAGTATGTACTCTTTTAGATACATACCTCTAGTATGTATTGAAGGGGACCAATATCTTTCACTCAGAATGATTATGAGATTTGTCTCTGTTGTGCTTATATCAGTAATTTTCTTTCCTGAGTAGTATTCCATTGTATTCTATTCATTTATCAGTTAATCTTTGGGACATTACATTATTTCTTGCTTGAATCTATTATGGATGAAGCTCATTCAAACATGAGTCTGCATTTTCACGTCTTTTGGATAAATCACTAAGAGTGGAATGGGTGGATCCTGTAGGTGCGTTTAACTTCATAAGAAACTGCCATACTGTTTTCTGTAGTGGTTGTTTTTTTACATTCCTACCATAAGTATTATGTCATCTGCAAATTCCCTTTTTGATCTTTATGACTTTTATGTCTTTTTCTCCCTTTATTGCACCAGCTAGGATTTCTGAGACAATGTTGAATAGACGTGGTGAGTGTGGACATCCTTGCCTTATTCCTGATCTTAGGGGAAAAAAAATTGTCCAACATTTTATCATAAAATAGAATATTATCTGTAGGTTAACTCTAGGCTATTATTAAAGTTCATAATATTGTCGTATTTTCCTTTTTTAAGTTTATTTTGAGAGAGAAAATGTGCACACACATATTTATTTATTTTGAGAGAGGGAATGTGCGCATACATATTTATTTCTTTTGAGAGAGAGAGAATACGTGCACGCCCGAGAGAAAGAGAAAGAGAGAGAGAACATGAGGGAGGGGCAAAGAGAGGCAGGGAGAGAGAATCCCAAGTAGGTTCTCCACTGTCAGCACAGAGCCAGATGCAGGGCTCAGAATCACAAACCATGAGATCATGAGACCTGAGCCGAAATCAAGAGTCTCACACTCAACCAGCTGAGCCATCCAGGTGCCCTTCTACTTTATTAATTTTTTTTAAATCTTCTTTTACTTATACTTGACCCAGAACTTTGTATCATTGGTTTTTATCTTCTTTTCTAAAGCTTATCTATAGCTTCTTTTATTTTTATTTATTTTTAAGAAGGCGTGGGGCACTACGTGGGGCTTGAACTCACAACCCTGAGATCGAGTCAAATGCTCAACTGACTGAGCCCCCACGTTTCCCTATAGCTTCTTTTAAAGCTATAAAATTCCACCTTAACATTACTTCAGTTGCATACTACAAGGTTTGATACATTGTACTTTTTATCACTAAATTTGAAATATCTCCTTTTTCTTTTGATTTCTTTTTTGACACATAAATTATTTAAAAGTATGTTGTTTAGCATCCAAATATTTAGAGATTTTCTACATATTTTTGGTTTTTTCTATTTCTAACTTAATCCCATTGTTGGGCAGACAATATTCTGTAAAGTTTCAATCTTTTCAAATTTATTGAGACTTGGTTTATGGCCCAGCATCTGATCTAACTTCACGACTCTACCACCGGTACTTGGAAAGAACATGTTCTCCCACTGCTGGGTGGAATGTTCAGTCAATATCAATTAGGTCAGGTGTATGGTGGTGGTGTTCAGATCTCTAATGACCTTACTGATTTATTCTAGTTGGAACTCCAGGAGTGCTTATTAATTTGTCTATTGATCCCATTAATTCTATCACTTCTGGCTTAATGTTTTATAAAAATCAGTTATTAGACACATACACATTTAGGATTGTAGATCTTCCTGGTTAATAACCCTTTTATCATTATGAAATATCCCTTTTTATGCCTCATAATAGTCTTTGCCTTGAAGTGTACTTTTTATTTTTCTTTTTTTAGTGTTTATTTAATTTTGAGAGAGAGAGACAGAGACAGAGTGTGAGTGAGGGAAGGGCAGAGAGAGGGAGAAACAGAACTTGAAGCAGGCTCCTGGCTCTGAGCTCTCAGCACACATCTTGTTGCAGGAACTCATGAACTGTGATATCATGACCCGAGCCAAAGTCGGACGCTTAACTGACTGAGCCACCCAGGCACCCTTTGAAATGTACTTTTTCTGATGGGAATATAATTGCTCCAGCTTTTTTTTTTTAATGTTTTTTATTTATTTTTGAGAAAGCACCCAGCAGGGGAGGGGCATAAAGAGAGGGACAGAGGATCTGAAGCAAGCTCTGCACTGACAGCAAGACTGATATAGGGCTTGAACTTTTTTTTTAATGTATCTTTTTTTTTAATTTTTTTGATGTTTAATTTATTTTTGTGTGAAAGAGAGACAGAGCATGAACAGTGGAGGGGCAAAGAGAGTGGGAGACACAGTATCCGAAGCAGGCACCAGGCTCTGAGCTGTCAGCACAGAGCCCAACACAGGGCTGGAACTCACAACCGCAAGATCATGACCTGAGCTGAAGTTGGCGTTTAACCGACTGAGCCACTCAGGCGCTCCTAGTTGCTCCAATTTTCTTAAGATGAGTGTTTCTAGCTAACAATAGAACTCCCCTATGACCCAGCAATAGCACTGCTAGGAATTTACCCAAGGGATACAGGAGTGCTGATGCATAGGGGCACATATACCCCAATGCTCATAGCAGCACTCTCCACAATAGCCAAAACATGGAAAGAGCCTAAGTGTCCATCAACAGATGAATGGATCAAGAAGATGTGGTTTATCTATACCATGGAATACTACATGGCAATGAGAAACAATGAAATCTGGCCATGTGTAGCAACATGGATGGACCTTGAGGGTGTTATGCTGAGCGAAATAAGTCAGGCAGAGAAGGACAAATATCATATGTTTGCACGTATAGGAGGATTAGGAGGAACTTAACTGAGGACCATGGGGGAGAAGAAGGGGGAAAATGGTAGGGGAAAGGGAGAGAGGCAAACCATGAGAGACTCTTGACTGCTGAGAAACAAACTGAGGGCTGATGGATGTGGAGGGGAGGGGGGTGGGCATGGAGGAGGACACTTGTGGGGATGAGCACTGGGTGTTATATGGAAACCAATTTGACAATAAACTATCTGTAAAAAAAAAAAGTGTTTCTGTGGTATGTCTTTTTTTTCCGTAATTTTACTTTAATCTGTCAGTGTCTACACTTGAAGTGCACCTCTTGTAGTCAGCATGTAGTTAAGTTTTAGTTGCTTTTTTTTAAAGAATTCAGTCTGAGTCTGACAGTGTCTTCCTTTTAGTTGGAATGTTTGTTTTGTTTAAACTTACCATAATTATTAATGTGGCTGAATCTAAGTCTACTGTTTTGCTATTTGCTATTTGCTGTTTCCTGTTTGTCCCTCCCCACTCCCCGTTTTTCAGTCCTCTATTCCTCCTTTCTGGCCTTCTCTTCTCTTAACTCATGTTAGTGCATATTAGAAGTCCATTTTAATTTTTTTATTAGCTTTTCAGCTATACCATTTTGCCCTCTTTACTGGGAGCTATAGGACTTCCAATGTGTCATCTTAACTTTCTGCGGTCTTATTACAGTCAATATTGTACTACTTCATGTGAAATGTCATTGAGACTGTATGGTTCTGTTTACTGCCACACCCTCTGTCTTTTTGAAGTATGATCATATTTCTAAATACGAAGATGAAAAGCTACAACATTTGTTTGATAATCATCCTTTTTTAAAAGGATTTTAAAATTTATTTTAGAGACAGAAAGAGTGCAAGCTAAGGAGGAGCAGAGAGAAAGGGGGACAGAGGATCTGAAGCAGGCTCTGTGCTATCAGGACAGAGCCCAATGTGGGCCTCAAACCCACAAACAGCGAGATCATGACCTGATCCGAAGTCAGATGCTCAACCGTTTGAGCCACCCAGGCGCCCCTAGTCATCCCTTTTTTTAAGATAAGAAGAAAAAAAGATAGTCTTTTATACTTACTGACATATTTGGCACTTCTGATGTTCTCCTTTTCTTCATGGAGATCTCAGTTTTCATCTCCTATCATTTCCCTTCATCTTAAAGAATCTCCTTTACACTTCTTGCCGTGCAGGTGTGCAAGTAACAAATGACCTTAGTTTTTGTTTTTAAATATCTTTATTTCACTTTCATTCTTGAAGGATATTTTTTGCTGGATATAGAATTCTAGATGTATGAATCTGCTCTCCGTACTCGGCACATTAAAGAGACTTTCCATTTTTGTCTTTTGTCTTTCAATCATTTCTGATGAAGAGTCAGCTAAGACTCATATCCTTCCTCTGTATATAATGTGCCACGTTTCTCCGGTAATTCTTAATATTTATTCTTTGTTTTTAGCTTTCAGTTTGACCATGATGTTCCTAACCATGCTTTCTTTGTTTTTACCTTGTTTGGGGGATGCTGACCTTGGTGAATCTGTAAATGTATGTCTTTATCATTAAACTTAAAAAAAGCTAAACCATTATTTCCTCAAATATTTTTCTCCTCCCTGGGGTAGGAAGAATAGTGGTCCCCTCAAAGATGTCTACAACCTAATACCCAGAAACGGTGAATGTAGTTTTTTTTACATGGCAAAAAAAGACTTCGCATATGTGATTAAGTTGAGGACCTTGAGATAAGGAGATTATCCTGGAGTATTCCAGGGAATCCAGTGTAATTACAAGGCCCCTTGAAAGTGGAAGAGGGGGCAGAGGAAGTCAGAGTGATGCAATTGTCAGAATGAAGTGAACCACTATTTCTGCCTTGGAAGATGAGGGAATGAGATAGGAGCCAAGGCAGCCTCTAGAAGCTGGAAAAGGCGGAATGGGTTTTCTTTCAGAAAGGAATGCAGCGCTGCTGACACTTTGCCCAGTGTGGCCTGTGCACACTCCTAACCTACAGAAATGTAAGATAATGTATTTATATTATTTTAAAGCACCAAGCTTGGGACAATTTGTTACAACAGTGATGGGAAACATGCTTCCATTATTCCTCTGCTTTTTCTGGGATTCCAGGAACAGGATGGATAGGTCCTATGACCGACTGCAGGGTTTCTCAGATCTCTAAGATTCTGTTCATTTGTCCAATCATTTTTCTCTCTATTGTCCGTTGGGTAATTTCTATTCCTCTATCTTGAGTACGCTGACTTTTCTGTCACCTCCCTTCTGCTGTTAAGCCCGCCTACTACATTTTTTACTTCTAACATTGTATTTTTCAATTCTAGAATTTCCATTTGGTTCTTTTTTGAAGTTTCTTTGTCTCTGCTGACAATTCCCCTCTTATCATTTATTATGAACATGTTTTCTTTTATATCCTTGAACATGGTTATAATATTTACTTTAAAATTGTTGCTGCATCTGGGGCACTTGGGTGGCTCAATCCATTAAGCAACCAACTCTTGATTTGGGCTCAGGTCATGATCTCACAGTTTGTGGTATTGAGCCCCTGCACTGACAGTGCAGAGCCTGCTTGGGGTTCTCTCTCTCCCTCTCTCTCTGCCCCTCCCTGACTGACTCTCTCTCTCTCTCTCAAAGTAAATAAGCATTTAAAATGAAATAAAATCTTTGCTGCATCTATGAAAATCCTGCATCTAACGTCATACTTAATGCTTAAAGACTGAGCTGTTTCCTTCCAAGGTTGGGAACAAGGCAAGGAAGCTTGATGTCACTATTTTTATTCAACATTGTACTGGAGGTCTAGATAATTCTATAAGGCAAGAAAAAGCAATAAAAGTTACAATATTGTAAAAGAAAAAGTAAAACTAGACAGATGATATTTCAGATGGTTGAATCATTCATATAGAAAACCTCAAAGTGTCTACAAAAACAAATTACAGAGGTCTATAAGTTAATAAATGAAATCAGTAAGGCTGAATTATGTCCCCAACCCAAAAAATATATGTTGAAGTCCTAATACCCAGTACCTCAAAATGTGACCTAGGTCACTGCAGGTATAATTAGTTAAAATGAGGTCTTCACAGAGTAGGGTGGACCCTTAATCCAACATGACTGATATCTTCATAAGAATACATCAATGTGGGTGCCTGGGTGGCTCAGTCAGTTAAGTGTCTGACTCTTGGTTTCAGATCAGGTCATAGTCCCACAGTTCATGGATTAGAGCCCTGCATCAGGCTCCATGCTAACAGTGCGGAACCTGTCTCCCTCTCTCTCTAACCCTCCCCTGCTCTCTCCCTCTCTCAAAAAATCAATAAACCTAAAGAAAATTCTAAAAAAGAGTACATCAATGTGAAGACAGACACACAGGAGGAATGTAATGTGTCAACAAAAGCAAAAATTGGACTTACACAGCTGCAAGCCAACAACTGCCAAATATTGCCAGCCAACTCCCAGAAGCTATGAAGAGTAGGGAAAGATTTCTCTCCAAGCTTCAGAGAGACCATGTCCTGTTAACACCTTTTTTCCAGACTTCTAGTCCCCAGAAGGGGAAGTCAATAAATTACTGTTGTTTTACATGACCTAGTTTGTGGTATTTATTACAGCAGCTCCAGCAAACTAATACAGTCACGATGTGAGGTTAATATACAAACATCAACTATAACTCTATAGAATAGTAACAAATAATTGAAAATTAAATTAAAAACAATTTCATTTACAATAGCATCAAGAAGCATAAAATACTTAGAAATAAATAGAACAGGGACACCTGGGTGGCTCAGTCGGCTAAGTGTCAGGCATCGGCACAGGTCATGATCTCACGATTTGTGAGTTCAAGACCTGCATCAGGCTCTATGCTGACAGATGGGAGCCTGGAGCCTGCTTCAGATTTTGTGTCTCCGTCTCCCTCTACCCCTCCTCTGCTCACATTCTGTCTCTCTCTCTCAAAAATAAATAAACATTAAAAAATAATAATAAATAAAAAAAAGAAAGAAATAGAACAACAAATCTCCAAGACACCACATTGCAACCTACAAATATTGCTGCATGAAATTAAAGAAGACATAGGGGCGCCTGGGTGGCTCAGTCGGTTAAGGGTCTTACTCGATTTTGTTTCAGGTCACGATCTCGCAGTTTTGTGGGTTTGAGCTTGGGATTCTCTTTCTCTCCCTCTCTCCCCACCCCCAACCCGCGATGTCTCTCTCAAAATAAATAATAATAAACACCTTAAAAGAAATTAAAGAAGAAATAAATAAATGGAGAGCAGAACACCAAGTTCACAGATTTGGAGACTCAATATTTTTAAGATGTCAATTCTCCCATCTATAGATTCAATCTAACTCTAAACACAATCCCAATAAGCATTTCCTGAAGAAATTAACAAGACAAAGCTAATATTTTCTGGAATACAAAGGACCTGAAATATCCAAAGCAATCTTGAAAAGGAATAACAAAGTTGGAGAACCTATGCTTTTCTCAAAACTTTCTGTGAAGCTACAGTAATCAACTGTACTCCTGGCATAAGGATCAATAAGTAGATCTATGGAACAGAACAGAGAGCCTAGAAACAGGCCCACCGTTACATGGCCATTTACTCCTAAACAAGGTGCCAGTGAAATGCAGTAAGGAAGGGACATTTATTTCGATAAATGGTGCTGCAACAACAAATATCTATATAGGAAGAATTTAACTTCAACTTCTTCCTCAGACCATACAAGAGAATTAATTTGAGAGCCTACTAATTGTAGTTCTAAACCTAAAACGTAAAATTGTAACATTTTTTAGAAGACGACAGGAAAATATCTTCACAATAAAGGAGTACTAGTCCGCAATAAGAAGAAAACATTTCTGATTCACACACGTACTGTAAGCCTTGACCATTGGATTTCTTCTGTTTTGTAATGCGAGTGGCTGATTTAAGCTTTGATTGCTGAGGCCTCCTCTTCAGAGATGGTAATCTCCAATCAACACATTGCCAGCCACTAAACTAGATGAAGAGCCAGGCCACCTCCCTCCACTGTGGCTCCTTTGTTGTAGAAATCTTGGTTGATTCTGAGAAATGACCATTTGGGCCCCTCGTGGGGCTTTTTGGGTTGTTTTGTTTTGTTTTGTTTTGTTTTTAAACTCTTCCCATGATTTAATCCTGCTCTTATGTCTTAAATTCACCAATAAAGACTTAGCTCTTTATTGAAATCTTAGGCCTCCACCCTTAACCCCAATAAAAGCAGAACCCCAGGTCCGTGCATTCTGTCTCTCTATGACCTTGCTGTGTGTGCCCAGGTGTGCTAAGTTCCAGGTCCTGTAAGTAATACATTTTTATTTTTTCAAAATTTCCTGATGTTTATTACTGAAAAGCATCTTAAAATCATAAGACCCAAAAGGTCTGGTCCATCCACAATACTGGTTATTGATAGGCTAAGACTGACACAAAACAACACAACAAGATGAATGAATCTTAAAAATATTATGCTGGGGGACCTGGGTGGCCCAGTCGGTTGGGCATCCGACTTCGGCTCAGGTCATGAACTCGCAGTTCGTGAGTTTTGGGCTCTGCATCGGGCTTTGTGCTGACAGCTCAGAGGCTGGAGCCTGCTTCGGATCCTGTGTCTTCCTCTGTCCCTGACACTCCCCAGCTCTCTCTCTCTCTCTCTCTCTCTCTCAAAAGTGAATAAACATTAAAAAAATTTTTTGTTTAAATATTATGCTGAACTCTTCCCGTAAGTAGCCTCAGGTGATCTCTGAAAATGGTCCACTATGCACTTGACCCAGAAAACTACAAAATCATGCAAATCAAGAGGTTCAGATCTTCATGTTCACTTTAAGAATGCACATGAAGGGCACCTGGCTGGCTCAGTCGATGGAGCATGCAACTTTTTTTTAAATTTTATTATTTTTTTAAGTTATTCATTTGAGAGAGGGAGAGCACATGTGCACATGCTCACACACGAGCAGGAGATGGGCAGAGAGAGAGGGAGAGAGAGAATCCCATGCTGGGCAGAGCCCAATGCAGGTCTCAATCTCAGAAACTGTGAGATCATGACCTGAGCCAATATCAAGAGTTGGGCACTTAACTGATAGAAGTGCCCCTGCAACTCTTGATCTCAGGGTTGTAGGTTCAAGTCCCACATTGTATGTAAAGATTAGTTAAAAATAAAATCTTTAAAAAAAAAAAAAAAGAACGAACACACATGAAACTGCCTGGGCCATCAAGAGTATGCATATCTGAAAAGCCACCAAGTTATCTGAAGGATGTCACTTTGCAGAAGCAATGTATGCCATTCTGTCACTACAATGGTGTTAGTAGGTACACCGAGGCCAAAGAGTGGGGCTTGACACAGGGTCAGTGGCTCAAATAGAGTGCTCGATTTTTACTACACATGCTTAAAAATGCTAAGAGGAACACTGAACTTAAAGGTTTAGATGTAGATTTTCCGGTCATTGAGCAGCACATTCAGATGAACAAAACTTTCAAGATGCAGTGCAGAACTTACAGAGGTCGTGTTTGGACTGACCCATATATGAGCTCTTCCTGCCACACTGAGATGATCCTTACTGAAAAGGAATAGATTGTTCCCAAACCAAAAGAGGAGGTTGCACAGAAGAAAAAGATATCCCAGAAGAAACTGAAGAAACAAAACTTATGGCCTGGGAGTAAATTCTGGATAAAATAAATGCAAATAAAAAATATATATTATACTAACCAAATGACTCCTTATACAAGAATAGATCATACTGTAGGAGTCCATCTCTATGAGCTTTCAGAGTAGGCAAAATTAATATATGTTGAAAAACAGAACAGGGGCGCCTGGGTGGCTTAGTCGGTTAAGCGTCCGACTTCCGCTTAGGTCATGATCTCGCGGTTCGTGGGTTCGAGTCCTGAGTCGGGCTCTGTGCTGACTGCCACCTCAGAGCCTGGAGCCTGTTTCAGTCTGTAACTCCCTCTCTCTCTGACCCTCCCCTGCTCACCCTGTCTCTCTCTCTCTCTCTCCTAGAAATAAATAAAACATTTAAAAAAAAAAAAGTAAAACAGAACAGTGGTTTCTTCTTGAGGGTGGGGAGGAGATGGTGATTATCTGAGAAGAAGCATAAGTCAACTTTCTGAAGTTATCAAAATATTCTATATCTTCATAGGGGTTGCATAGCACAGGTGTATACATTTGTCAAAACTCACAAAATGGTACATTCAAGATCTGTATAGTTCTCTGCATTTAAATATTACCTTAAGTTTGCAATCAAATGTTGAACTCTAGTTAATGATATGCATGTTGAAGATTTTAGGTGTGAAGTGTACTGGTGTCTGTAACTTATTTTGGAATGAGTAAAAAATCAGATGGACTAAAAGATGCATGCATACATAAGGGACAAAGCAAAAATTAATCCAATTTTCTGAATGTTTGAAATTTTTCATAACGAAATATTGGGGGAAATAATATAAGTAAGCTCAACAAAAACAAAATAACCCAAGTTAAAAATGAGCCAAGGACTTGAATAGATATTTCTCCCAAGGAGACATTCAATTGGCCAATAAGCACATGAAAAGATGCTCATCATTGATCATTAGGGAAATCCGATTCAGAACCACAAGGTACCACTTTATATCAATTACAATAGCTATAAATCTAAAAAATGGAAAATAACAAATGTTGGCAAAGATGTGGAGAAATTGGAACCCCTGCACTTTGCTGGTGGGACTGTAAGAATATGCCGCTATTGTGAAAAGACAATTTGGTGGTTTCTCAAACAGCTAAACCTAGAATTACCATGATTCAGCAATTCCACTTCTAGGCATATATTGCAAAGAACTGAAGACGGGGACTCAAGCAGACAGTTGTACACCCACATTCACAGCAGCATTATTCACAACAGTCAGAAGGTAGAAGCAACCCAAATATCCATCTATAGATGAACAGATTTTAAAAAGTGGTACATGCATTCAGTAGAATTCAGCCATAACTCTTAGTTGGGAGGCACTGGGAGAAGGAGGAAATATGGAGTTACTATAGAGTATAGAGTTTCTGTTTGGGATGATGGAAAGTGCAAGAAATGACAGTGACAATAGTTACACATTATGAATATACTTAATACCACAGAATTGTGCACTTAAAAATGATTACAACGGTAAGCTCTATGCTGTGTACATTTTATCACGTTATAAAAAATAATAGTAACAGAAGAGCATGGAGCACCTGGGTGGCTCAGTTGGTTGATCGTCAGACTCTTAACATTCTTTCTCTCTCTCTCTATGCCCTTCCCTGCTCCCCGCCTTCAAATAAATAAATAAATAAATAAATAAATAAATAAATAAATAGAAGAGCAAAGGCTGACATCACTGGACCCAGGGAACATCACAATCTTTTGCCAAGTTTCCAGCCAGTTCTCAGGCCAAACCTCATCTGCTGAAGTCTCCTTCACATAGGTAAGGATCCAGCAACACCATGAAAAACGTCTCTATAGGAGTGATGTCCTAATCCTTCTGTGAAAGGATCTGGGTCCATTTACTCAGGTGGTTGCATACTGGAGAAAAGGAAAATCTAAATCATTAAAATTTTTTTAATGTTTTTTTTTTTAATTTATTTCTGAGACAGAAAGAGAGAGACGCATGAGCAGGGGAGGGCCAGAGAGAGAGGGAGATACAGAATCAGAAGCAGGGTCTAGGCTCTGAGCTGTTAGCACAGAGCCCAACACGGGACTTGAACCCACTAACCTTGAGATCATGACCTGAGTGGAGGTCGGAGGCTTAACCAACTGAGCCACTGAGGCACGCCCCGATCATTAAAATTTTTTAAAATGTTTATTTAGTTTTAGGAGAGGAGGAAGGGCAGAGAAAGAATGCCAAACAGGCTCAGTGCTGTTGGCACAGGGAACAGTGCAGGGCTCAATCCCACGACTCTGAGATCATGACCTGAGCCCAAATCAGGAGATGGATGCTTAACTGATTGAGCCACTCAGATACCTTGGGAAACCCAGGTCATTTTACAGCAGGTTCCTCGATAATACTGATACCTGGGACCCAAGATACCATCATGCTCCCCACCCCCACCTTACCCCCATTAGAGTCAGGTAGAGGATCACATAACAAATGGAAAACTGGTTACTTTTCCAGTTTTTTTTTAAGTTTATTTATTGAACTCTCAAGATCCTAATCAAGAGTCACATGTTCTTTTTTTTTTTTTTTTTACAAATAGTTTATTGTCAAATTAGTTTCCACATAACACTCAGTGCTCATCCCCACAAGTGTCCTTCTCCATGCCCATCCCTCCTCCCCCCCCCCACATCCATCAGTCCTTGGTTTTTGTCAGCATTCAAGAGTCTCTCATGGTTTGCCTCTCTCCCTTTCCCCCACCATTTCCGCCCTTCTCCCCCTTGTTCCTCCGTCAAGTTCCTTCTAATCCTCCTCTACGTGCAAACATATGATATTTGTCCTTCTCTGCCTGACTTATTTCGCTCAGCATAACACCCTCAAGGTCCATCCATGTTGCTACACATGGCCAGATTTCATTCTTTCTCATTGCCATGTAAGAGTCACATGTTCTTCTGACTGAGCCAGCCAGGTGCCCTATCCAGCTTTTGAATACATATTTGCAATACACATATTTAGCATTTGGCAGAGCTTCCATAGTGGTTCTGACCTATAGAGTCAGATGTCTATTGTAGGTGAAAGCTCCTGAACTACCTCCCTACAAAAATTAAAACAAAAAACAAAAAACTAATGCTGCATCTTAGGAAGAACAGCAGAAATTAATGTCATGGCTAAAGACTTAAAGGATGCAGGGTGTTGATGTCTAGTAAAACTCAATTTAATTCATTAGTCTGACCCCTGCAAAAACTGTATGGATCATACAGCACCCTATTCATGATAAAACACTAAAAAAACTTGCCGTAAAAGTGAACTTGCTCAGGGAACCTGGGTGATTCAGTCGGTTAAGCACCTGACTTCAGTTTAGGTCATAATCCCATGATTTGAAATTCAAGCCCCACATTGGACTCTACTGTCAGCACAGACCCTGCTTCATATTCTCTTTCTCCCTCCCTCTCTGCCCCTCGCTTGATCATTCTGTCTCTTTCTCCCTGTATTTCTTTCTCTCTCTCTCTCCCCCTCAAATAAATAACTAAATTTAAAAAATGAACTTTATCAATCTGATAAAGAGTGTCTATGAAAAATCCACAGCTAACACACTTAATGATGGAGACAGAGTCCTTTCTCTCTCAAAGATCAAGAGCACCATGAGAATGCCCACATTCACCACTTCTGTTTGACATTGTATTGGAAGTTGTAGTCAGAGCAATTAGGCAAGGAAATGAAGTACAAGACATGAATATTGTATGAGAAGAAATAAAAATGCTGTTCACAAATGACATGATCTTGTATATATAAATTCCAACAGAATCCCAAAAAAACTATTAGAATTAATAAATGAGTCCAGCGGGTTGCAAGATACAAAATCAATGTACAAAAAACAATTGTGTTTTGTTTGTTTGTTTTTTTAATATTTTTATTTATTTCTAGGAGAGAGAGAGAGACACAGCATGAGCAGAGGAGAGTCAGAGAGAGAGGGAGATACAGACTCTGAAATAGGCTCCAGGCTCCGAGCTGGCAGTCAGCACAGAGCCCGACGCGGGGCTCGAACCCACGAAGCGCGAGATCATGACCTAAGCGAAAGTCGGATGCTTAACGGACTAAGCCACCCAGGCGCCCCAACAATTGTGTTTTTAAACATTTGCACTGAACAATGAAAAAACAGAATTATGACAACTATTCCATTTACAATAACATCAAAAAGAATAAAATACTTGGGAATATTAACAAAAAAGTGAAAAAGAGATACTCTGAAAATTATAAAACAGTACTGAAGTAATTCAAAGAAGATCTAAATAAACCAAGACATCCAATGTTCATGGATTGGAAAGACTAATATTGTTAAATTGGCAATACTCCCCAAATTGATCAACGCAATCCCTATCAAAATTCTGCCTGGTCTGGGGGCACCTGGGTGGTTCAGTTGGTTAGGCGTCCGACTTTGGATCAGGTCATGATCTCACAGCTCATGAGTTCATACCCCACATTGGGTTCTGTGCTGATAGCTTGGAGCCTGGAGCCTGCTTCAGATTCTGTATCTCCCTCTCTCTCTGCCCCCCATTCGCACTTTCTCTCTCTCATTCAAAAATAAATAAACATTAAAAATGTTTTTAAAAATTCTACCTAGTCTGTTTGCAGAAACTCATAAAGCTGGTTCTAAAATTCACACTGAAATTCATGGGAACCAGAATAACTAAAACAACACTGAAAAAGAACAAAGCTAGAGAGCTCACATTTCCTGATCTCAAAATTGACTGTATAGCTACAGTTATCAAAACAGTATAGTATTGCCATAACGATAGACATATAGATCAATAGAGCAGAATTCAGAATCCAAGAATAAATCCTTACATTTATAGTCAATTCATTTTCAACCAGGGGGCAAAATCAATGCAATGGGCAAAAGAATAATCTTTTCAACAGTCTAGGAACATGAGTTCAAGCTCCATGTTGGGGGTAGAGATTACTTAAAAAAATAAAATCATGAAAAAATTCACTCAACATGAATCAATGTAAGAACTAAAACTGTAAAATGTATAGTTTATAAAACTGCAAAGTGTTGGGGTAAATCTTCATGCTCTAGAATTTGAAATGATTTCTTAAAATGTTTTTTTTTTTTAGAGAAATAGAGCGTGTTTGTATGCATGTAAGGGAGGGGCAAGAGAGAGAGGGAGGGAATCCCAAGCACAGCTTGATCCCACACACCATGAGATCATGACCTGAGTCGAAATTAAGAGTTGGGCACTTAACCGACTGAGCCACCTAGGCACCCCAAGCCAATGGTTTCTTAGATACTGACACCAAAGCATTAAAAAAAAAAAAAAAGAAAGAAAGAAAAAAAAAGAAAGAAAGAAAAGAAAAGAAAAGAAAAATTGATTTATTCAAATTTTCAAATTTTATGCTCCAAAGGACACCATCAAGAAAGCACAAAACTACCACAGAATGGGAGAAGATTTTGCAAATTATATATCTGATAAAGACTTGCATCTTGAATATATAAAGAGCTCTTACAACCCAATAATGAAACGATGAACCAAGTTTCTAGGACTCCAGTGGTCCTAATTAATGCTGATGTTCCATGAGAACATCCCCCTCAAAGTAAAGGACAAATTGTGCCCTGTACCTCCCATTACGCCAAGAAAGAATACACTGCAGGTTTCTTTGGGTTTTGGAGGCCTGCTGTTCAACTTGGGAATACTGCCAGGTGAGGTGGTTTGTTGGCTCCACGCATGCCAGCTTTGCACAGAGCACAGAGCGGAAAGAGGTCTGCAGCAGGTCCAGGCTTTGGCACAAGCAGCTCTGTGCCTGGTCACGGTGAACTGGCAGAGCCCGGGGCAATACTGCAATGGCAGAGAAAGTTTTCAAGCGGGCCTCCAAGCGGGTCCCAGGGGGAGAGCTGCAGTGCCAACTCTTAGGGTTCTCGAGTAAGACCATGCCACACATCAGTCACAGGACAGCTCCTGGAACGTTACTGGGCCCCCACAGGAAATGAGCATCGGCCCTTGAGCATGGTCAGGTGGCTCATCAGAGATGAATGCTGTCAGAGGCACCAAGACAATGGAGGTGCCATTGCCAGTTTCAGCTCTGAGCACATCTAGACACAGGTAAGCTGCATAAGCAAGTGACTGCCACCCCCTTGTGGCCTTGCTCACTGCACCTCTGGTGGCCCTGAATGACAGCAGTGAGGGGAAAGCCCTCCAAAGGGTAGAGCTTCTCCAGGGCACTGTATCATCCACGTAGTACGGAGGGAAAAGTGCCTAGGAAAAGAAGACATGGACCCCCATTTGCCACAGTAAACAGTTGAGCTAGTAGCTTCAGGGGGGAGGACAGAGCAAGAATATAAGTTTAGAGACAAGGAAGTCAGGAGAAGAGGCACCTAGAGAACTAGTGTGACACACGGTGGCTTTCCGATTGGTGGATCCAGGGCTCCAGACGGGACACCCTGTTCCCCAGTACTCCCAGTGACCCAACTGGGACTTGTGTCCTCATCCTAGAAACTTTAGGCTAGGCTCTGGGTCTCCAAGCCTAATTTCGCCAGGAACACAGTAAGAGTGGCACAAAACATACACTGTGACAACTGCCTGGCCGCTCTGGGCTCCTCATCCCACCAAGCACAGGGGCCCCTATGCTGGCAGGGGTGCTGGATCCAGATCCTAGGAACAGCGATGTTTGACCTTCCCATCCCACACAGGATGTCCTGTGGTGCTCCTGCCCCCAGCTGTCACTGTGAATGGGCCATTACAGCCAGCACAACCTGAGGAGGGCATGGTACCCAGGGGCTCATCCCCAGGGATGAGCATCTGGGTCAACCCATTAGGTGAGGCACCCAGACCTTCAGAAGTGCTAGGTGCTCCTGGGAAAGGGGGAGCTAGAGAAGGTGGGGTCGGCACGTGGATGCCTGGTTACCGGCTCAGGGCCAACTTAAGCAGCAGGGACCACAGGCCATCCCAATAGCTTTCCTTTCCTATATATGTACAGAAATTGTGCCCAACCAGAACCCTGGGGATCTAAATGCAATAAACTTCATGTGGGGCTGAGTGTGGCAGGGCTGGGGTAAGTGTTCCCAGTGTGACTGGTGACTTGCAGGTGACCCTTTCACTGGAACATTGGCCAGATGGGAGCCACCTTAGTGAGAGGGACTGTGCACCCTGACCTCAATGAAAAGTGGTCTCAGACCCCACCGGGCTCGGGTGGAACCAGCATCCCCCTCAGCGTTTCACCCTCCCCTCTGCCTCCCTCAGGTATTTGCCAAAAAACTTACCCCGGTTCTTCTCCCCCAGTGAAACCACCGATCTGTTCCCCAGACCTGTGGCCATCTTCAGTGTCATATAAATGGACTCACACAGTATGGAGCCTTCTGAGACTGACTTCTCCCACTCAGCACAATCTTCTGACATGGCCCTGTGTTGCTGCGTGTGTCACTCACTGCCACCCTGGGCCCCTCCCTGGTGGTGTGGACCGTGGCCAACCAGCTCGTGGGCAGCTGAGTTGTTGCCAAGCTTTGGCAATGATGAACAGAACCCCTCTAAACATTCACAGGACATCTCCTCAGCTGGATCAGCTTACTCACGGGGGAACTGTCCTGTTTCCTGTGCTGTTACAGGTGGCAATGTTGCTAAGCTTCTTGCCACTCCACACCAAGAGTCTCCTTTCTTCCATCTTCCGATACGATTTGTCTCACTTCCCTCTAAGACTCCAATGACAGTCTCAGCAAGTCCTTCCAGCTCCCACCCACTGTCCAGTCCCAAAGCCAATGCCATGTGACTTAGGGCTTGTATCAGCAGCATCCCATTCCGGTACCAAACCCATCCAGTTATCCAGAGCTACGTGTAACAAGCCACCTCAAACTTAGTGCTATGAACACATAAACAACCTCTTCTATTGTTACCTTGATTTGGACTCTCTTGCAGTTACGGCGGATGGCAGCTGGGACTGAAGCCACCCTGAAAGCTTCCTTGCTCACTCATGATTCTCCGTGCCAGCCGTTGGCTGGCCCTTCAACTGCAGCTGCTGGCTGGAACACCTCCGTATGTGCCTCTTCCTGGGGCTGCTGGTGGCTTCTCGCAGCATGGTGGCTGGCTCGAAGAGCAAGCATCCCAAGATGAGGGAGAGAGGAGCTGTATCATCTAGCTGTCTGATCTGGCCTCAGCAGTCAATGTCATTTCTGTGACCTTCTGCATTCTGGGGGTGAAGGAGCGAGTCATTAAGGCAGCCCATGTTCAAAGGGAAGGGAATTAGATTTCAGCTCTTGAAGGGAGAAGGGTCAAGGAATTGGAAAGCACCACAGTGGTGGTGGGCCCCTTTACCATGGTGGACTGGTGAAGAGATGGGTATATGCAGAGGTGGACAGGTAAAGAGATGGTGCATTTACCAAGGTGGATAGGTGGGTAGGTGACACATTTATCAAGGTGAGGAAATACCAGGACATGGAGCAGGTGCTTGGGAGACACTAGCCTGGAGCAGAGAGAGAGGTCAGGCCAAAGGTATCAGCTTGGGAGTCATTGTCACAGAAATGGTGTCTGAAGCTTCAAGGCTGCAGGAGGTCACCCAGGGTGGGAATGAGGAGGGATGAAGAAACTGCCAGGGCTGGGAACAGGAGGGCACAATCTTCCTGACCACGGACTCTGTTGCTCCGATCCTGGCAGAGCTCCAGGGAAGTTGATGGGTAGTCAATACCCATGTGCCTCCCCATGTGCCTCTCTGAACTAATGGTGACCATCCGCTTCTATAAGGAAGGTTCTGTACTGGGAGAAGTTTCCACAGTCATCTAAAGGGACACATGGGAAGAGATGGGAGGTTTAGGGCTGTGGCAGCCGTCTTGTAACCATGAGGCAGGCTGAGAGTGGCAGAAGTAATGGTTCCTTCACTGAGCATCTAGATTAACAAGTCCTGAGGTGCTTGGGTGGCTCAGTCGGTTAAGCATCCAAAGCTGGATGATCTTGCAGTCATGATGTTGTGGCTCATGGGTTCCAGCCCCACATCAGGCACTGTGCTCACAGCATACCAGCTTGGAGTCAATAAAGGAGTCTGAACGAAGTGTGTCAGGTGGGAGGAGAGGCTAGGAATGTGAGTGTGCTGCCCTCCAATGGCACCCACCATCCATGGAACCCTCACAGCCCAACCAAGTTCTAATGTTTCACACATAGTAACTGGTCAAGTCTTAGGAGTACCTCCTGAGTTAGGTTGCTATTATGAGGCTGGTTAACAGATTGGGAAACCAAGGCACGGGGCGGGGCAGGGGGTGAAGGAACCTATGGAAGGTCCCACAGCCAGAAAGTGACAGCTGGGATGTCCTGTGAGCCAATAATAGCTTTTCAGAGGTCCAGAGAGGAGGATCTTAAGCTAAAGTGCCTGGCTGGCTGGTCAGTGCTACTTAACTTGAAAATGAAAAGCCTTGGGGCACCTGGGTGGCTCAGTCGGTTAAGTGTCCGATTTCGGCTCAGGTCATGATTTCACCGTTCATGGGTTTGAGCCCCGCATCAGGCTATGTGCTGACAGCTCAGAGCCTGGAGCCTGTTTCGGACTCTGTGTCTCCCTCTCTCTGACCTTCCCCTGCTCGCTCGCTTGCTCGCTCTCTCTCTCTCTCTCTCAGAAATAAATAAAACATTTAAAAAGAAAGAGAAAGGAAGGAAGGAAGGAAGGAAGGAAGGAAGGAAGGAAGGAAGGAAGGAAGGAAGGAAGGAAGACAATGAACAGCTTGCACTGAATTTGACAAAGTACAAGTCATCAGCAATGTTGGGCAGCGTGACCTGGGGGCGGGGGGAGCAAGACAGTCGGAGTGGCCTGAAGGGGGGGGAGGTGGACAGTCCATACAAGTCCGCTCTTGAGAAGCACGGCTCTGAAGAGGGTAGGGCAGAGGTGCTCAATGTTTTTTCGGAGGGGATTCCAGCACATAGGAAGTAGGAGGAGGGGTCGCTCCAGAGCACTTGGGTGGGCCCTTGGATGGCATCTGGAAGGCTCCCCTGACTCAGTAGAGAAGATAGAGAATTGAGGGCACGAGCAGTGGAGTTTCAGGGTCGGTGACGAGACCAGAGGTAGCTTCCTGTTCTGCCCCCATTTCCTCCATGAGGTTGAGACGCCGGCTCTGAAATGAACGGGAGGTTTGGGGACAATGAGCGGTGGCATCGTGGGGTTGCTGATAGAGCTGGGTCTCGTTGAGGGTTGGAGCCCAGCAGTTGTGGAGCCAAGAGACAGGCAGTTTGGGTGGGTTTCTCCAGATTTACTCATCCCCCTCCGCAGGGCCCCAAGGGGATTAGGAGCCAGCCCGGGTTGCGGCGGCTACAGGAGGAGGTACCCAGGGGGTGGGCCAAGAGGCGCCAGGGTAGGAGGCCTTCAAGGTGGGGGCGTCCTCAGGCCGCTGCCCCCAAAGCAGGGCGAGGACCACTAGGCGCCCGCGGGCAGGGGAAGGCGGCCCTGCGCGCCTTTCCGGTGGCGCCTCTCCCTGCCCGGGAGTCCTGCCAGCCTTTCGGGCCGGGAAGACCGACGCCGGGCTGAGGGCTTCCAGCTAGCCCCCTCCCCGCGGCCCGGCGAGCCCCCGCGCGCCGATGCGGAGCAGGATTTCCCGCCGCCGCAGACGAGGATTAGCGCGCCCCTGGCTGGCGCGGCGGCGGGATTAGTCCGCGTGGACTCGGCGCTCGGCCCGGGGATTACGGCGCGCTCCCCCCCGACGTATATATTCCCGCAGCGGCGGCCGCGGGGCCAGGCCGGCATGGCTGCGGCTGGGGGCGCCGTGAGCCGCAGGGGCCCCGGGCGGCCCTGCCCCTTCTCCATCGAGCACATCCTCTCCAACCTGCCCGAGCGGAGACCCCCGGCACGGGCCGCCCCGCAGCAGCCCGCCGGCCGCCAGAGCCCCGGAGGTCCCGGGAGCCCGGGGCGCCCGAGGCCGCGCCCTGCGCCTGCTGCTGCTGCTGCGGGCCCCGCGCGGCCGCGGGCCCCCGGAGCCGGCCGCCGGGCTGGGTGAGTGGGAGCGGGGCGCGGGCGGGGTCCTCCGGGCGCGATGCGGTCTGGGCGGAGCTCGGCCCCCGGCCCGCGCCTCACCGCGCCCTCGCCCTTGGCGCGCGGCTGCCGTGGCCGCTGAGGCTGGGCCCGGCGGCGCCCTTGCCCTTGGCCGCGCCCACGGGAGGTCCGGGGGCGCTGCCCGGCGCGGGCGGGCCCGGCCCGCAGCGGCGCACGCGGCGCCACCGCACCATTTTCAGCGAGGAGCAGCTGCAGGCGCTGGAGGCGCTCTTCGTGCAGAACCAGTACCCCGACGTGGGCACGCGCGAGCGCCTGGCCGGCCGCATCCGCCTGCGCGAGGAACGCGTGGAGGTGGGTGCCCGCCCGCCCGACGGCGAGAGGCTCCGCGCGAGCCGGCTTCCTGCCTCCTTCTTTTGAAAAGACGGCGGTGGCGCGAAGGGAGGAGGCGCGGGAGGCCAGGGACCCGCAGTGGGGCGCAGGGCCAATTCCGGGGCGAGGGCGGGCGGGGGACAGGCACGTGCGGGAAAGTGTCTCTAGACTGGAGGGGAGATAAGGCTAGATTTCTTGAACTTTGGTTTAAACTTGTAAATTTTCCCTGATAAATGAGACGCGCGTTCATGTGCCGGAATTGGGGAGCTCGGAAAGAGCACCGAGACGCAGACAGGGCGTCCGGGGCGCCTTCGGGGGCGGGGAGGCGGGGGGGTGGGGGTGGGGGGAGGTGGGGGATAGGAAGGCACGCAACGAGTGGGCTGGTCCGGGTGGGAAAGTGGTTCCCGTCCCGCATCCCGAGCCGCAGCGGTTACGAGACGGTGGGTGCCGCTGCCCGGTGCTGGCTCCCCAAGCCCTCGCCTGCCCACATCCCTGTCGGGAAGCTGGCTGCCTGGTCCACCTATGAGGGGCCAGCGGGACGCGGGGCCCAGGGCTGGGTCTGAGCCGTCCCTGCTGCTCATCAGGTCTGGTTCAAGAACCGCCGGGCCAAGTGGCGACACCAGAAGCGCGCGTCAGCGACCTCGAGGCTCCTCCCTGGAACCAAGAAGCCGGCAAAGGAGAGCTGCTGATGGCTCTGGGAGCTACTCCTGGGCTTGGCCGGGTCCTTTGGGACCGGCGCAGAGAGGGGACAGATCTACCCGAAATGGAGCTGAGAGAGGACACCCACCTCTTCCCGCCTTCAGGCTTCCTGCACCCTGGCGCTAGTGCTCAAAGCAGGAGACTCTCTGCGGGACAGCAGATGTGTGTCCCCTACCTCCTCCCCCGCCCCCGCCCTGCTCCCACCCCCGTGTCACCTGCCCCAGGAAAGGAGGGGGCACTGGACATTTCCACGCGCTCTCCTTTCCAGTGACTAGGGTCGAGGAGATACCCCGGGAATTCCGGGGGGAAGGGGGGCTGGCAGCAGGCCACAGAGCAGATCCGCTTCCTCAGCCCCGCACCAACTGCAGGACAGGAACCATCCCTTGTCAGGGGCACCCAGAATCCTCCTCTCCCTCCTGGGATATGCTGATGTCCCTCCTCTCGGCATGGTCATAGGTCCCTTGGCCTGGCCACCAGGGTGGGGTGGGGGTGTTCTGTGCATCCTGGGGTTGTTGCCTTGCGTGCGCTGCACTGGGCCTTGGCATCCAGAGCTGCAGGATAAGGACGCTGGATGAGGTCATCTCCAAAAGCCCCCTACCCCACTCCTGAATTCTGTGAGCCTTGTCTGGATACTGGGAAATAAACAAGCAACCACACACAGCACAAAAGCAGTCCAGAGTTCAAAATCCACCATGACTTCACACCCACATCCGGGGGTGGGGGCCAGCTTGTCTTGGGGAGCACAGCCCAGTGAGTCCTCTGTTTCTGTGCTCCCCAGCACAGCAGACTACCCCACAGATCATGGCCTAGCACCCTGGGGAGTCTGTGCTGGCCTTTAGGTACTGCTCACCTGCTTCACGGGTGGAGATCCTTGGCTTCCTCCTTCTGGGGGGTTTACCTATGTGTCTGCCATTCTGTTGTGGCAAGAGGAGGTTTGACTGGGAAGGATGCACCACACTGCCTGCCACTGCCTTGGAAAATCTGTTTTCCTCTCCAACACCCTGGCCGCAGGGTGAAGGACAGTGTGAAAACGAGGCTTTGATTCCCCCCCAGCAGGCCTGTATAGTGGGCTCAATCAAGGCACCTAACACCATCATCTGGCTTGGGGACCATGTTCTGCCTCCTCACATGTCCTGGAGGAAATGGGCGGTGGGGGTGGTATCTGAAAGGAGACACAGTCCATTCATTAAAGGTGCAGAAGCCGAGCAGGCGTGATGTCGCCAGCCAGTGCTGTTCTAACACTGCCTCATGCCTCCAGCAGCACTAACCTCCACCCCGTGGGATGCACACTTCTGGCTGTCACAAAGTTCCTTTCCCCGAACCCTGGCCTTGCCCTTGGACATGGCACAGCCTGCCTGCAGATCGCAGGCTGGAACACCCTCATCTCTCTGGGTTCTGAGACCCCAGCACCCCCACCTTGGCTCTTTGTCATTGTGAAGGGCAGCCATGATCAGAGTTCATCTTCAAGGAACCTGCGGCTCTACTGTCCTCCTGATTTCTCTCCTTTCTCTCTAGCTGCTCCTTGGCAGGTTCACTCCTACAAGCTGCTCGTTAACATAGGTGACCTGCATGCTGGACCCCAGGGATGTCCCTCTCCTCTCCATTCTCTCCATGCTTTATCATGTCCGCTTTCAGGCTGCAATTCCCTTCTCTCTTCCACATTTACATCTCCAGCCCTGAACTAGATATTTATGTCCACCTATCCCCTTGAACTACTCAAGGGGAGGCCACGGTGCTTCAAAATCACCTTGTCCGTGGCAAATTCTTCCCCACGTGCAAACTCGGCGCAGAAGCCAGAGGGCTGGCAATTTCCCCCCACCCCTCTTCTCCTTCACCCACCATACACAGGCCAGCAGCAAATCCATTTTTCCTCCAAAAACAATCCCAGAAGCTATCTTCTCCCCAGCTTCAACTGTACCAGCCTGATGAAAGTGCTGTGATCCCTCACCCTGACCATTGAAGGTGCCTCCAGTCTTGTCCACCTGCAGCCACTCTGTGTCCTCTGTAATTCATTCTCCATAAAAGCCAGGGTGCGAGTTTGAACCTGTCCCTCCCCTGCCTACAGCACTCCAAGGGCTTCCCGCTATTCCTAAAGACAAAACCCCTCACTGTGACCCATGAGGTCCCATGCAGCCGGTGCTTGCCCGTCTGGCATACTTCATACCTCACAGTCTGTGTGTATCAGAAGGTCTTCTCCCTCTTGCTGCAAGACCTTTGCACCTGCTCTTTCCCTCCTCCGATCAGTGTCTGTTCATCCTTTGGATCTGCCACATCTAGCCCTGGGGAGACTTCCCCTGACTGCCCCCTAGGTAAGATTACCCAACAGCCATTTTTTTGCACCTGTCCACTGCAGTATTTTAAAGATTTTTAAGTTTATTTATTTTGAGAAAGGGAGAGAGAGATCGGGGAAGGGGCAGAGAGAGGGAGAGAGAGAATCCCAAGCAGGCTCTGTGCTGTTAGCGCAGAGACCGACCTGGGGCTGTAACTCACAAACTGTGAGATCGTGGCCTGAGCCAAGATGAACAGTAAGACACAACCTACTGAGCCACCCAGCACCCCACTGCCACCCCATTGCAGTTTTATGCTTGTTTGTGGGATGATGCGACCAGTGTCTGTCTTCCCCATTTGACTGTAAGCTCCACAGGACAGGAACAATCACCATGGAGAGCCCCAGGGAGTGAAGGAATGGCTGCCTATTATACTAAATCGTTCTGGGGGAGAACTTACTTGTTTGACAGAATTCATAACCTCTTTGTGGGAAGAAATGATCATTCTTGAAAAAAACGTTTGGGCAATTTTCTGGTCCATTTCAATGAAAGTTAGTCCTCTTCTGGTAAGCCCACTCGTGTTCAGGAACCGAATAATTTTTTTTAAATGTTTATTTTTGAGAGAGAGAGATCAAGAGCGAGGGAGGGGAGGAGAGAGACGGGGCTACAGAGGATCGGAAGCGGACTCTGCTGACAGCAGAGTGCCTGATGCAGGGCTCAAACTCACGAACCCTGAGATCATGACCGGACCCGAAGTCGAAAGCTTAACTGACTGAGCCACCCAGGTACCCCGGGAAACGAATGATTTTTAACCAGACATTTCTTTATTAGACCATCCTATTTTCCTTTCCTTTTTGCTTTTGTTAGATAACTACGAAGAAAAAAATTGTCTTAGTGTTCTCTTGCATAAAGTTTGAATAAAAACTTTGAAACGAGTATATAGCCACAATGTGTTTTTGTTAATGATATAGAAGTATACCCGATGATTATTCTCGAGAAACTGGAATTCCGAGGTCTTTCAATTTAGCAGTGCTGAATTTTTCAGGATTAGCGTGAATGACACGCCCCTTAGCCTCCCACACCATAGCGCTCCCTGGTGCCCATAGTTAAGATTCGCAGGACCACAGCAGGGCGGGGCAAAGACTACAGCTCCCATAAGGCGCAGGGATTATAGTGACGTCACCACAGCGCGCCGGCTGGTCTTCAAAATGCGCAGCTCTTCCATTGGTGGACTGTTGCGAACGCCTGCGCAGCTGGCGCGGTTCCGCCCCCGCCGTCTCCGGACCCTGTTACGAGCCTGCGCAACCCGAGCGGTCCTGGGATAGCGATGGAGACGCCTGGCGGGTCAACCCGGGCCTTGCTGCTCCCTGCCGCCTCCGGGCCCCGGAGGAAACGCGCGGCAGGGGAGTCGCTTGCGACGAGCAAGCAACGGGTCCTGGACGAAGAAGAGTACATCGAGGTAAGACTTCGATGCGGACTCTAGCGAATTCTGGGTCCTTTCTCCTCCTCGCGCTCTTCTCGGGTCTTTCCTTTCGGGTCGTGACAGTTTTGTCCCCTCGCGGAGGTGGAGCAGCTCGAGTTCGTGTTTTTGGGGTGTGGGCAGTCGGAGAGCCAAATAAGCACGGTGCAGAGTGACTTGTCCTTGATGGAGGGGGCACTAGTAGCGTTGTTAGGGGAGAGTGGGAGCGGTTTTGTATGTGGTTGCGGGGGAGGATTTCGGGGAAAGACGGTTTTTTAGTAAAGTAGGAGTGTGGAAGGATGGTGGCAAAGAGGACTTTCTAAGAGCTGTTTGTTTTGGGAGGCCTCTGGGACAGACAGGCAGGTGGCGTTAGTGGACAGCTGGGTGCACAGATGTGCAGCCAGGAGCAAGTCTGGCTGGAGGTACAGATTTGGGAATCTCAACCAGTGTTCCTGGCGGGAGTGACAGGCCTAAGTCATCCAGGTAAAGCGTTCAAATCGGAAATAGGTTAAGGATGGAATTAAGGGGGCAGCACCCATCTTGGTCCAGCTAGTGTGGACGCGTTGCCAGCAAAGGAGAAGGAGAGCGAGTTAATGAGGGGAGAGAGAAGGGTTTCATGGAAATCAGGTGAACGTTTAGTATTGTTAGATGTTGCAGCAAGATCATAGGGAATGCTTATTCTCATTGGAAAGTGCAGCTAAAGTCAGAGGATCAATGGGTTGGACTGAGTTTGGGACATTAGCAAGGACCTTAGCGTGTGCATTGGTAGACTGAAAGGCAGAGAAGAAGCAGATGTGAGTTATGACTTTTGTTCTGACTTCTGACAGGGCCTCCAGACAGTCATCCAGAGGGACTTCTTTCCTGATGTGGAAAAGCTGCAAGCCCAGAAAGAGTACCTGGAGGCTGAGGAGAATGGAGACCTGGAGCGGATGCGTCAGATCGCCATCAAGTTTGGCTCTGCCCTGGGCAAGATGTCCCGAGAGCCCCCACCTCCCTGTAAGAGTGACAGCGGGTGGCCGACAGGGGAACTCCTGCTGAGCTGATGTCTTGGACTGGCTCTAATTCCTTTCCCCTTCCTTCTAGATGTGACTCCAGCCACATTTGAGACCCCTGATGTGCACACAGGCACCGGAATGGTGGGCAACAAGCCCCGGGGCCGGGGCCGAGGCCTGGAGGTTGGCGAGGGTGAGTGAGCAGTTGGATTTGCTTGAGAGTCTCATCCTGTGCAGCCCTGAGGGGCTGGTTAAGAGGCAGATCCCGTCTTATCCCTGAGGGCTCTGTTTGTTTATATGGTGCCCCATGGGGCCAAAGAACACTCGTCTAGGAGACAGAAGATCTGGGTCCAGCTCTCAAACACAGAGCAGTTCTCTGAGCCTCTGGCCCTCCTCTGTGGAATGGAAATGTTGCCACCTCTCTCACCAGCCTGCTCACTATTTGCCAGCCCCTGCCCAGTGGGCTTCATGGGCCTTTTCTCCCCTCGGGTCTCTGCTCAGATGTTACCTGTTTAGAGAAACCTTTACTGACCAAGGCCCCCCCCCCGCAATGTGAAGTTACATCACCCTTCGTGCATCGGCCTTCCTGCCTGCCTTTGTTTTCTCACTGCAGGATGTGGCCCTTAAAAAGGCATTTCTCTACATATTCCTTCTCCTCTCCACAGGAGCTTCTCTGTCTCACCTCTGTGTGTGCTTTGCATCTAGAGCAGCACAGGGCATGTCGTGGGAATACAGCAAAGGAACAAGTTGTCTTCAGCACGTGTATTGTGGTATCGTGACACGTTCCAACTTTATGAGGGAATTTTTCTGGGAAAGAGCATTTCGAGTCCTGTTGGACATGACTGTACCATAAGCTATAGGACTTGCTCATGATCAGTCGGTGGTCTTGTCCATAGTAGAGCATCAGTGCTCAGACAGATATGATGCTGTTCTCTACTAGGTTCTAGTGTGTGGCATGCTGTGTGCTCACACAGACAAAATATTTTCTGCTTCAGAATCCAGCTCAATGTGGGGCGCCTGGGTGGCTCAGTCTGGTAAACGTCCAACTTTGGCTCAGATCACGATCTCTCAGTTTGTGAGTTCAAGCCCCGCGTAGAGCTCTGCTGACAGCTCAGAGCCTGGAACCTGCTTTGGATTCTGTGTCTCCCTCTCTCTCAACTGCTCCCCTGCTGATATTCTGTTTTTCTCTCTCAAAAAAGATAAACGTTAAAAAAAATTTTAAGTCCATCTCTTTGTTCCCTTACCTGGTTCATCATGTCGTCTTAGAGCTTGATTCTCCACTGCAGTGTGGCAGAGGCATCACAGGCAATTTGAAGATTCCTTTTGTTTAAATACATCTTGTCAGTAAATCTAGGCATCATTTCAGTAACCTAAGTGGTAGGTACTGTCGTCATTCGGGTTCACAGGTGAGGAAGCCGAGACTCAGGAAAGGAGGTCTCGGGGCTTGGTGGTGGAATGGGGTTTGAGTTTTCCTCTTTCTGCCTCTGGGTCTTGAACTTGTAGCCACTGTGCTTTATGCAGTTGAGCAAGTAGCAGGTGGTCAGGACTCTGGAGTGAATGGGAGACAGAGCTCTCCTCCTGGTGGTCCTGCTGAAGCATGCGCCACTGTGCACAGTGCGATGGGGCCCCTTTGGTGGGGGCGCCCCCTTCTGTGGTGGTGGGAAGGGCGGCTAGAGTTGCGGCCCAGTGCCTGGGAGGCCCCATCTGGAGTACTGGATCATAAGGGGTCCCTGCCATCAAGGCCGGGAGGCTTTGGTGACAAACCATCCGCCTGTAGCACAGGCAGCAGGAAGAGAGGAGCAAGCAGGGTAGGAAGGCCCAGGGACGGAGGGAGAGCTTGGGGCTTTGGAGGCAGGTCCTATAGGTTGGCACAGTTTTGTCAGGGCAAGACTTAACTATGATCACCTGCCTTTTCTGAAGCCCCTGGATGTTCCTCTTCTGGTGTGAGTCAGACATAACATTTCACCTGACATCTAGCAGTTGAGGACAGCGCCTGAGTGCTCCCTGGGCAGTTGGTGGGGAGAGAGGGGGGTTGATTCTGCCCCTAGGAGGGGAGTTGTCCCACAGTGTGGGCTTTCACCAACACACCCACAACTGGGGTGAGGGTTCCACTCCTGCTTATGAGGGAGCTTGGTTCCTGAGAACTTGGGACTGCAAAGCTGTATTTATGCTATTTGTGGCTCTGTGTCACCCCATCTACGCCTCTGAGCAGGAGAGGCTGGAGAGGAGGAGGAGAAGGAGCCCCTGCCCAGTCTGGATGTCTTCCTGAGCCGGTACACGAGTGAGGACAACGCCTCCTTCCAGGAGATCATGGAGGTGGCCAAGGAGAAGAGCCGGGCACGCCACACATGGCTCTACCAGGCTGAGGAGGAGTTCGAGAAGGTGTCTTTGGGTGCACGGGCACAGGCGTCCTCTGTCAGGGTGGAGGGAGTTCTGGAGCCAGGGGGACAGTGCCTGGGGGACTCTCTGACCCTCACTTTCCCCCTGTGATGCAGAGGCAGAAAGATAATCTTGCACTTCCGTCGGCAGAGCACCAAGCCATCGAGAGCAGCCAGGCCGGGGTGGAGACCTGGAAGTACAAGGCCAAGAACTCCCTCATGTACTACCCAGAGGGTGAGCAGGCCAGGCTGGTGGGTCGCATGGGGTGGGACAGTGTGTTTGGATGTGGCCTTAGGGTGTGTGTGTGTGTCTCTGCTCCCTTGCATCCTGGGCCTCAGAGGCGCCCTGGTCTGTCTCGGGGCACAGGAGCCTGTGTGTTGTCAGTGTGGGAGTGAAGCCGTCCCCTGCTTCACTAGGCCCCATGCTTCTGTGTCTCTACCTCAGGCCTTGAGTGCGGGGCCGTGATGGGGACTCCCCACCCCCTGACACTGCTGTTGTCTCTTCTCCATCTGCCAGGTGTCCCTGATGAAGAACAGCTGTTTAAGAAGCCAAGGCAGGTGGTGCATAAGAATACTCGCTTCCTCAGGGACCCCTTCAGCCAGGCCCTGAGCAGGTCCCAGCTGCAGCAGGCCGCCGCCCTCAATGCTCAGGTGAGTGGCAGGGACTGGCTGTGGGCAGAACCTCTCTGCCCACATTAAATTAGTACCTTTTTAAATTCATTAAATTAGTTGCCTTCATTAAATTAGTACCGTTCTTGGGTTTGGCAGAGCCTAGCAGCGTGGGGGTATTTGGGGCTCCTGTGTGGCAGGGTCCTGAGTCTTTTCTCGACTGTATGGGCTTCCAGTGGGGCCAGAGGTATTTGGTAGGTCAGTTCTGTTCCTGCAGGGACGAGGACATGAGAGAAGAGAGGCTGCTGGGAGCCAGCCCAGCCTAGCCAGACCCACACCCCTGTACCAGGCAGGGCAGGAATAGATGGGGTGTGCAGGCAGCCTGGGGTGCAGTGAGGCTTGGTGGAGCAGACAGCAGGGGTTTCTGGGCCTGGGTGTCACAGTACAAGGTGATGGGGTTGAAGTGGGAGAGGCAAGAAGTGAGAGTGTCTGCAAGCTACCTTGTGGTACCTGCAGGTACCTTGTGGGAAAGAGGTCAGAGCACATGTGCCAGTGGTCAGCGTAGCTTCCTGTGGGGGCCTAAGTTGGTAGCCCCTGCACGCAGCTGTGTGGGGCATGGCCTGAAGCCGAGGACCCTGGCACTGCCCTGCCTGGGAGGAATGGGAGCTCCCTTGTTCTGATACCTGCTGTGATAGGTCCTCAAAGTCTTTGCAGGAGCCAGGGTCCTTCCTCTCTCCAGCTGCCCCTGTGCATTTGCCCATCAGCTAGCTGGGGAGGGCAGGCTTGGGCCTCCCTTACGCTGGTCTGTCTTGTTTTTCTCCAGCACAAACAGGGCAAGGTGGGCCCTGACGGCAAAGAGCTGATCCCCCAGGATTCCCCCCGAGTGGGTGGATTTGGATTTGTTGCAACCCCATCTCCTGCCCCTGGTGAGTAGTGGACCTGCTGTCAAGCTGGCCTCCTGATAAGACTGCCTGTGGGGAGATGGGCTGTTGAGTTGGCCCTGGGCACCCTTGACACTTCCCCATGTCTGCCCTGTGCCTCATATGACTCAGAGACCCAGTATCCCACCTGTGCAGTGACAGGGCAGTGGGCGGGCCGGAGTCTCAGGGAGCCCTGACCTGAGATGCGTGAGGCCCATTCTCCGGGCAGTCTTCGTGACTTGCCCTGAGCTTAGCAGGACAGACTGGTGTGCTGTCCTCAGGCTGTGGTGAGCATGCTTCAGGGCAAGGGGAGGCTGGGTAGGGGGAGGCTAGGCATAGGGGCATAGGGAAGAGGCTCTGGGCTCCAGCCCTGCGTGACCTTACACAGATTTGTAAGACTTGGGGACAGTCTCGTGGTGCAGGTAGTGTCTTCTTGCTGTTCTGAGCATTGGCCTCTGTATTTTGGGCTGGTTGCTGTGATCTAGGCCTGGGTATGTGGAGACACTACAGGTTTGTCCAGGGTCCTGCGAGGTTTGGGTGCTCTGAAAGCCCCCAAGTGTCTTCCCGCCTGGGGGTGGGGTGCCATAACAACCTCCAGGCGGCTCCCCTGGCCATGTGCCAGGATAGGGGCCTAGCTGATCCAGCCTGGCTTCTCTGGGGAGCCCCCTTCCCAGGCTAAGCCACACAGCTATAGGGGCCTGGGCTTGCCTTGGGCTCAAAGTTCCCTTGGCATTATCCTCTTAGAGGGCAGAGGTGCTAGGGTTCCAGAGACCTAGGGAAGGAGCGTGGGCCACCTGCCAACCTTGGTGTATGTTCGCTGGGATGCTCATGGTGGGAGCTGGCTGTTGTAGGAGGGAGGGCCCGGCAGGACTCCCACCCGGAATCCCTGGCCTCAGGTAACTGTGGGCTCTCTCCATCCGCAGGTGTGAACGAGTCACCGCTGATGACCTGGGGGGAGGTTGAAAACACTCCCTTGAGAGTGGAAGGATCTGAGACCCCCTATGTAGACAGGACACCAGGGCCAGCCTTCAAGGTGGGTTATGGTGAGACGAGCTCAGGTGCGACCCTGAGTGGGCACATGGTCTTCTCAGCACTTACAGCTCAACACACAGGGGATGACCTAGCTGCCACTGGGCAAACTAGAGCCAAATGAAGGGCCAAGCCATGCTCTTGGACGGACGCCTGCAGTTACTGCACTTCAGAATAGGGCCGATGCCCTAAGGACAGGCATGGTTGGTTGGAGGGACTCAGGTGTGAGGTCAGGGCACCAAAGCCATGGCTCTCTGAGCCTGCAGGCCTGTGGGCCGGGAAGGGTCCCAGAACCCCAGTGTCCCGTGGGATGTGGTTTGCGTCCTCAGAAGGGTTGCATGCTTGCAGATAGGGACCTCTGATTACAGGAGAGCATGAATCAGGAGGCACCTGTTAAGAAGAAGTTGTCAGAGTGGGAGTTTTATGATACCTGGAGAGGTAGGGCAGAGACAAAAGGTGGTTTGTACAGATGGGGTGGCCTAGGATGGTGTGGGACCCCAGAGAGGCTTCGGGAAGGCACAGTGCTCTGGTCTGCACACAGTTTGTTGGGGAAGCTGAGTGGCATAGTTTAGAACGGGAAGGAAGAGAAGTCCCTGGAAGCTAGGAGCATGCTGTCCTGTTCTTGGGGTGCCAGGAGACCACAGGAGTCGGAGGTCATGTTGCAGAGGGCAACAGGCGTGGGGTTACCTCATGTGCCTTGACATCCTGAAGAGTCAGACACAGAATTTGGGATTCATGTAGGTCTGCTGCATGGGGAGCTGGGTGATCTCGAACTGGCCCCTCCAAACACTTGCGGCAGTCAGTTTGAAATGCAACAGAAAGGGGCCACCTGGGTGGCTCAGTCAGTTAAGCAACCAACTCTTAATTTCAGCTCAGGGCATGATCTCATGGTTCGTGAATTTGAGCCCCACATTGGGCTCTGTGCTGATGGTGTAGAGCCTGCTTGCTCTCTTCTCTCTCTACCCCTTCAGAGCTCGCTCGCTCTCTCCCTCCCTCTTTCAAAATAAATAAACGTTTAAAAAAAAGTGAAACTATTAAAAAAATGCAACAGAAAAAGAGGTCTCATTAGCTATAGCAGCAGAAATGTAGAATGACTAGCAATAATTATAAAGAAGCCACAGACAAGTGGTATAGACTTTGGTAAGGAAAACTGCCGGAGGGTGCGGGCCCCACTGTGCGGCCTCCCCAGCATAGCACTGCTCGTTCTCCTCTGAGGACTTATGAGAGGGAACACATGTCCAAACAGAATGTGTGCAGAGGATTTTGGCAGCTTGGTTCTTTTTTTTTTTTTTTTAATGTTTTTTTTTTATTTTTATTTCAAGGAGAGAGAGAGAGACAGCATGAGCAGGGGAGGGTCAGAGAGAGAGGGAGTCACAGATTGAAACAGGCTCCAGGCTCTGAGCCGGCAGTCAGCACAGAGCCTGGCGCGGGGCTCGAACCCACGAACCGCGAGATCATGACCTAAGCGAAAGTCAGACGCTTAACCGACTAAGCCACCCAGGCGCCCCAGTTGGCACCTTGGTTCTTAAACTTGCCTGGCCCACAGGAAAACCAAGGCAAACTTAAAAAAAAAATTTTTTTAATAGTTTATTTTTGAGACAGAGAGAGACAGAACATGAGTGGGAGAGGGTCAGAGAGAGAAGGAGACACAGAATCTGAAACAGGCTCCAGGCTCTGAGCTGGCTGTCAGCACAGAGCCCAACGCAGGGCTCGAACCCACGAACTATGAGATCATGACCTGAGCCGAAGTCAGATGCTCAACCAACTGAGCCACCCAGGTGCCCCAAGGAAAGCTGAAGAGAGGAATGACGGGGAGGAGCATGTGGCGGCAGGTGTGTCAAGGCATGCTGCATGTACAGGTGTGTCGGAAGTCTGCCCCTGGTCCTAGAGCCTACAGGGAGGTTGGGAAGAGATGCTGAACAAACTTTAGTCCAAATTAGAGTTCAGGATATGTGAGAGACAATAGTTCAAATTGTGCTGAGTGGTAGTGTGTGGAAATGAAGTTCTTGATACACATGGCGGAATGAGTTCCTGGAAGCGGAAATGTTAAGTATGAAAAACGATAAATATAAAACACTTAGAAAATAGTAATAGTATTCAATTTGATCCTAAGATAGGAAAGGTTAGATCTTAAGGGAAGTGAGGGTTAGGTTATACTCTATAAACTGACTAACTTAAGTACAACAAAAAGCAAACAAACGCGTAAGTAAAACTGAAAGTGCGTAACTGAGAGGGAATTTGTGGCATAGCTTAAAGTAACTGATGTGGGTAAAGCCCTAAGTAAACAAACGCTTTGATAGAAAAATAGGCCAAGGATGGGTCTTGGGAAGTTCTGGAAAGAAATACAGAAGATTAATAGATGTTAAACACAGAAAGCTGTTTACTCTGGTAGTCAGGAAGAAGCAGATCCAAAAAGACCTGTTTCCTTTTAAAAAAAAAATTTTTTTTAATGTTTTATTTATTTCTAAGAGAGAGAGAGAGGCAGCATGAACAGGGGAGGGTCAGAGAGAGAAAGGGAGACAAAGAATCTGAAGCAGGCTCCAGGCTCTGAGCTAGCTGTCAGCACAGACTCCGACGTGGGGCTCGAGCCCACGAACCGTGAGATCATGACCTGAGCCGAAGTCGGACACTTAACCGACTGAGCCACCCAGGTGCCCCCCGTTTCTTTCCTACAAGACTGTCAGAGGTCCGTAAGTTGGCAGTGCTGGTTTTCAGGAAACCATGAGGACAGGCAAGTGGGCAGTTCAGGCAAGCCGTTTGGGGGCTTTCGGGGAGGCGGCAGTGGGTTGTGAGGATCAGGGGGGCCACGGGAAAGAGGCAGGTGCCCCAGTAGCAAGGGACTGCCTGGCTCAGTGGCAGGCCACCCTCACACTTGCTATTGTGTAGATCTTGGAGCCGGGCCGCAGGGAACGGCTGGGGCTGAAGATGGCCAACGAGGCTGCTGCCAAGAACCGGGCCAAGAAGCAGGAGGCCTTGAGGAGAGTGACGGAGAACCTGGCTAGGTGAGGCGTGCCTGACCTGTGTGGGTGGGGGTCTCTCCCTGCTCCCGTTTGGCCCACCCCTGCCGTATGGATGCACGGCATGCAGGGCAAGCCCAGGGGGGTTCTTTGGTGGGCCCTGTTGCAGCTCCTCTGGTCCAGGGCATGGCCTGTATGAACCAGGATGCAGGGCCCCTCTCCATCTTTTCCTTCCTCAGCCTCCTCCTTGGCATAACCCTTAGAGGCACTTTTGGGCCCCTTGTCCCGCTATGAGCTCTTGTCATCCCTTTGGAAACAGGTGTATCACTCTCCTTGGAGAGAGTTGGGATCCATCCCAGCTCCACAGCCAAGGGCAGCACCACCACTGGACCTTAAGTTTGGCTACATTGCTATGTGCCAGGCCACCTGGTGTCCTCAGCCTCTAATGGCCATGCATCTCCCATGCGTCATACTGTGGGGCCATGGGAAGCCCCCTGTGGTGGTGCCCAGTTGGGCCTAATGGTGCCTCTTTGACCCACCTCTTCCATCCCAGCCTCACCCCCAAAGGCCTGAGCCCAGCCATGTCCCCAGCCCTGCAGCGCCTCGTGAGCAGGACAGCCAGCAAGTACACAGACCGGGCCCTGCGGGCCAGCTACACCCCATCTCCAGCACGCTCAACCCACCTCAAGACCCCCGCTGGTGGGCCCCAGACTCCCACGAGCACGCCGGCTCCTGGCTCTGCGGCACGCACCCCACTCAACCAAGATCCAGCCTCCATCACGGATAATCTGCTACAGCTCCCCGCCCGCCGCAAAGCCTCAGACTTCTTCTAGAGCGAGGCCCGGGCTGGGCCAGTGGAGGCTTTGTGGAGCCTGCAGGGCAGCTGCCCGCTCGGCAGAGGACTCCAGCCTTCTGGGGACCCAGGCCCGGGCCAGAAACGGTGACTGTCCAGGAGCCCTGGAAGAGATGCCATGCCTTGACCAGGCTGGCACAAGACTTGCCCTCACAGCCCTTGGGGTTCACCCCAAGGCCTTGTTGGTACTCTTTTCTATTAACCCCTGTCTGTTTTTATTTAGCTGTCATTAAAGAGCATCTAGCACTGTCTGGCAGGGCTGTGTCCGGCCTCCTCTGCATAGCCCTTAGGCAGCCCACGTGCCCCACAGCATGGTCTCAGGATCGCAGGCCTTCCTGGAAGGAAGCTTCTGGGTGAGGTGACCCTTGAAAGACCAGGGTGTCTGGCCTTTCTTGCCACTACCTACAGTGCTTTCTGTGGCACTCCTGGGGCTTGGAACCTACCTTTTGGGCTGAGTTCAGAGCATGCTGGGCCCTGCCCCCAAAAGTTCTGTTCCTCTGAGGGAAGAAGGGAGTTCTTGGAAGTTAGGCCCCTCATGTTTTGCTGGGGCTCTGGGTCCAGGTCTTCAGCCTCCCCAGCCAGGCCGGGCCCTCGTGGTTTGCTGGTGACAGGGCTGCGCAGGTCCTACATGTCAGACAGTCCCTCACATGAGGCACCTTCCCAGGGGCTTCAGCGTCACCTCTGAGTCCCTGGTCTCCAGCTCAGATGGGGCAGGGCTGTCTCTGTCTTCCTGCCCTTCCGTCTCCCAGTGCTCCAGGCACTGCTTTCCGTAATGCTGCTGAGTCACTGGTAGGAGTCGTAACAGTAACCTGGGTCACCACATCAAAATAGGGCCAGGCCCCACGCAGACCCCACAGCAGCATGTGCACCACAGGCCACACTTGCCCATGATCTAGAGGGCTTGGTACCTGGCCCTAGGAGGCCCGGGCCAGCTGCTTCACAGGGAAGTGGGGGAGCCAAACTGGCTCCCAGATGGGTCTCTTTAGGCATCAAATGGGGTCAGGTTTGGGGTTGTTCCCTCTAAGAGGTTCACACTGCCCAAGAAAGCCCGGAATCTACTCAGACCACAGTCTTTCTCTCTTTGAATGCACCCGGCCCTGCACTGGCCATTGTCTTGGATGGTCCCATAGAGGTCCTCGCCCCCTCTGTGAGTGCTATGTCCCCTGTAGGCTGGCGTGGGGGTTGCTGCCTCCCTGGGTACCCACCAGCCTGTGCTCCTCAGCTGCCAGCTCCCAGGCTGGACTCCAGCCAAGTACTGTGACTCACCAGAAGGTGAGCTTAGCGGGTGGGCCCAGGAGTGCCCCGGGGGCCAGAAACATGTGGCCCTTGGTGCTTTCCCCTATAGGAAAGGGTGGGCAAGGGCCAGAAAAGCATGGAGGCAGGGGTTTGAGTGTGGTGTGAGTGAGGCACAGAGGGAGACGCTGTCCAGGCAAGGCCACCAAGGCCAAGCACTGGCCCCCTTGAGCACTGGCTGGTGTGTGGGGTAAATGGGAAAGGGTGGGAGGCTGTGGGTGAGAGGTCTGGGCTGGGGCTGTTGTAGCAGATGAAAGGGCACTCGAGGGGCTGAGGTCACTGATCATAATTGCAGTGATGGAGAAAGGGGCTGTCTGAGGGAGCAGGATGGGATTAGGGTCAGAGTGGGCTGTGCTGTGCCTGAGCAGGAAATACAGGAGCAGCTGGCCAGCCCTAGAGGCACTGAGCCAGGAGCAGGTTAGAGGGAGAGGGTGGGACCTGGCAGTGGATTGCAGCTGAGGTCTTCTTGCCCACAGGGCCTCACTGTGAGTCTGCCTTTGCCTGAGCGCTGGTCCCTGCACCCCTGCGCTGGAGACCCCCACGCCGCAGGGAGGGTGGTTGGCTGAGTCCTAGAGAAAAAGACTCCTCAAGGGGCACTCTTGATGCTTATATACACTTTGTGGTTTATTTGGTGGTCCGTAATTAACGTCTTTGCTACTAAGTGGAAGAAAGCTAATAGAACGTAATCAAAATAGTGGTTTAATTGACGGATTTTACTTGTTCCTTGCACCTGTGCCTTCTTCAGCTCCTACCTGTTTATTTAGTTTATGGGGGCGCACACCATGCATCATGCCCCCCAGGCCCTCAGCACCACTAGGTGCTTGCTTTCCCCACCTCGGCTCCGGTGACATGATGCTCTTTCATCTTGGAGGTCTCGGCCAGCCTGTCCTCCATCCTGTCCTCATTCTCGGGCACCACCAGCAGCCGGTGCTGTGTTTTGGCCCCCAGCTTGTGGTCGGGCCGGTGCTCGGGCCGAGAGGCTGGGCGGGTGTCCAGTTTGCACTCGGTCCGGTACTTGCCCTCACCCTCCCTCTTGAAGGAGGCAGAAGACATGGCTTTGGGCTTGGGGGGCTGCAGCCATGAGTGGCTGAGGATCTCATCAATGTGCAGCCGCCGGTTGACGTCTGGCTGCAGGATTCGGTAGATGAGGTCCTTGCACTCGCCTGACAGGTTCTTGGAGCGGGGGAAGTCCACGCGGTGCTCCTTCTGGATGCGCAGCATCTTCTTGATGTCAGAGTCATCATAGGGCATCGAGCCACAGACCATGATGTAGAGGATCACGCCCAGGCTCCAGATGTCATACACCTTGGGCTGGTAGGGGATGCCCTGCAGCACCTCAGGTGCTGCGTAAGCCGCCGACCCACAGAAGGTCTTGCTGAGGATGATGCGGCCACTACCGTCCCGCAGGCAGCGCTTGGAGAAGCCGAAGTCAGAGAGCTTGATGTTGAAGTCCTTGTCGAGGAGGAGGTTCTCGCACTTGAGATCTCTGTGGACAACGTCCAGGTCGTGGCAGTACTTGACAGCCGAGGAGAGCTGGCGGAACATCTTACGAGCCACGTCCTCGTGCAGCGCTCCCCGACACTTGATGAACTCGAGGAGGTCACCCTGGACCCCGAGCTCCATGACAATGTAGATGCGGCCATCAGAGGTCTCAAAGATCTCATAGGTCTTGATGATGGAGCGATGGTTGACGGTTGCCAGGATGTCCATCTCCCGAGGAAGGAATCTCTCCACGAAGTCGGTGGGCGTCTTCTTGCGGTCGATGATCTTGACCGCCACATTGAACTTGAGCCGCTCAGAGTAGGCAGATTTAACTTTTGCATATGAGCCCTTGCCAAGATTGATGCCCACGATGTAACCTTTCTTCCTTAGGACTGCGGCATCATCCATGGTGCCAGGTGCGGCTGGCGCCGCTGTGCTCTACATCCCCTCCCTACTTGGGTCAGCGGGCATTGTCCTCATTTACACTGTGGGGAGCCGTCTGGCTGGGCTGGGCCGGGCCTGGACTTGGAGGGGTGGAATGCTCAGCATTGTCTCTGCGTGACTTCAGCATGTGAAGTCATAAAGCCAGGCTGCCGGGAGTGGGGACTGAGCTGGGGGAAACGGGGCCCCTGGAACCCTGGAAGCCAGGCTGGCCCAGCAGGAGTGCCTGCTCCCCGCCCACTGGACAGAAGGCAGCACCCAGGACTGTGGTAACCCTCCCTGCTCCTCTTCACTGTGGCTTCCTTGTCATGAGTCAGGCCCAAGGGAAGGCCACCCAGGCCAAGCCAGAGTGCCAGCCCCATGCCCACTTCCATCTGGCTGTGGGGACTGACCCTGCATTGGTCCATGCCTCACTAGGGCCGATTTCCTGCAGCTTTTTTGGGGTATGAAGAAAACCCTCTCTAGGGCTGGTGTCCTTGGAATCGGTGGCGCCTGGGAGGGATGGCTCTGGTCTGGCCAGGCTGGCAGCTGTCCCCAGCCTTATGAATGAGAGCAGTTCCTGTTTTGGGTAGAAGGCTGGGGAGAAGAGTGCTATTGTGGTGAGCAGAGCATGTGTGGGGGGTGGGAGGCAGGCAGAGCTCTGGGCCCCAGACTGACAAGTCCATGTTCCGAGGGCTGGGGCCTGCCTGGAGGATGGGCCGGGCCTCGAGCAGGTAGAGGGAGGTGGTGAGGCATCCAGGCAGGCAACAGCCTGGGAGAGATGAGGGCTTGTTCTGAGAATGGCTGAGTCCCACAGTCTGGAGTGAGGTGGAGAAGGGAAGTGGCCGCTTTCCCTTGAGTGGCGTGTTGTCATTGCAGGGCCTGCGGCCAGAAGAGCCATGATCCAAGTCACATTTTAGGATGGTCATTGTCAGAGTGCATAGAGAATGGTCTTCAGGTTAAGTGGAGGCCAGTGCCTTTGATCCAGACAGGAGGCTGGACCAGAGTGAGCCTGTGGGGACTGAGTGCCAGAAAGAGACAGAGGATCTGGTGCACTCGCCAGTCAGTGGGCAGGGCCTTGGGTAGAGCTTTGCTGCTGGGGGTCCTGATAAGAGTAGGCACCTGCATGAGCGGGGGTTCCTGAATTTGTGAGGAGTGGGCGTGCTGTGAAACCCTGACATAGCACCGTTTGCATCTCTGAAGCTGTTTTCTGCACCTAAAAGCAATGTGAAAACCCTTTTGTGTTTGCTTTGGGAATTGGGGCAACCTACATGTGTGTCTCCTCGTGTGTGTCTCCTCGGGGTACTTTGGAAGCCCTGCTGCTTATCTGCTCTCCATCACAGGCATCCCATGCCCACACATAGCTGGTTGCTAGGGTGGGGGTGCCATGTGCTCAGTGTTCAGGGGGGCGGAAGAGGAGGCCTGCCTCTATGTGGGTGGTTGGGAGGGGAGGTGATGAAGGAGCCAGCATGCAGACGATCTATAGGGCCCTGCCAGGTTGATGAGGGGTAGGATGTGCCAGGCAGAAGTGCCATCTTGGCCCGAGCACAGCCATGTGGACATACTTGGGGCACATGGGGAGCTCACTGAGGTTCATGTGGAAGATCTTAGGGGTGGGGCAGCCAGAGTCCTGATGCCATTAGGAGTGAGTGCCCTCCAACTGCCATGGGCTCCCGGCAGCCTGCTCCCAGCTCTTTGGAGTTCCTGTTGATTTAGCTTGATGCCTGCTTTCTCCTGGGATGTCTTTGGTCACTCCTTTGCATCCCAGAATAGGCTGGCTGTGAGGATTTGCAGGCCAGGACCCAGGAGCATGACAGTCTCCCCGGCCTTTCTCCTGCACTCCCAAACGTGCTATCTGGGGTCCCCCCTGCACATCTGCCTTTTTGGCTGACTCCACCAACCCACTCGCTTTTCCTTTTTTTGTGGATCCTGCTCCCTCACACTCTGTCTTTGCCCGGGACAGCATGTCTTCTGCGGTTCTTGGGGACGTGGAGGAGGTGGCACAAGCTGGGCTGCCACAGCGGCAAGCAGGTGCCTTCAGCCAGCACATGCACACAGGGGCAGGCATGGGAAGGGAATGGGAAGTGCTAGATTGGACCTGGGACCTCCAGGGGTATCTCCCAGCCTGCAGCCCCGTGCATGTGAGACCTGGAGACTGGGGAGGCCACTTCCCTCTGATTTCCTTGTTTCCTCTGTTTCTCCACTCACTCCATTGGCATTTGAGGGCTGGTTCCATTTGCTGGAGTTCGCTGATGAACTAGACAGGACCCATGCTCTCCTGAAGCCCAGAGGACGGGGAGCTTCAGTGTCACACCCAACAGCACGAGTGCCCAGTGGTGGCTGTGCCGTGACAAGGGAACATGGGGCTATAAGGGAAAAACGGGCTGGATGTGGGGAGGGTGGGAGGGCTGAGGTCTGAGGAGGTAGTCACATGGGGGAGGACAAGGATGTGCTAGAGTATGTGATGGCTTGAAGGGACACAGTGTGATGGGAGTGTGCAGAGGCGGGAGGGAGCACCACAGGCCATGGAGGCCATGGTGAAGGTCTTGATCGTAAAGCCTTGTGGAGGGTCACTGATGGGGTCTGACCCAAGTCAGTTGAGCAGCTCACAGGAGTGACCAAGAATGTGAGGCCCCCCGGGAAGGGGTGAGCTTCAGTTACCTGGGCTGCCACTCTGTGCTGTGTGATTTTAGGTAGTTGCCCACCCTCTCTGAGCTGTCTTCCCACTTGTAAAGCACACAGTAGATGCTCCTTCCTGGGGCCCGTCATGCCCAGGCTTGTCCTGTGGCTAGGCTGTAGTGAGTTGCTCCCAGGTCCTCTTGCTGAATATTGTGCCCTGCCTCGATGTGGCCACAGATGACCAAGCAGAGGTTCCCACTCCAGTGAGCCCCGTGTACTCTGGAATTTTACTCCACCACCAGATAAGGTGTATGATCTGGGTTTCTGGGCCTCTGGAGAAAATGGGGTGCTTCCTCTGGTATTACCCAGGGCCTGTTCTGTGCCTGGACCCTGGTACTCACAGGCCTACCCCAGCAGAGCTTAGAGTGGAGCTGTCAAGCCCAGAAAGCTTTGTGGAGGCCAAGCCCCCCGGCTGATCCTGGAGACATGGGCAAGGTCTGCAGGGATGCATCTACAAGCATGATTACAGCACGTGTGTGTTGGAGGGTGTGAGCATGAGGGAGGGGGCTGGGAGGTCAAGAGAAGCCAGACCTGGGATGCCAAGGCCAAGCACTGGGATCCTTCCCAAGGGCAGTGGGATCCAGACCATGTGCAGGAGGCAGCTCTGGCCACTGGAGAAGTGATGGAGCAGGTAGAGGTAGCTGAGCTGCGTGTTCATGATACACAGGAGCATGGAGATAGGAAGGCAGAATGTGTGAAGGTGGCTGGGGGGTGGGGGAGCTGAGAGGAGAGATGGAGTGGATGTGGGGAGGGCTGCAAAGAGAGCAGGGCCAGGGCACTCACTGGATCTCACTTCTCCCAGGGCCTGGGGTTGGGGTCTTTCCAGGACGATGACATAGGCAGGGGAGGGGTAAGTCTAAAGGCTCTTGTCCTTTTGATGTGCCAAACCCACAGATCCACATGAGGTTGTCCAGAGTGAGTGCAGAGCAGGAAGAGAAAGGGGCTGCTGTGGCTGAGGTGAGAACAGCGTGAGAATGACATGGGTGGACAGCATAGGACACAGTAGCCAGCAGTGCTAAATGCTGGTCTCCTCCCTCTACGGGAGACCTATGGCCATAGGAGACAGGCCTGCATTGTGATCACACCTGTCCTCTCTCCTTGCCAATGTCTGCTTATCCACTCTGGCATGGAGCATCACCCCTGGGGACAGACTGGGACTAGAAGGGAAAGGGATGTAGTCAAGGCAACACAGTGACCATGGGACATGCAGGCTGGGTGGCATGAAGCCATCTGGCATCCCACTCTCCACTACTTCTCCTGGGCAGGGAGAATGACCAGGGCGGATGGCTCAGGGCATGTCCAGAACTAGGTGCTAGTTGGCTATGGGGAAACCCCTAGTAGACAGAGCAGAAGAAACGAGTTGCCTAGCAGGGTGGAGAGGTTAACAGGGGTTGAGAGGCTGGTTCACATCTCCCTGCAGGGCACCTCCCCAACCAGCATAATTGAGGTGGGGCTACCGACAGAGCCCCCTGCTTCCTGCCCCTCTGCCGCAGGCAGCCACCTTGCCCTTCTGGATCCTGTCCTCTCCGAGCCCCCTCCCCTTCCTCAGCACTGCACTCATGGCCTCCCTCTTGAAGTAGCATCTTCCTTGCTCAGCTCTCTGCTCTGGTCCAGGGCCTGAGGTCACAGGTAGGGCTGGGCACACTGGGATTTATTTTCCCAAAATGGAGGTGAAATGCGGTGTGATCTGAGAGTGGGAAGCTGAGGGGGAAGGCAGGATCCTCTCCCTGGATGACCACAGTCAGCCAGGGCAAAGACATTCACTTTGGGGTCTGCACTAATATAGTGATTTATTGTTTCTTTAGCCATGTGGGTTACCAAGTTCAAAGGGAAGGAGAAGAAATTGACGAAAATAGTGGCTCATCCAGGACAGTTTTCCCTCTTTGGTTTGTCCCTTGGCTTCTTTGGAGCTCAGGCTCAAAGGCATGAGCTCTGCATCATTCCCTGCCAGCCCCCTGGGCTGAGAGAGGCTCGCTAGGTGTGTGGCTCTGGAGGCTGTGAGGGAGTCCCCTCCTCTGTCTCCCTGCTAGGCAGCTCGTTGGGATCCAACTGCTTTGACACCTGCACTTGCAATGTCTCCTCATCGGGTTTTGCCTCCGACCGGATCTCAGGCTGTGTCTCGGGCTGTGCCTCCTCCCGGAGTTCCACCTTGGTGGCGGACTTCTTCTCAGGGGTCTCAGGGGTCCACGAGGTCTCAGCGCCCCGGGAGCTCTCCCCGTCCTTGTTGATGGCTCCAGAGGACGGGCCCCGTGGCTTGGGCTGCACCCAGCAGTGGCTGAGGATTTCATCAATGTGCAGCCTCCGGCTGACATCCGGCTGTAGCATGCGGTAGATGAGGTCTTTGCACTCACCCGTCAGGTGCTTGGAGCGGGGGAAGTTGACACGGTGCTCCTTCTGGATGCGTAGCATCTTCTTGATGTTGGAGTCATCATAAGGCATGGAGCCACAGACCATGATGTAGAGGATCACGCCCAGGCTCCAGATGTCGTACACCTTGGGCTGGTAGGGGATGCCCTGCAGCACCTCGGGTGCTGCATAAGCCGCCGACCCACAGAAAGTCTTGCTTAGTGTCAGCCGGCCACTGTCATCCCTCGGGCAGCGCTTGGAGAAGCCGAAGTCAGAGAGCTTGATGTTGAAGTCCTTGTCAAGGAGGAGGTTCTCACACTTGAGATCTCGGTGGACGACGTCCAGGTCATGGCAGTACTTGATGGCTGAGGAGAGCTGGTGGAACTTCTTGCGAGCATCATCCTCGTGCAGGGCTCCCCGGGTTTTGATGAACTCGAGGAGGTCGCCCTGGACCCCGAGCTCCATGACGATGTAGACCTTGCCGTCTGATGTCTCAAAGATCTCGTAGGTCTTGACGATGGAGCGGTGGTTTAGCATGGCCAGAATCTCAATTTCCCGGGGAAGGAATTTCTCCAAGAAGTCCGTGGGGGCTTTCTTGCGGTCGATGATCTTGACCGCCACGTTGAACTTCAGGCGCTCAGAGAAAGCGGATTTGACTTTTGCGTACGAGCCCTCTCCCAAATTTATCCCCATGATGTAGCCTCGTCGCTTGAGGATGGCAGCGTCATCCATGGTGCCAGGAGCGCCCAGTGCCTCTGAGGCTGCCCTCTACATCCCTGCGGGACATGGGCCAGCGCCGTCCTCATTTACACTGTGGACAGAGGGTCCTCTGGGCTGGCCGGGCCTGCTGTCCCTGCCTCCTAGAGGCCAAGACTCTGGGGTGGAACGTTCAGCATCGTCTCCCAGGTGACTTCAGTGGGTGAAGTCATAAAGGAGGAGTGCCTTGGGGGAATGAGGCTCTGGCCTGAGCCATTTGGACTTGGAACCCTGGAAGGCCAGCGAGGGGGCTGAAGCAGACCAAAGGCCAGAGGAGAGTGGTCTTGCACTTGGCTGGGACCCGAGGTACGGGAGGGCTGTGAACACATCAGTGTGCGGGTGTTTCTAAACCAGGAGCCAGATCTGCTTGTGGGGCTGCTTGCTGCAGCATGGGGAATCCCAGGGAATCCAGGACAAATAGTCCTATTCGTCTGAGTCTCAGGAGGGAAACTAAAGACATACTCAAGGCAGTCTGAAGAGTTTAATAAATTCATCTTACTTTCTGTGGTTTATCTATACCATGGAATACTACATGGCAGTGAGAAACAATGAAATCTGGCCATGTGTAGCAACATGGATGGACCTTGAGGGTGTTATGCTGAGCGAAATAAGTCAGGCAGAAAAGGACAAATATCATGTTTGCACGTATAGGAGGATTAGGAGGAACTTGACGGAGGAACAAGGGGAAGAAGGGCGGAAATGGTGGGGGAAAGGGAGAGAGGCAAACCATGAGAGACTCTTGAATGCTGACAAAAACTGAGGACTGATGGATGTGGGGGGGTGGGGGGATGGGCATGGAGGAGGACACTTCGTGGGGATGAGCACTGAGTGTTATGTGGAAACTAATTTGACAATAAACTATTTGTAAAAAAAAAAAATCATCTTACTTTCAAAGGCGGGAGCTGAGTGTAGGGTACCCCGAGGGTTGCAACAGACCCCTGGAAGAAGGAAAGGTGGGTCACTGGAACCTGGGAAGAGAGTAGAGGACCACCTTGAGAGACGCAGTGACCTCTGGTAGAAGCTGCAGTGACCCCAAAGGGAGGGAGCTAGGGAAAAATATCCCTGATCTCTTTCCCCTCCCTTCGGTCCTGGAAGCCCTTGGTGGTGTCCACACAGGCAACCTGCAGGCCACACAGCAGGGCCAAGGGTACAGGTGGATCAAGATGGGCAAAACTCCTGCAAGGTGACTACGGTTTCAGAGGCCAGGGCTTTGCCTTCTCCCTGCATCATTTGGCCTTTTCACCTCCCTGTCCTACTCTCATCGGAACCTTTGCTGGCCTGCGTCTCCAACAGTGGCTCTGCAAGGGAACAACTGGCTGGGATATCTGCTCTTAGCTGTGAGTTGCCTCCCTGGGGTCGGCCTCGCCTGTAACCGTGGCGGGGCTCCCACGGCAGATTGAAAGCTGCGCCTGAATCGCTCCTGGGAATGCTCCATGAGGACAATGCAAGCAGCCAGGGCAGTGTTGGATAGGGACCACTGCTTCTGCCACCAGTGGGGCCCCTCTACTGTGACAGACTCTTTGTCTAGCATCTGATACAGGCTACACCCAGAGAGAGCAGGAGCAGGGAGGTCCGGCCTAGCCTTTGGTTTAACCTTGGCCATATCCACTCAGAGGGAGTGGGTACCTCTCTCAGTGATCCTGAGTGTCATAGGCTGGAATCCTAGGATATTCAGGAGGATCGTGCCTTGAAAGGGTCTGAGAGGACTGCTCCTGAGGAGTAAGTTGGTGGGGATGGAGGTAAGCCAGGCTAAAATGGGTCTCCCTTTTTTTCTGCTCCCATCTTCACCCTCTTCCCCAGCCCTACACCCTACGCCAGGCCTTGTGGGCCTTCCATTGGACACCCTGCTCCTCTCCTACTGAGGACAATCCATCTGCTGTGCCCTCTTCCACAGTCACTCTGTTCCCTGACAGGTGTGAGGCCAGCAGTGGGATGGTCTGAGCCTTTCCTCTATGCAGACGTGGCCTGCTGTGGCAGCAGCTGTGCCCAGCATTCCTCCCCGCCGCCTCCCACGTTGTGTAGGCACAGTCTTCTTCCTCCAGAGACCAGCTTTGCTCCACAGTCTAGGATCTGGGTTTCCTTGTCAGCGCTCCTTGTAGGACACTCCTTTACGCTATTTCTTCATTTGAAACATTTTCCGTAGTGTGGGCTGGTTCCTTACAGGGTGGCACCTCCATTCCCCCAACTTCCCACTTCCTCAAAGCCTGTCTGAGTCCCTCCAGTTTTCCTTATCTCTTTTCCGCAGCGGTTCTGATTTTAAAAGACCACTGTAGGGAGTACTGTTGGGCCGCGGACAGGACCTGGGCCTGCAGGTATGCAAGGTGTGAAGACCCACTCTTCACCCGGGACCACTTCGGCTCCTTGTCGCTCCCCTCTTCCTTCACGCTCAGCCCTCCAGGGCCACTTCCCGCTACTCTGCTCCGTACCTCATCCACCCCGCTGCGCCCGCC